>CM053770.1:244226535-244386462 GCA_028658325.1 Potorous gilbertii | reverse complement strand
TCTGGCCCTACAGGACAAAAGAGAAGATGGGGTAAGGGAAGGGAGGGATGATAGAAGAGAGGGCAGATTGGTGATATGGGTAATTAGAATGTCCAGTGTATTGGGGAGGGGGGAGGGGACAAATGGGGAGAAAATTTTGGAACCCAAAATCTTGTGAAAATGAATGTAAAAAGTTAAATAAATTTATTTTAAAAATAAAGTCAGCACTGTGGTCTAGTAGAGATCACCCTGTCTGGGATTGAAGAGAGTAAAACACTAAAGCAAGTTTTGCCACTAACTTATGGAGGGATTTAGAGCCAGTTACTCAATCTCTTGTTGGACTTAGATTCTTCACTGATAAAATGAGTAAGTTAGATAAGAAGGTCCCAAAGATCCTTCAAGCTTTAAGATTCTATGACAAATGCAAAACCTTCCTGGAGGCATCCTGCCAAAATTTTATTTTTTCTTGGATATCCTGCCCCTCACATAACCTTAACAGTATCCTAGAATTCCAGGACTGCAAGGAAACTGATCTTGCATCAATGACCCTTAAATTTACTTTGAAGTATTCCAGGAATCCTGAGATCAGGAGAGCAAGCATTCCAGGCATGGGGATTGGCTCATGCAAAGGAATGGGGAGAGGGGGGTGCACAATCAAGTTCAAGAGAGGAGAAGCAACCCAGTTTGTCAGGAATGAAAAAGTCATGAAAAGGAATCAGTCTGAAAGGAAAGAGTAAAAGCATGATTATAAAGGGTTTTACAGAGCATAGAGAGGTTATCAAACATACCATGGAGAGCCATTGAAGCTTCCTGAGCTGGGAAATGACATCATCATATCATCCTTTAGGTCCCCATAAGTAGGGACCTTTGTGTCCTGAATGTGGGTCATATGCCTCCACCCACTGGATTGAACTTGGAAAGAGTCCAGACTTGTCAATAAGTAGGATGGAAAGCCTCAGAAGACTAGGGAAGATTCCCTGTTACTAAAGGTCACTAACACAATCACTAGAAGTTGTTCTTTCTGCCTGTCTCAATCCCCTACCCTATGATGTCTAACTTCTTTCTCATCCTTCAAGGCCAAATAAACCTTCCTTCCCTCTGGAAGTATCTCTGATATCTCATTCCCAGCTCACACTCCCAAACCAAGGACAAGACCAAGCCCTCTTCTGAATGACACTCCTTCAAATACCTGACACAATTCTCATGGCCCTGCAAGTTTTCTCTTCTCTAGGGCAAAGAGACCCAATCTTCTTCCAATGGGAACTGAGAGAATTACAAATTTAGAGTTGGAAGGGGCCTCATCCGTCATCTCAACTCAAAGACAGAGTGGATTCAGAACGGAACAGAATGCTAAGGTTGAGAGAGACATCAAAGGACATTATCCCCAAACTCATCATTGTGCAGATAAGAAAACTGAGGCTCAGGAGGGGAAATTACATGAGCAAAGTCACACACCAAGTCGGTAATAATTAAAAACATGGTAATAAGAACAGTTGGCTTTTATATGGCATCTTTGTCAGTCAATTAGCATTTATGCTAATGGCTCATGGCATTCCAAAGCTTATGGCACTCCAAGAGATGAGCTAAGTACTGGTGAAAGAAAGAAGAAAGGAGAGGGAAAAAGGAAGAAAGAAAGAAGAAAGGAAAGGAAAGAAGGAGAGGAAAAAAGGAAGAAAGAAAGAAAAAAGGAAGGAAGGAAGGAAAGAAAGAAAGAAAGATAGAAAGAAAGAAAGAAAGAAAAAAGAAAAGAAGGAAGGAAGGAAGAGAGAAAGAGTCCCTATTCTCAAAGAAATCACAGTCTAATTTAGCCCTAACTAATGTAGTCTAATAAACACAGCCTAACTGTCACAATGTTGCAATGTGCTTTGCAAGCTTTACAAGCATTGTGTCTTTTGATCATCACAACAATACTGTGAGCTAGAAGTTATTTTTATGCCCATTTTGTAGATGAGGAGACTGAGGCTGACATAGGTTCAATGACTTGCCAAAGCTCACAAAGCTAGTAAGAGTCTGAGGCAGGATTTGAAATTGTGTCGCCCTGACTTGCCACCCAGTCCTCACTGTCACTGGCTGCCTACCTGAGAAGAGAAGGGATCCCATCTGTAGGCTTTGGGGCAGTGCCTGATTGGGAAGGGTCACTTGGATGTCACAGGCAGCCCTGGAGTGGAGGGGCAGACTGTTGGACACCCCAGTGACCAGCCTCAGACCTCGTGCTCCACCATCCAAGCAGTCCCTGGTGACTTGAGGAGTCCACATGGGCCTAGGGCAGCTCAATGGAAAAGGGAGCTATCCAGCATCTGCTGCTTCCTCTCTTTAGGGGAGAGTCTTCACACTTGCTATTTCTGGATCTCCTAGACCTGAAATAGAACACTGTCCCTGCTGAAGCCTGTGGGTGCATTCTTCTGCAAGGAGCACAAACATTCTATTACGTGCTTGGACCCCATCAAGGAGATATTTCAAGGGGCTATAATTTTAAGAGTCCCTGGCGTGTAACTACACATGAAACTTATATTTACCTTGGTAATTAGGAATATGAGCATTCAAAGCCTCCTTAACTAGTGAATCATAAGTAATTCCTTTATTCATTGTGTCCAAATGTCCTTGTAATTAGCCCTGCTAGAATTTGCAGAACTTGAAATATGTAATTTGCCAGTTTCCCAGAATGCTTTTAGACCCAAAACAAACATGTGTGTATAAAATGCTCATGATGCCTCTACAGCCCCAGAAGCAAAGCTGATTTCTGAGCTACCCAGCCCAGGCCCAGGAAAGTGACAAGCTCAAAGCTGGGGTCTCCCAAGCTGTGGGCAGGGGTCAGCCTCAGCAGAAGCCTTCAGGGGCCGGAAGGTTCACAGGATCAGAGATCCCGCAGGAAACTCAGAGGTCACTGAGTCCAACCCCTCGATTTTATAGAAGAGAAAACTGAAGCCAAAGGGATGAAGGCTGCTCCTCTATCAGAGGCAGGATTGGAAGCCCACTCCTGACTCTAGACACAGGGCGTTTTTCATCAGACCACACTGCTTATCCCTTCCAAAGCTGGAAACCAAATTTTCCTTGGGGCTTTGGAGTATGTCAGGAAGTCAGCACCAACCAGGGTCCTGTCCTAGAATTTCATCAACAATGCCAGAGGATTGTAAACACTCAACTTTCACAAATATCACCTCCTTTTCTTTCCCAGCACTGGGAGAGTCTGGTGGTGGGGGTGAGCATTCCTAGGATGCCTGGGGAGCGGCTGCTGCTCTGTTTACTTGGAGGAGCTGTAGCCCCAGTACAGGAGACAGGAGCCTGTTTCTTGGATGGCAGAAATTAGTCATTCAATTAAGTGTCCTTTGATAAGGGACCATTACATGGCAGGTATTCAATTTGCAGAATATTGGATTCAGAACTTGAAGACCTCAATTCAAAACCTGATCTTGCTACTGAGGAACTTTGGGAAAAGTCATTCTCATTTCTCTGGAGTTCATTTTCCTCAGCCATAAACAGAGGGCTTGAATGATATAGCTCTGATCCCTTAGATTGTGAGGCCCTTGAGGGCAGGGACTGGCTTATACCTCTTCCTTGTATCCCCCAACCTTTAGCCCAGGGCAGGTGCTTCATACATGAGGATTGACTGATCACATCTATAATCTTACATGAGAGGAAGCTTGGATTAGAGTGAAGGGTCCTTGACATGGAGTGAGGATGCCTCAGCTCCTCTCCCAAACTCTAACACTATCTGACCTTGGGTGGTTTATCTAACACCTTTGACCTCCAGTGTCCTCATTCACAAATTGGGTTGAATAATACTGATGCTCCCTGGCTTGTCATGTTGTGAAGGAAGTACATTGTAATTGCCAAAGGGTTCCAGCAAATGAGCCTAATTATAGATAACATAGAGGGTCTAGAGACATCGGCATGTGAGGGGCAGTAAGGGCTCTGCCTTCTTTGTCATGGCCATGTGCCAGTTCCAGCTAAAGTAGCTCTGTTCTTCACCCAGAGGGCAGCAGAATGACCTTGCCACACCTTGCTGACCTCCTGAGGGACACTATTAAACCATCAGCCCCAAGAGAACTAGACATCTTTAGCTACAAGGAAGTAGCTTGTCCTAGCAGCGAGCATCCCTCCATGGGGGGCCCTGCCATCCCACCCTCTGTAGGTGCTCATGTGAATCTGGGCTGCCCTGAACCCCCACTGTCTTCAGGAGAGGTTGCAGAGGAGAGAGACTGAGCCAAGCCTGCATCGTGGGGCTGGTTAGCAACAGCTTGCTCTTCCAGCCAGAAAAGCTGGTAATGTAGCACCATCTACAGGGGCAGAGGGAGATCAGGCAGGGGCAGCTGGGCATGGAAACAGCTGAGGCCCCATCTCTCTTCTGCATCCTTCCTTCATCCCCCAAGGGCCTGCTCCTCCAAGAGGCTGAGTGCGACTGGGGAAACAAAGGCAGCCGCACGTGCAGCCAGAATCCAAAAAATCCATGCACAAAATCCATGGAATTCATTAGAGGTACTTTGTGAGCAGCCCTCCCGCTGAATAGATTCCCCTGTGCTCTGGAGGGACTCTGCCTCTGTGACCATTGAAAGCAGAGAATGCCCAGTAATAGAATGCACTGCAGAGGGACTGTTTTTAGAAACTGGCCACAAGCTCCTCCAGCTGTGTTTGGGGTCTGCATAATGTCTGAAATTACTCCATGAATGTCCCTGGAATCTAGAGAGGGCTCTTGTTTCCAAGAATCACAGCACAACATGCTGCCTGACAAGGGAAAATATATTTTCATTCTCTTCTCTTATTTTCCTCTTCCCCCCTCTCTCCCTCCCTCCCCTCCTTCCCTCCCTTCTTCCTTCGCTCCTTCCCCCTGAGTTCAAATCTAGCCTCAGACACTTCCTAGCTGTGTGACCCTAGGCAACTAACCTCAGTTTCCACATCTATAAAATAAGCTGGAGAATGGCAATCCACTCCAGCGTCTTTGCCAAGAAAATCCCAAATGGGATGATGAAGAATCATATATGACTAAACAACCAAAAAACTCTCTATGACTCATTTTCTACTATGTAAAATGAGGAAGGAGGCAAAAGGGCCAGCTGACCCCCAAGGGATTGTTCTCAAATTATCCTGTGAGTTCCTGAAATGTGGGTGCTGTGCAAGATCCTGTCTGTCTGTCCTATGCAAACAAGTACAAATCCCCCATTCCCATCCCCCCCAAGTCACTCCAGGCTCAAGTAGGGGTGGGGAAACAGTCAGCTCACCCTATCTATACAGTTGGGTTCCAATTAGTTCAATTAATGAATCCCAGGAAGTGGTCACATTATTCACATTTGAATCACAAGTTTCCATTGGGCTAGAAACGATCACCATATTTTACATAATTATAACTTCAAAGAGAGTAAACTCTAATACATATAAATAACTTCACAGGATCCTTATTCACACTAATCAGGACCTGGCTACATATACATATATGCATGTACATAAATATGTATATGTGGATGGAGTGATATAAATACATAGACATACATATATATTTATATACATACATACGCCCACATCCACATAGAAATAGAGACTGGACCCTCAGAGAAGTAGACAATGGTTGGCCCCTCAGAGTGATTTCTCCCTGTCTCCCTGCTCTCTGTTTTACCCTCTCCTTCCCCACTTAGCGTAGACTTTCCCCTAAGATCTCTGCAGGTATCTTATCTCCCAACCAGACTGTGAGCTCCAGGGCTGTCAAAGATCTAGAGGTGGGAGGGACTTAAAGCTCATCTGTCTCCCTCCCCCATTTCAGAGATGAGAAGTCTCAGGCCCGGGAAGGGGAAAGGAAGGGATCAGCCCCAATCACACAGTTAGTATCAGAGCGAGAAATCAAAGTTGAGTCCAAATCTAGTCTTTTCTATTAGACCACGTAGACTTGGGAGGTCATATTTTATGAGGTTGATACAAGGGGAGCATAAACATTTTGCCTAAATTATATGTATCTGCCAGGATTGAGCACAGGTTTCTTCACACAGTAGGTGGACAAAATGTTGGTGAATGGATATAAGAATGAATGAGCTCAATTCAATTGTTAACCCTGGTTATATGAAAAGTCCCAGAATTTTCTGGCTATTATAAAGCTAGTTACAATTATTAAAATGATGATGATGATGATGATGATGACTCGTGTTGATACATGTGCCAAGCATTTTTTTTTGCAATTATCTCATTTGATTCATACAATACCCTGGGAGGTAGATACTGTTATCATCCTCATTTTACAGTTGAGGAAACTGAGGCAAACAGAGGCCAAGTGACTTGCCTAAGTGTCTGAGGCCACCTTAGAACTTGGGTCTTCGTGACTCTTGACTGGCCCAGTGCCCTGGGCACTGTGGTACCCTCTAGCTACCTTGGGCACCACCTAGCTGCCTCTTAGTTGGCTCAGTAACATATAATATAGCACAAGATAGAATTCAATACAATGTTACAGAAAACTCTGAAGAACACACCATATGCAAAAAGCCCATATTAGGCCCTGGCAAAATGCAGAGTCCTTCCTCTCTTGGTACTTATAGGGGCCTCATAACAGAACAAGACTGGGAAACAGGATGGGTGTGAATTATAGCATGAGAAAATCTGTACATAGTTGACTTGTGTGATGTAAAGTTACCTCTAGTTCACAAGTCCCCACTGATACATTCCCCTTTCAATGATCAGTTAGAGGATATTAGTTCAAACTAATCAAAAGTATTTTACTGAAATGGCATGGTAAGAAATATTATATTATATAAACATGGAGCACGTATATCCTTTTTACTGAGGCTCCCTTCTAACTAGGAGATTCTGAATGAGTGCCAGGATCCCCAAAAAGGAAGAGGCTAGAAGGAACTGTCTAACACTGGCTTGTCTCTGGGAACAACTATACCATAATTGTCCTCCATTACTGAAATTTCCCTAGTCCCATCCTTTAAAAAGTCCTTTCAATATCCATTAATCTGAAGTTCCTCTTAGGGCTTATCTTGAATCCTTCCACCCACACACTTGCCCATGGCCTCTTCCCTTGTCTTCAGTGGAGATGGCAAACAGAGGCTCCAGTTTTGTGTCATTGGTGTTATCTATGAAGACAGATGTTAGGCTTCCATTTGTAGACTTCCATTCGTCAGGTAGAATATCTCTGATCCTTTCTGATCTGAAACTCATCGAGCCCCATTTGGCATCCCTTCCTGGCTCGACTTTGTCTCCTCTGGATCTTCTCTGAAGTCCTCTTGTTCTATGAAAACTCTGTGGCCTCCAAAGTGTCCACCATTCTCTGAAGGACAGAGGTCTGACCATTGCTGACTGGGTCACCCCACAACAGAGAGCTGGAAGAGGCCCTAGATATCAGTTCATTCAATGGTCCTCCTTCCTTGGTCTCTGGAAGGTTTAACAGCTTGTGTGACCCAGGGCAGAGATGAAGGGTCATTAGATCATCATGAAATCAGACTTTGAGCTACACGGGACCCCCAGAGGCACATGTGTCCACCTCCTCCTTACAGAGGAAGAATTTAAAACCCGGGAAACTTAAATTACCAAGGTTAGACAGATAAAGGTAGGATATGACTTACAAGTTCTGACTCCAGAATCTAATAGATTGTAAGTGCCTTGTGGGCAGAAACTGCCTTTTGCCTCTTTTTGTATTCCCAGCACTTGGTAAAGGGCCTAGCACAGAATGGGTCATTAATAAATGTTTCTTGGTTACTTGATCAAATGCATTCTAGAGATCAGAACTCTGGGAGCCTGGGAAGTGGAGAGAAAACATCCAGGGTTCCTCCCATGAAGCCAGACCTTCTCCCCAGGTCACTAGCTTTGGAAGCGTGCAGACAGCTTGAATCTGGGAAAAATATCCTCCATTGCTATGCAGGCCACAGGGTGAGGGATCATTTTTCACTTCTGAGTTCCACTGGTTGTAAGAAAAGTTCTGACAGAATGAGGCTGGGGTGTGAGCTCCTGTCAAAGTTAGAATTTGACAGTAGCATTTCTGGGCCAGTCCAGATGGGGCATTTTTTTCCTCCAAGATTCTACAGGGCATGATTTCAAAAAGTATCAAGGAAATCAAAGGATTCTCCTTATTTCACTCAGGTGTCAGACAGTAGAATCCAATGAGCCCAGTCCTGTGCTTCAGTCCGTGGGAGAGACAGAAGAGGAAAAGATTCTGTGCTCAAGGAGCTCATAGTCTGAACACAGTCCATGGACCTGCTCTCCCAGAAGGAACCGTCTAGGGAGGTTATGTTCATCCTTCATTGCCTAAGAAGACCATGCCATCAGAGAAATGATGACATGCCTTACACTTGACTTGGTTTGGAGGGAGGGAGGGCTGTGCAGGTCCCCAGCCTCTCTTCTCCTCCAGAGCCATCTGAACCCAGTGACCAGATACTCATCAGGATGCCTGGAGATGGCCCAGGATGCACTGGGAGGTGAATAGAATTGGGGGGGGGGTGTACCTGGGGATGTGGAGCTCACTCATTCATTCACTCCAAACTCCAAAGTATCTAGTCCAGCCCTCATCTGAGAAAGAACACCTTCTATCACAGCCACACTTGAGGACCTCCAGCGACGGGGAGCTCACTACCTTAGGAAACAGTTTAATTCTGCTTATGGGAACTTCCCCCTTTGCATTTAATTGGAGTCTGCTGCCCTCCAATTTTTATTCCCAGTTTCATTCTTTGGGGATAATTTAGTTCAATTCAAAGAATGCTAGTTGTTTATGATACAGGCAGAGCCTTGGAAATACAAAAACAAAATAGACTGAAGTCTCTAACCTCAAGGATTTTAGAGAAAACATCTCATCACCACGTTCCTGGGCCAGTTCTCGAAGAGAGGGAGCATGCTCGGTTAAGTCATCTCTTGGTCTAAACCTACCCAGCCCTTTCAGTAAGGGTGGGGTGGGGAGCCGTTAAACTAGATCTTCTCAGAGGTCTCTCCCTTGCAGCTACAAACTGGATTTTCTTGTACATGCTTTGTTGAGGGATGGGAGACTGGGCCTGACTGGAGCAGCTCACCTGTAATCCGGAAGGATTGCATACGGGTGAATCTCTGCCTGTCCAAGTTAGTACTGGGTCAAGCTTGCTTTATTGGCAATTACTATTACTTAATGTCCACTGTGTCTGCAAGGCTGATATTCCCACATCTCTCCTAAGTAGGAGAAACTTTAAAATTAACTATAGTTCATTATTTCTTCCATGTTTAGGGCTAATCATATTCTATCCTATAATTAATACACAAATATTTCTATTGATTTATTTTTATAAGCATTATTACAGCACCTTAACATTTGCAAAGCACTTTTACTAAAATCAGCTCATTTTGTCCCACAACAAACTTGGGAGGTAGGTACTATTTTTATCCCCACTGTACATATGGGGAGACTGGGGCAGATAGAGGCCATTTGCCCAGGGTCACTTAGCTAGTCGGTATCTGAAGCTGGATTTGAACTCAGGTCTTCCTGATTCCACATTTGGCTTTTTAATCCACCGTGAGCCCCCCAGCTACCTGCTGACCTTGAAGCATCCCCCTATAGCCTCAAAAATTTGCTGATCAAAAGTACAACCATTTTTCCCCTTTGTTTCATAATTTCTGCAAAAGACTTTTCACCTCTCTCCCTTCAATCTCAAATAACAGTCCCTGTCCGCATCTTCAAGATAGTCATGGCACCCAGAGCAAGATGACCCATCTTGAGAAAACAATGTCTTTCAAATGTCCCTAACCATACATTATCCTGAGGTTAATGATGAGAAACTAAGCCATTATAGAATCCCCCCACAAACAAAAGACACCTATATCTGAGGCCACTGAGGATCAGGGATCAACCAGAAGTGTGGAAAGGACCACCAAAGCAGGCCTCGGACAATCAGCCCTCAGAAAATACTGTCTAATGACCCAAGACAATCCAAGCGACCCATGATGAAAGATGCTCTCCCCCTCCAGAGAGAGAGAATTGATGAACTTGGAATGTATATCAAGGTTGACTTCTTTTTCACTTCCTTTATTTTTCTTGTTTTATTTTCTTTATGTTTCTTTTACAACATGCCCAATATGGAAATATGTTTTGCATGCTCACAGGTATATTCAATATCAACTTGCTTGCCTTATAAAGGAACAGGGAAGGATGGAAAGGGGGAGAGAATTTGGAACTTAAAATATTTTAAGTGATTTTTTAAAACTTTACCTGCAATTGGAAAATATTTCATGAAATAAATAGAAATTTTTTTTTAAATGGAAAATACTATCCACAAGTTCAGGCACAGTCTACCTGGCCAAATAGCGCTCATCAGGGTAGGAATCCATTTCAGAAGCAGTGGGTGTGTTCACGATTTGAGCCCAAGTGATCTAGTCTCAACTCATATCCTGCCACCTTCACACAAACACAACATCAGCCTGAAGGAGACTGTTCTAGGGTAAGAAGGATGAAGAAGGGGACTCACTTGAAAGTACTCAAAGGAGTCAAGCAGCATTTCTACCCCAAGCATTGAACATCCATTCAAAATCTGGCCAGGTGTGATTAATCTCTGCAAAAATTCCTATTACTCGATAAAACTCATCAGATTGTAGGTGACCACTGCATGGGCTTGACTTTGACCTTTCAGTGGCATGAGGGTAACATTTACCATGTATCTCCATTTAGAGAGAATTTGCTGCTCAATGTTGACTAATGGGCAGAAGAGTCTTACCCTGTCCCTGATCCTTGAAAATACACCCTCCAAACCTAGAACCAGGATTAGAACTAGAAGCATTTTTATTTGATTTACAGGTGAAGAAACTAAGGCTCAAGAATCAAATGAGATAATATTTCTCAAGCATTTAGCACACAGTAGGTACTTAATAAGTGTTTCTTTCTTCCCTCCCTGCTTCCTCCTCATAGTCACAGTGATGATACGAGTCATGGATAGGAGCAAAGCCTTGTCGATTTCCAGGTACATTCTATTCACTATACAATAGATAAATGAATGAATGAATAAAAAATTAAAAATAAGGTTTTACTAAGTGTGTGAAGATTAATAAAGAAATCTCTTTTGACTTTAAGGAGTTTATAATCAGCAAGGGAAAAAGACAAGCCATACAGAGCAGAGGGGAACAGGGAAAGTGAGCAGTGTTAGGGAGTGGTGATATTCCCTGAAGATGGTGGTAAGATGGGAATGGGGGCTGCCCTGGCTGGCCCGGCTGGTAAGATGACTCAGCCTGGTGTCTGGGGCCAACCAATGGATGCTTTTCTTAGATTTTTGGCTTTGCTCTAACCAGTTAAAAGTGTTACCTCACTGACCCAGCTACCCTGAACACAAACAGACCAGAGCATAGATGTGATGGGGGAAGGGAGAAAGGCAACTTCAGATTTACCAGAGACTGGGATCTGGAAGAGGCCTCTAGGGTCATTCAAGTAAACCATCTCCTGAGCAGGAATGCCTGACAAGCAGCCATCCAGACGGGTGATGGGGAGCTCACTACCCATTGAAGCGGCCCATCTGTCCTACTTCTGGACAGCTAACATCATCAGTAAGTTCCTGACAGCTGCTCAGAGTCTCATTCTGCTAAAAGTAGAGCACCTGATAAATTCTTGATTTGCTCTGCTGACAATTTCATCTCCTCTACCTTGAAGCTACAGGAAAACTGCCTGGCTCTTCTCTAACCTCATCGCTGCTGCTCGGCAATCGTTAGTCCCATCTTATTGACCCCCTATCACATTCCCCACAGTGGCCCTCCACCCCCAGCCTGCTCTCTCTCTCAGATGGCCTCCAGCCTTACTTTGCTGCAAAGATAAGAGGGCATTTGATTCCCCTTCTCCATATCTCAGCATTATACTGTCATCCATCTTCTCTCTCTCCTGTCTCAGCCTGGATGTGGCTACCCTGAGTTTATTCCATAAACAGGCTTTGGGGGATAAAAAGACCAAACCAGATATGTCTCAGCCCTCAGGCAGCCATATTCTCCTGGGGTTGGGGGGGCAGGCAAGAGAGCCTAGGTACTTGTCTGCATCCCCTCTCTTCTCTTCAAGAACCTCACTCATTGGATCATTGGACCATCAAGTGATCCTTCTCTTTCCTTCCCCCCCACCCTTTTTTTTCAGAAGAAAGGACCTGGGGGTGCTGAGTGCTACATGTAGACTTGTTTCTATACAGTGCCCTTTGGGGATACCAAGATTAGTGCATTGGTTAGTTTTGCTAAACTCTTTCTTTTTTACTCATGATAAGAAATGGCCTTGTGGAAGGAGAGAGTAAGGATATTTGGGAGACTATAAGGCATGTAAAAACACAAAGGATCAATAAACAAGTGTTTGACCCCTCCCCATCACCAAAATACAATGTGACTCCACTTTCTGGGCAGTCCTTCCCTGGCCCCCTGGCTACTGATTGCCCCCAGCCCGCTTTGGACTCTGCAAGGCCCCCACTAATCTCTTACTGGAGAACTCTACCAGCCTTTTCTCAGTTCTTGGACATCACGATTCTTTGCAGTGTTATTGGAAGCCTTCCCCTTTTCTCTCTTCCTTCTAACAGCTCAAATATTCTGCATTCTAAGGACCCTTCCAATTCTCACATTCTAGGTTCCTTCGACCACAGACTCCATGTTTATGGTCTCCCAACACTGACACTCTGGGTTCTATTTTTTCAGATCCATTTCATGTTCTAGGTTCTCTGTTCTACATTCTCTCATCCTTGTTGGCTCTGATATTCTAGTCTAGGTCGTAGAGGTCCCATGCCCTCTGGGTCTCCTTTGCTGGTTCCCAGCTGTACCCACCTCAGTCTCTAGTGGACTCCCCCCTCTCCTGGGAAGCAGCTTCCTGTGCAGGGGACCCTTCCTCTACCTTTCTTTCCAACATCTCCCCGACAGAAATGAAGGTGCTTGAAGGAAGGGGTTGGCTTATTTGCTTATATCTGTTCTTAACATAGTGCCTGGCATACAGTCGGTACTTGATAAATGCTCTTATCTATTTATCTATCCAACCATCCATCTTTCTATCCCTATTACTCTCCACTCAAGACTTTCCACTTTCTGTCCCTGTGGTCTTGTCTCAGGGCTCTCATGCCAAATTTAGAATATTCTCCATCCTCACCTCCCTTTCTTGGAACCTCAGCCCTTTCAGGTTTAGCCTGGGGGTCACCTCCTGCCTAGTACCATCCCTGCTCCCTCCAGTTGTTAATGCTCCCCATGAATTCTCAGTGTTTCTTTGATAACTGTCGTATTTCTCTGAGGGACAATTTTGTTTCCCTCTGCTCTGATAGAATGCAGATTCCATGAAGTGGTCTCCATGGGGGGCTTCATTTTTGTCTCTGTGGCTTCAGCCCCTGAGCACAAGGACCTCAAATGAAAAAATTCACAAACAGTGGTTCTGCTGAACTGACAGGAGTGGCACTCTCCACGAGAGCCAAGTGCAGGGTCTGCTGGCAAGCAAGTCTGGAAGCAAGATGCTTTGAACAAAGAAGAAATGATTCTAATTTCACCTTCAAAGGAAATAATTTTTAATTTTTTGTCTTGAGCAGCCCAAGTTGAAGATAAAAGGAAATTGTTTTTGTTTTTTTTTTGTGGGAGGAAAAGGACAGGAGGACAGGGAACTTTGCCAAACCACACAGCAACGGAGGCGGACAGGATTACACTCCTTTGATATCAATTTGAAAACAAAGGAAGTACAAACAGTCCTCAAACTATGATTAACGTGGAGGAAATAAAGCAAGGAATTGTTTAATGGCTCAAAATTAAAGCACTGATTCCACATTTTGTCAAGGATTCAGCTGCATACCCAGCGTGTGAAATAAGTCTCACCTCCTAGGGATCTGGGGACAAGGATGCAGAGAGTCAGGCTGTGGAGACAGGAGGTGACATTGGAATCCAAGTCTTTGTAAACCCTGTCGTGGAAGCCTCTGCTTCACCTGCTGAAGTGCACCTGGGGATCCCTGGGGATTCCTGCCCTGCCTCCTGCTCAGAGCTCCCCAGCAGACAGCTCATCATGGGGAGAGTAGGAAGTACTTTGTCCACAAGGACTGCTCTAGTCATCTGCTTGCCTTCTTCAGCATTTATCAACTCCATGGCACGGTGGATAGAGTGCCAGGCCCAAAGCTGAGTTCAAATCCAGCCTCCAACACTTATTAGCTACATAACCTTGGGCGAGTGACTTAACCTCTGTTTGCTTATATGTAAAATGAGAGTTGTAATAACCCCCATCATGGGGTTGTTGTTCAGGTCAAGATCATATTTGAAAGGTTCTTAGCACAGGGCCTGGCATAGAGTAAATGTTATATAAATGTTCACCCTAGTTGTTATATCTGTTGGCTCTTGAATCCTCCCACAAACACCATGATGTGATTAAGGTCAGCATCGCTATCCTCATAAAAACTGAGGTGCCCTTGGCAGAAGTCATAAGGGAGCTGGTGCAGAGATGGTCCCAGTTTCCTAGACCTCTGCTGCATCCATAAGAGCCAATAGACCATGGAGGTCTATTGGAGGTCTATTCTATCCAGAGACACCCAGTGTCTGAGCCAGGAGCAGCCCAGCAGCTCTGGGAGTCACATTAACCTCCTCACCCAGGGGACAGGGAAAGCCAGAACAGGGCCTAGAATGGGACAGCCACCAAAGGACAGGAAGAATGCAGAACAAGAACACCCAGGGTGAGATGAACCTGAGAACCTAGAACCCAGGGCAGCAGTGCTGGGAGACCAGAGAACAAGGAAAGTTTGTGTTCAGGGGGTATAGAAAGTTAGAGCTAGAGGGGACTTCAGAAGGCTTTCTTCCTTTACAAAGGAGGGACAGAGGAATAAAGACATCAGGGGGAGAGGAGTAAATGGGGGGCAGTGAGAGGGGGAGGGTCTACCACTCCTGGCCCTAGTTACTAAGCCAGGTGATGAGTATAGATTGCATGGTACATAAAGCACCACACCTGGAGGCAAGAAAACCTGAGTTCAAATCCAGCCTCAGACATGTAATAGCTGTGTGACCCTGGGCAATTCATTTCCTCCTCTCTGCCTCAGTTTCCTCATCTGTAAAATGATCTTGAGAAAGAAATGGAAAAGCACTCCAGTATCTTTGCCAAGAAAAGCCTAAATGGAGTCACAGAGTCTGAAATGATTGAACAACCACAGCAAAGGTGGCTATCCTGGGAGACCAGTCTGGGTTTCTCATTTTGGGGAGGTGCCATTGGCTGTATAAAGGGCCACAGGGACCAGGCCCTGCCCCAAAGACTCTCAGGACTCCAGGCCCCTGCCCCAAGCTGACACATTAGACCTCAAACACCCTGTACTTTGGTAGGGAAATGATTTCATATTTCATAATTAGAGTTTGTTTTGTTGCAAAAGTTAATTTCCTGGAAACAACCTCAGCTTCATAAAAACCATGATGGCGGCAGCCAGAGTGACGATGATAAAAAATAACACTAATGAGACAGCAGGCTTGGGGAGGGTCGGGTGTGGGATCTTCCTGGATTATTGGGGGACGATGAAAGCCAGCAGGGCGTGTCTGTGTGTGTGTGCATGCGTGTGTGTGTGAGTGTGTGTGTGTGCCATGAACTTCACACATCAGTGTGCTTGCATAAATGTCTCACACCCATACCTGTTCCCTTTTCTGAAGAGTGAAGTGGAATGTTTACAAACAGCTTTCTCTTTGTCTCAAGGCAGGCACAGCAGCTAGGATCACCCAGAAGAGAAATGGAGGCACAGAGAAGTCCAGCAACTTGTCCAAGGTCACAAAGACAATTGGAGGGAAATTGGGAGTCAGACTGAGCCAGGCCTCACCAAAATCTGTGCCGAGTTCTTTCAATGATTTGTTGTGGTTTGGTCATTACAGTTGTATCTGACCCTTCATAACTATCATTGGAGTTTTCTTGGCAGAGGTACTCAAGTGTTTGCCATTCCCTTCTCCAGTTCATCTTCGGGTGAGGAAACTGAGGCAGATAGGTTGAAATGACTTGCCCAGGATCACATAGCTAGGAAGTGTCTGAGTCTGGATTTGAACTCAGGTCCTCCTGACTCCAGGTCTGGCACTCTATGCACTGTGCCATTTAGCTTTCCATGAGAGCAGGAGTCTAAAGGTTTGTGTGTGAGCACATGAGTGTGCATATATGTACACAAGTGGGTATATGTGAATGAGTATTGGTGGGTGTTTCCCTGTCAGCCTCATAAGTCATTGGCCAAAAGAGAGTAGAGGCTCTGGGTGGGGCTAGGTAGGCTTCAAAACCTCAAAACAGGGCCTCCATCCAGACTGTCCTGACTGCTTCCATAGTCATACCTTTAATTGGCTTATCTAGGCCAATGGTAAGGTTAGCTAGTGGGGTGCAATATATAGAACACCAACTCTGGAGTCAGGAGGACCCAAGTTCAAATTTGACCTCAGACACTTACTAGTTTGGTGATCCTGGGAGAGTCACTTCACCCTGTCTGCCTCCGTTTCCTCATCTATAAAATGAGCTGGAGAAGGAAATGGTAAACCTCTCCAGTATTATTGCCAAGAAAATCGCAAATGGATCACGAAGAGTCAGACATAACTGAAAACAAGCGAACAGCAACAAAAATGCCACAGTAAAGCCTGCCCTGACCCCTCACTCCTCAGGCAATTTTTTTCCTGGGACTCAAGCCTCATTTCAGACCCATGATCTGAATGAGCAGGGTTTTTATTTACCGCTAATGCAGCTGCTAGCAATGACATGCTTAGCAACATTAGAATTCAGCAAAGGATGCAGGCAGAAAACATCCCCCCAGGAGCTGTGACACACAAGGGGTACCCCACCCCATACACACAGAATCCAGTTCCAACCCTGGCAACACCCATAAAAATCCCAAGAGGAGTTGGAAATCTGGAGGATGGGGGATAGGGATAGGGAAAAATAAATTGCAGAAGGATGGGACCCTCAACTGTGAGGATAGGAGGGCAGTGAACTGTTCCCTAGAACTGTTCCCTGACACACAGGGATAATAGCGGTTTTGGGGGAGTCAGATGTCAAAGGAACTCACCATGGGTAACCCCTCCCCCCAGGTCCCCAACTCCACAGGCAGGACAGAGGTTCAGACATGCAACGAGCTGCACCCCCATCAAGTCCCTGAGGGTTCCATCTTCCTAGGGCTTGAGACAAAGAGCTAATGTAGCACAAAGAATAGACTATCTATGAGGTAAGGCAATGAGGTCACCAGCCCTGCAAGTAGGGGCTTCTGAACTGCTTCCTAAAGAATGAAGAGAGAAGACCAGGGATTTAAGAAATTGAACTCTAACTATCACACATAAAACAAGGGGCTGGGAACAGGGAAGATACTGCTGGCTGCCAGGGGGCTGAACCTTAGAGTCCCTGCATCCTGGGGGCTGAGACCATACCAGGAAAACTACCTTTCACTGATGGACAACCAGTAAGGGGAGAAAGCCTGCCCTGCCCATGTCAGCGTCTTGGAGAAAACCCAGCTGGCTTGCCCTAGTCCCAGGGCCAAATGAGAAGTTTTCATATGTTTGGAGGCAGGGAGGGGAGGGTTGTGTAGTGTGTGGGGCGGGGCTGTGCTGGGGGGAAACAATTTCACAGTTTGGAGGCAAGAAGATATTGGTCTTTTGAAACAAATACTCTTTCAACTTTTAAAGTGTTTACATCATTTCCTTCTGGGAATTGACTTGAGTCTCTAGTGACTCCAAACTTTTTTCATTTCCTTGTTTACTGAGAAACTCAATTCTGTGCCTGAGAAAGCAAAATCTGAAGGCAACAGGTAGGTGGCACACCGCGGGGATGAAAGCCCACCTTCATCCCAGCCTCCTCCATGATGACTGTGGTCAGCAACTTCAGCCTTCCCTCTTCTGTCTGACAGTCACCGCTGGTCACCTGCCTCAAGAACTCCACACTTTGGGTTCCTGTAAAGTCAGTCTAGCCAAGGTTCCACCCTCTCATTATAAGCTACAAGAAAAGAAACCACCCTCTGTGTGCCCATGCCCACTCCCCAAATCCTTCCTTACAGGTGAAGCCTCACCAGCATGACCCAGAAGTGGTATTGTCTGGTTGCATTCCTGGGCATTAGGAGAAAGAATTCCTGGAGAGAGATATGATCTCAAATGAGCCATCTAGCAAGAAGCATTAATTCAGCACCTGCTATATGCCAAGCCCCGGGCCAAGCAAAAACAACCATAAGGCATGAGGCAGTCCTGATTTTACTGGGGTGGAGGGAGGAGGTGATTTAACACATTTACAGAAAAGCAAACCAATAGAGAGACAAAGCAAATGCCAAGCGACTCCAGAAGGTGATATGCCAACAATCCAGGGAATGGGTACAGGTCTCCTGGCAGAGGCAGCCTTGGGCTCCCAGAAGGAGGAAGCAAGAAGGATGAGAATCATGGGATGGGACATAACCTACAACCCAACACAGACATGCTATGGATAGGGGACTATATCAGCCAGTTTGCCTGATGTGTCAAATGTTTGAGAGGGGCCAAAAGGCAAGGGTGGAGGTAGACTGGGAAGGGCTTTGAACAGAAGGCATTCCTCAGCTCCTGTGAATCAGGATCCTTTCTGATCAGCTCCTCTCTGAAGTCACACCCATTACAGCCCCGCTTTGAACCTGTTAGAATCACAGGAAGTAGGTCAGGGACAGAGTTTATTAGGGCTGATAGGCAGCCCTAATGACAGACCCCTGAAGGAGGAGGCATCTTCCCCTGATGCTGGGCAGCCTCTAGCTAGTACTTAAGTTCGAACACAGCCTCCGACACTTACTGGTTGTATGACCCTGGGCAAGTAGCTTCCCCCTGCCTGCCTCAGTTTCCTCCTCCATAAAATGAACTGGAGAAGGAAATGGTAAATACTCCAGTATCTCTGACAAGAAAACCCCAAGGGGGAGGGGGGTCATAAAGAGTTAGATATGACTAAAAATGACTGAAAAAGGTATCGCAGAATTGGAAATGGGAGACCAGACTCTGCTGTGGAGATTTCTCCACAGCAAAGGATCCACTGCAAAACTAGGTAATGACCTATGATGAAAACTGAATCCTTGTTTCATACCAGGCTACAACTTAGTATAACATAGGGTTTCATAACTTTTTTCATGTCATGGGCTCTCAGCAGATAGCCAGAGAAAGCCTAGGGACCCTTTCTAAAAACCATCATTTTAAATGCATAAAATAAAATAGATAGGATTACAAAGAAAGTCAAGTTAGTGAGAATGAAGATTAACTTCTTCCCGGCAGATTCATAGATATCCTAAAACTATGTCCATGGATCCCAGAGGAAAAACCCTTGGTGTAATAGACCTAGACTCAAATTCTGATTTTTCCACTAACTCTGTTTTCCTGTAGTAAATCATTCATTTCTCTGAGTCTCTTTTCTTGCAAAAACAGGATGACACTTGTACTATCCACTTAAGGGCTTGTTAGAAGGAAAATATTTTGTAAACTTCAAAAAGCTATAGATACGCAAGGCACAGTTAACCTTCAAGATCATCAGCATCCCCCGACCCAGATAGAGCAAGAACAGTTCCCCTTTTTCTGTCCCTCTAGAGCCTCCAATGGAGCCTTATCTTGTCCTTGTCTCATAGTCAGATTCCTTCTTAGTCTGACACCATCTGAAGGTTCATTTCCTAACACAGCCCTCCTTGTACTCTATGATCCAATAGAACATGATTGTTCTCTGTCTTCCAAACATGTCTTATACACTTCCACCCCTGTGTATTTAATCATGCTGTTCCCAGGACCAAAACATGTTCACTCCCTTTCTTTTCATGATGAATTCCTACCCCGCCGCCTTGAAAGAGCAACTCAAATACCACCTCTTGCAGTAATGCGTCTATGATTCCCACTCAGTTAAGACTTTCCCCCACAACCCTCACAGAGCCCTCTGTACCATTCTGATGCATTATAAGAGATGGGAATTTGTGAAAGATGAAGATGTTGGATGAACAAAATATCTCTTAGTTTCAGCTGGGAAAGTGACCGAAGTCTGAACCCAGCCAGCTCAACCCCTTATGGGAACCTACACAGAGAAACTCCCTTATATATAGTAATTACCTTGAGACTTGCATGACTCTATTATGCCTTCTTAAAGGCAGACTGAAGAAAAGGCACCATGGACATCTCTGTTAGGATGATGGAAGTTTCCCATCATCACTTCATAAGATCCTTCCTCCTGCTAGAAACATAGCATTTTCCACCTTCATTAAGTTATTTTTGCTACTATAAGGTACTAAAAATAATGCAAACAATAACAATAGTATTATAGAGGGCTTTAAGGCTTACAAAGCTTTACCTGTGTTCACTCAATTGATCCTCACAACACTGTGAAGTAGGTACCATCATTATCTCCATTTTACAGATGAGAAAACTGAGACAAAAATTAAGTGACTCACCCAGGGTCACACAATTAGGGAATATCTAAGGCAATGTTCATGTTCAACGTAACTCATTGCCCTGGTGCTCCCATAGTTTAAGCCCAGGCCCTCTGCAGGAAACATGGGCTTATCATGTAATGCTGTGGTATATTGCCATATGTCTTATCTTTCCACCAGATTCTGAGCAACCATGAGCTTAGGGGAGATTGTGCATTAACTCTGCATGTCCCTTAGGACCATGAACAGGACTCTACTCATAGGCCAAATCTAATAAATAGTTCATTTGTATTTTCGCAAACAGAAGCTGGATCTGAGGGACCTGATGTATTTTCCTTCCCACTTTTCCTGCTGTTTTCTGATAATCGAAGGCATGTAGGGTCCAAGGGCCCCTCCCTTTTGACCTGGAACTTGCTCCAAATCAGCCTTAATTTACATCTATTGAGTAGGTAAGCCTCCCAGAGTCCTTTCCCTTTCCCTCTGGCTTCCTCACCATGGGATAGGATGCTGGTTTAAGACTCCCCAGGGTGGGAACCATTTGGTCCTGATTTCCAGGGCTGAGATATCAGCTGACCTCAAGCTTCCCTGAGGACAGGAGGGAACAGACAGATGGAAAGAGAACCTGGCAGCTGTCCCACTGCTCCCTGAGCATGGCCCAGGTGTTGTCATCAGGTCCAGGGGGAAGCAGGAGGCACTGTCAGTAATGGACTCCCATCTGGTAAGCTAGCCTAGAGTCTCAGGAGACAGGGTACTGTGGATGCCTGAGCTCTCCATTCAAACACTGTGTCTCTTGCACTTAGTCATAACTCACCCCACCCCCAGCTATTTCACCTAATAGAATAGTACTTAAAGATATCCATGATTGAAAACCAAATTTAGAGATAATAAAATTGTCTGTTGCCAGCAATTGAGAGAAGCAAAAACTGAAGCATGGGGAGACCTTAATTGCCCCCAAACTAGGAAACATTCCCTCAGACAGGAAAAAGAACTAGATTTCAAACACTCACTGAGTCAAAACAACAACAACCTCGAACTCCATGAAGAGAGAAGAATCCTAGGGGGAAACAGGATCTTTGTCTCATTTTTGAAAACACTTTTCAATGGTACACACCCTACGGCTTTGTTCCATGATTTCAAAAGTTCTCATTAGAGTGGGAATAGGGGAAGATAGCACAAGGTCCCCAGTTCTGAATGAGGATGTTATTTTTATTGACAATAGCATAACCAGCAACAACCTAATGAGTCCACAACTTCAGCAATATAGAGATGCTTTTTGGGAGCATTCCTGTCCTTGTTCTCCCCAAAAAATATCTACAGAGTATATACATGATTCCTACCCACCCCTGAAAGTACAATTCAAATGGCACCTCTTCCGATAATGTTTTCGAGATTCCCATTTGGCAAGGATTCCCCCCTTACCCCTTATATAATACTTTGTATCATTCCATGCACTGCAAGAGACAGGATTTTGCCAAAATCATAATATGGAGATATTGGATGAGCAAAATCTCTCTCTTAGCTTCAACTGAGTTGTTCGAACCCAGTCAGGCAAACCCCCTTTTACCAATCCTGCTTTTTATACGTGTTCTTTAACCCACTTGCCCAAAAATGTGTACTGAATGACTGGTTTAGGGGTTTACCATCTAGTATGCCAACTACTAATAATAACGACAGCCCATTCATTGAAGACCTGGATTCAAATCCAGGCTCAAACAATACTAGCTGTCTCATCCTGGGCTAGACACGTAAGCATATTTGCCTCAGTTTCCTCATCTGTAAAATGATCTGGAGAAGGAAATGGCAGAACACTATAGTATCTTTTCCAGGAAAACCCCAAATGGGGCCACAGAGAGTTTGAAACAACTAAATCACAATGAAGATTGATTGACAAGATTCATTTGAGGGGCTTCATACTTGTCTTGAGATCATCCATCATTACCTAGGTCAAACAAGGGACAGTCATCGCCCCTACCTCTTTTCAATTTTCCTTTGTTGCCACTAGTGCTGTCCTCTGGGGTCAAGTGGAAGAAATGGGACGCCTCCTTCACCTCCTACCCTTTCATGTAACATACAAGCTTCTCCTCTCCAGACTGAACATTCTCCTCCCACAGATTTCTGTCTAGATGGTCAACCTTGGTGCTCCCTAGAGGCTCTGCAAGGGAGGAGGATCTGCATGGACTCCTGTTCATTCTACAACTCGGGAGGTGAGTTCAATCAGCATGAGTGCGATTCTTGGCCCAGATAACCATGGGCAAGCATCTCTCCATCTCTGGGCCTCAGATTTCTCACCTGTACATTGTGGACAATAATATTTGCTGCTGTGAGAGTCCATTCAATTCCACAAGCATTTACCGAGGACCTTACCAAGTGTCAAACATTGTACTGTGCACTAGGGGAGGGGACAGAACTTACACTTTCCTGGGGCAATGCTATACAATGCGTATACAAATAAGCATCTTTCAGGGAAAACTGGAGTGAGAGATAGCCCTGAAGAAAAATGATGATTCAGAGAAGCAGAGATGAAGAAAGGGTGGTGCATCCAGAGGCCAGAGGAATGCACTGAAAATGCAGAAGAGAGCGTGTTGACATTGGAAAATGAGGTGGAACCCGTTACTTTGCCTAGATCTAGGCTTATTCTTGGACAGTTCCAAACCATGCCTGCTCAATCTCCCCACCAGAAGATTTGATTCTGCCCTTGGGCTCCAGGAGCTGACTTTCCTCTTACCTTGCCCAGCTCCAGGGTTCTACTTCATTTCCTGGCCATGGACTCCAGAACCATGCCAATATCCCTCCTCCTACTCTTCTTCCAGCTCCCCTCAATGCATGTCTTTAAGGGCAGAAAATTCTATAGCTTACTTGTTCCCATATCCTTGGTGCTTAGCACAGTTCCTGATACATAGTAAAAACTTAATAGTTGCTCTATCTGTATCTCTCTGTCTCTCTCATCCAGTTGATCTGAAATGGAATTTATGAAAAGGAGTAAAATAAAATGTGGCAAGAAATAGAAGAAGGGAGGAATCAGATGGGGTATACCCTAATGTCTGACAAAGGAGCTTGTATTTAACCTAGAGGCAATAAGGAGCTCCTGAAGAATTGGTTTGGGGCTTTTGCGTGGGGGTTCAAATGGCCACATCTGTTCATTAGAAAGATTATTTTGAAGCTATAAGTTGGATGAGGGCAGGTACATGATGCAGTGGGTAGAACATTGGACCTGGAGTCAGGAAGACTCCTCTTCCTGAGTTCAAATCTGGCCTCAGATACTTACTAGCTAGGTGACCCTGAGCTAGTCACTTCAACCTATTTGCCTCAATTTCCACATTTGTACAATAAGCTGGAGAAGTAAATGGCAAACTACTCCAGTATCTTTGCCAAGAAAACCCTCAATGGGATCACAAAGAGTTGGACATGACTGAAAACAATTGAACAACAGCAAATGTTGGGTGGTCTCTAAAGGGGATGTTCATGGTCACTATGAAGGAGATGAAATGAGAGAAGCACTTTTAAAATCAAAAGTATCATCTGAGTGTAAATAGCTGTTTTTAATGGAGATGGCACTCATGCAGCTCCTACAAAATGTAGCCTGAAAAGACCTTTGGATCATCTGGGCCAACCCTTTCATTTCCCTGATGTGGATACCAAGTGCAGAATAGCCCACTGATTTGCCTAAAGCTATCAGTTGCTAAGCTTCAGACATGAGACTCAAACCCAGGTTCAATGACTCCAAACCCAACCCAACACACCACCTCTTACTTGCTTGAATCCACCAGAGCCCTTGTCTCTGGCCAAACCTAAGGCCTTTGTATATTTAATACAATAGAAACAAGGAATTGGCACCGAAAATCCATTAGGTGTAATTTCTCCTAACGATCCTCTCTAAAATGGATTCGATTTGAATTGTTCAATTCATCTTTTCCAAGCTCTGCATGTTTTTCTTATTGGGTGTTCTTGTCTGAAAATAGCTGACACATGAATGGCACGTCAATTCCAGTGGTATTGACAAGACCAGCCAAGGTTGTTTATGGGGAAAGAATGAAATCCCTGCCAATAAACCCTCTGAAATGAAGCTGAAGGTGAACACATCACCACAGTACTGAGGAGGGCTCTCTTTGCCCATTCCCTCTAATTCAGTGGGTTATAATTCAGTGACTAAAGATCTTCCAAATGTGACTGAGATTTGTGCCCACTAATAAGGAGCAGTCACTTCTACACAGTGAGTCATGAAAAGAATCTGTCTTAGAAGTTTTCACCCCTGGAAGTCTTCCACACTACTTGTCAGAAATGTGGTAGAAGGGATATGGATTGGACTGAATGCCTTATGAGCTCCTTTCCACCATTGATGTTCTGATATTCTAGGAGAATGACACCCAGGGATACCAAGACACAGGGGCAATGGCATAAAATAAACTTTTCAGGTCAGTGCCATAAAATCTTCCTGACAATGGGAATTGACCATGAATCAGCTGAGCAGCCTCAGGAGGCAGTGAAGGTCTCCAAACAGAGGCTGGAAGATTCCTTGTCAGGGAGGTCACAGAAGGGATTCCTGAGCAAGGTACCCTCAGGAGACTCCTCCAGTTCTGAGAATGTCTGATTCAAAGAGAATGGGGGAAGGAGATCATTGAAGAAATTGACCAGAAAGACTGCCTTGGTCTTACATAGCCATGACCTTAATCCTGTGCCTCAAATATGTGTTTTGTAATGTTTCCTTAAAATCCAAGATTCTCTAGAGAGAAAAGATCTAAGGTGTAAATGATTCATGGAAAAGCAGTAGGCAAGTTGTAGTGAAGATTTTTGGACTGGGAGACAAGAAACCTGAGCTCTAGCCTTGCCTCTGACATCCACCAAGAGCAAATGGCTAAGTTCTTCTTGTCTCATGGATGGAAGTTTTGAACTGGAAAAGACACCTGAGCAGGCATCTCTTTCTACCACATCTCAACATATGGTCATCCAGTTCCTGCTTGAATACCTCAAATGATAAGCAACTTATCACCTCACAAGGCAGATCATTCCATCTATTTGCCTCAATTTCCACATCTGTACAATAAGCTGGAGAAGTAAATGGCAACTCCAGTTGCAGATCATTCCACTTTGTGACAGCTCAAATCATTGCATTACATTGAGGTGAAATGTACCCCCTTCTTCTGTCCTTCTCCAGTTCTGATTTCTGGGGTCAAGAACAACTTTGATCCTTCTCCCACAAGACAAACTTCCTACTACTGGAGGACAGCCATCATGCCACCACCATCACCACCCCAGGTTTTCTGTTCTCCAAGGTCAACATCATCAGTTCCTTCATTTGTCTGGCCATCAGACCAGTTGCCATTTGTTATTTTTCTCCTAATATGTGATACCCATAACTGAACAAACACAATCTCATTGGGGCAGAGCCCCTTGTTCTTGGAATCTGTGCCTTTCTTTATGGCAGCCCAAGGACACATTTTGATTTGCCAGTGCAAATAGGTCAAGTGTGTGAATCAGAGTCGGGAAAATCAAGCCCTGCCCCAGACACATACTAACTATGTGACCCTAGACAAGGTACTTTTCTCTCAGTCTCAGTTCCTTCATCTGTAAAATAGGGTTAAAATCATAGCACCTACCTTCCAAAGTTGCTGTGAGGACCAGATAGAACCTGTGTAAAGCACTTTGTAAACCTTAAAGCATTATATAAAGTATTATCATCTTCGTCATCATCATTGTTCACTTACATTTGGCTCCTGGAGTCCAGAAAAAGCCCCAGATCATCTCCACACAAACCTTTGTTTAGCCATTAGCTTCCCATCCCATTCTTTTGAAGCTGACTTGTTTTTAACCTAGAAACTGTCTTTGGTAACCAGTTGAGTTCTTCTTGTATATGGGAAAGGGGAAGGATTAGTGATGGACGCCTCAAGTTAGTCTATATGTTAGTGTATAATACTGCGAAACTAGAAAGGGTAAGATGGGATCATTATGTCTCAGCATCTCTTCCAATTTCTTCAATCACACAGAGAGAGAGAGAGAGAGAGAGAGAGAGAGTAGGTCATCTGTGATGATACATGATTCTATTTCCTGAAAACTGATCTTGGTAGGTCACAAATAAGAAATGAATGGGCCCAGAGCCTACAGATGGAGACATCAGACAATGTAGTCTAGCCAAACGTGGACTGTCTAGCTCTAATAAGAGGTAAAATGATATTCAATGCTCAGAGTTCTGCTTCTCATTCTAGAACTGAGGCTAAGACCCTCTTGGATGTACCTCCCCATCTCCTCTCTCAGAGCCTCTGCCAATAACAGCCATTATGTATCCAAAGCTTACTTTTCTTTGTCCTGGTTTGGACATGCTTTTGGTCTTATGACTTGTGGGAGGCTCTTCCTCTGCTAAGTGGAGGTGACTGGTATACACCCACATACAAACACACACATGTACATATATATACATATACATACATATATGTGTGTGTTGCCCACTTCCCAGAGTCCAAAGTGACTTCAGAAATGTGAGCTGTTATTCAGAGTCCTGGCTGCCAGGTTCACAACCAACACAAATTTCCCAGAGTTCTCCCCTTCATGCCATGGGTCCTCTCTCCTGCCCAGGGCAGTCCAGGGGATTTAGGCAGCGTGAGTTTGGACCTCAGATCTGTTCCTTCTGTGAGATTTGTTACTCCTCTTCACTTTCTCACCCAGAAAATGAAGGCATCGAACTAGATAGTCCATTTTGCCTCTAATTACTCCGACCCTGCAGAACCCCTAGCTCTGTCTGGGCCTCAGTTTCTTCATCATCCAAAGGAGAGTTTGAGGCTAATCATCTGTGAGCTCTCCCCCATCTCCACAGTTCTGTGGTGAGGTTAGGATTGGATTTCCTTTCCACGGATGCCTTTCTTTCAAAACGCCCAGCAGTTTTCCTTGGCTACTTGGGAGAGTGGCTGATGAGATGGTCTCTGCCTGAGGCCAGAGTGAGTGATGGGGAAGGGGCTGACAGCTCCCAGAGAAGACTTTTTATACTTTCCCGACGTGAGCTCACCATACTGGGCATTTATCACTCCCATGCAAGACTGTCAAGAAGTGGCAGGTACATCTATTTCCCCCAACCAAGGAAGTTTCAACTGCTGGACTAAAGATCAGAATCAGTAAAGTAATTCAGCTTAGCAAAAATGGGAAAGTCATTTTTAGGGAAATAGATATGGCCCTGCTTTCAAGGTACCTCACGAACCCCCCAGGGATCTGGGGGAGGGAAGAGTCACCCCAGACTCCTACAGGCTCCCCTCTCCCTAGAGACCTGGCCAGCATTTTTATTCAAGCATCATATAAAGGGGGAAATCAATGCACAGTCAGGTTTCAGGAAGAAAAACATCCCTGAGAGAAAGCTGTATCTGAAATGTCACAGACAGACCTTCCAATAATTCCCCAACTGATGTGAAGATGATGTTTTAAAAACAGTCACCAAGCTAATGTGCTCCTCCCAGAAGAGTCTGGAGAACATTAGGCTGCTCTTGTGTCCTCCAGGTAATTGGTGGGTCATTGAGGACAGGCGATCTTTGATGTGTCCTTGCACCATGCCTAGTACCTGGTAGCTGTGAATAAAAGCTCGTTGGATAGAATTGATTTGAACTGAATGTGTATTCTGGTTTCATCTCTGAACAAGATGGTGAGCTCCATTCAATTGAATTCAACATTTTATTGAGCATCTACCATATGTCCCACACTGTTGGATGATAGGAACACAAATGGTGGTGACAATGATGATGATGATGTAACAATAATTAATAATAATGTCCTACTCATCAGTCAATAAGCATTTAATAAATATTTATCATGTGTCCAGTGCTGAGACTGGTTGGGGATGTGATGATTAAAATAAAAATAAAGCAAGCCCAGTTTTCAAGTTTATACCCTACTGGGAGGAAGGGACATATATACATAAGCTAGCAGAAGGCATGCAAGCAGCTAAACAGTCTGCTAGTAAATAAAACTGGACTTTGAATCCAGAAGACTTGAGTACAAGCTCTGCCCCAGACACTTTCCCTGCCAGGTAATAGGGACAAGTCACTTTAATATCTCTCAGACTCAGTGTTCCCCGCTCTGTAAAATGGAGATAACAACAGCTACAACCCAGGGTTATTGTGAGATAATGAGAAAATATACCTAAACCATTTTTCACATATACATGCAAAACAGTTTGAGTATATTATATATGTTTTCTGCATATTGTACATATAACGTGTGTATATGTTTGTATATATTGCTTAAAAGTTATATGTAAACACTAGCTACTTTTATGAATATTTTTATTGCGAAGAGATTTTTGAGGTGGTCACTAAGGAGGCAGATGGGGGAAGGCCTCCTGTGCAAGGAGAAACCAGAATTGAACCTTAAAAAGAGATGGGGCTGCCCAGAAGTAGGTATGAGAAAGGAAAGTGTCCCCAGCGTGTGGCCAGTCTGGGAAAAGGCTACCCAGTGAACAGACTCCATGTGTTTGCCAACTGATGGAGCAGGCTGAAAGCTTGCCATCACACAGTCACCAGTCAGCCCCAGGGCATGAGTTCTAAAGCTAAGTAGATTCATTCTCTCCATTACTACCTCCAGCCTCTCCCCTCTCTGGAATCAAGCTCTTTCCCTGGTACGTAACGACCATGGAAGTCTGAGTAAATGACTTGGCCACTCAACAGCTCCAGGAAACTAATATTTAAAATAAATGAGTTAGTGGATCGAGTTCCTGCCCTGGAGAAATCACAAACCAGACTGTACACCCCACCTCACCCACCACCACCATAACTTCACCCCCCAAAAAAGGTTCTGTCAAACTTTGTATCATATCTAGTTGATCCTGTTTCTCCCATCCTTCCTTTGCTTTCTGCTTTGTAAGAGCAAAAAACTCATCCCTCCCTACCTCTCCAAGAACCCAGTAAGGAGTTATGCACACAGTAGGTACTCGGTGAATTTCTACTGTTATAGTGTTACAGTGTGTACACTGGCCTCCACTGTATGAATGACAGGTGGGTTAAATTTTCCCTATGGGCTCTCTGGTGCCCTTAACTTGTGATCTCTTTTTGGAAGCAATGCTTGTATCATCAGAAACCTAAGTACTACTGAATCTGTGCTCTTCTACTGTGTGCCCACAATCATCCAACAAAACTCATCCTTCAAAACCCAAGTTACCCCTCAACTCAACTATGAAGGCTTTCCTCACTATCCCTAGCCTATAGTGGTCACCTGCTTTAATCCCTAAGACTCTGATCTTGTATCTAGGCTAACAATGCTTATGAATTGATGGTCCTGAGGAACAGGTCTGATCAAGCCACTCACCTTCTCAAATCCCTTCAAGACCTCGCTATGGCCATTAGGCTAATGACACTGTGTGTAATTTTAAACATTTCAGAATCTGGCTCCATCCCAGCCTTCTCGACCAAGTTGGCATCAGTGCCTCTCACACGATTTGTGTTCTTCCCATCATCCTCCCTCCACCTCCCCTGACCTGTGCTGACACTCTCCCCCATATATTTCATGCCCTACCTCCTCATCATGACCTCTCAGGATCCCTGACTCCCTTTCAGTCTTGACTCCAACGTCGCCTCACAGGGACTTCCAGAGGTTACTCAACTGTTAGCTCCCCATGAATCACTTTGCATGTACTTTTAGGTAGACTATGTTTACCTATCTGACAATATGCAGTTTCCCCCCATAGAATATAGGGTGGTTAGGGTCATGGAATGGTTGTTTTTGTTTTTGCATTGTCAGGACCCAGCGCTGTGCCTATCAAATGCTTGTTGATGGAGGTTGTTTCTCCCCACTAGACTATAAGGGCCTTGAAGGCCTTTCATTTTCTGTTATTTGTGTCCCAAGCCCTTGCACAGTACACAATAACACTCAGTCAAAGCTTGTTCAGTGATCTTGGTGACAAAGCTCAGTGACCATTGGTCATGTATGTTGCATGGAGGTCATCTTAGAAGAAAATGTGGGAGACCTCCATCTACTAGACACTGAACTGAAAAACAAACAGGTGGGTTTTGGAGGATCCACCTACAATGAACCTCTTACTCAATCACAGAACTGACTGAAGTACGCAGAGAACACAGGATCTCAGCATGGATATTGTTTGTTGATTAAGAAAAGTTAAAAAAAAATGACTTGATAGAACAAAACCCAGTTTTCAAGATTCTCTTCCCACAGGTATCCCTTGCAGCTTTTGTCTGGCGCCCCCTTGTGTAAACATAGGGAGACTTCCACCTAAGATGCTTGCCGATGTCCAGGAGGGTGCCCAGCCAGAGCCCTTGTAACCTGGGATGACTTAGATGCAGCAAGGCCACCAGGTGCCCCTCTTGACAGAGGCACAGTCTCATCTGATCAAGCCTCAAAACTTCTCAGTGAGATCCATAGTCACTCCAAAGGTTTTAGCCTCTCCATCAGAAAAACTAAGTAGATGAAAACTCTTTTCCAGAAAATAACATGTAAATCAGGGGAAAATCTTTTTACGTGGCCCTATGGTAAATGGGACCCAGAGCTGAATAGGAGGAGGGGTAGAAAGGGGAGAGTTTGCTGATTTGCATTTGGAAAATTGCCCAGATCTTTCAATAATTTTTTTCAATGCCAATGTTCTTTCAGTGGTTCTGTGTCTGAGAATCAGAGACCATGTTCAAAGAATCAAAATTTGTAGCAACCCAAAGAGCAGTGGAAAGAAGCATGGTGGGGGACCAGTGGGCTGGAGCTGATGACCTGTGATGGCTCACACACCGGGAGTGAAATAAAAGATGGAACTGAGGAAATGACAATAAGAAAAGAAAGTACCGATTATGTGGACAGAGCATGGAAGAGTGGGCAGGCAGCCGAGGGTGGCCTCAGCCCCCATGGACACTAGAAGAACCAGGGGAGGCTCCAGCAGCCTCAGTAGATGCTTGTGGAAGGATACCAGGAAGATGAGTTAAATAAGATGGGAGGGCATGAAGAAGATGCCATCTGTACAGTCAGAGAGAACCCCTCATTCAGGGAGCCGCTGAAGTGCTGAGGCATGTGCACACATGCGCACACACATATACATGCATGCACATGTATACATCTACATGTACACACATAATGGCTATTACACATACATGTACACATACATACATGCTCAGTGCACATACATTGCAATAGAACATGCATATATACATAGATTGGACTGTAGTTTTTTCATACCAGTGAGCCACGTCCCCCCACCTGCTGTAGAAGCTACTTGAGAACAGAAACTTGAAGACAGGAGAGAAAAAGAAATGCTTGTTCATTTTTTTTTAATTCATTTAAAATCCCACGAGCACAAGACAGATGGAGAGGCAGAATTCTGTGGAGAAGATGTGAGTTGGAATCTTACTTCTGAACCCCCCCTGCAAGTTCATTCAGCCCCTCTGAGCCTGTTTCCTTATCTGCACAAAGTGGGTTGAGTCTGACCATTTCATCCTTCCAACAGTCCATCTAAGGACTGTTGGAAGGCACAAGTAAAGGAAGATACCTACACTGTCATCATTACAGTTCTTCACAGCATCACCAGAGGTGGGAACGGGAAAGGATGGAGGAGTCCTGCAGGATGGTGAGAGGGGGCTCCAGGCATGGGTACAGGGTGACCAGAGGTGAGAGGGCACCTGAGGTGTGAAGAGGGAGGACAGAGGGTTGTCCAAATGACCAGAGCACAGAGGGAAATGAGGAAGAGAGGGCAGTACAAGATCATGGAGGGCCTTAAACTTTACTCCACAAACCAGAAAGAGGAGCAAACACTGGTTCAGGGAGAGGCCCCCAGGCCTGGGATCTGGAGGGCCTGTGTTCAAATCCAACCTCAGACAAAATTAGTTGTATGACCCTGAGAAACTCACTCAAACTTTTTGCCTCTGTTTCCTCATTTGTAAAATAATGGAGTTGGACTTGAAGGCTTCTGAGGTGCCTCCTCACTCCAAAGTTGTGATCTTCACTGTGGGACCCTGGGAAAGAGACTTAACCCCTCTAAAAAGACCTGCCATCCTTCTCTGTGAAATGGGGATGCATCTCAGGGTCACTGTTGGCCTTTCCAAGGAGAAGATGACTGAAAAGCTCTTTAGAAACCTGACTCAAATGGCAATTGTCCTCAAGGTCATTATATCCCCTACCTCCCACCCTAGCCCCTCATGACCCATATGCAGAGTCAAGCACAGTAGCCTCATCTCCTTCTCCCTCAGAAGGTGGTAGTGGGCTTCATCAGCCTCCTGACAACAGGATCAGTCATTCCAATGATTAAAATTCCTTAATCATTCAGTCTGATTGATGTTATGGTATAAATGGCTCTTCTGAGCTCCCTCTCTATCTGTTCAAACAAATCTTCCCAAGTTCTTTCTGAAACTACCTCCTTCTTCATGTCTGATGGCCCAGTAGTTTTCCATTACATTCATTCATACATCATTTGTCCAATAGATCAGCAAAGTCTCAACCCCTTCAACAAAAAAGTTCCCCAAGGAACCCCCTCCTTTTATCTTAACCAAACTCCCTGAGTACCAGAACCTCTCTGTCTAGCCCAGAGGCATTTAGTTAAGAAGAGTTTAAAAAATGATTGCATATCACTGTAGTCCAGTCATTTAGCAGTGTATCATCAATCATAGACTCATTCTATGGCAATCTATAACTTCCTACCTGCCAACCTCTGTGCTGGCCACTGGAGAGAGACAGAGACAAACTCAGAACAGTCCCTCCTTCAAGGGGCTTACACATACACAGACTGTGGCTCTGGACAGATCATTCTGTGTTTCTGGGGCATAGTCTCCTCCTCTATCAATGAAGACATGGGCTTTCAGCTCTAGATCTAAGTAATTTGGGGGGCTTGGGGAGGAGAGCACTAGCACCTAGGAAATGAGCTCTGAAGGGATACCAAGAGGAAAGAACGTGTAGGTCACAGCCAGCGATGAGTAAGGGAAGCTGGAAATGGAACAGAAAGAAGGCCAGTCAGGCTGTAAAGTAGGCTTAAAGTAAGGTTACCAAAAAGGAAACTGAGGCCTCAGAGAGAGGGAGTAATTTGATTTACCCAAAGTCACCTTAGTACTCAGCAGCCGAAAGTAAGGACTTGAACCCGCATCTGGTCTCTCTCCACTACTGCGCTGTCCATGACTCCAATGAAATTAATGTAATTCCTAGAGGGACTTTCTTCCTTCAGTCTAACACCAGTGAAGTCTCAAGTCCCTCTTCCCTAAGCAGTTGTCAGCAGGGCACCAAACTGACCACAGCCACAGGGCACAGCTCCCCCTGCCACCTTCTGGGTCTCATTGAGGGTCTTCCACAAATTAGGAATTATACCCTGGGACAAAATCTTTTTAATGATCTTAAGATTCTGTAAAGAAAGCATCAGCCTCTTGTGTAATGTCAATAAATGTACATTTCTTTACTTACTAAGTTAAGGACACAAGTGAAAAATGGGATCCATAGCATCTCCCACCTTGCTTCTCTCCTAGGCTCCTAGTCTCCAGAAACTCATCTCCCCACAAGATTGCACAAAGTAAAGGTAAGATGTGCAAATCTGGAGTATCCACCCCAAATATTCACACGGACTGTCTGCTCAGGCTGTGGTAGAGCATTCCGAACATGTATTGGTCTGATCAGCCACGGTCGGACACACTAAAACTTCACTTTATCATGGTGATGTCCTTTTGGTCCTCTTTGAAAACAAAGAACAACCAGCCAGCAGCAAACTCACAGTCACTCCTCGTCAGTCCCACCAGTCCCCAGGGCCCCTCTTCTCCCCTTCCCTTCCCTCCCTCTGATTGAAGGACTCCTCCCAAATGCTCCTCTTAAGGTGGTGCCCAGGGCTATTCAGCTGAAAGTCTTCACGGACGCCTTTTCAGGTACCCTCCCTTTTCCCATCCATCCCCACTCCCCTACTGATTTCCAAATTTTTAAAAACTAAGTTGTCTCCCCATTAGATTATGAGCCTCCTGAGGTCTGGGTCTGTCCTTTGCCTCTCTTTGTATTTCTAGCACCTAGCAAAATGCCTGGCATACAGAAAGTGCTTCATAAATGCTTATTGACTGACTAGTTCACCGGCTTCTCATCCCCTAAAGAGCTAATGTGGGCCTCCCTTGTGTGAATAATCACTGAATGATGAGCTCACTAATAAAGAGCATTTATCAGGTGCCAACATGCAGCCATGGTTTCTCTGTAGATGTATACACACTCATATATATATATATATACACACACACATACATGTACACACCTTCCTTTTGGCATTTTCAGAGGGTTCATGTGTCCTGATTACACTTGGGCAGGTACCCTGCCCCCGCCAATGGTAGACTTATGTGCCGATGAGTGGGACCTTCTGCCAGGTCCATCCTCTGAAGCCCAGCAAGATCAGGTACCTTGGAGTCATGGCCAAACTCCATATGGCCCCGAGAGCTCATGCTTAGCAAATGTTTCTGTAATCTCTTCTCTCTGTCTGTCTTTCTGTGAATGACATTCTCCTGAAAAGGCACCTGCTGAATGACTTAGAGGCGATTTCTGCACGTGAAAAGCAATTATTCTTTTCATTTGGTTTTCAATTCAGACCTGAGCTCTGAATCAACATTATAAATGTATTTGAAGGGGGTGAGCATCGATCACAGTGGGGCCAGCAGGAGAAAATTAAGAGACTTCACTTAACCACATTTGTTTCCACTAAAATTCAGGTTGCATGCAGTACACCAAAGAACGCTAGAAAAGAGGAAAATGGATTATCATCCTTGCTATTATCAAGTCACACCCTCCCTCCAAGCTTTCTCGGGTGTAGAGGTGACCCTGGGGTCCGGAGCACTCTCTCCACCAATTAGGCGGCTGCTGCTGGGTAAAAGCCATGCATGTCTGCATTGTGGATTTCAGCCAACCTGGAGCGGGAAGTGGGGAAGCTTAGGTCCCAGAGCATGACTATTTCCACCACCTCAACACATGAAATATTGGGGCCAGGAGCAGTATTCTGTCAGGGGAGAGAGGCTCCCATCACCGGAGCTGGAACTTAGAGTCTTAGAGACTTGCCCTGGGGCACAGTGAAATAAAGGGATTTTCCCAGGTTCACACAGCCAGCAGGGGTTAGAGGTAAACTTGAATTCGAGTCTTTCTGTCTCCAAGGACAGTTCTCTGCCTTTCTGATTCCAGGCACCCATTCTAATTGGCCTTCTTTGTGCTTGTGTCCACCTCCTTAAGCCAGAGCACTGTGTGCTCTGCTCTGAAATCAGGGCTGGTAATATAATAACAGGCAATTATATAGTAATTTACAAATGTCTCAATAGTTCTTCACAAAAGCTCTGAGAGGTTGGTGCTGTCGTTATCCCCATTTTATAGATAAGAGAACCGAGGAGAACAAAAGCTAAGTATTTTGTCTAGGGTCATACCTCTGAGAGTAGATTTGAACTCAACTCTTAACTCCAGGTCTGAGGCAGGGCCACCAAGCTCCCTCAACAGTCCCTGCCTCATTGAGTTCGCAGAATAGTGAGGGCCACAACATGGAAACAGCAAGTAGATGCCACATAAATTGGGAGTGATCTCAGAGAGAAGGCACTAGCAGTGGCAGGGGCTGAGGGAAAGAAAACCAATTCTGCCTTCTTCTACGTTGTGAGCAGTGTGTGATCAGCGACTGCCTTCCATGTCCCCAGAGCTGAGCAGAAGGCCTGCAGCAGAGCAGACATTTAATACACATTTGTTGAATTGAATTTACTTGTCTGTGAGACACCCCATTGAGACTGCTGGAAGTGTGATCCCTGGCAGGAAGGGCAATAGCCTGCTTGGGCTGGGTGGCTTCTCAGGTCCCTTCCAGTGTCCCAATTCGAGGATTCTATCACCCCAGGGCAGATGAAAAGGACCAGGTCCTGACCTGTGGAGACATGGAGGAAAGCTTCGAGGAAGGAGCTGGTGGCCAGAACACAGCCAGCACGGATGGGTGACTTTGAGGGGTCCAGGAAGGGAATGCAGTAAGGATTCAATCAATGACCCCTGGCTGCTCTGTTGGCCATTTTCAGATAGTCCATGTCCCAGATCCTGGCAGATTTTCAGTGTTTCTGATAATATTGAACATTTGCATGGCTAAACATTCAAGGCAATCGGGGGTAGGGCCAAAGAGACAACAGCCAGGCTCCATTTTGGACACACCACAGCATGCACAGTTAGCTTTTCAGTAGTTCACGTTTAAAATTCCATTTCCTCAGAATGAGAGGGATGGTAATTAAAACCCACTAGACATAAATCAAATCAAAGTCATAAACAATTTCCTTGGTTGATGCCACACTAGAGAATATTGCAGAGACAGCTGGACGATTTGTCTGTCTGTTTGACCCACTCCTGACCAAGGAGATTGTAGTAGGTGACTCGGAGCCATTTACTCTGATGTGATGTGACCAACCTTTGTTGAACTGCTGATGAGAAGAATGGAGATGACCATGTCCTCAGGGAGGGGCTAAGAGACAGCCCATCCACCCCCACCCCCGCTAGGGTTGGGGCTGACTCTGCCCCAGGGCATTAGAGAAACCAACCAGGCTGGTCACCCCATGCTGTAAAGGGAAGGGCAGGAAGACTCCACCCCACAAACTAATATCACCTTCTTCACTGACTGTCCACGTGGCCAGAAATTCCCACCATTAGGATCATAGACTAGAGAGTTGGAGTAGAGCTCAGAGGGTCCATCAAATCCAACCCTTTGTGTTACAGATGAAGAAAATGAGACCTATGGAAGTAAAAGGACTTGCCCAGCATCAGAGAGGAAGAATCAGTAGTAGGATTTGAACCCAAGACTGGAAAGTTAGTAGTCTTAACACTGTACTTACTATGTGCCAGACTACATTTTGTGAAAGAAAGGGTGCAGATAAGACAAACTCCCCACCCTTTAGAAGTTTGGAGTCTATTCAGGGCACCCCAAAATAGATTCTGAATACATGGGAGGGAGACAAAGTGTTCCCAGGGTGCCTAGAAGAGAGGGGTGATCTCCCTGGGAGTAAGAAGGGTTCCTGAGTCTTGCCCCCTCCTCACTTCCTAAGATCTGACAAACTGCTACCCCCCACTAAACATAGCTGGGATCTCCAAGTGGGAAGGGAATTAATAGGTATTTTAATAGTCTGATCTGTACCTAATGAGAGGTTTCCAGTCTCTCTTCCTAAATCCTCAGTAAAGGGGAACTTGTGACCTGGAATGGAATGCACCCCATTCTACTCTAGGACAACTCTGGTTGTGAGCAGATTTGAGCCATCAAGGACTTATGAGGGAGAAGGAAAGAGGCAGGAGGGAAAGAAGGAGAAAAGGAAGGAAAAAAGGTAACATAATTGTGCAATATTGTCCCTGGAGAAGCCCAAAGCAGATGAACTTCTCTTTGCAGAGGTGGAGGCCTATGAGTGCAAAATAGTGTATATGACATCAGACATGATTGGTACGTTGAGTGTTTTTTTTCCCTTTCATCCTTTTGCTTTTAAATCTTTGTAGGAAGGGTGGTTCTTTGGGTCAGAGAAAAAAGAGGGGCATGTCTAGAAAGGAAAATGCCATCAAAACAAAATATAACAATAAAAATAAGATTTCTTGAAAATAAAGTCAATTACTCACTTTAAACAAAAATCATCAAAGCACCTCAAACAGAAATGGGGAACCTGTGGCCTGAGGCCACATTGGCCCTCTGGGTCCTCAGTTGCAGCCCTCCCTTTGATTCAATCCAAACTCATGCCTGATTTGTTCTGTGAACTTTGGTTTCAATCAAAGGGCCACATTTGAGGACCTAGAGGGTCAAATGTGGCAGCCTCAAGATACAGGATTCCCACCCACATTCCCATACTGTCTTCTCCTCTGGTTGCTTGCATCACTTCTCATGTGGCCTCAGGGCCAGGCCCCTTCTCAACCTGGTTTCCATCTTCTGAACATGCTCCAGCTTGTCAGTCCCTTGGTAAAAGGGAGCCATGGAAAGTGTTTGAGCAAAGAAACAGAATGACCAGCATGAGCTATGTGGGAGGGAGTGTAGGCTGGCAGCCAGTGCAAGAAGGCTTGGGGAAGGGGACTGGGGGAAACCCAGTACAAGTGGAAGGTCCTGTTAGGAGGCTATTACAATAGTCCAAGAAAGTGGAAATGAGGGCCTGCTCAGGGCAGCTGGGTGGTGCAATGGATAGAGCACTAGACCTGAAGTGAAGAAGACCTGGGTTTGAATCCAGCCTCAGACACTCACTAGCTATGTGAGCTATGTAGGCAAGTCATTTAACCCTGTTTGCCTCAGTTTCCTCATCAGCAAAATGAACTAGAAAAGGAAATCCCATATCTCTGCCAAGAAAAGCCAAGTGGGGTCATGAAGAGTCGAACACAACTGAAACAACTGAACAACAACCCAGGGTGGAGGCTGTGGGGTTAGAGAAAAGGAAACGGATACGACCAGATGCTGCAAACATAGCATTGATCAGAAGGAGCCAGGGAGGGTTTGGAGCAGAGTGGGAGAGAGCCCACTGGACTCCTGTGTGTGGAGGAAGGCTTAGTGTTGAGAGGAGAGTGGAGGTGGAAAATGCTTTCTATGTTCACAACCCTTCAATGGCCTCCTAGCATTCAAGGCCTTTGTCACTCATCCCCCACATCCCTACCTTTCAGGGGCTCTGGTCTCCCCCTACCCCATCAAACTTGCTGCCTTCCCCAGAGCACCCCCAACATGTTCTGACCTTTGCCGAGGCTGGGTCCCACATCCTTACTGCCCTTCTTCCTCCAATCAGGGCCTCTTGAAATCCTACCCATGCTTCCAAACCCCAGTGCTATCCCCAGAGGACTGGGAGCAGCCAAGATCTCTTCCAGGGAGATGTATGTGGACCCTTCAAGGAGCTCTCCCCTGTATCAGAAATGAGTGAGGGCCTGGGGTAGGGATAGGGCGGATGTTTACCACCACCCTCCCCACACAAAACCTCCCTAAATCAGCCTGGCTGGACTGTGCGGAAGGCACCCAAATCACCATCAAAACCAGGGGTGCAAGAACCATTGGAGGAAATGCATTCATTACCAAGTTTGGAGCCAGGGACGCTCCCAAGCTCATCAATATTCCTCTCAGCCAACACGGGCTCTGATTAATTTTCTTATGATAGAAGTGGCCGCATCAAAACCTTAAATGAGTAGAATTAAAATAGTGTAATAAAAAAATAGATGAAGCTTTTCAAACCTGATTTGAGGAATGAGGGTTCCAGTCAGCGACGAGAAAACAATCAGTGATGGCCTGCAGAAGGCCTGCCCTTGCCCATAAGCCCTCTGCTGGATGCTGTTGCCACCCTCCTACCTATCCTGGACATGTCCACAAGAATCATGGAAGCTCCCACTGGCAGAGGACATCTGTCCACAGGAGCAGCTCTGGGAAGACTGGCATAAGCATGGCATCTCCATGACAAATGAAAGAGGAAACACCTGGAAAATGGCCACTTCTGTTAAGCTTCTCCTTATTCTTCATATGTACAATATGACCTCCATCTCCACTCACCATGTCTTTGTACCAGCGGTCCATTCTTTCATCTCACATCCCCCTATTCAAATCCCTGGTTCCCTTAAAGATCCAGCTGATGCCACCCTCTGGGTGGAGCTTTTCTTGATCCCTCAGATCCTAGAGCCCAGAAATTAAATTCCTTTAAATATTTTATATTTACTTCTAAAGAGACAGGGTATCCCAAAAGTCTTAGTGCAACCTTAAGTTTTTAATGGCTTAAAGCTGTACAAGGGCATTTGGGGCACCCTTTGCCCTTCATTGAACACAAATTCTTTGAAGACAAGAACCATTTGATGTTTCTTTTTGTACCCTCAGCCCCCCAACACAGTGCTTGGCACAGAGTGGTGTGTGCTTAATAAACTGCTACTTGCCTGATTGATTACTCCTGCCCTATGGGATAATGTGAAGATGGGGTTTTGCAAACTTTAAAGCCATTTAAAGAAATGAGAGTTGTGGTTGTAATTGTTGTGGTTGTGGTTGGTTGTGATTGTGTGTTTGGGAGTGGGGCACAGATCTGTCATTTCATCTGTGTAAATGGGGAACTCGCAGTGTGGAAAATTTCTCCCCTGTGGCAGATGATAATTCATCAGCCATGTAAACTCTTGGAGAAGTTCCCTGGCCCAAAGTTTAAGCAAATGAATGTGCAGCAGCCAGTGTGTGTCAGAGGAGAGACTTCAGCCCAAGCTGTCATCATCATCATCATCATGTCATCTTTACTGTCATAATATAGTGGAATAATATTACATTTGCCTTCAAATGTCTTGGGTTGAGGCCTGGGCTCTGCTACTCACTGCTTTATGGCATTAGGGAAGTCCCTTCCCTCTGAGCCTCTTTCCTTCTCTATTCAATGTGGGGGTTAGACTAGAGGATCCTTAGGGTCCATTCAGCTCTGAACCTTAGGCTGATTCTAGGACCATCCCAAACTTTTCCCATTTAGAGAGGTCAGGTTCATGACCCAAACAGTACTCTTCTTGGAGGCTCACACCTTCCCATGAACCTCCCTTGAGATCATCGACCATAGAGCTGGGATGTTCAGTTTATTCTCTCTGTTTAGGAGAGAATGGAGAGCTCAAGAAATAAGAAGAGAATTAAAGTCAGAAGTCTTACTTTTGAAATAATAGATTCTATCTCCTAAGATGTAGGTAATTTTGAACTTCGGCCCAGATGACAGCTGACCTCAGACTCCACCTTTCTCTTAGCGCCCAGGGGGTGCGAGGTCCTAATTCAGCACTGCCCACCTCCCTCCTATTGCCTTCCTCTGAGTCATTTCTCCCCTTCATTTGAATTGTTCCAAGACAAACTTTAAAAAATGGATCAAGTGACTTTGATCTAGGGAAAGAATAAATCATTTAAACAGGGCCTCAGGCCAGGTGGAAGAGAACGATGGGAATTCATTTCGCAGTCCAGGTTCCGTCTAGAAAATGGCTTTGGCTGCTGTGCAAGTATTTGACTAAGACAGTGAAGTGGTCCTGACTCAGAGCAGCCATTTCCAGAGAATTCAGAATGAGTATCAGTCCTTGTAGAGGATTGAATGACGAAGGAGACCATTCTGAAATCAATCCCTGGCTGCTGGAAGGCAGATCCGGATGCCACGGAGGGGGCGCAGCTGGAATGGACCAATGTTCTGAGCAGCAGGGAATGTCAGCTGAGAGGGGCATTAGAAGAGGGGATGTCAGATCGGGGAGGCGCCTGAGAACATGGAATGTCTGGACTGGGAGGATTCTTAGAATAAAGTATAGTAGTAATATCTCCACATGCTTGAGGTGACACCTCCCAAACTCACCAATGGGCTTGAGACCCTTTGGTTACCCTTAACCTGGCCTGACCAGTCTGCTGAAATGATTTATTGAGGTGTGGCCACTGCTCATGCTGCAGCTTCTTGGAGCCACAGGTGACAGCTGGGTGGAACAGGTGAACACCAAAGGTGGAAAGAGCCCTGGAAGGGTGCAAAAACTACTGGTCCTCCCTGAACACACCCTACACACCATCCTGCACCTGAAATTTTCCAGGTTATGTGTCAAGAGGAACTTATCCCCCAGGAGTTCAAGGATGCCTCCATTGTCCATCTCTACAAAGGTAAAGGAAATAGATTGTCCTGAAACGATCAGGAGTGAGGGAAGTCTCTCTCTTAGTCATTGCTGACAAAATTCTTGCTAGAGTCCTCCTTAATGGGCTGATCCTTCACCTGGAAGATGGTCATATACCTGAGAGCCAGTGTGGTTTCAGAAAGGGCTGAGGAACAGTCGATATGGTGTTTGCTGCCCACAACTCCAGGAGTAATGTCAGGAGCAGAACAGAGATCTGTACACAACGTTTGTAGATCTGACCAAGGTATTTGACACTCTTAGTCGTGAGGTCTTATGGAAAATTATATCAACATTCAACTGCCCAGAGAAGTTCATCAATATTGTACATCAATTTCATGATGGTATGTTTGCCCAGGTTCTAGATAATGGACAATTTTCTCATGCCTTCCCAGTCACCAGTGGAATGAAACAGGGCTGTGTGCTTGCTCTCATGTTTTTTAGCATGATGTTTTCAGCCATGGTGTCAAATGCTTTCAATGAGGATGAACACGGCATCAAGGTTAACCACTATACTGATGGTAAGTTCTTTAATTTGAAAAGGCTACAAGCCAAGACCAAAGTGGAGGGAGGGTTGGTGCATGATTTTCTGTTTGCAGATGATTGTGCACTCAAGGCAGCCTCTGAAGGTGAGATGCAACAAAGTATGGATCAATTCTCTGCTGCCTGTTCTCATTTTGACCTAATAATTAACACCAAGAAAGCACAGATGCTCCATCAGCCACCACCACACCATCCATATGTGAAACCATCAGTTACAACAAATGTAGAAGTTTTGAAAGCTATGAATAAGTTCACTTAACTTGGCAGTGTACTTTCTAGGGATGTACACATTGACAATGAAGATGATGCACACATTGCCAGAGCTAGCTCGGTATTTGGAAGGCTCTGAAGAAAGGTTTGGGAGAGAAGTATTAGACTGACTACCAAACTGAATGTCTACAGAGCCATTGAACTGACCTCATGACTGTGAAACATGGACAGTCTCCCAGTGCCATGCCAGGAAACTGAATCACTTCCATTTGAACTGTCTTAGGAAGATTCCGAGGATCACCTGGCAGGATAAGGTACCAGACACTGACATCCATGCTTGAACTGAATTGTCAAACATTCAGAGAGTGCAACTCTGATAGACTGGCCATGTTGTTCGAATGCAAAATGTATGCTTTTTAAAAGATTATTTTATGGAGAACTCACATGGGGCAGGTGATCACATGGTGGTCAGAAGAAGCAATATAAGGACACTCTCAAGAACTTGAGATTTGACTGTGCAACATGGGAGACATTGGCACAGGACCACTCAGCATGGTATGCTCACATCAAAACAGAATTGGGACAGCACAAAGAAAACATGCGATGTGCAGATTTGGAGTATCCATCCCAAATATTCACCAAACTATCTGTGCTCAACCTGTGGTAGAACATTCCAAGTTTGTATTGATCTGATCAACCACAGTTGGACACACTAAAACTTCTCTTTATCATGGTGATGTCATTCTGGTCCTCTTCAAAAACAAAGGACAACAACCAACCAACCAGTAGTAATATGGGGAAACTGAGGTCCAGAATGATTAAGGATGCACCAATGAAACACAGAGGCAGAGGCAGGGTCCAAACCAGCACCCAGGTCCCCTAACTAATCAGACATTCTTCTATGGGCTGTAGCTGGGACCCTGCTTGCTACCTCCCTCTGTCCAGGGCTCAGATGGGGTCTGCCCCTCTCCTCCGTCCACGAAGCTGAAAACCATCTTGGGTACCTGGAACCAATTCTGGGGCTGCCTGCTACTATTTGAACTAATTGAGCATTAAGCAAAGTGCAGAGAAAGGAGACTTAGGGCCTTTCACTGGTTTGCATTCTCCTGCTGAGGTGGGGAGACCTTATTACCTTAATTCTGCAAATCTATTTTGGCTCCATTTCTTTTTCATCCTGTTCTCACTCCCCGGGGCCAGCTGACTCTCTCTCTTCCAAGAAGTCATGTTATCAGGCCCTGCGATTCAATCTGGTAAACTAATCAGCACAGATGTTGCCTTGTACAATCTGGTTTTCACCTTCCTCCTCCAGCTGTAATGTATTCATCAGCACCTTGGGGTAATGTAATATTGATTTTGTTTCTGATAGTGTATAGACGACGAGCCTTAAAGCCCGTTTCTCAGAATTAGAGCCCACAGTGCAAAACTGAAAGGGGCCAGGGCTGCTGGTGGGGGCTGCTCATTAAGCGCCTGATTCAAACTCAGGCATGATGGCATTTTAAGGACATGTTTGCTCAAAGCAAATCTCTTCTGTTGGTGAGCGTTTGTTCTCCTGGCTTACCCTGTGGGGTTCCTACTCAGCAGTGATCTACTTGGCTACACCAGGTGCTGACTGCCACCCCAGCCTTGCATGAGCCTCCCTTTGGCAGAGTTGGGAGGAGGGGAGGGGTCAAGTGCAGGAGGGGATAGATACAAAGAGATACAAGTGGAGGAGGAAGGAGAAGAGACCGACGATGAGGACAATGTTCATAAGCCATTTACCCATTTGGGGCTATTTTTCTCCCCCAACCTTTCTTCGAAGAAAGTTTTTTCCCCTCTTCCTTTAAGACCCAAGTCAGAAGCCAAATTTTCCATGGAGGTCCCCATCCTGCCTGCATTTGACAACCAATCACCCCCTCTTCCCATCACTCACTGGGCTCCCACTGGCACTCTCCTTCATTGTCCCTGGCATCAGTTTCTTGTTCATTTTTGTTGCTCAGAATATTTTTAGAGTTGGAAGGATTTTACAAATCCTTGACTCCAAGTCCCTCACTTAACCAAGGCTAAGGAAGGCCAAATGGTTGGATTATAATCTCCTTGAAGACGAAAGCTGTTCTTAACGGTCTCCTGGACTCCAAACCCCAGCAGCAGCTCTGCGGCTTTGGCCCCATGGTCTCCTGCTCTGTCCCCTCCTAGGCTCAGCTCCTTACTCAGCCATTAGCAGCTCTTTTCTGAATTCCACTTATTACTTCATTCACTCATTTGTTCATTCAGCTGTCACTTAATTCATTCACTCATTCATTCATTTATCCTTCCCCTCTTTGATTGATCAGTTTATGTTTGCAGCAAACATTTCCTGAGCTGTGTGCAAAAGTCTATGCTGCATGCAAAAGGGGATCCCAAGGAGAAATAAGCCTCAGCTCTCAAGGAGCTCAGAGTCAAGGAGGGGAGAAAAGATATATGACACAGTTGGAATTTGATTAAGAGAAACATCAACTGCCATGAGACTGAAGAAGAAAGGTCCCAGGCCCGATCTCTATCTTCTGAGGTCCAGGCTTGTAGCACCAGCTGACTCTTGGACATCTCCAACGAGACTAATGTAGGTATCTCCATCATCCTTGATTCCTCTCTCACACTCACCCCAAATTCCATGTCATTGTCAGGTCTTGTCATTTCTCCCTTCATGCTGTCTCCTGTGTCTCCTTTACAAGCCCTCACCATTATTGCAATAACTTCTCAAAGGTCTCCTGGCCCCAAGTCCTTCCCAACTCTGACCAACCCTCTGCTGGGAAAGTGATGGTGGGCCTCCCTTTCTCAATAAGGCCAGTGGCTCCCTCTTACCTCCTGAATCAAACAAAAGTTCTCTGCTTGGCATTTCACAACCTGACCTCTCCCAGTCTTTTTAGTTCTCTAACACTTTATGCCTTTCCATTCACTACAATCCTGTTGTACACTGGTCTCCTCGCAATCCCCCAAAAATCTTCTCTCTGTGAAGAGTCTGTGCCTAGAATATTCTGTCCCTTCACTTTACCCCTTAGCTTCCCTTTAACATTTAGCTCTGCAGGAGGCATTCCTCATCTTCCTGGACACCCCCTAACTGCTAGTGCCTTCTTTCTGAGATGACCTTCCAACTATCATGTATGTATGTTGTATGTGCCTATTTGTGGGCAGCTGGGTGACCCAGTGGATAGAGTCCTGGGCTTGGAATCAAGAAAACTCATCTTCATAAGTACAAACCCAGCCTCAGACACTCACTAGCTGTGTGACCTGGGCAAGTCATTTCACCCTGTTTACCTCAGCTTCCTCATCTGTAAAATGAGCTGGGGAAGGAAATGGAAAACCACTCCATTATGTCTGCCAAGAAAATTCCAAATGGGGCCATGGAAAATCTACTGAAACAACTGAATAGGAATATGTACTTCATCATCTGCATGTCATCTCCTCTATGAGAATGAGACTCCCTTAAGGAAAGGAACCATGTTTTGATGGCTAGTATTTTCACAACACATAGCACTTTATATATGTTATCTCATCTGATCCTCACAACAACCCTGGGAGTAAGGTGTCCCCATTTTACAGGTGAGAAAAGTGAGACAGACAGAGAAAGGTTAAGCAACTTGCCCAGGCTGACATAGCTAAAAAGTATATGAAGTAGGATTTGAATTCAAGTCTTCTTGACTCCAGGGATTGGGCTCTATCCATCTAGCTGAGAATACAGAAGCTTAATAAATGTTTGTTACCTGAGTGAGTGACCAACCCAAATCTTTCCTAAACATTCTAGCTGGTGAATTGGGACCTGGGGTACTCACTCTCCGATCAGAATCCAGGAGTAACACTTTCCTGATGGGCAGTCTGGTTTAAGAATAAGCCAGTTCCTCAAACAAAGGAGCTTGCCCCTCAATACATACCTTCCTCTTCCTCCTGTTCTATTTCTCCTCCTCCCTAATCATTTCCCTCCTCTCCTTTTCCCCCTTTATTCCTCTTCTTTTGGTCAAGTACTGTAATCCAAGGAGAAATGGGCTGGATTCAGAAGACTCCAAGGTCCAAATTCTGGCAATACCACTTACAAGCGTTGTGGGAATAAACAAGACATCCTGAGGCTCAAAGCCTTTGTAAAATGGAAATAACATGATAGGCCCTTCCTACCTGTGAAGACTGGGCAAGTCTCTTTCTTCCCCTTAACTTCAGTTTCCGTGTTTGTCAAATGAAGTATTTGGATGAGATGAGGTAAACAGTCTCTCTCATCTCTGTAGTTCTATGCTTCTCTGTCTATAATGTTATTCCTTTTTGACTGATCCCTGAGGATAGAAGACTAAGGGATCAGGAAGATCTAAATTCAAAAACTGCCTCAAACATTTCTCTCTCTTAAGCCCTTACAATTCAGCTCTTGACTTCATCCTTCTACCAAAACTGCTCTCTCTAAAGTTGACCAAGATCTCTTAATCGCCACATCCGATGGTCTTTTGGCCATTCTCCTCATTCTCCTCAACTTCTCTCACCTCCTTGGTACTCTCTTAGCTCTGGGCTCCTTGGACACCCCTCTTTCTCTCCTAATTCCCCTCCTACCAATCTCTTGATCCTTTTCTGCCTCCTTTACTGAATCCTCATCCAAATCATTCTCTCTTACCAGAGATGTCTCCCAAGGTTTTGTCCTGAGTCCTCTTCTCCCTCTATACAATCTTACTTGCTGATTTAATCAGCTCCCATGGATTTAATCACCATTTCTACGCAGATGATTCTCATATCTACCCTTCCCACCCCAATCTCTCATCCCCAACTGCCTTTCAAACATCTCCAATTGAATTCCAATAGACATGTTCCACTCAACATATCCAAAACAGAGTTCTTTATTTTTCCCCCAACTGACCCCATCACCACCACCTTGCCTATTTCAATAGAGGGCAATACCCTCCTTCCATACCTCAGGCTCCCAAACTCAGAGTCATCCTGGATTCCTTACTATCTCTGACCCCCATACCTAAGCTGCATCCTGGTGCAGGCCCTCATCACCTCACACTGGACGATGGCCATAGCTACTGAGGGGGTCTGCCTTTCTCAAGTCTCTCCTCACTCCAGTCTATACTCCAATCAGCCCCTAAAGTGATATCCCTAAAGCTTGGGTCTAACCATGTCACACACACACCCTCACTCAATAAACTCCAGGGGTTCCCTGTTGTCTCCAGGATTCACCATAAAATCATGTACTGGACTTTAAAGCTATTTATAACCCAGTCCACGCCTAGTTTGCCAGACTTCTTACACCTTCCTCCCCACCATGTAGTCTTTGATCTAGTGACTAGCCTCCTGGCTGCTCTACAAATAAGACCCTCCACTGGTCAGCTCTGACCATTCTCTATGGCCATCCCTCAGTCCTGGACCACTCTCCCTCCTCTGCCCAGACAACTGACCTCCCTGACTTCCTTTCAGTACCAACCAAAATTTCACCTTCCACAAGAAGCTTTCCCCAGCCCCTCCTAATTCCAGTTCCTAACTCCCCTCTCTTAATTATTTCCTGTTTTTCCTGCATTTCACTTGTGCTGGATATGTTGATTTGCTTGTCATCTCCCCCATTAGACTGTATGTTCAGCAAGGGTCAAATTTTTCTTTCTTTTTGTTTCCCACAAGCCCAGACGAGTGCCCTGGAACATAATAGGCACTTAATAAATGTTTATTGATTGATTGATTGACCCTGGACAAGTCACTTAACCTTCTTTGTCTCAGTTTACTCAACTATAAAATGGAGATAATGCTAGCATCTACCTCCCAGAGTTGCCCTGAGGATTGAATGAGATGATATTTTTTTTAATATGTAACATGAAGCCTGGCACATAGTATGTGCTATATACATGCTAATTTCCTTTGCAGTCACTCCAGTTTTCTTCCCATGGAGTCTTAATAGAGGCCAAGAGGCCACGTGATGACAGCCCAAAAGGTTATACATTTACATAGAAGACTTCCATGGATTTTTCAGGAAAGGGGGGAAGCCTAATGTTGTAGGTGTTCTTTTAAATATAGACGTATATTAAGCATTTACTGTATGCAAAGCCCTCTGTTGGGTGACACAGATGATGCCCTAGTCATCAGAAGCCCCAGTCAAGCAAAGCACAAGCACAGATAAACCAACACAAAATGATCCTTCCAAAAAGCCCCTCTACACTGGCAGCATGACAGATGGAACACTAGACTACAAATCAGGAAAACTGGGACCTGTCCCTGGCTTTTGACAGACTGTGTGACCTTGATCAAGTTTCTCCACTGCCTTGGACCTTCACATAGATGAATTTTGATTTTCACCTCCAAATATCCCTGTGAGCCAGGCAAGGCAGGTGCTAGCCCCATTTTGCCAATGAGAAAAAAGAGTCAGAGAGATGAAGTGGCAATCTCTGTATCACATCACTAACGATTAGAGGATCAGGAACTTGAAGACTGGGCTTCTGGTTCCCAGTTCAGTACTTGCATAACACTGGTAGGAGGAATTACATTTGGGTTACATGTCACATATTTTAAAATAATGACAGGAAACGCTTATTGTATGCCTCTTCCCTTTCTTCCTTCATTTTCTTAACTACTAGGGCTTTCTTTCACATCAACAACCTCTACCATAGGTCAAAAGCTATTTAGCTATAATAGGCCTGAAACTTCCTCCTTTCCCTTATTTGCCCTCCAACCTGTAATTCCAAAACAATCAGAAAATTAAAGACTTAGAAAATCACATTATTGTAAAGGACTTTAGGGGGCAGCTAGGTGATTCAGTGGATAGAGCACCAGCCCTGAAATAAGGAGGACTTGAGTTCAAATATGGCCTCAGATATACTGGCTGATTTCCTCCAAAAAAAAAGGACTTTGGCAGCCTTCCCTGACAAATAATCATTCAACATTTTCTGGAAGTCTTCTACCCACAGGGAACTTACCACCTCCAAAGGTCATCCATTCCACTGTTGGGTAACTGATTATTGCAAACATTTTTTTTTCATCTAGTCAAAAATCTGCCTTTATGAAACTTCTGAATGTGCCCCCACTGCTCCTGGTTCTGCTCTCTAGGGTCAAGGAGAATGAGTGTAACCCCTCCCCTCAGGGCTGCTCTTCTTGGGTAACAGGCATTGGTATTAAACTGGGATTTGAAGTTCCCAGAGGACACTCTGGAACATTCCATCTCATAAAACACTCCATGGACGTGAGGGAGGGAAGAGCTGTGCCTGGGTTGGATTATTATGGCTCTTAAAGATGCAGTTCTAATAATTAATCAGTGTTTAATAGCCTGGGACCCCAGAACACTGAATCACATGGATGTTTATCTGTTTGTGGGTCCACAAAGAAGAATTCTGAGCTCTTGACCATCATTAACAGCAGCAAAGCAGCCCATGAAAATGATGGAGAGAGGATGGCGTCCATCCAGTCCCAAGCACTTCCTATCAATCTCTTGGCAAAGGCCAAGGGACCCACAGACTGATGTAGTACTGTAATCTCAGTAAAAGAGGTGCTTGACAGAAAGAGGAGGTGGGGACAGAGAAGGAGCTCCATGGAAAGATTCCAGCATTTGGAGCCAGGAAACTCTGCTACTGAGCTGTAGGACTCTGAGAAAATCATTTAACCCCCCAGAACCTCAGCTCCTCCTCCATAAAATGTTCAAATTCATACCTACACTGCCTGCCTTACAGGGTTGTTTGGAGGTGAGTGCTTTCATAAACTTGGGAGAGATACATTAAAATTATTCGTACTAAAAATGGAGATAGGAAAATATTATTCCTAGTCAGTAGGGGTGAAGAGATAGAATGGAACCCACTCAGCCCAGCCTTCATGGATATGACTGTTTTACAAGTGTTCATGTTTTGGGACTTTTTCCAATGTATTGAATGGGTTTTCTGGGGTTTTCCTCTTTTTTTCCTTTTTTTGTCCTTAAAAATGCTATTTATTATATGGGATGATTTTCTGGAAGAAGTAGGGGGGGAAATATGGAAGACTATAATGATGTAAAAACAGAAAACATCAATAAAAACGTATTTAAAAAACAAAAAAGATAGTCATTGGGGGAGGGCAGCTCTGAAAATTGTTCTGAGGGGATGCTTCAGCCTGGCCCCCAGCTCTTTCTTTCATTTCTTGTTATCTTTGAAGGGGAAAAAAGGGCTGAACAGTCACTATCATAGGCTAGTCAGTGCTGTGGTTCACAGGGATGGAGATCCTAGAATCCTAGAGGAATTTGAAGGGATTCCCAGTGACTATTTGGCCGTCTAACAGATACCTGGATAGGAATGTCATCTGTAACTCACAGAATTTCAAATAAATCTCTGATTGATTGGACAAGTTGGTGACAAGTGGTCACCCAACCTCATTAGAACATTTCCAGGGAGCACGTGGCCTCCAATTTCCCTCTTGATCAGTCCTATTTGTGCATGGCTTTCTGAAAGAGGAGTTGTAATCTTCCTACCTTCCCCCTGTTGCTCCTTGTTCAGTCTTCTAGGGCCAAGAAAAACAAAGTGTATCCCTCTTCCCCAATGACTCTCCTTTCAGCCACGATTCAGGACTCCTTGCCCCAGAGCAACCCTGAAATACTGAACCAGGCTCTTCTCTGCAAACCAGGGAGGGCAAAACGAAAAGTCAGTGATATTCTTTATGTCCCAGCCTCTGTTCCCTTTTATGAGCCTCCATAAAGAAGTCCAGTCCTCCTGAGGAAGCTATGCTTTCCTTGGGTAATCAAGGCCCCCCTTCCAGCCCTCATACAACTCAGCCTACAGCAGCATCTGGCTCCCAATGGGATACAGACTGAGATGTTCTGACTTGGAGACTGTGAGCCCCATGATGAATGATAGGTTTGAGGCCGAGTTTGCAACTTATCATAAAGAAAGCACAGGGAAGCCACTGGAGGGTTGAAAGGATGAGATAAAAGCATTAAGGAGAGGGGGGAGCTAAGACCTGGTCCATGTTCTCCTTGGAAATCCAGAGGGATGCAGGGAGAGGAACTCTATCAGTGACCTGGGTTCTGAGATTTGGGGGAAGGCTTAATTGCTGTATTATATGACCTGAAGATGCTGAGCAGGTGCTCCCTGAGCATAATATGACTAAACAAGGGAAAACAGACTGGAAGTGAAGATTGGCTGGTGTTAAGGAAGGACCTAGAGTCTAGCCCTGAATATGCACCAATTCATTTTCTAGTCCTTTGGGTATTCTTTCCTCCTAAGTATCCCAGTCTCCTAATCTGTAAAAGGGGGCTAGGGACCTTAGAAGGTCTCTAAGGAACCACTCCACTCTTACATTCAGCTGTCTCATGATTCTACATTCAGAAGACTTGAGTCAGTTTCCCAACTGAGACACTTATTTCCCATAAGACCATGACATACTTCATACCTTTTCTGAGCCTCAGATTGCTCTTTTGTGAAAGGAATGGGTTAGCCTGGAAGATCTCTCAGCTCCCTCCCAGTTCTAACAAGGCTTATTCAGCATCAGAATCTCAAAATAAGGGGCAAATAGGTGGTGCAGCCATAGAACCCTAGAGTAAGGAGGATCTAAGTCAGCCTGAGAAACTTGTGCGATCCTGGGCAAGTCACCTAACCCCAACTGCCTAGCAAAAAGAAAAGAAAAGAAAAAAATCTCAAAATGAAAAGAATCTTAGAAGTCACCAAGTGTAATTGGTCTTCTTAGCATGAATGCCACTGATAGAATCTCTAGCCATACTGGGCTAAAGGACTCCTGATGGGAAAGAACTGCAACCCTCACCCCTTCTCCAAGGCAGCCCCCTCCACTCTGGACAACTCTCATTGTTGGGAAGTCCATCCTTATGTGGAGTCAAAGTCAGCTTCGGCCATGTACCACTGGTCCTTCTGGCACATATCATGTGTCCACTTTTCTCTTCCAGGTTTAACAGTCATTCAATAAACATTTATTAAGCACCTACTAGGTGCCAGATACTGCTATATTCTTTACAAATCTTATCTCATTTGATCCTCACAACAACCTTGTGAGGTTAGTGCTCACTAAATTATCTCCATTTTACAACTGAGGAAACTGAGGCAAACAGGGTGAAGTGACTTGCCCAGGTTCACTCAGCTGGTAAGTGTCAGAAGTCAAATTTTAATTCAAGTCTTCTTGACTCCAGGTCCAGGGTTCTATTGACTGCTTAAGAAAGGTCATAAAGTCCCCTCTCTGAGCTCATCACCTCATGGAGGAGATTACATGCAAACAGCCAGGGACATAAAGCTAAAGTAGGATAACTGAGAGGGGGAAAGGTGGTCCAGTTAACTCCCCACCCTTTCAGCCCATCCTCAAAGAGCTTGCTCCCCAGTCACGTTGCCCCCCTCCCAGCTTGCTAATGGTTTTCCTAAATTATGATCTCCACTTTTAAAAATACTGTCCAAGGGCCAAAGAAAGGCCTTGGACAGAGAAGAGGGACAGGGAGAGGCTCTGTCTACCTAGAAACATCATTACAGAGTTCCAAATCAATACATCAATCAATAATCATTTACTAAGTATGTTCTAGGCATAAAAATACTAGAATAAGACAATGGTTGCCCTCAAGGTATTTCCCTTCTACATAGCTGATAAATCACGGCCAGACTAGGAGTGCCAGCCTGTGGCCTCCAAACCCAGTGTTCTTTCCCCTAAGCTGCACTGTCCCAATGTCCCCAATGCCTTTATCTTTCATCCCAGCTGCCATTCTCTGGGCCCCAAGCTATCCCTTCTTTCTTCATCTGACTGCCCAAATCCTAGAAGGAAAGCAGTTTCTTTATGGAGCATCCATACCCATCACAAATATGGCCCTCAGTGACCTCTCCAGGTCATATGCCCTTGGCCCAGTACTGGGGAGGGAGCTCAACTGACCCTTCAGACATGAAGGCCTTTGATGGCCTGGCTTTGAAAAGGTAGCCTTGGATGCCCGAAGTCAGTGTTTCAGAGCAGCTCAGCATTTTAATAATTGAGAGTCTGTGGAAAGTACATATAGCAAGCCAAAGCCTCGGCCTTTGGGACATCAAAGGTTTCCGGACTGGAGAACTTCTTTTTCCTCCTTCAGCTTGAAACTTGAGCTTTCATGACAGCCTCACTTTTCATCTGGGAACAGGAAGGTCTGGGCAGATAAGTTAATACTCACCCAAATAAGATTTTTGTTCATTGAAAATATATGTATTTTTAATGATGCAATCTACCCACCTCCTGACAGTGAGGGGAGGGACCCAGGTTACAGAATGCTACATACATTTTTAGATAGGACCCATGTGTGGATTTATTTTGCTTGAGTATGCTTATTTGCTACAGGGGTGTTGTTGATCTTTTATCCCACCTCTACCCCAGAAGCAGAGGAGAAGTTGGAAAGGAGAGAAAGTGAACAAAACAAAGGAGGTAAGAGCCCCACTGTTCCCTGGCCAGACCCATTTGGAGTACCATGTTTAGCTCTGGGCACTGCATTTTGGAAGGATGTTAATAAGTTGACATGGGAACAGAAGAGAATGATTAAAGTGGTAAGAAATTCTAGAGTGATAATAGTCAATTTCCAATACCATAGAGGTTGGTCATGGGGAAGAAGGTTTACCTTTGTTCTGCTTGATCCCAGAGCAATGAGTTGCAGGGAAGTAGACTCCAACTCAACTTGAGGAAACAATTTTCTAACAATTATACATGCCCAGGAATGGAATGGACTGCTTTGGGGGGTTGGTAGTGAGTTCCACCTCAGTGGAAGTCTACAAACAAAGGCTGTGACTAGTTGCCAAGAATGCTTAAGAGATATTCTTGTTCATGTGTAGGTTACGTTATTCAAGACCCCAGAGATCCTTTCCAACTGGGAAAGACTGTCTCTGCTTGGTCACATGGTAGGCAGAGCTCTGAACATGGAATCAAAAAGACATACCCTAGACATGTAATACCTGTGTGACTTGGGCAAGTTACTCAACTTCTCTCAGCCTCAGTTTCCTCATCTGTAAAATGCAGTTAAAAATAATTATCTCAACAAATTCATTGAAGAAATCTAATGAGACAATATATGTAAAGTTCTTTGTAAATTTTAAACATTATATAAATGACTGAGGTGTGAGGAGTAGTGGTGGTGAGAAGCAAGGTGGTGTATTATATAGAAAACTACACAGAGCCAGGAAGATCTGTGTTCAAGTTTTGATTCTGACACATACTGGCTCTGTGACTATGACCAAGTTACTTAACCTATCAGAGTTCTAGGCAACTCTCTAGGACTATAAGATGCAAAGAAGATGTCCACAAGCATTAATAGGGGCATGTTGCTCATCTGGGAGTTCCTTTTGGAAGTGTCACAAGTCCAGACCCTCTCCCATTACTTTTATAGTTAGTATTAGCCATTAAGGGCCATGTGAATGTGAAGAACCACTGTTAATTGGTTCCTCTTCCTCCCCACCTCAAATATAAGCTGCTCTCCAGGCTTAAATTATCCATCTTCTGCATCTGTGAGCCACCCAGTCTTTTCAGATGCTCTATAAAATGTGGGTTCACTCTGCCTTGCTCTATATTTTAACTGTTGGAAAAGCAAATGCCGGCAACAACCATAGGGCTAGGTATAAGAGCAGGGAGATGCTGCCCTGGTGGATTGCCCTGCTCAACAGATCTCTGCCAGAGAAGAGGACTGAGCAAATGGTGATGATGCAGAAGATAGTTATGACCTTGCCTTCTTCATTGTTTTCATTCTTATCCCAGTTCATGGTAGAGATGGATTGCTTGTCCAAGATGGATGCATCAATACACTAACTCAATAGGCTGTTCATCCAACTGCATAGATTATCCATCCAACTGCACATTGGATCTGGGCAGTGAGTGATCTTAATCTACTTGGCTTGCCCTGCATGAATGGGCAAGCTGATCTTGAATGGCTATCAATCAATGAGCATTAAGTAGGGGCCTATTGTATGCCATATATTGTACTGCAGTTGGGATTTCATTGAGATAGTACTACAGTACTCTAGGATTTGATGCCTTCACTGAAAAGTCATTCATAAACAGTAATAGTGCCTAGAGGACTTTGACATCTTTAGAAGATTCCCTTTTCCATTTAAAAATAGTTCAAGATATTTCCCATGACTGACCCCCTTGGGCAACCATGTGCCTCCCTATTTAAACTGACAAGTTCAGTCAAGTCAAGGTCAGGTCAAGTCAAGTTAATAAGTCTTTACTGTGTGCCAGGCCCTAAGTCCTGCCACTTAAACCCTATCCTAGATGGATCCCAATAAGATGGCTGAACTACTCTGCTAGCTGACATCACAAATTAATTAACCAACATTCTTCTCCTTCTAATAAAGATGAGCACATACACATTCCCAATGGAGGAAGAGTGGAACAATAACAATACAACGAGTACATTAGCTCCCAAGTTTCTTGAGTTATAAAATGATTTCCTTACAACCTAGTGAGAGGGGGTTGGAGCCAAGATGGTGGAGTAGAAGGACAGACTGGCTGTGGCTCTCCCCCCACAGCCCATGAAATACCTGTAAAAATGACTCTAAACAAATTCTAGAGCAGCAGAAGCCGCAAAACAACAGAGGGAAAAGATTTCCCACCCAAAACAGCCTGGAAGGCTGAAAGAAAAGGTCTATCCCACCCCCTCCAAGTGGAGTGCAACCCAGGCTTGGACCCACAGTGTCTGGAGCAGACTTCAGAGCATAGAATCACGGGCAGCAGTTGCCGTTCCCAGATTTCTCAACCCAGAAATGCCAAAGACAGCTTCAAAGGTCAGTGAGAAAGCTCTTTCACCTGGGAGAGAGGGGAGCTAGGTCAGGTCCCAACCCCAGCCCCAGGGCAGCAGGCACTGCAAGCAGCAGTGTTCACTTTTGGAGCCTTTGGCTTAAATACTCTGGGCCCTGGGGCAATCAAGCAGCTGATCTGGGTCTCCGTCCTGAGTGGAAGTCCTGGGGTGAGGAGGAGCACTGGCATGGTGGAGCTGATGGAGGCTCTGCAGAGAGAACCTTATTCACAGATCCTGGGCAGAAGAGAATGCTTGTAGTTGCTCACAGACTAGCACACAGGCCAAGAAAGAAGTAAACTCTTCTCCCTTGATTGTGCCACCTTGGAGGAATTGAGAAGTTACAGGCTGCTAGAGTATACCCTCTTCTTGACAAAGGACTAAAAAGTCAAGTAACTGACTGGGAAAATATCCAAAAAGGGAGAAAAAATAAGACTATAGAAGGTTATTTTCTTGGTGAAAAGGTATTTTCTTCCATCCTTTCTGATGAGAAAAAACAAAGCACACCATAAGAAGATATAAATGTCAAAGCTTCGATATCAACAACCTCCAAAAAAATATGCAATGGTCTCAGGCCATGGAAGAGCTCAAAAAGGATTTTGAAAATCAAGTAAGAGAGGTGGAGGAAAAATTGGGAAGAGAAATGAGAAAGATGCAAGAAAAGCATGAAAAGCAAGTCAACAGTTTGCTAAAGGAGACCCAAAAAATGAGGAAGAAAATATTACCTTTAAAAATAGGCTAACCCAAATGGCAAAAGAGGCCCAAAAATTCAATGGGGAGAAGAATGTTTAAAAATCAGAATTGGCCAAATGGAAAATGAGGTTCAAAAGCTCATTGAAGAAAATAGCTCCTTAAAAATTAGAATGGAGCAGATGGAAGCTAATGATTTTATGAGAAACCAAGAAATTACAAAACCAAACCAAAAGAATGAAAAATAGAAGACAATGTGAAATATCTCTTTGGAAAAACAACTGACCTGGAAAATAGATCCAGGAGAGATCATTTAAAAATTATTGTTCTACCTGAACAATCAAAAAAAGCACCTAGACATCATCTTCCAAGAAATTATCAAGGAAAACTGCCCTGATATTCTAGAATCAGAGAGAAAAATAGAAATGGATAGAATTCACCAATTACCTCCTGAAAGAGATCTCCAAAGGAAAATTCCTAGGAATATTATAGTCAAATCTCAGAGTTCTCAGGTCAAGGAGAAAATATTGCAAGCAGCCAGAAAGAAACAATTCAAGTATTGTGGAAATACAATCAGGATAATGCAAGATTTAACAGCTTCTACACTAAAGGATCAAAGGGCTTGGACTATGATATGCCAGAGGTCAAAGGAAATAGAATTAAAATCAAGAATCACCTACCCAACAAAACTGAGTATACTACTTAAGGGAAAAAATAGAATTTCAATGAAATAGAGGCCTTCCAAGCATTCTTGCTGAAAAGACCAGAGCTGAATAGAAAATTTGACTTTCAATCACAAAAGTTAAGGGAAACATGACAAGGTAAACAGGAAAGAGAAGCTTTAAGGAACTCATTAAAGTTGAACTTTTTATATTCCTACATGGAAAGATGTTATTTGTAACTGATGAGACCTTTTTAAGTATTAGGGTAGTTAGAAGGAATATATATATATGTAAGTATGTATGGATATGTATATATGTGTATATTATATATGTGTAGGTATATATATGTATGTGTGTATTACATATAAATGTATGTATGTATATATGTATATATATATGTATATATATATACATATATATATATATATATATATACATATATATATATATATATATATACACATAGACAGAGGGTACAGGGTGAGCTGAATATGAAGGGAGAATACCTAAAAAAATAATATTTACTGTTGAATGGAATGTACAAGGAGTAAGAGAAAGGGAGAGGTAGAATGTAGCAAATCTTGTCACATACAAGAAGGAAGAAAGAGCTTTTGTAATGGAGAAGAGATGGGAGATGAAAAGAAATAATTGAGCCTTACTCTCACAGGATTTAGCTTAAGGAGGGAATAACATACTCCATTGGATATGGAAATCTATTTTACCCTGGGAAAGGGTTAGGAGAGGGAAGATAATAGAAGGGACAGTAAATTGGGGAAAGGGATAATCAGAAGTCATACAAGCAATGGAGTGCAGAAATCTATTTGCCCTACAGAAAAATAGAGGGAAAGGGGGATGGAAGAAGGGTGGGTAATAGAAGGGAAGACAGACTGGAGGAAGGGGTGGATGGAGTGCATGCTGTCCTGGGGTGGGGGGTGGGGAGAGATGGGGAAGAAAATTTTGAATTCAAATCCTTGTGGAAGTGAATATTAAGAACTGAAAAATAAATAAATTATATATTTAAAAGAAAAACAAAATGAAGAAATCCAAAAGCACAAAAAAACCTAGAGAATCAAGTTCAAATCCTGTCTCAAATATTTTTGAGCTGTGTAACCCCATCACTTAACCACAGTCTGCCTCAGTTTTCCCACCCATAGAGCAAAATAATAATAGCACCTATGTCACAAGGAAAAATCTGAAACTAAGAGAGGTAAGTGACTTGTCCGTGCTAACACAGCTGGTAACTATCAGAGACAAGTTTTGAATTCAGGTTTTCCTGACTCCAAAGCCAAAACTCTCTGCACTTTCCATTTGTCTGTGCCCTTCCTGAAATACAGTGACAAGAAGAGAACACAATTCTCCAGCTATAATCTGGCTGATTTGAGGGCTATCAGCCTGTCTCTTTCTGTGTGCTTTGTCTCTCTCCCTACAGTCTCATATCATACATAGAACGAATTACTCAAATCAGCATGTCCTTAGAGGCAAGCCCCAGAAAGCAGAGATTTTGTTTTCTAGTTCAAAGGAAAAAATCCATGCTAAATGGAGAATCTCCTTGAAGACCATGAGAGAACCTGGGGACTTTGGTTCTCTGTAAGACCTTAGACAAGGGGCAGCTAGGCAGCATAGTGGACCAAGTGCTGGATCTGGAGTCAGGAGGACTCATCTTCCTGAGTTCAAAACCAGCCTCAGACACTTACAAGCTGTGTGACCCTGGGCAAGTCATTTCACCCTGTTTGCCTCAGTTTCTTCATCTATAAAATGAGCTGGAGAAGAAAATGGCAAACCACTCCTCTATCTTTGCCAAGAAAACTCCAAATTCTTGAAGAGTAAAAGTGACTGAAAAATTATAGTAACAACAGTATAATTTTAGACATAGGACTCAGTTTCCCTGGACCTCTGTGTCCTTCTCTGTAAAAGGAGATGACCTTTATGGTCCCCTCCAGCTCTGATATGCTATGAGCTTATAATTTGGCCACTTGATAAGAAACAAATGTAGAGAAGCCCTGCTTTCTTTCACAAAAGGTCTGGGAGCACCTGAAGGTGAAGCTGCCTCCAGTCAGACAGCCTGGCAAGGCAGAGGAGGAGGTGGGGAGAGAAGGAATTTTAACTCTGCACTGAAAGGCCAAGATGCATCTGCAACCACTTGGGGCACATCTGCACATGAGCATATCACCTCTGGTCTAATAAGACTTTGGTTTAAATAAGATAAATGTTGAGATGGAAAACTCCTGGTTCCTTGGGAAGACAAAAGGGAAAGGCAATTACTGCAGAGAGGATTCTGGTGAGCTCAAAGGACTCAGAACAGACGGAAAGGAAATGAGAATTACCAAGACAAATGGGGAGCAGAAGCTAAGGAAACAGGATGGAAACCAGAGCTTCAAGTTTATTCAATTTAAAAGACAGCGACAGTGGGCAGAAGAGGCTCCCAGGGCAGGGAAGATCCAGGAAGGGCCTTTCCCCTTCTCTGGGCCTCAGTTTCCTCATCTATAAAATGAAGGAATTGGTCTAAATAATGTCAAAGTACTCTTCCAACACAAGGGTTCAGTCTAATCATGCACTAAGCCCTTTTGTCTACTCTACTACAAGAAAGTCAGGGAAGAAGTAGTCCCAAGCCTGCCCTCAGGGAGCTGCCAGACTTAAGGGCTTGTAGTGTACATCATAATCATTCACAGGAAATACTTAATAGGATCAGTGTCAGAAAGTGTAACATACCTGAATTAAAATGAGTAGAGAAGTCAAAAGTGGTAGGGGGAGGGGGATGAAAAAGGGAGGAGAGGAACTCTGCAGAAAAGACCTCCATGGTGGCTGGAGCTGGAGCCATGAAAATATTTTTAAATTAAATAAATTTCAATTAAATTAAATGATCAGGGAAGGGGGAAAGGGAGGATGTGGTCTTGATGAAGTAAAAAATAAATATTAAAGAAGAAACAAGCTTTTATTGAAAGCTTACTGTATTTAGGCTGTGCTCTAAGGACTGAGCTTACAAAGGCCAAAACATCCCCTGTTCTTGAAGAAACAAACCAGGCATCTTCCTGAGACCTACCCTGGGTGCTTCTCCCTGGCTCAGCCACCCACCAGCTCATGTTCAGCCTTTAAAGTCTGAGGGTACTTCCTGTGAGCACCTCTCCTTCTCTTTAAGTAGCTGGTAGGAGCTGGTAGGTTCCTCCAAGTCTGACCCAGTGTCTGATCTCCTCCCCTCTACTCTGGAGCTCCCTACACACAGTGATGCTGAGGCACCCTCATTTTCACACTTTTACAGATGGGGAAAGTGGGACACAGAGAAGAGAAGTGATTTGTTCAGGGTCACACAACCAGATTGTGGTAGGGTGTGAGCTTTGGTTCACCTCTCCTGAAAGGTAGTGGCCATGCCCAGGAAGGATGAACACCACTGGAAGTCTTCCCCAGACAGGCTTATTTGTTCAATCCAGGTAAAGGCTATTTCTGAGCCAAGGTTTTGTCTTTTTTATTCAGTCAACTTTGTATCTCTCAGTTAATTGGGTTTTTGCTGTTGCCAGGAGAGATCACTTGATTTATTTGGATTTGGGTCCCTGTGTAGAGTTGCTCGCCATAGTTGCCTCCTCCCCAGCCTCTACATCTCCATTGTCCACTTGAGGTTTCTGGGACCACAGAGCTTTCTGAGACAACCTCAAGTCCTTGACCAGTGGCCTAAGGAGTGACCTAGATCAAGTCAGAATTCCTTTTTCTGGAATTCAAGGACTTCTATAACATTGACCACACCCTCCCTTTTCTACAGTATGTCTCACGACCCCCATTCCCTTCACAGATCCTCTGCTGCAGTCAGACTGCATGCCTCCTGTCACTCAAGCTTACCTTGTATACTCCCACCTTTGCCTATTTGCACAGGACAACCCTGGATTTACTGATCCATAGACTGACCGCTAGAGAGACCAACACTCCCAAACTCCTCATGTTAGAAATAAGGAAACTGAGGTACAGAGAGATAATAATTTTCCCACAGCCACACAGCTGTTCTGCAGAAGAGCAGGAGCTGCCTCCCAGGCCCTTCACTGACATCGTTGCCTTCTATTAGTTGTGGCTACCTCACAGGTGCCCTCCCTTATTGGAATGTAAGGGCCATGAGGGTATGGACCTTGTTTGCTTCCCCTTTCTTATATCCCTGATGCTTGGCACAGAGCCCAGCACAATACTAAATGCCTACTAAATGCTTGTTGATTGATTATCAGGACTGATTTGCTCATTTAATTGGATCAACTGGTGCCAGCTGCTTTGCTCCCTCCTGTTGTTCTCAAATAGTCATAGACAGATCCAATGCATCAACTCCCTTGACCCTTTCAGGAAACAGAGACAAGACTCCACTCTCTGGATCCAGACCTCAATGTACATGGGACCCATACTGATGCCCACGAGAAGAAATGCCACCCTTGGTATTTCCTGGCAGCATTCTTACTGAACGTGCCAACCTCTTCCCACCATGCCACTCTCTAAGGCTTTGGTTTGCAGAACAAGTAAGCTCCGTATTGTCAGAGAGAGTTTCTTCATGAGGTGCTCACTCCTTATCCTGATGAAACCACAGGAGAGTTTTGGTCTTGTTTGGTTTTTAAAAGCACTTACCTTTTGTGAACAGGAGCAAGAAGCCAGGTCAGATCACCAGCACCATGCTGTCTGCACTACTGAGATGATGACGGAAATGTGTCAGCCGTTCAGAATTCTTTCCATCCAGAGCTGACTCCAATTACAATCTGATACAACATCGATTAACACCTACTGTATACAGGAAGAGTACTGTATTGGCACTAGGGGAAATCAGGGATGCCTTGATGACAGGAGGGACTTTGCAGGGACTTGAGGCCAAATTGGAACTTTTCCAAGGCAGATCATGAGCTATGTGAATTACCAAGCCATTATATTAATTCTGTATAGATGATTGTAAGTCTTTCTTGTCTCCCCCATTAGAATCTAAGCTCCTTGAGAGTTAGAATCATTTTATGCTTTGTACTTGTGATCCCAGCACCCAGACCAGTGCCTAGGACAAAGATGGCACTTAAATGTGGGAGTTTTCCATCAATTAGAGCCAAAAGGGACCTTGGGGACCACTTTGTCCAATCTTCTCCCTTTTACAGAAAAGGAAACTGAGGCATCCCAAGGAGGGGAAAGGACTTGGGCAATGTCATACAAAAGGCAAATAACAGATCCAGGATTAAAATTCAAGTCTTTGGCCTCCCAATCCAAGGCTCTTTGCTACACTTTGTTAAGAGAAGAGAAGCCACAAAATGAGCAGAATGGGGAAGCTTATTGAGAGCCATGGATATTGAAAAATAAACATTGATGGTTTTCCAACAGCTTCAGTGGGTAAAAAGATTCTGACACAACAGGTTCTTCCCCTCCACGTACACCGCCCCCAACACAAAGGGCTCCAAATGGAAACCAACCCAAATGAGCTCCAGGCCTCCCAGCCCCCTATCCTTCTTCCCTCCTACTTAGTAACCCAGCTGTTCAAACTCAGGCACCAAACAGGCCCATCTGTCTCCTGAAGTTCTGTTACTCTGCGATATGTGGGTGTCTCTAAATCTCCAGGCCTGTTGGTAGCCTACCCCCAAGACCTTGTCTCTCTGAGAAGACTCTAGTCTGGAATGTCAATGTTTCCCCTTCATCTTGTAACAATGACTACTCCCGCCCTCTAAGGACTGCTCAAAAATTAAGTGTCTTTCCTCGCTTCATCAGGCTGATTACCAACAGAGGGAAGGCTGGATTTATGCACACGACGGGGCTGCTGACATTGCAGCATCACTCTCCTCCAGCCTGGTTGGCGGCTGGTTCAGGGTGTGCTTCTTGGGAAGTAGAGTTCTAACAATCTCCACAGGAGAGGCTTCTGGGAGAGAATTTCTGGAGGTGGATGCTGCAATAGGAAACTCCCTGCCAGCTCCAGCAATCATCTCTCTCCTCTTCCTCGGTGCTATCTATTGCCTTTTATTCTGTCCAGTCCTTTCCTGGTCAACCTTTCCAGGCCCTTGAACTCCCCGGCATGGCTCTCACATGATGGATTGTTTCTCTGTTTTTCTGTTTCTCTATTTTCGCCTGATCCTGTCAGATCCATGAGAAGTAGCTGTGCCCACAGCGTGGCACAACCCCCTTGTCCACAGTTAGGCAGGACAAGTGGACCTGTTCTCTGGGATGATTTTCTCATCCCAGAAAAGGCTGTATCTGGGAAGGTTCATACACTGAGAGGACCCTCCAGAAAATTCACAGCAAAACCAGAGATGTGCTGAAAGTCAATCTAATTTAATTCAGCACCATTTCCTGGGCATGCCCTAGAGACTTGGATTCCCTGAACTGCAAGGAGGCTTAGAAGTCCCCAAAGCTGAGCTGAACACACTTTCCCTCAAAATGTATAAGCTGGTCTCTAGCTTCCGTTAGAACAACATCCAGTGATGATGGGCTCACTACCTCCTGGGGAAGCCCACCCTAGTCACACAGCTCTGTTGACTAGGAAAGCTTTTCCTTAATATAGATGAAAATCTGCCTCTCTGTAACCACAGTATTGATCCTAATTGTGCCTTTAGAGGTTGAGCTACCAAACAAGCTCTCTCTTCAACTGATAACTGAAGAAAGCCCTTTGAATATTCAAGACTTATTTTAAAAAATCATAATATTTCCACCCTAGAGTCTTTTCTTCTGCAGACTAAACACCACCCCACCCCTCAGTCACTTAAACTAATCCTCATACAACAAAGCTTCCAGGCCTTGTCATTGTCCCTCTCACCTTACACTGAACAAGCTATATAGGTCAATGCCTTTCATAAAATGGGCTTCCCAGAATTGAACTCAGCACTCTAGGAGTGATGTGAAAAAAGTGGAAGACAATAGGAATGTTACCTCCCTTGGCATCAGAAGGCATGAACATTGTGGGGAGGGCATCTTATACTGTTGCCTATTTTTTTTACTATTAATATCCCTAGATCTTTTGCATGTGAGATGCTTTCTTGACACACTTTCCCTATCCTGGAACTATGGGATTATTTTTTTAATCTAAGGGTAGACTTTTACATTTTTTTGTCATGAAAATTCATCCTATCAAATAACTGCATTGTTCTAGTCTTACAAACCTTTTTGGATTATAATGTAGTGATCTCAGTTATCTCTTAAAGTTCTGTATCACTTGCAAATTAGGCAAGCACACTGTCAATGACAAAACTTACAACCTTGGTGAAAATGTTAACCAAAAAAAGCACTTTTTAAGCACTTTCTTTTAAGAAACCTTTTTTGTCTCTTTTAAAAAACTTGTCTTTTGTAAAAAAAAAAAATAAATTTTTAATAAAATTCTTTTTTTAAAAATCTCTTTAAAAGAAAACTTTTTAATTCTTTTTTTAAAATCTTTTAAACATATATTTTTTGTGTTTATGTGCACGTGTGTGTGTGTGTGTGTGAATTAACAGACCATGGTCAAAGAAAGATCCCTGGGGCACCCCACAAGTGACCTCCATTCAGTTTGATGAGGTGCCATGGTTCACTGGTTCCAATCATTTAATCAGTTTTGAATCCAACCAGTTGCGGTACCAGGTGCCTACTTTTCTTTATCTTATCTATAAGGATGCTGGAAAAGACATGCTTCCACTATTTGTTGGACCCAAGGCCTAAGAGGCCCTAAATGTACCAGTCCAGAAACTCTAACCAAAAAGAAATGAGATTAGTCTAGCATGATCTGTTCTAGTGAACCCATGATGGCTCTTAGTGATCACTGTTCCAATTTTCTAAATGCTTTCTGATAAAGCACTTCTTTGATAAAGACTTTTGTCCAAAATTTTTACACATATCACCTTGCTCACTGCTGCAGATTTCCTGCTGGAGAGATCATAAGTGGTTGCAATGGGAGACACCTTTGCCTTCTCACCCAGCCCAGGTTTGAGGTAACTCTCCTGATTCATGACAGGCCCGAGAGTCACTCTGATAAAATGAAGGAAAAAAGGTGACTTCCTTTAGGAAAACATTTTATACGAAAGCTTTGTCCACAGATATTTCTCTCCTGTCTGGTATGCATAAGACGGCAGGCTCAATGCTACTGCCCAAGAGACACTTGAAAGGTTGATTATTCATATTTCAAAGGAATCCTTTGTCCTTCCAGGAGAAAAGCAGCCTCAAAATAGCCAACATCCCCCATGCTTCTCTAGTCAGGGCCTCAAACCAAATGAAATATTGATTTGACTCGGCTTAGTTCAGGATATATTTGATGTTTGGGTTTTGTACCGGTTCAATGATTTGAGAAAATCGACAGGTCCATTTCTCACCATAACTGGTTCAGGAGTGTGGGAGAAATCAGAAATTTGTTTTGTAGTTTGAGGTATATTTTTTAAAGAAATTCTGGATCCCGTCATAGTTCCTTTAGAAAATTAGTATTTGAGTTAGCTCCAGACTCAGCAATGGAGAGAGTTAGTTTTGATTTGGGGTTTGAGTAGAACACCTGGTTAAAATTGGATTGGATTTCCAGAAGCTCAATTTACACGTGACTTTGAGGAGTGCACATATTTTACAAGGTGAGGTGTGCCTGCTCTCCATTGTAGGGATATGATAAAAATGCAATAAATTCATAGTAAGGAATTTGCTTCCTTGAGAGAAGCCAAGTACAGGCTCAACAGGGCTTTAGAGAAAGTCCAGGGTGAGAGGAGGGAATTGGGGGAAGATTTAACTGTTCTCCCAAACCATCTGTTATACCATCTCAGAGACAGATTCATGGACTAGAGGGAGCTTTCAATCCGGTACAAACAACAATTCCTAAGCTAACACAAGGGTATAGGAGTCATTGTTGCTTGATCCTCACTTGACCTGAAAAAAATAGATGTCATCAAGGATACAGCTGTCCCTCACTCTGCAGTATATTGTCACCATCATTTGGTCTTTTAGTCTCTTTATGCCTAAGACCACAGGCCACCCCATGAAATACATATAACATAAGAAAACCCCAAAACAGACCCCCAAGGAAAGTTACCTAGGTAACGACCCACAGAGATCTCACCTGCCTGCTTTGCTCTGCCTCCTGACAGTATACCAAGTAATAAACAATAAAGGCCAGCTGAGGAATCATCAGCCATTAGGCCTGGGCTAGTTAGTACCTTTATAAGTTAACTACAGGGAATCTCCGAGGAAAGAGAGGCTGGTATCTTTATCAAGGCTATTTACAAAGGCTTCTGCCTTTCTGCCCCATCCAACAATTGAAAAGCCTTCCAGAAAGTGGACATTAAAAATTGCCAGGGAGGGAGGGAGAAACATCCAAGGACAAGATGTGTGTTTGCCTTCAAGGGCTGTAGGGCTAAAACAACATAGGATTCATCTTGGTCTCACACTCAAACTAATTCCAGTGAATACAGCAGGCCTCCTCATAGACAAAACAAAACAAAAGGTCTTCAGTGGACCATCAGTGCTTTTTAGGACTTAACCAGTCTAGATAAAGCATGCTGGGAGGCAGGGAGCTCCCAAAGAAGGGCAAGAAACCAGGATAGCAAAAGAATCAGTAAAAGAACTTAGCCCAGCAAAAAGAAACTCAGGGGACACATGAAAATTGTCTTCAAGTGTGTAAAGGCCAGTCATGAGAAAGAAGGATCTGTGATATCTAATACATGATCATTTCCATGCCTTCAACTAAGCTTTCTATGCAGTCAACTTTCAAATCAACTTCTTCAGGGCTGATCTGCCTTCTGAGTTCAAACTCACATCATAACTAGCATTCATCTAATGTTTCAGGGTTTGCAAAGAACTTTAATATCTCATTGGATCTTCACAGCACAATGAGGTAGGTGCTGTCACAATTCCCATACTACAGACCAGGAAACTGAGGCCCAGAGAAGTTATATGTTTTGTCCAGGGTGACACAGCAAGGAAGTGTCTGAGGAAGGGTTTGAATTCAGATCTTCCTGACTTTAAGTCAGTTGCCAAGTACATCTTAAAATAGTAAGTACTTAATAAATGTTCAGTTATTGATTTAACAAACATTTCTCTTTTGCCTGCTGTACATTAGGAAATGTGATAGGGGATAAATATCAAGAAAACCTTAAAAGTAGCCCCTAATTTATTGTAAAGTTACAGCATGCACACAAGACAGAAATGCAAAGTATTTCAAGAAGAAATTTCAAGAAATAAGGGGTTGAAGAAAATTTGTATATAAGGCCAGCTCCTGGAATGTGCTTCGAAGGAGGCTAGGGATGATGATGATGATGATGATGATGACGAAGATGATGATGATGATGGGCAACATTTATAAAGCACTATTTGCAAATCCTAGGAGATAAGTTCTGCTATTATTCCCATTTTACAGATTAGGAAACTGAGGTAAAGAGATTAAGTGACTTTCTAGGAAGTGTCTGAGGTTGCATTTGAACTTACATCTTCCCAACGCCAGGTCCAACACTCTATCCATTTTGCCACCTAGTTGCTCATGCTTCAAAGAAGAGATGAAAGTAGAGGACACTCCATATGTGGGGGGATTCTGGTAGAAGTGCATGGTGGCAGAAGATGGAAGGTGACCTATAGGAAACAGCCAGCAGGACAGTTTGACTAGAATGGAGCCATTGCATAGAAAGGCAATGCTGTGAAATTAGCCTGGAAAAGTAGGTGAAATCCAAATTGTGAAGGGTTTTAGATGCCAAAGAAATTTGTGTTTCATCCTAGAGTTAAGAGGCACTGAAGCATTTTAGTATAGAAGGTAATGCTCAGACTGGTGCTTTAGGAAACTTCGTTTGGCAACTAGGTGGAGAATGGATTAAAGAAGGAAGTGGACAGAAGCAGGGAGATCAATTAGTCAGTTATTGAACATTTGTTAAGCACTTACTATGTGCAGAACACTAGGATATAAAGAAAAGTCAAAATGAAAGAATACAAAGCAGTCCTTGCCCTCTGGAAGCTCAATATCATCAAGGCGGAGACTGTAGGCTGGATTAGCAGAAAGTAAAGGGCTAATTTTATGGATTGTGGAATAGTTGGCATAGAAATGATCATTGAACTAATAAGAGCTGCTAAGACCATCAGGGGAGATAGTGCAGAGGGAGTACAGAAAAGTGCCCAGAACATAGCCTTGACGGTCACCAAAGGCTTGTAGGCATGACCTGGAAAAGCCAAGGAGACGTGGGAGTGATCACAAAGGTAAGAAGAGAACTATAAGTGAGACAGGTCACAAAAAACATAGAAAGCCCAAAGTACCTAGAAGGAGATGGTGACTGATGGGGTCAAAGGCTGCCAAGTAAATAAGAGGGATGACGATAAAGAAAAGACTACTGGCTCCAGCAAATCAAGGGTTATTGATAACTTTGGAGAGAGTGGTTTCACCTGAATGATGTCAGATGCTAGATTTTTAAGATTTGGAAGTGAATGAAAGGAGAGGAAGCAGGGACACTAAGCTCAGCTGACTTTTTAAAGAAGGGGAAGAAAGATACAGGTTCATAGTAGAGATAGAGCAAGTGAAAGAATGGTGGAGATGTGGACAACATGGAGATATGTAGGCAACAAACGGGGAGATTGGAGATGAGTACAAGGATACTAGTGAGGGCTATCTGCTAACAAAATTAGGAGAGGGTGGACTCAAGAGAAGACGTAGGAGAAAAGTCACTTCTACTACAGAAATAAAGGAGGAGACAGCAAGGGAAGATGTGTGGGTGACATGAGATTAAAAAAGGAGAAGAGGAGAGAAAGCCCTCAGTGAATGGCCTCACTTTTTTCAGTGAAGTTTGAGAAGGAGCTAATGAGATCACTAAGAGATTCTGGAAAAAGAAGCAAAGATGGTCAAGGACATGGCCCTGGTATGCATGCACCCAACAAGAGCAGTACATGGATGATGGTCCAGCAAAGGAAATTTAGAACGAGAAAATGTACAGGTTGGAGAAGAGCCAACAAAAACCCAGAGAGGGGGGAAAAACTGACTTGATATTACTATCTTACAAAATATCAGAGGATCATCTCCGAGAGACCATCTAGTCTAACCCTCTCATTTTACAGAGGGAAAAACTGAAACATGGCTATAAGTGACTTACTCAGGATCACACAGCTAGTAAGTGTCTGAGGCAGGATTTGAACTTAGGCTTCCCTGACTCCAAGTCCACCGTTCAATCCACTTTGTCCAAGGGACTGGTTTGGAAAGACTTCCTCAAAGATATGAGACTTGGGATAGGCATTGAAGGATAGACCAAAAGGACTGTATGTGGCATTGGCGCTAACCTGGAAAAGACTTCCTTTGCACTTAGGGGTGACTCTAGTTCCCGAACTGAGCAGGTACCATATTCCCTTTTTATCATCCTAGGTCCCATGTGTCCATTTTACTCTCCATCTGGAGAGAGACTGAATCTGCATGCAACTACCTTCTTATCTGCCCCCCTCATCCAAAGGATCTCTGAACCAAGAGGTGTATCACATCCTAGAATTTTCCTAAATTCCCTCTTCTTTGGAAAGCACCTAGTCCAGCATAATGAGAGCTGAGGGACATATTAATAAGTCACAATGCCCAGTCCCATCAGGCCACTCAGCCACACACATGCTAACAAGTTTCTGTCTGCCTTCTACCGGGGGCACCTCAGCTCATGAGAAGGCTAACAATGACCTTCCTATGTCCTTTGGAGGTGGGGATTCAGTAGCCCCGTTCTTTAAGTGTATATTCTAAGTGGTTACTCTACACATGTTCTCTTCCTGCTGCGTCTCTAGAGAAGTCGATTAAGCCCTCCTTGAGACCATTTCAAAGAAATTAGCGTCTCTGCCTGCCCCCCCCCCAGACCATCTCTGATTGCACTCCCACTGTATAAGTCATATATTTTCTTTGCTCAGACAATCAGTTTGGCCTTGATTTATAATCTCAAGATGTTATCTCCTCAAGGTAATTTGATTCCTGTCTAGCCATGAGGTAGGTGTATTCATTCAGATCATCCCTTTCAAATCAGGCCAGCAAGTTTCCCCAGAAAGATATGCATCCCTAAGACCACCCCTTCCCAGCAACCCAAATGGACAAATAATAGATGCCTTTCAGGGCTTTTATTTCCACTGTCATCAGATAAGACCTACGTCTAGGGATATTGACTGGAGGTATGATTAGGTCTGCTGAGCAAAGATTCCCTGCAATTGCTACATTCCTTGTTGCTGCACAAAACCTCCAGGGTGGCCCTGACATGAGTTTTTGTATTCCTCCCAGAGCAAGGCATCCTGGAGGGAAGATAGTCTCAGCTGGAAGAGGCAGAAAAAGAGATTTAGACATGTCTCATAGCTGTATGCCCATCACAGGCTTCAGTCGTGGGCAGTACCTTGGAGAGCACCTTGTTTGTGCTGGGACTGAATTGGCTTCTGAGCTCCCAAGCAGTTCTGAGACATGGTTAATTCTATGGACTTGCCTAATGCAGAGATTTCTTCTCTAGTCTTCCCTACATATGACCCTGCCTAAAGAACCTCAAGAGAAAACAAATCCACTAGTTCCTATAGCAGCCCATACCACTCTGGCACAGCTTCCTCTGTAAGCAAGTCTTTCCTCACATCACTCCAAAATCAGCCTCTGCAACTTCCAAGCATAGCTCCTCTGGGGCCAGGTCTTTTCTCTCTCCTACAAGACAGCCCTTCAGATGGTTGATATCAACTCTCCTGCTCCTTCCATGCTGTTCTTTTCTCCAGAATCAACATCCCCAGTTCCTTCAGCCAGCCTGTATATGCCATGATGTGCCATCTTTTCACCATCTTCACTCTCCAGGGAAGCTGTTGTCCAGCTTATCACTACCCCGACCTAAAATATGGCTCCCAGAATTGGATACTACAGTCAGTTCTCTTAGTATCACAGGATCACAAATTGAAATCAGGAAGCGACCTGAGAACTCTCTCCCTGTTCTCCTGCTGATTGCTCCTTCTGAGCTTCCTTCTTGGATCTTCACTCTTTTCAGTTCTCTGTTCCGGGAAATGTTTTTTCCCTCCTTCTCTGTCCTCTTTTCAACCTTTCCTTTTCTCTCCTCTCCTTGTCATGGGTTTGCAGACTATCTTACGAAGTAACTCTCCTTCCTCTTCTTCTCTTTTCTCTCCTCTCTTCCTCTCTCTCATCTCTTTTATTCTTTCTATATCTCCCTGCCTGGCAGGCAGCACTGGGACCTAAGACCAGGTGGATCTTCCCATTCTCCAGGATACTCATACCAGCTACAGGCACTCTAAGCTAATCCCTCCTGGCCCTGCTACCAAGAAGCTAGAATGATGGTACAGATTGTGCACAAAGTTGGATGTGAGTAGACCCATGCTCATCACTAACTAACTGTATGACCATAGTCAAACCTCTACCACCACCCCTCCCTTTGGGGCCTTACACTTAGAAAATGAATGGCTCAGAATTGAATAAATCAGCAAATAGGAGATCTGCAGAAAACCTAAGAGATGATTGAACATGATATCTGATTTTCAGACAATTTTGATTATCAGTAATTTCTTTCTTAGACTGAATTGCAACCTACCCCTCTCCATTTTCCCCCAGCTCCAAACTGTGCTCCCAGCATCCTGTTCCATGTGGCAACCCTTCGAGTGTCACCTGAGGAAAGAGTCATTCAAATTCTCTAAAATGTTCAGGTCCTCCCCAGGAAATGATCCATATGGTGTCTTCCCAGATATGTGAATGTAAAATCAAGTCAATTCAGAGGAATATATTAAGATACTATCTTGAGCTGTGGGGATACAAAAACAAAAGAAATTTTAAAAACTCTGTTCAAGGAGCTTATATTTTCAGATTTTCCCCTTCGAATCATAACAGGTATAAATATCTAGAGATCTGATGGTACTTGGACTAAGGTATTTTTCAGAAAGACACCAAACTCCCTGGAGAAGGATAAAACATTATAAAATCCCTTCCCCCCAAAATGGGCAACCTCTTCTTGAAATTACTTTGCCTATTGGCCCCATAGAAGTCATAGGAAAATACACCTCCCTCCCTTCTTTGCCAGAGGTAAGGAACACAGAATACAGTGACAAACTTGACTGATTTGTTGGTTAGTATTTCTGAACTGTTATTTATTCTTTATAAAGATATGACCAAGAATAAACTGTTCTTATGCTAAAGAACTATTATTTATTATATCATAATGACTATTATTTATTTACATGATGAAAACCAAAAGCTATCACTATATTGTTTAAAGGAGTTACTTTCTGCATACCCTACTTTTATTCACTGCACATGTACTGCATCTCCTGCACTTCTGGTATGAAGTCAGTCCATTGAGGGCAGGGATTTGAATTTTTTCCCTCTATATCCTCAGCACCTGGTATGTAATTGATGTGTGATAAATGTTTATTATATAGACTCGTTGAATTGGACAGGACAAGAAGCTGGAGTCTTTTTGTGTTGGTGTGCAACTCTGAGATGAAGTGAACAAAGCAAAACCAAGACCTAAAATCAAAATTTGACAGCTTACATGCTCATGCCATGCTGAATTTCTAAAGAAGAGCAAATCAGAGCAATATTTCCCTCTATCCCCATGACAATCCTTCATGTTTTAATTCAAAACACATAATCCTTTCAATTTTCTCAGGGCTTAGCTCAGGGAGTGATGGAATAGAGGGACATTGACCTATTGGAACACTCATAGAGGAAGGCAACCAACATGGTGCCCAGATTGAAGAACATGTCGCATGACAATTTTTTGAAGGAGAAGAGGATGTTCAGGCTGGAGAAGAGAAAGCTCAGGGGGATCGGATGGATGTTTTCAAATATGTGAATAACTGTCATGAATAAGGAGCAGAGTTGATGTGGCTGGCTGCAGAGGGCGGAACCAGGAATGCTGGAGAGAAAGTCAATGAAAGTCAACGATGCTGGAGAAGATGGGTATGATTTGGCTCTCAGAGAGTGGAGCTGCCCAAGTACTCTGGAATTTCTGTTCATGGGAACCAGACGAGGACCTTTCAGAGACAGTGGGCAAAGGACATCTGGCTTCCGCAGGAGTTGGACGGCATACCCATCAAGGTCCTCTCTCGCACTGAAATTCTGAGATTCCAGCGTGATGCAGAGTAAGAAAATATCCACAACCTGGCTCCTAGAGTTCCTATGAGAAATACAATGTGTCGGAGTACTTTGTACCAATAAGGCACTATTATTAATATGGATTGGGACTATTATTTAAAAGCATTATTTTTGTTATTTATTCCTGGCTCCCTTTCTCTCCTGTTGTGGGTATTCACTGATGCACTAGAGGAGTTCTATGACCATTCCCCCTGAGCATTTCAGAGCATCAGAGCTAGAAGGGACCTCAGTAGCATCTAACTTAAATCCTTGCTGAACTAAGTGCCAATAAGTAGTATTCCCATCTTCACTGAAAGATGCCCAGTGTTGGGGATACCTCAAATTATTAATCAGCTTTTCCTTACGTTGAGCCAAAATGGACATCTTTACACCTCTCCACCTTATTACTAGTCCTGACCTCTGGTGGCCAAGCAGAAAGGTCCAGTCTTTCTTCCATGTAATCACTCTTCTGATACTTGAAAACAAGAATCACGCCCCCTTCCTTCCCCTGTTCCAAATCATCTCTTCTGTGGCTGAACATTCCCAGTTCCTTCAGTCAATCATTAAAGTCCCTCATCATCTTGATTGTCCCCCTTCATATAGTTTCCTTGTTGTCAACATCTTCCTAAAATGAATGCCTAGAATTGCCTACACTAGCCTTGAGCTGGTCTCATCAGAGCAGAGTAAAGCAGGACCATCATGTCTTTATACCTCAGTAGTATGCTTCTCAAGACCACTCAGGATTGCATTGGTTTTCTGGCTGCCATATCACACCAATAACACATGTGAAGCTTGTATTCCACTAAGACTCACTGATTGTTTTCACACGAATTGCTCTCTAGTCCAAGTTACCTCATCTTACAGATGTAAAGTTAATTTTTGAGTACATGTGCATATTATCTTGAATAAATTTAATGTTACTATATTAGGCCCAGTGATCTTGTCAATTGAAATGATTTGAATTTTGATTCTGTCCTCCATTGTATTAGATTATTAGGTATTAGTTGACCCACCCCATTGGAACCTCTGTGATTTCAATGATTATGCCGTCTATTGTCTTTATCCAAGTTTTTCAAACACTAAATAATACAGGTCCAAATGGAGTTCTCATTGAAAGCATCCTCCCAAGATAGTGTTGAAGCATCAGTGATTATTCTTTGGCTCCAGCCATTCAGATGATTCTGATACTACCCCCTGAGGTAGCGCTTCCTCTTTGACACATTTATGATTACTAATATATTATCTCTTGTGAGGGGCAACTCCAGATTTCCTGAGCAATTGCCATTGCACTGTTGGCCAGCTCCCTTAGCCACTGGGGCAACCACTGGCATGACCATGAGTCGGGTGAGAATTCTAGATCATTTTTCCCAGTTCTAACTCCAGCTCTCTCCACAGTGGACCACACTGCATCTCCTAGTAAAAAAAAGAAATCATAAATATTATGATGGAAAGAGAGGATATAAATGCCTTCCTTCGTCCTCCACAAGCCAACATCACCCTTTCAATAGGGGTGGGGGGGTGGATGGAATCATAAGAAAAGCCTTGATCTCATAGGCCAGTAGTTTCCTGACACCCTAGGCTTCCCATAGGACAGTGTGCACACCTCTCTGGCTCTCTCATCATTATCTGAACATGTTCCTTACTGGATCCTCTGTGAGAGTGAGGGCCATACCCTACATAAACATTGAATCTTCCTCAGTTTGAAGAGAAGTTTTAGACATAATAATTCCTTAATAAATATTTATCGTTTGTCTGTAGCACTTTAAGGTATATGAAGCACTTTCCTCCCAATCATCCACTGAGTTTAGTCAGGCAGGAACTGTGATTTGTTAACTATCCTGGGACAATGACAAGAGCACTGACTCTCATCAGAGGACTTGGGTTTGAATCCCACTGCTATCTGGATGATCTTGTACAAATCACTTTCCTTCCTTGGGCCTCAGTTTCCTCATCTGTAACACGAGGCAGTGGGAGTAGCTGGCCTCTGAGGTCACTTCTAGCTCTAGAGCTATGATCCTCATTTTACAGACAAAGAAACCAAGGCAAATCTAAAGTGGTAAAAGGAGGGCACTGAATATACTTTCTGAGGCCTGGTTGGAATCCTGCCTCTGGCCCTTCCTATGGGTGTGACTGTGGGCAAGTCATTTCACATTTGAGACCCAGTTTTCTTATCTGTAAAACAAGGAGGATTGGCCTCAAGGGCCTCTAAGGCCCTTTGGGGATCTAAAGCTATGCCTCTTGGACCCTTTTCTTCCCTCCAGTTTGTCTACAGTCACAGGTAGGCAGTGTGAGATTCCGGATTGGGCCCCCAGCCTCTAGACCCTACTGCAATGCTCTGGCCACCTCACCAGGCTCCCTCTAAAAAGACTTCAAAGCCTTCCTAAGAATGAGGACTGAGGATTCCCATAGTTTCTCCAGTGGCTCCCATTTCCAGGTTTGCCATTAGCCAAGACGGCCACAAGTTTTCCCTTAAGCCAAGCTGATCATTTCCAGCTTCCCAGAAACACTGAATTTTTCTTCTTTTAGAACTCTTTTCAAGTCCTGCGATGAGCCGATCTTATGATAAATCGAATGAAGTGCCTCTAGTGCTTTGCACTGTCAAAAGCAAGGCCTTTCTCTGTCATAGAACCATATTTGTCTTTCAGAAACAGTCTCCCCACGTTGCGATTCATATCTGCTAATATTTTACTCCTCACACTATTGACAGACCCTCTCATTTTTTGCTATATTTGCAACAGAGAAGCTAATCCTTTGGAGATGCTTCAACATCAGTTTCCAAAACTTTACGGGATAAATTTATTACCAAAGAAGGAAAATGGGCTATTATGTCCTAAAGCCTTTCGGTGAAGCTAACTGGGATCCCTCTAAGGGATAGTAGTGGAAGTCTGATAAAAACAGCTCATCAGTGCAAACTATAAGCAGTCGATGGCTTTTGCCAAGTGGGGATTCATAGTTGATTGCAAAAGTTCCCTGTTCAGCTATGAGGGTCTCAGAGGATCCCATCAATATCAGCACGGGAAGCATTCCTATCCTCCCTGTATCCCAGCAGGATGCACAAACCAGTCAGTCATCCAGCCTTTTTTAAGCACCTACGATGTTCCAGACATCATGCTGGGTCCTGGGGAATGGTTCCTGAGCCCAGGGGACGAAGTTATCCCTACTCTCAAGGCTCCCTTTCTATCAGGAGAAATATGAGTATAGATGCACAATTCATACAAAATGAATACAAAATAGGTGTGGGACGGAGGGTGCCAAGAGCTTCAGGGAACCAAGAAAGGCTTCCTGTGGAAGGTAGTGAAAGGAGGTTACAAGAAGTCTAAGTGAGGACAGAGTGCACTCCAGAAGTGGGAGACAGCCAGGACAAAGATATGGAGATGTGACATGAGCAGGCCAGTATGGCTGAATTTCCAACTGTGAAGAAGAGAGAATGCTTAAAAGCTGGAATCCAGAGATTAGAAGGTTGTAGTAAGATGACTTTGGAACTGACACTCCCCGCCAGCCAGGATGACCATACTAATGAGCAGAACCCTTGTCAATGTTTTCAGAAAAATGGATGGCCAGGCAGCCAAGGGAGAGCCTGTTGCCCGATTCCCATCCTGGCCACGGCCTTCTTGGGATAGGGTGCCCCTGTGCTCGCTGGAAAACGAACGGATGGCCCCATTCACCAGCTCTGTGAATTTTCTTGCCATCGGTGCTGCAGAGAAGGCGAAATAAATTGACGGCCATCAAAGTGGGATTAGAGAGGCTCTGGGTGAAATGAGTTGATGATCACACTGCTACCTTGGGCCCTCTGTATGAGGCTGACTTAGGCTGCAGTAGCATGGGGCTCTCCGGGGAGATACATTTATAGTCAGGCGATGAAGTTTCCTTGGGGAATGCATAAGAGTGAAACATGAATCTGAATGCCCCCCATTCCAGGCACTAATGGTCACTTATGTGGTGCATCTGCCCTTTAGCAAGGAAAAAGGAAGCGGGGTAGGATGGGAGCTGGCAAGATGAGGGGCAACACCAGGGAGGAGGTGTGACTGATCTGCCTGGGGGATTTAACTCTGAAAGCAACAAGGAGAATCTGAAAAGGTTTGATTGGCTGGGGATGAGAGGGGCAGTTGCTGAGCCGAATTGAGTACCAAGGAAATGACTGGTGCTCACCTATGGTACAAAGATTAAAGGTGGAGCAAGTGTACAAAGGGAAAGTGCTTCTGATGGACAGTTGGACAGTGGTCAGAGTGCTGGGCTGGGGGTCAGAGAAACCAGCTGAAACCTGCTGCAGTCATTTAAGATTTGGGAGACCCCGGACAAGTCCCTTAAATCAAACGGACAATCGTATTAAATGCTATGTGCCCATGCTGTGATACGTATTGAGGATACAGAGAAAAGTAAAAAGAACTCCTTCTCTCAAAGACCTCGTACCTAAAGGAGGGGACAATGTGAAAACAACTATATACAAACAAGGCAGAGACTGAGTGAATGGGAGGTCATCTCAGAGGGAAGGAGCTGGAATTAAGGGAAGGGGGGAAAGGCCTCTTGTAGAAAATAGGAAGGATGCTAGGAAATGAATGGAGAGCAGTGAAGATTCTAGAACACATGGGGCAGCCAGTGAAAGTGCCAGAGCCAGGTGATGGATCATCTGGTGGGAGGGATGGCAGGAAGCTCAGGGTCACTGTGCTGGAGATTACATAGAGGAAAGGAAAGTAGAAGAAGGCTGGAAAGGCAGGCACAGGCCACACTGTGACCGACTTCAGAGACCAAAAAATTACCCTCTGTTTGCCTCAGGTTCATCTTATAAAATGAAGATGATAACAGCAGATATCTCTCAGAATTGTTCTGAGATAATGTATGTATAGCATGGTATATATGTGGGGGAGAAGGGAGAGAGGGAGGGAGGGAGAGAGGGAGGGAGGGAGAGAGAAGAGGAGAGAGAGAGGGAGAGAGAGAGGGGGCGAGGGAGGGAGAGGGAGGGAGACACCGAGAGAGAGGGAGAGAGAGAGAGAGGGAGAGGAGAGGAGAAATGAAAAGGGAGAGAGCGAGAGCTGTAAGTGACCTTAGAGGTTACTGAGCCCCATCAACTCATTTTACAGATGAGGAAATTGGGGCCCATGGAGAAAAAGTGGCTTGTCTAAGATTGCACAGATAGTGAGTGATTGATGCGGGATGTGTTCTCACAGCATCACATTCCACAATTCCATCAACTGAGGGAACTCAGTATTGAGAGATGAAGAGAATACTCTAGGCCTGGTTTTGGCATTTCAGCCAAAAATGAGCAATGCCTCTCATCTTGTGCTCCAGGTGAAGTTGCAGACACATGGCTAATTGTTAGGAAAGTTTAGAAGTGACTGGATGACTGGGCCAGAGAGTGGCCATTCATGGTTAAAAATCTTCTGGGAAAGTCCCAGCCCATGCTTGGCTCTGAGCTGTTCAGGAATTGTATCAATGTTCAGAAAGGAGGCAAAAATGGGAAAATCTTTCTAAATTGGAAAGCTTTCTAAACTTTGAAAGAATAGACCGCATGAGAGATTATGGGGTTAAGAACCAAAAAGTCTAAACATGTTACAGCTATGGGCTAGGTATAGGAAGATAAAAATTCAGAGGCACAGATGGAAGCTGGGGGGGTCATAGTGACATGAAGTCAGGAAGATTCATCTTCATGAGTTCAAATCTAATCTCAGGTACTTAGTAGCTATGTGACCCTGGGCAGGTCACTTAACTTTACTTCAGTTTCCTCATCTGTAAAATGAACTGGAGAAAGAAGTGACAAACCACTCTAGTATCTGCCAAGAAAACCCCTAATGGGGTGATGAAGAGTCAGACATAACTAAAAAATGACTGAATGACAAAAAAGCATCAGATTTTAAAATGTCACAAACGCAGAATGGAGAGGAAGGCATAGATAGACAGCAGTTCCAATTAAACTGTTGGAGAGTTTTCCTTACCCATAAGCTGAACATGAACCAACAGTGGGACATGGTCCCTTAAAAAGTTTGAGGGAGGCAATAGTTCTGTTAGACTCTGCCTTGGTCTTACTCTCTCTGGAATATTGTGATCAAGGCATCACATTTTAGGAATATCAAAGTCAAATTCCAGAAGAATGTCTTGACTTCGGGCCATCCTGGAGTCAGATAATGAAAGACTACCAGCCTGCAAAGGAGAAGCAGTGGAGGCCAGCTCCAAGTATTTAAGGGTTTTCATGGGAAGCAGGGAATCACACCTATTCTGCTTCTTCCCAGAAGACAGAACAGAAAGCAATAGATTGACTTAATAATGGAAGAGATGGGCTCAATAATCAAAAGGAAAAATCCCTTTATTAACAATAAGAACTATCCCAAAGAGGAATGGGCTGCCTCCAGATATGGTGGGATGATTCCTCTCCCTGGAGGTATTCAGAGCCTTGAGGACACTTGGTAAGGACATCATTCATCATTCTTAGAGCCGGAAGAAACATTACAGGCCATCTAGTCCAAGCACCTTATTTTACATATGACCAAACTGAGACACAGAATGCGAAGTGGTTTCCTGAGGTTACATAGTTAGTAAGGGGCAGACCTTGATTTGAATCCAAATTGTACAACTTGAATTCTAGCCCGTTTCTACCAATGACTCTACCTGCCCTAAGGTTTCTTCTGACTGCAATTTTGTAATTCTGTGTTCCTTAGGGGTTTTTGTGAGAAAGGCACTTTGCAGTTATCAAAGCAATCTCATTCTCATTATTATGTAGCTCAAAAGATATCCCTGAAAGTTTTAAGATAGTAAAAATCATTTTAATGCAATGATACTGAACACACTTGGTTGTTAATAATAGTAAAATAAATCCCTAACCTTGAAAAGCTTAAACTTTGTCTGGGGAGAGAAAACAAACTAGAGAGAGGGAGAGTCACACCCATCCAGGCCCAAGAGTTCTCAGGCTCTTTCCCTTGCACAAAGCCCCAGGATCTATTTTTAAACTGTCTGGTTCTTTATTTACATTCATTATCAGCTCACGGGCTTTTCTGCCCTATTACTCAAGCATAAAACACTTAGATGCATTTTTCATGAATGATTTACCAAAGCAAAAATCTGTGACTTTTCCCTGAGTTAATATGTAAATAATTGACTCATTTCCCTGCATTAACTATCCCTGGGCCTTTGCAAACAACTCACTTTAATTTCTGGTGTAATCGTACCAGTTCCCAAAGCCAGAGCACTTAGCAGAATGCCAAGCACTTTCCCCTACAGCCCCAGGAGGTGAGGAGCACAAAGATGACTGTCCCCAATTTCTTGTGGAGAAGCTGAGATTCAGAGAGAGGAAGTTAGTGGACCAATATCACATGGTGAGTGAGTCCTGGGGCCAAGCATCTAGCTAGATCTCTTGGCTTGCCATCCTGGACTCTTCTAGGAATCACTCTCTCCAGAGTGGTTGCAATGCCATAGATAGGATTGATTCTTGAACCATAAATCACCTTGTGAAATCCTCCAGAACAGGGGAAGGGGCAAGAGGAGAGGGGGAGACTACTGCCCTGCCTGGGGCTATTGGCAGCTGCTACTGACCTTCAGATCCCAAGGATTCCATCGCTCTGTCTTCAGGGCTTCGCCACCCAAATGAATTGGAGTTCTTTTTTTACTTGCTTAGAGAGAGAGACAGATACCTTTGAGGACCTTGAATGTCAGATCCTCACACCATCCAATGTAGAAAGTCATCTGGGAAGCATCCAACTGCTACCACGTCCTGCACTCAGCCCCCTTCTGGGGTCCTCAGCAAGCACCTCAAATCTGGATTCAAACTCACAACATCATACATGATGACTCTGCCAAAAGCTAGCTCCTTCTTCTAACTTCCTTAAACTTCCGCGTCCCACATCCACTTCAAAACCTTGTGTAAATCTCCATTGCTCGATCCTGGCATTCAAGGTCTTCCTTTCTAAACTTTCTTCAGTTATTCTCACAGCTGCTTTTCATATTCTTACTTTCTACATTTCAATAGAACCTCCTACTAAGCCCTGTTCTTATCTCTGTGCTTCCAACAATATCTGCATCTGTTCACTCTATGGGAAACAGATTCCTCCACTCACCTTGGCCATTGGAGTTCTTCCCTTTCTGCAAGGTTCAACTGGCCTGGTGGTGGTGGTGGTGGTGGTGGTGGTGGTAGTTGTCCTTACTTCTCGAAGAGGACCAAAATAGCATCACCATGATAAAGTGAAGCTTCAATGTGTCTGACTGTGGCTGATCAGACCAATTCAAGCTCGAAATGCTCTACTACAAATTGGGCACAGATAGTCTGTGTGAACATTTGGGGTAATTATTCCAAATTTTTACACCCTATGTTTCCTTTGTGCTGTTTCAGTTCTCCTTTGCTCATAGAGCACAGCACCCTTTCTGATGTGGACACTCAATACTGATTAGTCCTGTGCCAGTGTCTCCCAAGTCACACGTGGCATAGTCACATGAGACCTCCTCCAGGAAGCCTACCTTGAATGCCTCTAGTGAAAGGGACCTCTTCTCTTCTTCCCTTTCCTCTAGCCTTTTACAGAGACCTCTCCCTTGTTCATTTTTCATGCTCCTTTGTATCATGATTCTTTGAGGAAGAATCTTTTCCTCTATTAGACTATAAGCTCCTTGAGACCATTAAATAGACCTCTCTCCTTTTGTACCCACAGCATCTACCAAAAGGCTTTGTACACAGTGGATGAGTGGGTGCTTAATTAATGTTTGCTCTTGAAATGGAATAGCAAATTATCATCAAAACTCCAATCTCCCCATCATGTCAAGGTTTAAGAGACCATGCATTATATCACTTAGACTGTCTACTCTGTAGCCCTGTGAGGTAAGGAATGCCAGTATTATTACCCACATTTCATAGATCAGGAGACTGAAGTTTAACAAAGTCAAGTGACATTCCCTAGCACACACAACCAAAAGCGTAAGAGTTGGGATATGGAGTCTCTCTCCAGGTCCAGCATTCCTTCCTCTAAAGGTTCAGAGCCACAACTGCGTGTCAGAAATGACTCTCTGGCTTGTCAGTTTCCCTACCATGAAAAAGGAGCAATTTTCTCATCACAAATATTGATAAGTGTTGACAGAAACAAGGAAGATGGAAAACACAATCACAACAGCAAACCTACCTGACACTTTACAATTACACGGATCTTTCATCTCTTGTTTTAGGAAGAAAACAAAATCTCTTTGATCCTTCCAGCTATGATTGATCTCACTGTATAAATGCATTTTTATGTGAAGCCAAAAGGAAAAGACATAAAATGACATCATCAAAAGTTCCCAGAAGCCAAGACCTCCCCAGGCAAGGCAGACACTTCCACTGAGGAGCAGTTCTGACAGGGTCAGATTCTGACCCTTCGGGTCCTTCATTCTACTTCTGCCCCTGGGGTGAAGCAGAACTGAAGTAATCCCTTTCCTCAGAAAGTCTCCTCAGAGACTTAAAGAATCTCACCCTCCCCATGAATCTCCTTTCCTCCCAGCTAGTTTTCCTCCTAGTCTCTTCCTTTACCTTCTCTTTCTTGGTCATCCATCTCTGAACCTGAACCAAGCTGTCACCAAGAACTGAATGTACTGCTCCAGCTTGGAGTTCACTAGGGTCAACAACAGCTAAACAATTACCTTCTTCTAATCAATAAGAAGCCTAAGATGGTGCCAGCTTTGGAGGCTAGTCTGGTCTAACGCGCTTGCATCTCAGTCCATAGTAGAGAGGACTGGTGCTGTGCTTAGGAGCAAGCAGCCTTTGCAAGTCTTTCCACCCTTCAGACTTGCGAAATGAAACACCTCCATTCTTTTGCACATGTCCCAGGCCACCTTTCCAAGAGGTATTTACAAAGATGATTTCTTTGTCCACAGAGAAGAGATGTAGGCCAATGTAAACAGGGGGGAACAGGGGGGACAGTGAAAACACATTGGAAAAGATGGCTTAGGATTTAGCAGTAAGATACCCAAAAGCTTGGAAGCTACTCAGAAGTTTTATATCCATGTAACCTGAATTGGAAGACAGAAGTTCATGTGGAAAAGGCTTTGGGGTTTTAGTGGACTGACAACTCGGCATGAGGCAACATCTTAGCATGGTGGCCAAAAAGAAAGAAAGAAAATATTAGTGCTAACTTAGGCAGCATTAAAAAATAACCATAATGTTCAGGACTAAAGAAGAAATATTCTTGCTGTACCCAACCTTGCTAAACCACATCTAGAGGAATCCCCATTTCTCAGAGGTTTTGTAAGCTCCCTCCTCCTCCTTCCTGTGAGGGAGGTCGGTTCATCATCATGTGCCTTCTTAACCTCTCACCTCCAGGTCTCTTGTCTGGTGATCTTTCATTCCTTTTGCCTTCCACTAAATGCCTATGGAGCTTGAGGAATGTTTACAATCAATACCAGGTATGCTGGGAAATATGGTTCTGGTGAAGTGCACAGGATGTATTCTTATACCCTTTAAATTCAATCTGTCTTAAGTCCAGACAATCAACAAAACAAGACATCAAGCACTGAAGAAGGGTCACCCTGAAAATCCAACAGTGGGCTGTCTTAGAGCCACCCCCTAGAGCTAGCTCCAGAGTATTCCGGTCTCTACTTGTGGAGGCTGCCAGATCTCATCTCCTCCTGGCAGTGCCTTTCAGAGCCCAGGGTCACCTCCTCCTGCCAATGACATGTTGGAGGAATTCAGCAGAGCATTTATAGATGAACAATGAGAGGATAAGTAAGCCTCTGGTTATCACCCAGCCCCCTTCATTTTACACAGAAGTAAAATCAGGCTGAGCCATGGAAGTTATTTGTGTGTGGAATGGGGATGGGAATGCAGCTGAGCTGCATCCTGACCTAGGATCCTCTGATTCCCCAACTGGCATTCTTTCTACTTGTTTACCAGATACTAGGAGGAAGGAGACTCTTTGACACCTGAGTGATAGAACCATCCAAAAAAAGAAAGGAAACACTTTATAGCTCCTGGTAATGACCTTGTGAAACTCTATGACCCTAACCACTGGGTAACCCTGGTCTGATGACCCAGAGACAACATTAGTAAGTCTATGGCTACCCTGGGCTGCAATGGAGCACATAAAGGAGCTCAGAGTCCAGGGTACTTGAGGTCATTCACCCACACTCTAATTGGCCCCAGTAGATCTCTTCTGGTTGACGAGACCCACATTCTCTCTAGAACCCCAAACTTGTTCTTTGAGAGGGGGGAAAGCCTTGTTCACTGTGTCCTTGACTCCTAACATCCTGCCTGGGATATCGCTAACAAATGTTTACTGATTGGTTGATTAGCATTAGTGCTATTGAATTTGAATTCATTATCTGCCAATAAAACACTCAAAGAGGATGGCAGAAAACAAGAGGACATGAAACGCTTACTTTGGGACCTAACAGATCAAAGACTTGGTCAGTCTGGATGGTCTCTCCTCCAGCTCAGATAGCATCTCCTTTGCCACTAGGTACTCAAAACATATTCACCACAGGTGACCTGTTGACCATCCAGAGGAGAATCCAGAGATATCAGAAGAGAATGAGCATGAACATAGGTGCACCTCAATTACTCTAGGGGAATTTTGATTCAATAAACATCCATCTCTCCCTATAACTTCTACATACAGGGAAATTTGACCCTAATTCAACATTTTTAAAAATCCTTTTCATATGCTAGAAGTAGATTACCTTTTTCCTCAAATGCCATTCATTATTTAAACACCAAGTTCAGCGTCCTAGAGGGGCAATCCAGGCCACAAGTATCAAGGTTCTGCTCAGGACAACATGCCCCCATCTTCCACAAATCTCTTTTAAGAGACTTGACCCAAAAAATGAGAAAAAAGGAGAGAAACCAGAGCCTGAAAGGAAATCTGAATTTGTTACCTGCAGGGATGTTCATTCTGAGGCCCAGTGATTAGGGGTTGTGTGTGGGTGTTATGTGAAAGAGAGGGATGGAGGGAAGGAAGAATGAATAGAGAGACTGAGTGAGAAAGGCACAGATGGGGGTATTTACTCAGAGAAGATCCAAGGGGCAGTGAAGGTGGTGGTCAAGTAAACTGCATACAGAGGAAGGATCGGACTGTCTGTTCAGCCTCAGGGGAGCAAAGCTGGACAAAATGGAAGGTCACTGTGGAGCATTCTGGCTTGAGGTCAGAAAAACTGAAGCGAGCTCCCAGCATGCTGAGCTGCCTCGAAGCATTTCTCCTCCCTGGAGCCCTTCAAGCAGAGATGTCTCCCTTTACTGGGTTCCCTAAGGGGCCTCCACGTGCAGGTACCAGGGCGCTCTGAAGTTCCTTCCAACCCAGCGATTTCTGAAGTTTCTTTCTGCTGTCACAGCCCCACTCTCAGACCTCGGGGGCCATACTTGCGAAGCCTCCCACTTTTCAAGTTCGCTGCAGTCTTGTAGTGACTCCGGGCATCAGCAAGCTCACTTGCCCGCCACTGCTGGGCAGCCGTGGGTCACATCGGGCTAAAGGGGGTCCCAGCGATCTTTACAATCATTACTGAGGTGTCTCAAGGACTAGCGCCTTTCTTCCTCCTCCTTCCTCTTCTTCCTCCCATATCTCCTTTTTCTCCCCCTTCCCTTCCTCCTCCTCCTCCTCCTGCTTCCCCCTATCCTTCTTACGTCTTCAGTTTCTCTATCCCTCCTCCTCTTCCGTGTCTTATCTTCCTTTCCTCCCTCAAACAGACCCTCCTTCGTAGCCTTCTGAGAACCAACCCCCACCACTTTCCTCTGGATCAGGGCAGACTGGCACCAGGCCCAGGGTCCCTGGCTCTGACACCACCAGATGATGGATGCTCCTGCTTGCAGCTGAGTCATCTTCCAAAGTGCTCCTCAGGCTCCAGATGAACTTTGGGGCTGGCCTACTTTTCTCTCAGAGTAGTTGGCCTCGGAGGTCCTGTTGTGATACAGCCTGGAATGTGGAAGGGAAGTCTCATTAGATTTGACATTTTAATTGAAGAATGATAAATGTCCTTCCTCAAACTTTGTCTGTACTATTCTCAGGTGATCATTTGCCTGAGGGCACTACGGCCATGCTCAGCTTCCCAGTGACCCCCTGTCCACCTGCCCAGCTGCCTCCTCAGGCCCTCACTGTCCAGTGGGCCAAGGAGGGGCTACCAGTACCAGTGTGTGATTTAGTCTTCATGGAGACCAGCTATTCGACAAGTCTGAGGTCTGAAATGCTGATGCTTGGTCTTTCATCCTAGACATTCATTCCATCATCAAACATTAGGCACTGATTCTTAGGTGGCAGGAAGGGAGAAGACATAAAAGTATCCCAAAGGGTGAGCTGGAAATGACCTCAGACACCATCTAGTCTAGCCTGTGCCTGACCAAGAATCTCCTTTCTCATATCCCAGAAACCCAGCTGGGGGCTTCCATCTTCCTCATAAAGCCCTCCAGTGACAGAGAACTCACTACCTGCCCAGGCAGCCCCTTCCCTCTGGGCCAGCTCTTCTTACACAGATCTCCAGCCACTCATCAGGCCTGGTTTCAGAGGCATATCCATATTAGCCATGTTCTTCCCAAGCCCGGTTCCTACATCTGCCTCCAGTCCAGCCCTTGCTTCTTGGCAGAAACTGCAGATATGGAACTCCATGTGTGGAGCCAGGCTTTTTTATGCCTCGTTTTACTTAATTCTTGTTTCTCTGTCTTTTATTCTTAATTCTAAAAGATGACTCTAGATGGAGGAGGAGTATTTCAGGAAAGGTAAGTGATATAAAACAAAATAAATAAATAAAGATTTGTTTTTGAAAATACAATACCCACAACTGAACACAATTCTCTGGATACAATTTGATTGGAGAAGGAGACAGTAAAATTATCACATTTCTTATTCTTGTAACTGTTAGCCTGTTAAGCTCATTATTTGACTCGTCTTGGGCTTGGGCTCCTCTACAACTCTCAGATCTTTTTCACAGCTGACCTGGAGAAAAACAGCACAAACATAGTAGACCTTTGAGGCCTCTGTTATTGCTCTGCACCACAGGAGGGAAGCAGATGGAGAGAGAAGTTATGTCTGAAGCAGTCAGAGGAGGCTGTGGGCTTGGATGGTGAGATGTGGGGGGCCCTGGAATGGGCTCACAAGATCTGGGGGAGGTGGGTGGGAGCCCAGGGAAGCTGTTGGCAGTTTCAGGGAGGTGCAATCCATGCCTGAGGGGAGGGAGGCTTTGGGGGAATAGATGAGAAAATCCCAGTGAGTCCCTGAAATGAGGAGCCCCACACAGTGACAGGCTAGCAGCCTTGGCTGTAAAACCTCCCAAACCAAGCTGATTGGCAAGCTTTGTGCAATGGCCCATAAATCATGGCATTTCCCAGTGCAGGTCCCAAACCAGTGGGGAAGCAGTGAGGAGAGAACCCACCCCCTGGGAGAGGGGGGAATAGAGGGGGTGAGGGGTCATGAATGTGTCTATTTATGATGTTGCCTAGAAGAAAAAAATAAAACAGTTCCCTTTGTGGGAAACCTACTTGTCCTGTGAATTGGAACAAAATGTTGCCAGGGTACCAAGATGGGCTTTGAAAAAATTCATTTCAAACTTGGCATGGGAGAAAGCTGTTTGTCCATGATCTCAGTACAGCTTAGGGCTTTTCCCTAAAAGGTCATGGAAGTCTGTACCCCAACATTACTGGGACTTAGGTGAGGCCCCCAAGAGAGGGGAATGATATAGAATTCTGTAACACACACAAGTGGGCATATACACATATACACACACAACCCTCACTCATTGCCCTCATGTATCTGCCATAATCTGTATGGCTTTACAGATAAGTTCATTAGCATCTGTGTCCTTGGCTTTTTGCTCTGTCTGGACTTGGAGGGCAAGGAAAGGGTCTTATCCTTCCTCCTATGCCCCTCAGTACTCAGCTTCAGGCCATGCACATTACAAAAGTCAGTAAATGTCTTCAGACTCAAATGATTGGAATATATTCCATGCTCATCCTTCAAGGCCCAGTTCAAATGCTGCCTATTCTGGTCAGTTCCCCAGATGTGTGTTAAGCCCCAGCCCTGTGCTGGGCCCTGTGGAGCTACAAGGTCACAAGGCAAACAGTAACCTTCAACAAGATGAAACTCTACTGATCTGCCATGATGGGACCTTCCAGGTTGGAACTCCAGTGTGGGTCACTCTACAGCCCAGTGCCTCATCACCTGCCCAGCACCTACATTACCCTGCATCACAATGATCCAACCATAGTTCAGCATTCCCTCATGGCCAGGCGCTCAGTTGTTTGTATATTCACTGCAGACAATGTCCCTGCCACTCCTGCACCCCTGGATTTGGGAAGGAAGGGCTCCCCCAGCTCTGTATTTGGGGGTCTCTTCTGCTAGTCTTCATGGGGTACTACCTGATCAGTCCCACTGTCTAACCCTCCTCAGCCCTCTGTAATCATTCAGAAACCAAGGGGCCCTCTCAGATCCAGGAGCCTACGAAGGGCCAAGCCTCTGCCTTCAGGCAAATTCATATGCATGGAATCACTTGCTTAGGGAGACACATCAGGCATGTCACTGTTATCCTCTGTTACTAGGCAAAAGAACTGATGCTGACTGAGTCTTAGCCAGCCACCCATTCACCAAGTATGCATAGTCACAGACTGGTTGGGGCTCCCTTCCTCTTCCTTACTGTTTGGAAGGGTGGTCCTACCCTACCCCATGTCTTGCAGACTCTCACCATCCATTCAGAGCTAGACATCAGTCACACTGCAGTAGAGCAAGCTGAGGCTCATGGAAGGAGAGGCATTTGGTCAGAATCATCCAGCAAATCAGGGGTGGAACTGTTCTGCCCTCTGGAGCCAAGCAGATCGAGACTAACCTTTTAAATACCTGACCACTGCTTCCCTCACAATAGATACCACACACCAATGAAGTCCTGCAACTACAGCAACTTAGAGACTACCAAGTATCCTGAAGTTCTAAAAAGTGAGACTTGGTCCAGGATGTGTCCATAGGATGTGTCATGGGCAGGACTTGAACCCAGGTCTTCCTGACTTGGAAGTTAGCTGTCTAAAATTTTACTGTCCCCTGGACAAGGTCATTGGGCAGCTCTAGCTCTGAGTATGCAGAACATCCCAACAATAAAAGTCATTCATCTGGAATAGGCTACCCTGAAAAGTAGTGAGCTCCCCATCACTGGAAAGATTCCTGACAAGATAGATACTTGAATAGAGAGCCACTTCTCATCTATGTTGTAGATCCTTGCTTTGGAAGAATTTGCCTCAGTACTGTCTGAGGAGACTTGGAGATTTCATGAATTCTTATTTCACTTCCAACATGTCAGAGGAACAATTCTCCTATCTCCTTGCAACCTTTATTCTACAATAAAATCTGTTTACTTGTTCTTCCTGATAGACTCCATCAGTTCATTTGGTGAACCATTAATCTGACTTGTTTTCATATAGATTTCAAAGAGCCCAACAAGTCCCTGAATTTGTCCTCCTAGAGGCAGATATTTTTGAGTCCATAGGATCCTCCTTCCTCAAGGATTGGCCATCCTTTGATTAATCAGCACAGCAAAGACTGCCTAGGAGTCTGGTCACTCTGTGGATTCTGGTCTTTCTCTCCTTCTTCCCCCATCTTCTTTTCTGTTTTGTCCCTTCCTCTTTCCTTCTTTCTTTCCTTCCTTTTTCTTTTCTCTAGTTCCTTCTTCCTCCTTCCTTTCCTCTTTCTTCTCTTTTCATCTTTCCTTCCTCACTTGATTTTTCTATATTCCTCCCCTTCTTCCTCCCTTTCTTCATTCATTTGATCCTCCCTTCATTCTTTTTCTCCTTCCCTCCCTTCTTTTCTTCTTTCCTTCCTCCTTCCCTCCCATTTCTCCCTCTTCCCCTTTCCCTTTTCCTCCTTTCATTCCATTTCTCACTTTCTCCCTTCCTCCTTCCCTTGCATTTCTCTCTCTTTCCTTTCCTTCTTTCCTTTAGTTTCTCCCTCTCTCCCTTCTTTCTTTCCTTCTTCCCTTCCATTTTCCCCTCTTTCCCTTTCTTCTTTCCTTCCATTTCTCCCTCTGTCCCTTCCTCCTTCCCATCCTTCTTCAGCAACCTCCATCTTTGCCCCTCTCTATTGCTAACTGGCACCATATTCCGGTTTCAGGCAGTACTGCATATCCTCATCAGTCTCTCGCTGTTTATTTCACACTTAATTTCCTTTTGGAGCCTCTGAAGAATAGAGCCTGGCCTGGTGATTTAATGCATCGGGGTTTTTTTTCCAGTCCCTTCCCCAAGTTCGTCCTTGGAGACTTCAATCTCTGCCAGGGCCCCACTCCAAATTCTCGTGAAAAGTGCTTCTGCCATACAAATTTTCATATCACCCTCGATGGTAATCACTAATGTAAAAGAAGTCATCTGGGTTCCCTGGCCCTTCACCATCTCCTCTGATGCCCTCTCCAAAGTGAGCGTATGGGGATGGGGGGTGGACAGCTGAAGATGTCAGCATCACTTATGAAAACATCTTGCCTGTACTCACATGAATATCTTATCCAGACATCCCTGACCCAGTGTGCCTTGGACCCCTGGATCTGGGGCGATCCAGCTAGGCTGTGAGAGCAATCTGTTGGCTGTTCAGATGGAGTCCCTACTCCCTTTAACTAAGGTGCCATACTTCCAGGCTCCCTCTGCTTCCCTCTTCCTTTTCAAATCCCTGAACTTCCCTCACGTTTTTACCGTGGGTGGCTGCCTCCACTTTTTCACCCAGATTATCCAGGGAAAGGAAATACAGATGGGTGGTCAGTGGGTAGAGTACAGAGGCACCTGTGTTTGAGTCCTGCCTCTGACCCTCAGCAATGTGACTGCAGGCAAGCCCTTAGCTTTCTCATGACTCAGTTTCCTCTTCAGTAAAGTAGTAATAACTACACCTACCTCCAGGGATGCACTGGGACTCCAGTGAGATCCTACATGTCAAGGACTTTGCCAAATATAAAGTCCATGTTGATGCCAGCACGTGCCATGCCAGCATTTTCCATTTTCTGCTGCCTCTCCATCCAGCACACAGATTTCTTGGCACTTTTGAAGGCTAGTTTGCTTTCCCAATCCTGCTCTAGGGGTTTCTCCAGCAGAGACCTCTTTCCCCTCATGATGTGGACATGACCCTGAGTCTCAAAAGCTCTACCAGTGGAACCCAAACTGTCACAGGCTCTGCCAAACTGGAAAGGCTAACGATGGGCCTGAGTCTGTAGAGTGAGGAGCTCAGAGACACTCATTGCCATGTTGACTGCAGAGGAGATGGACAAGTTTTCAACCCCAACACTCTGAAGACTGTGAAGTCACAGAGAGGTTTCTCCTACCACTGAGGGAGAGAGTATCCATTACTCTGAGATCTGACCCCTCAAAGGGCTCCAGCAAAAGGAGAGGAGCAAATCAGAAATATGAAGCAAACACCATTCATGGGGAGAAGTTGAGACTTTCAGGCTCAGTATTAAAGGGCCACCCTCCAACTCTCCTCCATTAATTAAGTCCACCTAGTTTTGTGGCTCTTACCAAAAAGCCTGAACTTCTTTCTTAGCTTTCTCTTAAAGTGTTCCTTAGCAATTGGTATTAAAAAGATCCAGGGATTTCAGTGGAGCGCAAATTCAATATAAGTCAGCACTGTGGCAGAGCAAACAAAGAAGCTTCTCTGAGAAGTCAGTATGATACATTGGGAAGAGATCCAGCTAATCCTGGCTCCCACATTTACTAGAGGAAGCTAAGTGGACTCAGAGTGCACCGAGTAGTGAGTCTAGAGCTAGAAACATTTGGATTCAAACCCAGCCTCCAATGCTTGCTACCTGAGTGTCCCTGGGCAAGTCACTTAACCTCTGTTTGACTCAGTTTCTCTAACTGTAGAATGTGGATAAGAATAGCACCTACTGCACAGGGTTGTTAAGAGAATCACAGGAGATCACATTAGTAAAAAGCTCCTCACTCATAGCAGGCACTTTATACACACTTATTCGCTCCCCTTCCCCTATAATTTGTGTGGCCTTGGGCAAGTCATTGGCTCCCCAGCCCTCAGTTTCCTCATCTATAAGATGAGAGGGGTAGGCTCAATTGCATCGGAAGCCTCTTTCAGCTGTAAATCTAAGATCCTGTCTGACTCTCAGAGCTAGAAGGACCTTAGGAGTGTCTCCTCTGACCGACGCCTGTGTAAGAGCCCCTCCCATTACTCCCAAGAAGTGGGGGCTCTGCTAGAATACCTCTAGTGAAGGGGAGCCCACTACCTCCACTGGCCCAATCCAAGGGTCTTTTCTCCATTCTCCTTCTACTTAACTTCTCTATAGCCTTAGATGCTCTCCAGCACTCTCTTCCTGGCTATTCTCTCCTTCCATAGTTTTCATAGCATGGCTCTCTCCTGCTTCTCCTCCTATAATCTCTGACTGCTCCCTCTCGGTCTCTGCATCCAGGTGGCCCACAATCATTGTTCTCTGTCTCCCCTGTAAGTCAGTCCCTAAGGTCAAAGACAGGGTCTGCTCCTCCCCTGTATCTTACACAATGCTTGGTCTAGGGTTGGTCATCCCATACACTCTCAGCAAAGATGTCTGGATTAAAGTTCAGGTGGTTGTGGTCCCCACATCAGATCCTGATCCCCTTACTCCATAGGGACCATCTGTGGATAGCTCCCTCTGGAAGCACCAAATGCAGAAGCTAGAGGATAGGATCTTCCTTCAACAATGGAGAGTCTGAGGTTCCTGGTCCCATCCTGGATGGGGAAGGACCAGTTCAAGGTCCACAGCTCTTCACAGGAAAGCCATCCAAAAATTTCCAACCATTTCATCATGTGGACAACTAGTCTCATGGCTCAGTACATAGAGCAGACTCGGAGTCAGGAAGGAGTGAGTTCAAGTCTTGCCCCAGACACACTTACAAGCTGCACAAAACTGCCCAAGCCACTTACCCTCCTCTAACCTTGGTGTTCTCATCTGTAAAATGAGGGTGACAATAGTACCTTCTTCACAGGGTCTTTGTAAGGATTGGCCAGTCCACAAGTATTTATTAAGCACTTACTATGTGCTGAACTCTAAAAAATGCTGGAGGTAAAAAGGCAAAAAGTAGCACAGTCTAGTAGGGGAGAAATACGTAAATACATGTAAATACCTAGACTCAAATGAAATAACAATAGCATCCTTATAATTAATATCAGTATTAGAACTACAGCCAAGTCAGAGCATTGGGAACCTCACACAGGGCAATTGCTGCAGAGTAAAATATTTACCAGGACTTAAAGATGGCGGCCAATGTCCCACGGAGGGGCACCACCTACACAATGACCTGAATGGCCAAGTATACCTTGGCAAACACCGAGCCAGGTCACGCAGTCATGGAGACACCCACCTTCCACAAGGCAACCAGTCCAGGTGGGAAGCCAACTCCAACATAATCCTCGGCCTTCCACGGAGCCATCTGGAAAGAGGGCCTGGTCTCCCCTGAGCAGCTTGGGCACAGTGAGGTGGTTCAAGCCCCAGGCCCAAGCAGAAACCCAGTGATCCTGGCTGACAATTTGCCCTCCTGGCTCCATTTCCTGGACTTTTTCCCAGTCGATGCTGCCCTTACACATAAGCTGACAACATAAGATGACTTCAGAAATGGGACAGGGTCCTCAGAGTCATTGCCCAGGGTAAGGCACCTTGCACTCCTTCCAGGCCTCAGTTTCCTCCTCTGTCAAATGAACTAACTGGCTTTTGAGAGCCCTTCCACCCTAGGCTCATGGATTCTCTGTAGTACTAAAATCTTCCTGGCTGCCCAAGTGATACAAATCAACTGACCTCTGCATATCTTACCTGCATTCAGGGCTTCTGATCCACTGTTACCTGAGCTCAGACCCTCAGCAGTCACTCTTGTGAGGTAGAAGGAAGGATTGAGTTGGAATGGATGCAGGGAGGGCACTGAGCTCTGTGGGTCCTATTCACTGGGACCACGGGCCCCGCTCACCAGGACACAGGACAGCCTCAAAAAATCCCACGTTCAGAAGTCTCGAACTGTGGCTCGATGCAGGCAGACAAGGTCTAGCCTCAGGCAAGGGTGCTTCCATAAATAGTGAATGAATGAAAGAAACCGAGTGAAGAAATTGATGAATGACACAGCATTTATCAGAGGCTATGCTAAATGGACAAAACAGTCCCTGCTTACAGAGCCTCAGTGGAGGCTCCAAATAGGAGAATTGTGCCTTAGCTGAGGGTAGATGGCAAGGCCCAAGGACCCTGAGAGTGTGCTGTCAGGAGTTTGGGGGTCTGGGTTGGGGCAGGGATGATTCAGACCAGACAAGACCGTGACACAAACAATGGGCCACCAATATTAGCCCCACTAGGTCTATCCTTCATGCTCACTGACTTGAAGACACTGTGTTCATTCTCATTTCTAACTGGGGCTCCCTGCCAATATTTTACTTTGGAAAGGAAAAACCTCCCAGGCCAACAAGAACCTGGCCTGTGTCAATGCCCTTTTCAGTCACCAGGCTTGCTCTCAGATCCATCAGTCTTGAGGAACCTTGGGCCCAGCTCAGCTTGCCTATTACTTAATGCTGCTTCAGGGCCCACAGGTAACAGCCTTGGCAGGCTCAGGGCTCTTCACACCTGATGTCTGGCCCTGAGAAGGCTTTTCTCAGGCTGGGGATTAAACCAAAAACCACAGATAACAGACACAGCCTCTTCTCCTGGGTACATATGGAGCCCTGTGATTAATGAAGAAAGAGGAGAGAAATTAGAAAAACAGCAGCAGGAAGAGGCACAGGGGGGAGAGGAAGACAAATCAGAGAAAGAAGCACAGGAGAAAGAGGAAATCAGAAAGACAGAGAGGAGGAGAGGGAGAAGGAAGGAATCATTCTGGTCTAGGGAAAGAGCAGGGGCTAGGGGCCTCAAGAGTCAGAGGACCTGAGTTCAAATCATAATCCCTACCTACGGATATGACTATACCATAGTCCCTAGGCTTCAGTTTGCCCTGTAAAATGGGGCTATATGGTTCCTTATAGCTCTAAACCTGGAGAAAGAGGATAAAAGGAATTGGAGAAGAAAGAGGAAGAAGAGGAAGGACCCAAGAAAGAAGGAAAAGAAAACTAGAGAAGGGGAAAGGAGAGGAACATCCTAGGGCATCTTCAACACTCAGGTCACACCTTCACCATCAAGCCTTTCCTGATCCCTCCACCCAGGATCTGCCCCTTGGAATTGCCACAGATTTGCTGAGTATGTGCTTACATGTACACACATCATCTTCTTGACAGAATATAAGGTCCTTGAGGGTAGGACTCACGTCATTTTGTTTCTTCTCTCCATATCCCCCAGCACAGTACCCAACACATAATAATCAATCCTTTTTAAAAATGAGTTGAATTGAATTAAAGATGAATGAATGACTTTACCTGGTAGAGAAAATTATTTCTTTCCTGGGAAATATGGTTGTTTTGTAAATTGGAACAAAATGTTGCCTCTTGCCAGCTGAGTAACATTGGGTAAATCACTTCCTCTCTCTGAACCTTGATTTCCCTATCTGTAAAAGGAGGTGGTTGAATTAAATGGATTCCAATCCCTTCCCACTTGGCATTTATAACCCTATGCCTCAGTTTACCCATCTATAAAATGAAAGGGTTAGACTAGATGAACTCCAAGGCCCCTTCCCACTTGACAGTCACAATCCTGGGAAGCTCTAAAGAAGTTGAGATAGTTACAAGGGACAGTGGCAGAAGGAAAGTCTGGCCATGGCAGTGGGAGTGAGGAGTGTACTAGCACAACCTGTTAGCATGGGGCCTGCCATGGAAAGGAACAAAGAGACACAGGGTCTTCAGAAGACCTCATGTTCATGGGGAACATGAAAAGATGGAAGAAATCTGAGAGGAAAAGTGGGACACCCCAGGAAAAGGGGTTGCCAAGGGGAAGGTGCCCTGAATTAGTAATGGCGTCCAAAGATCTGGGTTCAAGTATTGCACAACCAGTTGCATAACTTTAGGCAAGCCACATGACATCGTTGATGTTCCATTTCTTCATCTATAAAACAGAGATACGAATTGCTTCGTCCTGACTTTCTTCCTTATATACATTAAACATCTATTACTTTCATCTTCATGTCTGAGTTTACACTGTGCTTGGGTTCAAACAAATCAATCCCTCAAGTAAGTGCAAATAAGAAGTGGTTAGTGTTAAAAGAACTGGAATGTTAAAGTAATTCTTTTTTTGGCCAAAATTTCTTTCAAAATAAAATTGTATGTATGTCATATATATCATATTATATATAACATATGGTTATATATAGTGTCATTGTTATACTGTTATATAATGTGTTATATAATATATTATTGTTATGGTTATATATAATGTACTATTGTTATCAAATAACAATAGCATATACATATTGTAATATATTATATCTGATATATATACATATCCACACACATATATATACATGTGTGTATATACATGCACATACATACATACATATCACATCAGTTGATATGCTTGGTTCTTCAAGGGACAAAAAAGAGTTTCTACGAAAAAGATCTATTAGTTTGAAACTAGTCCACATCAAAAAAAAAAAGAATCTTAGTGTCAGAAGGCCCTGAACATGCTGGGCCTCACTACCTTGCTCAGACCCCATTAGAACAATGTTAGCCACTTCCTACATCAGCAAGGACATTAGTAAGACACGGTGCGTACTAAAGAGGATGGTGAAACTAGTGTGGGTCACAAAACCATTTCTGGGGTCAATGACAGAAGGCAGGTTAGGGGTCATCCAGGCCCTTCGCTTTACAGAAATGAGACCTAGAGAGGTCACATTCTACACTTCAGTTGGACAGTAGATAGGGTGCTGGACCTGAAGTCAAAAAGATCCATTTTTCTGAGTTCAAATCTGGTCTCGGACACTTTTGGCTGTGGGACCTGGGCAAGTCACTTAACCCTGACTGCTCTGCAAAGTGGGGAGGCTATACTGGAGGGGAGATGAAGAAAGGAGGTTCAGCTAATGCCTTAGGTCTCTCCCCACTCTTCAACTGAATGAGCATTGAGTGTTTGCATCAGTAAATTCCTTCGAAACCCAACTGAGAAACACTCAGCATCACAGGACTCTTTCCACCCTTTGTGTTTGGAGATTGTATTTTCATAGTGTACATAGAGTATGCTAGCTATTGGAATCAGGAAGAAATATTATTGGCACAATAGGGTTCCAAGGCATCCTCAGCAAATAACTCACTCTCAACTTAGCCTCAGTCTCCTCATTTCAAAAGTTGGGAGAAAAGACCTTCAGCCCCTTCCTATACCTCTGGAATGGGATGTAGTAGACTCATGAGACTTCTGGAAGATGCTTGGAAAGTCTGTACTGTTCCATCATAATGCCCAAAAGCTCCATTTTAGTGTTCTTGGAAATATCCTGTACAAAGGAGGAAAAAATACTCTATAAATGTTCAATCCATTTTTTTCTGATGAAGCTGCCTCCCCCTGCTCAGACAAGGAGAAGTAGGGATGTGTGTATGTGTGTGTGAGTGTGAATGTGTGTGTGTGTGTGTGTGTGTGTGTGTGTGTGTGTGTGTGTGTGTGTGTAACATTAGTGAGCCTTGAGGAATTTCCCAGGGAATGAGGGCCATGAATTAGTGGAAGGTATGCCAAGGACCTTGTTCCAAGTCCAAGATCCCAGCATTCCTGAGCAGAATGAGTTGATTTCCCCCGGAGCATCTCATTCCCAGCTCCTCTCAGTCCTTTACAGCTCATGATAAGTAACCAATGTAACTCACACTGACAGATCCCAACTTGTTCCCTCACTCTAATTTGGAGCTGCAGATTGGGCCCCAAAGTCGAAAACTGGCCTAAATGAATTTAATGAGACCCAGCCTAGAGCACCTGCTCTCACATCATCATCCGCTCCCCGGATGGGGAAAGATAGTACCTATCTGGGGGATTCAGATGGCTCAAAAGCTGCACTGCCCAGAGGCAGGGCCAGAGGCACTAATGAACTGTTTGGAAGGTTGTAGAATCTTCTGGCTTAGTTCATTCAAGGTATCGATTTAATAATGATGGACAAATTGAAATAGAACATCAAACTTATCAGTCCTCACATTAGACACACTCTATTTGGGGAGGGGAAGAGAGAAGAGAAGGAAGAGAGAAGCAGCCTGCTCAGGACTGGAAGGGAGTCCAGAGGGCGTATATTCCTAAACAGGTATTCCTCCTGCCTGATTTACCATCTACCATGACAGGAAACTCACTACCTCCCCAGAAGACCCTTTCTATTTATGAATAACTCAAAATACTAAGACCTTTTCAGGGCATTTTCCCCTGCCCCCAACATAAAGCCAAAATCTGCCTCTTCATGTCCACCCTTCACTCCTAGCTCTTCTATCTGAGATCAGGGAAAACAAGCCTAATCCCCCTTTGACAAGACAACCCTTCAAATACTTCTAACAATTATCATGCCCCACTCTTGAGTTTTCTGGGGTAGCAGGAAGATCCCTAAAATGTGGAGTCAAGGAAAGGGGTCAAATCTCAGCTATGCCATTTAATTTCAGAAGAATTCCTTTCTGGTAAGTCATTTCTCCTCAGTTTTCTACTCAGTAAAATGAAGGTATTGTATTAGCTGATGTCCAACATTCCCCCCACCCCACCCACACCCACCTGCACGCACGCACACACACACACACATACTAAGCACCAAATCCTATAATCCATATGAAATATCTTGATTGAAAAGCCTTTCCCATTTACCTTGGTGCTGTAAGAGGAGCAAATCCTTAGTGCTGTGAGGTGTCCCCAGTTCTGCCATGTAATTTCATATTTTGTCATTGATATCTTTTAACATTATGCGGGAGGGGTAAGTAGAAGAACCCAATCCTTTCCATGCCAATTTTTGCCAGTCCAAGCATCTTCCCCCAAGCAGCTCACAAAATGGCAGTGCCAAATTGTTCTGTCTTCACAACATCCCTCTTTTATAGATGAGGAAATTGAGGCAGTGATTCAATGACTTGCTCAAAGTCACACAGCTGTTAAATGTCTGAGGCTGCATTTGCACTTGGGTCTTCATGACTCGTGGTCTAATACCTTATCCACGGAATCACCTCACCACTCTCTTCATGTGCCTTCCCTTTGGGAAGTCCATATGGACTTGGATTCAGGAACAGCCAAAGGGACCTAGGAAAGGGCATCTGTTGTATTCTTTGTCTTTGCAAGATAATTGTGTTTCTGATGCATTAGGAATATTGTTGACAACCCTATCTTTGAATGATCCAGAAGTCATTTTAATAGTTTTGCATATACATTGTTGACTTAATAGCTCATCACACAGTCCATAAGCTTGGTAGTCTAACGTATGCTTGGTTTATATGTGCATTACTGAGCTGAGAAATTTGCAATAATTCCTTTACGGCCAATGTACCGAGAGTCTCCCTTCAATTGATCCTTCTCAAGCAACACCAGTTAGTTATTTTGTGAGGTTCATCTTTACAGTCACATTATGGCCTCAAAACATTCTAACAGGCTTAGGGGTACTGCAGACTTCAACAGCCGAAGAAGCTGGGTGGTTCCTTGCTTCCAAGAGGCTACCTACCTCTGGTCTTGCCTCCCAGCTCTGGCTTGTTCACCTGGTTCCCATCCTTGGGTTTGTGGTATGGTCCTCCACAGGAAAATTCACCTCATTCAGAACCAAAGCCAGAGCTCAGTATTGATCTTAGGTCCCTTTCCTGGGTCTAGTCAGCTCCTTGACCTAGCCAAGATCATCCACTCTCAGCCTGACCACTGCCCTTGCTCCTGGTCCATGGCATATTTGGGACAGATAGAGTGACTTCCTTTGAAACAACTGAATATTTTCCTTCTGATTTGAAAGTTTAGGGAAAATTCTAATTTAAAGATGTGATTTTGGATCTAGGTGCCAAACAGCCATCTATATGTAAAAGTTCTGGGCATTTCAGTGAACTACAAACTTAACAAGAGTCAACAATGGATGCAATGAACAGCATGGCCTCCAGAAGGAGGTGGAAGTTCAATTATTCTCTATGATTTGCAGTATCATGTCCAACTCTAGGACCATATTTTAGGAGGGGAATTGATCATTTGGAGTATGTCCCAAAGGAAAGTGGCTAGGAAAATGAAGAGGACAAAGACCAAACCATAGGAAGATACTCCTGATTTGAAGAATCATGCCTATAGTCCTTCCACAGTTCTATTAAGCACGATGCAGCTCCTAAAAACCTGTAATTTATGCTTGGTAGGAATGTAATGCTCATAACAGAAAATCTCTTTTTCACAAAGAAGCCAGAAGATCCTGGTACCCGAAGGGTGGTGTGGGTTGTCCAAGGAGCTTCCACGGGGTCAGCCTCCACCAGATCTTCACAGATCACTGATTTCCTCATTACCAGCCTTTTAATGGACCAGCACTGAGGAAGCTGTTTGAACACATCCCCGTTTAATCAGAGGTGGCATCTGTCAAAGGGGCCGGATTTATACTGAACACGTGCTGGCCTGGATGACAGCTGATGATGAGTTAAGCAGCAGTGCCAGCAAATGATCCACATATAAAGAAACATCTCAATGTCCTAAATGAACCACTGGGATTGGCCCATCCTTGAATACCAAGCCTTAGTGCCAGGACTGGGAATGAATCAGGACTATGGGATGGAGGTTCAGAAGATGTCATTTTGAATTTCAGGTCCAACTCTAATGAGGGGATAACTCAGAGCAAGCCCCTCTCTACCTCTTAGCATCTCAGTTCCCTCAAATAGGGAGGATAATACATGCACACACCCTTCCTCCCAGCCCAGATTTTGTTGACATAAAGCATAGGCCACCAATGCACTTTACATTATTGTATCCCACCCAGAGAGAAGTGGAAGATTTCTGTTTATCTCACGCCTCTTCTCTCAGACTGATCTTCCATCTGCTCACAATAGATGTTATATATACCTGGTTGGGACCATGTTGTTAGAATAGCAGCCCCTGGAGGTCAGGGGCTGTTTTTGCCTTTCTTTGATCCCTAGTCATTTGGCCCTGTGCCTGAAACACAGAAGGTGATTAATCAATGCTTACTGACTTTCAGCAGTGGCTACTAGGGGCCAATACTTTTGATTTGTGGTTTGGGTTTTGGTTTGTTTGGGTCTTGAAAACTATATTTCCTCAATTCACTTCAACAATTCCCCACACACTTACTGGGCCCTGTTCTCACCTGTTCTCATATATATATGAAGGCCAGGACTGCTCTCAATGAGATTATTCTCTACTGGGAAACGCAAGATGATAAGGAGAGACAGCATTAGCAATGAGGAGGTCAAAAAAATCCATCAAACAACACGCATTTATTAAGACCCTACTGTAAACCAGGCACTATGCTATATGCAGGATATCGATACAAAGACAAAGAACAACTCACACTCTCAAGGAGGCAATGTCTAGTGGGAAAGCTATGTGAATACACAAATACAAATAATCAATTAAGCAACACACATTATTAAACAGCTACTATGTGTCAGGTACCATAGCTAAGTGCTGGCTCAAAGATGAGCCATTTCCTACACTCTAGGAAAGAATAATCTAACTTTTCAGAGGAGGTTTCTCAAAAGAGGCAACACCTAAGTTAAGCCTTAAAGGCAGATAAAAATTCTAAGACAACGACCCAAAGCCACAGAGTCCTGTCCCATGATGTCCCTTTGCTAGGATCACCTCCCTCCCCCCCATCACTCAGCCTGGGACCATTCTCTGTGGCATTCATGGTACTTCTCCCATCATATTGACCTTGCTGTTACCCTCCCCTCTCCCAACTATTTGAGTCCCAATAGAAGGAATTCCTAATGATAGTGCCGTGAATGAGAGTAGGAGATGTAGAAAATGTCCTCACACTTGTACTCTAGAAATAGATTTAAAAGCCCCTAAATAAACTAAACTTTATCACTCAACCTATCCTTTGTGCTCGGCTTCAAGGAAAATGTAATACAAAACAAAGTTTCCCCAGTGTGGAGGTCCCAGATGCATCACCATGAACCTGACTACAGAGCTGACCCACAGGCAAGGTCCCATATGTACTTCCCCTCCCTCCATTTTGATTTTTCCCAGACAGGGAGGGGTGAGAACAAGTGCTTTGAACTGGCCCTCTAGTTCCCTGAAAATGAAACTGGAACAGTGAACAGAGGTTTTGGGGGAACTATCAAACACAGCATTCCATGGAGGGGGCTTGCCAATTTTTTTCATCCTTTCACTATGTTAAAGAAATTGCTACAAGAAACAGAGCCCTTTTGTTCAGTCATTATAGTGGGCATTCAACGAATGGAGGAAAAGTCCCATGTGGAATGGGGTGAGTCAGTTTTCCCTTTAACTTAGACTGTTTGAGTGATAGATTTTGAGTGATTTCATTTTCATCCCTAAATTCTGCATCTAACCAGTGTGTGTGTGTGTGTGTGTGTGTGTGTGGGTGTGTGGGTGTGGGTGTGGGTGTATGTGTGGGTGTGGGTGTGGGTGTATGCATACTTCTTAATCAACACTCAGAAACAAGGACTCGGCGATGGAAAGAAATTCTCTCTCACCTGGGCTGAAGAGGTGCCAGGGGGATGCTGAAGACTACTTGGCTGAAGCTTGGAGTAGAATGCCACCAGGTGGACAAATCATACATTACACTCCTTTGCTGGCTAGTTAATATAGTGACACCCTGCCTTCTTGCAGGCTCCACATGGACCTAGGAGGGCTGCTCACACGAGCACACTGGCCCTGCACCCAGCACAAGTAATACAGGAGTTTAATTGTATCAGGAGGATCAGATGACCTAACACAAATTTAAATACTTTCTATAAATGTTAGGTACAGTCATTACCAGTGATGGTGGTGTTTTCATCATCATCTGTACATGTGTTCCCAACAGAAGTCCTCCACTGATGTTTCCTCACGGTGTGAAGGTCACACTGGGTTCTCAGTGTCCATACCAATGGAAGAGAGTTCCAAGCAGGGCCTCACAGCATGGAAAAGCTTTGAGTGCTAGCCCAGAAGTAAGCAGTGTCTCTCTGAGAATCCGCCTAAGTACAGAGAGGTTCATGGTCAGAGAACTTGGGACCCAGGATACTATGAGGTCATAGCTACTGCCTAAGGCTGCTTCCTCAGCATGGAAAGACTGGAATCTGCATCTCAGAAAGAAGTGATGTTGCAGGACCTGGCAGCAGATGCTCATACATATTGGGAGGAGCCCATGTAGTCAGAAATTGTCATACTTGCCTAATCTGTGTGGCTTTGGGGACTATTCAGATTACTGAGACTGACTTGAGACACGTGTCCATATGTTGACCTGTGCTTTCTCTGGTCTTCCAAGTCATCCAAACAAGGTTCTCCAAAGCAAGATGCCCCCATCGAATAGGTCCATTGGTTTTTTTTTCTGATGCCACATCTCCAGTCAGCAGGCCCTGGATGTTGGCTGCGAGTCCCATTCGAAGTGGACTGTCTCTTCTTCACTTCTTTCAAGCTGGTCCCAAACAGCACCTCCCACAGCTCCCTTTATAAAGGCTAGGCGACCATTCACAGGAAATTCCTTCCTGCATATGAGCGCTAATGTTCTTGGTATATGCAGTTTAGAGCCTAGAAGTACAGACACTCGTCCAATTAGAGGAAGAGGGAAGGGGCAGAGGAAGACAGAGGGAAAGACTTATTCTGTGCTTATGTTTCTTCTTTTTGGTACTTTTTTTAAAAGGATTACTCTGGCAGTCATGGGAAGAACAATTGGCCTTGCATACCTTGGGCTCAGAGGGAAGACCCAGGTACAATGCAGGAGTTAGAGGAAGGCAGATCTCAGCTCAGTGTAGGACAGATCATCCTCCCTGTGAGAGCTGTTCAATAGGGGTCTGAGCAGCCTTGGAAGAGAGCAAATTACCTTTCACTAAGGTGCACAAAGCCAGACTGGGTGACCCTCAACCAGAGGGTTGGTAGATGGGATTGCAATACCTTGGACTTGGACTTGACTAGATGCCTCCGAGCCCCCTTCCAATAAAGATTCTACAATTCTACTTATATTCCTATTTCTTGACTTTTCTTCGTTCATCAACTCCATGGGGTCAATCATAATGAACTAGAGAGAATGACAAGTAAATGTGATTGGAATCATAAACATCTGAAAGGTTGTCTTCACCTGCACCAGTCCTGCCTCATGGGCTCCAGAATTCAATGTCAGAAAGCTGATGCCTTGGTATGTGGAGTGTGGATCTCCACGAGGAACAGTCTGTTGTCTTTTCATTTGAAAGAGGATTCCCAGGCAAAGGAAATAAACAAGCATTTATTAAGCATTTACTGTCTACCAGGCTTTGTGCTGTAGCAAACCTGCCGAGGATCCATTTTTCTCCACCCACCCTCTCATCTTCCAACCCAGTCTTTCAATGGTGGAACAGGAATGGATTTGAGAGCAGGCCCAGAAACATGAAAGACACACTTGTCACTTAGAAAGGTAATTAACTGATAAATAAGTTAAGTATGCCTGGTCTCAGACACACTTTCAGCTCCATGTGGCCTGTGATGCATGTGACAGATTACCCAAAAATGGCCAGAGCCTCTCTACTCCATCTGGTCTAGTGAGTAGGATGCCAGTCTGCTGGACTTGAAGTCAGATGTGGATTCAAATCCTGTCCCCAATACTTACTACCTATGTGACACTGGGCAAGATATTTAATTTCTCTGAACTTCAATTGCAAAATAATAACAAAAATATCATTTAACTTAGAGGGTTATTATAAGTATCAAATGAGATAATGCATGCAGGAACTTTGCAGATCTCAAAGTGCTACTACATGCATGGGAATTTCATATGTGTATATATAGATGTATATATATGTCATGTGTATACATGCTGACATATGCATGTATATGTGGCATGTGTGCATGGATGTGCCTAGGCTGAGTGGAGGAAGATAAAATCATGCCTTTGCTACTCATCAGCTATAACTATGACATAAGTAGGAGAGGCAGGTGGTAATCTCTGGACTGGCTTATTCAGCTACTTAATTATACTACTTTGTTCTCAGGAAAGTAATAAGGAGAATGCTCTGAAAGCAAGAAAACATGATTTCTCTACTGAGACAACCACTTCCTCCTTGCTGGAAACTTAGGCTTTGCCCCTAGATCCCACTAAAAGGCAAGACCCTTGAGGACCAGAACTGACTTACTTCTTTACATTTGTATGTCTAGCACTTAGCATGAGGCTGGTTTCTCCCTCCTCTTTCCCGGCCTCCTTTCTCTCACACCCTCATGCCTCCAGGCATGAGATCCACGGAGTATCAATTAATTCAAAGGACCTAAAGCAGAGGACAATGGGAGCTCACTTTGGGAAAATCCTCAAAAGTTTCCTAGATTCTATGGGGCTCTGCATGGAGTTTGAAAGGGCCCATCCCATGAAGCAGGTCCTAGAAATCCCTGGACATATGATTTGGGGATTGTTATTTTCCTTCACAGATCTGAGGGAAAGAAGGCAAGGAGATAAGGGAGGCTGTCTCTACATAACTGCACTGGGATTTGGCAGTCTTGCCCAGTACTTCACTCATACCAAGGACATATGACAGAAACTACATTCATATTGAATTTTTCTGCATAAAAGTACCAGAAACTTCAAAGGGCATCTATTCAATGTAAACCTGATCAGGAATCCCCTCTACAATATCCCAGTCCCAGGCCATCCAACCTGAGGTTCAGTCATGTCTACAAATAGTTGAAAACAGCAATCCTACTGTCCTCTCTTCCCCACCCCTCCAAGGCTCTTTTCCAGGCTGAAAGTCCTCTTTTCCCTCAAATAACCTTTCCACCCCATACAATTCTGATCACCCTCCAGCTTGTTAGTGTCCTCCTAAAATCTGGCTAGACCTAAACACAATTGTCCAAGTGTTTTCTGGCCAAGGCAGACTTCAGTAGGACTAGCACTTCCCTCACCCCAGACGCTGGCCTCCTCATCATTCAACCAGAGCTCACATTATCTCATTTCACTATCATGTGGTCTTGACACCTATTGATTCATCCCAATGACTGACTGTCCAGTCTAGGGACAAAGGTTAGAACAAGAAGGAATCATTTAGTCTACCTCCAGCATTTTACAGACAAAGAAACTGAGGCATAAGGAGTTAAGTGATATATCCGGCATCAGATTGGAAGTAAATGACAGAATGAGGGTTTTAATTCAGGTTCTCTGCCTCCCATCTGGAACTTTTGCCCATTGTTTCTCACTGCCAGTACCGGAATACTTCCAGTGACAGAAGTCTTTTGAGCTTCATTTATGGATTTTGGACATGTTGTAAATTCCACCCCTCTCCTCACTTAATGTATAAATGCATGATGAACTTTTAAATGTGCAAAGCCCCTTTGACTTGGGTCAAGAAAGGCAATGCTGACGACTAACCAAACAAGCTAACCATGCTTCTGGACATTCTAAGTGGTCATAGGAAATTCAGCAGAAGGCAGCCCAGTGACAAAACTGTTAAGAGGTGGAGGATGATGCCAAGTTCAGAAATGTTTTGAGGAGGCAAACACTTGTACCAGAACAAGAGGGGGGCAGTGAGTCCAAAGGGAAGGTTACACCCTCACCCCCACACACACCAGTGACCATGTGATAGGAGAGAATGGAACAGTGGTAGACAGAGCCTCCAGCTGGGAGGACAGGGAGAAACATTAAGAACAAAAACAAGACAGACACATACAGATATACAAAGACACAGACCCAAAGAGGCACAGACAAAGAAAACAGAAGGATAGCCACCAGAAGGAAGCAGCTTCAGAAAGTGTGACCCCTGGTGAAGGACAGCCTAGTCACAAGCTCCAGGAGAAACCAGCAGAGAGCTACACCTAAGGAGAACTTCATGAGGACCCTCTAGAGGAAGAAAACAACTCCCAGGAACAAGGATTCATTAGTCTCCACTCCGACACATCTTCTCCACACATATGCCTCCCACCATGTATACAATGTTTAAACCTACTTTCCTCAGAACCTTGTATGTGCAGGGAGATGTGTCCCTGGTATAAGGGAAATGCTTTGTCTTGACTGTTCTTGCTAAATCACCTTAGTAAATGATTTTGCTAAAAGCTCATTAAGGTTTCAAGCTGATAATTAAGGGAAATCTCACCACTGGGGGCATCATGAGCAACAGTGTTCAAAGCCACATCATCTCAGGGTGAACTTCAGATCCTAAGGATTCCCAGAGTAGCAACCAACCTCTAGGGATGCAGTCCACCAACTGGAGAAGAAGGTGGGAGGCAGCCTGAGAGTCATTGCTAAAAATGTGAGAGAGGCTTGCTCATTGCAGAGCAGGGACGCGGAAGGAGGGGGAAGGACAGGGAGATCTTGGATCCTTAAAGCAGAGAGCAAAAAGGAGAGACCTTGAACACTCCATCTTAGCTAACCCCTCTCCCAGATGGTCAAATCCTCAGTCTTATCAGGAAAAATACTTTAAGCTTATTTTTTTTAATTCTTGTAAGTTGGCTCAGTGAATACACACACACACACACACACACACACACACACACACACACACTGGTAAACAGAAGAGTCAGCACAAGGTTAAGAAAAAGAGTACTGTCTTCTTTAACAAGGACCCTAATGAGCACCATGGATCTATTTTATTGAATCTATTCAGAGACTTTTTCTTTTCTTTCTCTCTCTCTCTCTCTCTCTCTCAAGCTGGGATATACACATAAATATGTCTGGATGATTATAATCCTTGTTTGGACAGGTCTCTGTTGGGGGCCTTTTAGACTGACTGAAATTCCCAGGTTGAGGGATGGAAGGCGGGTTGGGTCTGAGTCACTACCTTAGTGTTAACAGAGAAAAATCTTCCCTGTGCCCTACTTTTCCAAAAGAGGATTCAGTCCATTCACTCTTCTGGTGCTTCCTGCCAGATGTCTGAGACAGGGAAGAAGAAGACAAGGACACTCTCTGAGCCGTAGGCTCCTCAAGGCCACACATTCTCCCCTTCCCCACCCACCCACCCCTGCTGCCTTCAACCCTGTGCCCATTGTCTGAGTCCCATCCTGAGCTCAGCCCTGTGTCTTCATGGAAGAAAGATTCTGAATTAGTATCTGGACACCATCTGTGTGCCCTTCAAGGAGACAGAGCTCCAAACAAAGCATTCCAGTTACTTTACATTTAGAAATCAGATGTCCAAAATGCTTCCACCTTCAGTGTGGGAGTCATTCCTCAACTGGGAAGGGAAGACCCCTTTTCCCCAATCCACCACCACCAGCAGCATCCTGGAATAGAGGTGGCCAGCATCATCCTAGAATAGAGCACAAACAGCATGAGAGAATGTACTTCCTCATCATGGGAATGGCACTGAAATGCCAAAGGATGTTTCACAAGGGAGTGAGCTCTCTACCACTGAAGGTATACAAGCAGAGGTTGAGTGTCCCACCATTGGGATGACTCCTCCCACAGCCTTCCTTTACAGAGGGCTCAGAACTTTCCAGGCAACTCTCCGCTTTCTATCTGTAGCTCTGCCTGGTTCAACCCCATAGAGCATCAGACCCTCCTCAGGGCAACCCTGGTGGTCCCACTCCCTTTTCTCAGCTTACTTTTATGTACTCCTCTCTCATCAGACTGTAAGGTCCATGAGGTCAGGGCTGTCTTTTTTTTATTTGTGTCCTCTGCTCTTAGCTCAGTTCCTAGCACACAGTAGGCACTTAACAAATGTTTATCAATGGATCAATTACCCTCTTGGAACTTCAGTTTCCTCCTCTATAGCAAATAGAAGTATTGGATCAGATGACCTCACAGGTCCCTCCCAGCTCTGGCATCCTGGGATTCTATGTATCTTGGGTCTATACTGTGATAGAAACAAACAGAAACAGGATAGATCATTGACAATAGTGGTTGGAGGGCTTACACAGGCATTGTGTTTATCCCAGACCATCACTTGTTGTGTGACAGAAGGTTACCCAGTCCATAAGTGGTAAAACTAGACTTCTGTGAGAATCTCCTGGCTCCAAGTTCAGGTCATCTCTCTCTGTTTTTAGCAGAGAATACCCAAAGTGAATTAGCCTCTGGACCCTGTTTTGCCCACAGGTGACCTGGCACCTCCTTTGCTCAAGAAAGCTTGTTAGATTTCATTTGTTCCAATAGTTGTGTGTACAGAGTCCTAAGGGTGCTCCTGAGGGAAGAGATAAATCAGAAGGACTAGCCACCACCGAAGATCCACCGGGCCTGGAATGCTCTTCCTCCTCACATCTCTCCTTGGCCACCAGCCATCCCTTTCATAGTGTCCTCCCCCACCCCAAGAAATTGCCTTTTCCTGTATTTTCCATGTACTCTTTTGTGTATGTAGCATTCCTTTCAAAAGACTGTGAGTCCTTTGAAGACAGAAATACATTTTTTTTGTTTTTGTTTGTCTTTGTATCCCCAATACTCAGAATTGTACCTAACACAGAGCAGACAATTACCACAGGCTTCACCATTCAGAGAAGGACAGAGAGCTCTGGGCTTCCTGAAGGGGAAAGTCATCTCTGGCCATGGACATGAAGGCAGGCTTCCTGGCAAGGGGACCTGGAGAGAGTTTTGAAAGGATTGTGCCATGAGCTCTATGGAGCCCTAAGAATGTCTCCACAAAGAGAATATAAAGAAAGAAATTATCCCCTTATCCCCTGGTTTGTCTCAAAACCTGAAGGCAATACCTTCCTTACCAGGTGGGCTGAAACTGAATAACCAATCACCTTCAGCAGACATCAAGACCCCAAATGCTCATCTGCTGACTTGGGGTATCTGGTCACAGACCATCTCTTTCTGAGGGACTCTGACACCTGTGAACCTGTCCCTGGGGTCCTCTGCCTCAAAGAAGAGAGTGAGAAGATCCTGTAACAATGGCCTGGCAAGTCCCATCTGGCCACAGAGAAGCAGCTGATGGGCAGGACTTTAGGTCTCTGCATCATAGCACACTCCCCATGACTGAGGAGTTGCTTCCTGTTGGCATCCTAGCTCACTGGGTGAACCCAGGACAGAGGCAGCACCTCCAATGATCACAGTATTAGCTGATATTCATACAGCACTTTCAGGGAAATAAAACTCTCTCACACACTCACAATAAAACACAGCTCAGCATTCACCCCAAGAAAACCCCAACGCCTGGTGGTTTGTCTCCATTTCCATGCCTCTATCACCTAACCTCCATCTGAATGCCTCAATGGCATCAGCCTTGTAAATCCCCACAAGAAAGCAGAAATTTCCAAGGGCCAACAGACTACAGGGCCCCAGTGTGCTCTGAGCCCTCCAATGTATTCATGGGTTAGCTCCCCAGCCCCAGCCCCCCATGCCCCACCCCAGCTGGACCATCATACTCTGTCAGTCCTCAACTGGGTGGTTTTTACAAATGGAAAAGCTATTCTTAGCAAAGAAATGGCCTTTGATGCCTGGGGATGAGGTAGGATTTGGGGCCAAATAGAAGTGACTGCTTTGCTGCCTTGCAGAGGGAGAAAGGTTAATGGCAGATTTCAGAGAGAGAAAAAGGCAGAAATTCATAGACTTTGAATGTCAGGGCTGGGAGGGACCTGGGAACATAGAATGTCAACAGGCTGGGAGATGCCTGGGGACCCAGAATGTCAGGCTGGGAGGGACTTTTGTACATAGACTAACAGAGCCAAGAGGAGTCTTGAAACACAGAATATCAGAGCTGGGAGGCAGTTTAGAACATAGAACATCAGATCAGGGAGGGATCTGGGACACAGACTTGAGAGCTGGGAGGGACTTGGCACAGTTGGGAAGGATCTTAGAACATTTAGCCATCGATAGCTTGTTTGTACATAATTGTTTGCATGTTCTCTCCCCCATAGACAAAGAGACTCTAAAGAGCAGAGGATACTTTTGCCTATCTTTATATCCCTACGGAGTATTACCTACTTGGTAGCCCAGTGCCTTGAAGAAAGTAGGTTCCTAATAAATGTTTACTGACTGATCAACACAGACTGTAAAGGTTGGGAGGAACCTAAGAATAGATAGATCTGGGAGGTACATTGAAACATAAACTATCACAGCTGTGAGGTCATTTAGAACATAGAACATACAGTTCCAGACCTGGGAAGATTGCGTCAGTGCTCTCCTGATCAACTCCTTCATGATATATATGGAAAAACTGAAACACTGAGAAGGAAAGGAAGTTGTTCAAGGTCACATTGCTAGACTCACCCGTGATAAGCAGCATAAAGAGACGCTTCTGTTTTCTTCTTTTGTGCGAATGTAACATCAATTGTATATCCCAGAGGGAAGGCATTGGGCACTTTTCCTTGTCTCTCTGTCCAAAGACATGGGCACAGTAAGCATTAGAAGATGAGAAACTTGATGTTTTCTAGGTAATGGAGTTGGATCCAACCCCTAGGTCCCTGAGTTGGGTAGTCTTGAGGCACAGGTTTTAATACCTTTTCAATGACCCAGGAGTCAAAGACAACGTGACATAAATTATGGGAAAAGAAACAATTGGGAATCAAGACAGCTGAGTTCTAGTACCACTTTGCTGGGTGTGATCAGTTACTAATCCTTGTTGGATTTCACTTTCCTTATAATTACAACTGAGGGGATGAGTCCAGAGAATGAGTTCCCTTCCAACTTTTCTGTCTGTCAGCATGTTTGTCAACTTACACAGATCTCTCCCAAAGAGACTGACTAAAATATCTTTTATCCTGCCCTGGGATTCTTCTTCCAGATAAATATTCATCACAAAGGTAATCACCTAAAGTTGTTCTAGCTCATCCCGAAGGGCAGAATGAGGAGCAAAAGTGGAAAGTCTCAGAGAGACAGATGGGGCCTCAATAGAAGGAAAACTTGGCCAAAAGCAAGTCATCCACCAATAGAATGACTGTCGACATTGGAAAGTCTTCACTCAACCAGGGGACCACCCACTATACATTGTGCTACAGCAGTTTCCTGTTTAGTTACTAATCAGCCTATGTAGACTCAAAGGTTCCTTCTGTGACTCTGACTAAATAAGGGGATCCCAAGACAAGAGATTGGGAGTTTAAAGGTGTCTTCAAGGTCAAATTCAAAGTCCAATGAATCCACCCTCCTCATTTTATAGATGTGGACACTGAAGCTCAGACATGTCAAGTGACTTTGCCAGGGTCAGAAAGTAGTAAGCATCCAAGGTGGCACTGGAACCTAGGTCTTTCTGAGTCCAACTGCAGCTCTCTATCCATCATCCTATAAAGCCTCTTAGTCTCTAAAAGAGTTCCAGAGGTCTCTTTCAGCCGTATAGCATAGCACTATAGAAATGAATAAATGTTGGCCTGTCACATCATTCAATGAACAATAATTCAATTCCATTAACATTAATTAAGCACCTAGGATGTGTCAGGCATGAGCCAAAAGTGTCTGGAGGAGGCCAAAGCATCCTAGGAAATAGTTCTGTCACCATCCAGATGTGTCGGTGAGAGAGTGTCAAACATGCAATGTCAAACATGCACACTCTCCTTTTCCTCAAGATGGTGGCTTCTAGGAGATGGTGTCATGGTATATAGGAGTTGGTTAACCTTCCCCCGCCCAGGCTCCTAACATCCTTTATATGAAAAAATAATCACAGAGTTTTGGGGAACTCTTGAGGGAGAGCATGCTATTCTTTTTGAAGACAGGTGGAAAGGGAGAGTTCTGCAGTTTGTGATGGAGGCTAATGGTCTCCTTGGCACAGACACCCTCTGGGAAAATCTGATTGGTTCCCTGTGTCAACAATGTCCATAACCTATAATTGCTTCTTCCATCCCATAAAGACCTGCCATGTACCTGAGCTGACAGTAAAGCTAGCCCATAGCCTATAGGGCCTGTTGGCATGTCCCTGGCATGTGCCAGTCTGGGTCAGAGCCCTGCATAACCAAGGGGAATGACATTTAATTACTGATGTGCAGTCAATCCCATAAGCTAATTGCAATCCCTAGGGTTTAGCCATCATATCTAATTAGCTTTTACTTTTATAAAAGCAGAGGGGGCCACTGGAGCGACAGGGTTAGTGACAGGATTTGAAATGAGCTCCCAAAGATGATTTTTCCCACTAAGCATCATTCTTGCCATCTGCTCTTAAACAACATCATCTCTTTTTGGGGTTTTAATTGTTGTGCGGCTGTCATTAACTGCATTTTCTCGGCTCCAGTCGGTGGTCACAGGCTCTACAGTCAGAGGGAACCAGAGCAGAATTCTGGTCCAGACAGGCTATCACCATCTATTCAGATAAAACATGGAGAGGACCAGCAAGCACTTGGCAGGCCTCTCGAACTTCTCTTTGCCTTTCAATAATTCTTGCTTTTAAAGGCTTTCAGACCATTGCAATTACATGGAATCTAATTTCGCTTATTTTTACATGGCATCTGGCTAATCACTGAGAACCATCTATGAATAGAAGGCGCTATAACCATTCTGCATGCCTTCTCTCTGGAGCAGACCCTCTCAGGCTTCAGTGCCTTAATCCCTTCCTGCTCAGCTCTGCTTTTGCATCAGGCAAAAGATCCATTAGTTCAGTCAAAGAATGGTCCACCCACTGCCCACTTTAACCAAAATGTCCTGAGCCCCTCAGAACACATAGACTCGAGCAACAAGTACCATCATAGGGGGCATCAGGAGCCATCCAGAGCTAATTTCCACCCCTCAGAGTAAACTCACATTGTCTTGGTCATTCTGAAAGGCAGGGTTTCCATGACATTATCAGAGAAGGTAAATATACATTTTAAAAAATGTCACCATAACACATAAACCTGGAAAACCCTAGAGCCAGAATGGAACTTAGTCATCATCTGGTCCAATCCCCTAATCCTCCAGATGAGGAAACTGAGGACCTTTTCTTGTTTGGGGGGAAATGAACATTTAGGGATGTCATCCTGACCTCATGGAGCCCCAATTTTAGACATTTTTATGCTTTTTCTTTCCCCCATATTTAAGCATTTTATGAATTTCACTTGTCCAAACCACAGAATCTCAAAGCTTTAAAAGACAGCAGTTGTCCTGTTCATACTTGGATGGAAATCTCCTCTATAAGACATAGTCATCCTCTATGACATATGGTCATCCAACTTCTGCTAAAGGCTTCTGGTGCCAGGGAACTCATTATTTTTAAAGGCGATCTATTTCGCTTTTAGATACACCTTCTGAGCCTCATGGAATGCACACAGGACTTCAGTCACAGAGTCATAAAATGAGATTCTTGTTTATCATTATCTTTATTAAATGATGGTACTGAACCCAGCCTTTCAGATTGTAATCGAGCTGAAACAAAGTTGGGTAAGGACTATCCCTTCCTGCATTCTGGATTATTCTCTTCTCAATATAGCCTAGGAAATCACTGGCTTTTCTGGTTTTCAGATCCCACTGTTGTTTCATGGAGAGATTGACATCTACTGTAACTCTTAGATATTTCTCCAGAAATTGTTTCATCCTGCACTTCTGCAACTGATTTTTTGAACCCAACTATAAAATTTTATATTTATCCCAATTAAATGTCATCATATTAAAGTTGTTCTATTAATCTCTGTGTTGAAATCTTGAGTAGGTCATCCTTAAAGTTGACCATCCTTTTAAAGATATTGCCATCCACAAAGCTGGAAATCTTGGCAGTTGGAGGACAGGAAGACTGAGGGCTGTGTCATGTCAGTAACAGATGGATGAATTGGGAATGCTTAGGCTGAAGAAGAGTAGACTTAGAAGGATGGGATGACATTTTCAAGTGTTTGAGGCATTGCTGTGCAAAAGAGGGCTTAGACTTGGTAAGGATGATCTCCCTTGAAAATCATGAGAGGGCTTCCCCCTCTCTAGGTGGCTTAAGACTAATAGTGGTTGACCACTTCCTTACTTGTCTGGCTAGTGGAAGGAATTTTCATTCCAACCCCTGAGGCCCATAGCAACTTGACAGTTCTGTGGTTCTACATGGCCCCAGAAGGCAGAACCAGGTGTATTGCACATAAGTAGAAAAGGAACAGATTTCAGCAAAAGGATGAGAAAAACTTCCTAGAGACTGGAGTTGTCTAAAAGGGGAATGCGCTGCTACCTGAGGTGGTGAGGTCTCCTCACTAGGAGCCTTCAAGCAGAGACTGGATGAAAGGAAGTTCCTGTCCAAACATGAGTTATTCCAAGTGTTCTCTGAAGTTCCTTCCACTTCTTAGATTCTGCAACTGAAAATATGAAGAGTGGAAAGTGACATACCCCGATCTACTAGTAGTGGTACAACCTGGATTGTCCTTGCTGACATTTCTATCTTTCTCCTTCCAATACAAATTCAAGCACGTGATTTCTAAATGTTAAATTACTCCTCCAGGGTCCCCACCAGTTCTGACTCTATAGAGAATTTTCATTCATGGAAGAGGATAGGATTCCTCTCTTTTCACAAATATTCTTCAGAGAACACTTGGAATAACTCATGTTTGGACAGGCACTTCCTTTCATCCAGTCTCTGCTTGAAGGCTCCTAGTGAGGAGACCTCACCATCTTAGGAAGCAGCGCATTCCCCTTTTAGACAACTCCATTAATTTTCCAGCTTTAACTTTGTATCTTATCAATGTTTTGAAAGTACATGACTCCAGCCCATGGTCCTAAATAGCCTGCGAGGGAAATGTTCAAACCAGAAGGGAGGGAACTATGGAAACTTAAGATCATGGCCTAGCTAGGACCCTAAACACAAACACAATAGTGTGACTCTGTGGTCTCTGTGTGAGCCACTCAGTCACTCTCTTTTGTTATTCTCCTTCCTAACTCCCTTCATCTCTCTCCTTCCCCAGATTCTTCCCTCTACACACTCCTTTCCCCTTCCCCTCTACCCATCCACTCTCCCTCCTGTGTAAATTATCGCATTCCCTTCTCTCTCTACCTACTTACTACTTCTACTTTGTCCTTAACTTCATCTCTCTCCCACCATCTCCCTTCTCCCCACTCTTTCCTACTATAAACAACTTGTCCCTCCCACTCGATATCTTCTCCTCTAACATTTCCCCTCCATTTCCACTTCCCTCTCACCATATCCAACATCTACCTTCTGCCATTCCTCAATAGCTTCCCTTATTCATCTACACAATCCATGCTCTTTCTCCCATGCTTTTCCCATGGTCCTGCTCACAGGTGGGTCCTTTGTAGATGGTGAGGGGAGGTTGGAGCTCTCTGTGTTTAGATATATATCCACGATCGTGGGATTGGGATTCAGAAAGGAATCCAGGAGACCACCTCCTCTCAATACCTCAATTTTCAGAAGAGGAAGCTTGGGGCCAGGGACAAGAAGGAATTCTGCCAAAGTTACACAGGTAGTGAATATAAGAGCAAGATTCAAGCATAGACCTTCATCTGCTAAGACCTCTTCTTTTCTGGGGGGAAAGGGAAATTACCTGGAGGCTTGAGGGTCTTGGATCACTTCAGTTCAAAGAAGAGTTTACTAAGCAGGGGTGGGGAATCACATGTGGGTCTCTAGGTCCTCAGGTGAGACCCTTTGACTGAATTGAAACTTCACAGAAGAAATTCCCTTGATAAAGTGATTTATTCTGCAAAACTTGGACTTAAAGTACCATATTTGAGGACCTGGAAGGCCACATGTGGTTTCGAGGAAACAGGTTCCCCACCCCTGGTTAGCATCTCATTTCACCCCAAAGGATCAACTTTCCCCCTCATCCAGATATGCTGATAGGAAAGACCCATTTGGAGGATGGAATCCCTTGATTTTTTGAGATAGTTCTAAAAATCCCTTCTGACTCATGTATGTGTGTTTGTGTGTGAACTTACATGAGAGTGTTTATGAACTTTGCACCCAGTTATGTCTATACTGAAACATGGAGGTAGGTTCCCTGAGCACAATCATTGAGTTAAATGTGGCCACAAAGGCTTAGAATCAGCTCTGAATTTCCCAACATCCTTAGGGAATGAACCCTTGAAAGTGTTTTAATCCTCAGAGTATGTGCCTTTAAGTACAAAAGTATTTAATTTAATTTTCTTCTTTTAATGATTTTAGATAGAAATCTTCCTAAAACATATGACTTACTTTCCTGTCTCCTGAAACACAGGAGCCCAGACATGTGATATGACCTCTCTGGGCTCTGAGGCTACTCACCACTGCACCTCATACTACTTGAGATCTATATCTACCCATACCACTGCTGGGCTGGGAGCTCTTTGGAGACAGAGACTTGATCTTTCATCTTCCCAAGAGTATGGGCCCCAGGGCTTTGCATATTAGAAATGGTCAATAAATATTTTCAGTTGCAGAAGCTAGAACTAGGAGCAATAGGTGGAAGCAGTGGGGAGTCTGACTGAACCCTTTAAAACAAGAAACAAAGAAACAAAGAAAAGTTCCAAAAACAGAAGTCTTTGATGAGGCAAACCTGGGCCTAAGTCAAGAAGATGTTCAAATATGGCTTCAGGTTCTTAGTAACTAGGGGACCCTGGGCAAATCACAACCTCTGCCTCAGTTTCCTCAATGATAAAATGGGAATATGAATCATACCTACCTCCCAGGACCATTGGGAGAATCAAATTAGATAATATTTGTAAAGCCCTTAGCACAGTGGTGGCACATAGTAGGTGCTTAAAAAATACTGGTTTCCTTTCTTTCATCTCCATTGGCAGTCCTTGAATGGAGAATTATTGACCACTTGTCACGTATATTAAAGAAATATCATCATTCAGATAGATGCCAGTTAGATGAGTCAGATGGTTTCTAAAGTCAGAATCTTGAGGCAGGCCAGTTCATGTTTGGGTCTTTCCTGACCTTCAGGCCTGTATCCCCAACCTCCTGTTGTACATCTCCAATTGGGGTTCCCAAAAGCAACCCAAACTCAACATGCCCAATACAGAACTCATTATCTTTCACCCCCAAAAAATTCTCCACTCTTCTTCTAACTTCTGTATTTATGTGGAGGGTAACCACCCTACTCCTAGTCACCCAGGTTAACAATGACCAAATCATACTCAGTCCTTCCATCTCCCTCACTCCATCCCAGATCTCATCATCTACCAGGTCTTACAGACCCAGCTTCTATAACAGAATTCTCCTGCATCCACTTCTTGCCTTTACACAGCCACCACTCATATTGAAAATCTCATCACCCTTTGTCCTGACTATTACAATGGTGTCATATTCTAGTTTCTACCATTTTCACTTCCTGGTCTCTCCCCTCACCAATCCATCCTCCCCACAGATGCCAAAGAACAACCATAACCTGTGCCTTCTGTCATTCTCTTGCTCACAAAGCTCTAAAGGTTCCTTATTGTCTCTAGGAGAAAATGCAAGCTCTTCTTTTTGGCATTTAGAACCTTTAGAGGTGGGTTCCTACCTGCCTTTCCAAGCTCACTCTGCAAGATTTTCCTTTACACTGTCTAAATTTTAACCAAAATGGCCTACTTAACAGGAATCCCTTGGAAATCTACTTTTCCAAAATCTGGAGTGCAAAGTTCTATCACTGGAGGCTGAGTGACCACGTATTGGGGAAGATCCAGAGAAGCTGCCAGCTCATGACTGGGTTGGAAGCAATGCCTCTGATGGCCCTCCCATACCCAGGCTTCTGGGACTTCCCACACTTTTTCTATTCAGTCCTACTTATCTTCTTCCACCAGTTCCCCCTCCTCACTGGAGCTAGTAATTGGTTTTGTCCACACTCCGTCTTTTATCAGTCTTCTCCCTCCCTCAATGATTTGATGATTTTGATTCACCTCCAGGTCTGGAGATTTTTGACCAGTTACAGCCAATTTTCTATGTTTTCCAGAGTCCAAATGTCCATCCATCATCATGGGCCATCTAGTTACCTTCTTGGTGGAAAGGATGGTGGAGCACAATCCTAAAAATCAAATGATGGAGTTGCCCTCTCTGAGAACAGGGGCAGTTTTGGTTTTATTTTGGAATGTCTCCCAAGAAGCCTTTTGTCCTGAGATCCCACATTATTGAACTAACTTCTGCTAGTTAATTATGTCCAGGGGCACTGCTTTAGTCATCATCAGCTGTCTAACAGCTGATGCTGCATCTTGGAGGGTGCCATGCAAACAGGAGGGGGAAAGCTGCAGCAAGTGGTGGTCTGGCTTAATTAAAATGGATTGTTTTTCTTTTCCCTCACTTACAGCCAATATGTCTGTGCAAAGATATCCTACCCTGAGTTCCCCTGGGGATTGGAAGCAACAGAAGCTCTCAGTTTTTCCTATAATATTTTAAATTAGACCTGATGCCCTTACTACCCTCTGTCTATTTTTCTAAGGAAGCCTCTTCAGGAATGAATCAGGACAGTCCCTCTTCCCCGCCTCACCATGCTTCTTCTGACTCAACAATTCTTTGTCACCTGTGGCTGAGGGAAATAACCCAGGTAGACATTATTGGGTGACTTTGTAAAGAAACAAATGAAACTTTTATGTGTCCATGTCTCTCCTTTCTTCTCCTTCCCATTCCTTTCTTTTCCTGTCTTCTCCTTTGCTTTTCACTCCCTTTCTTTCACTTCTTTCCTCTTCTCACCTCTCTCCCTCTAGGTCCCTCACCTTTTCTCTCCCTCCCCATTTTCCTCTCTCTTCCAATTCTCTATCTTCTCCTCTCCACTCTTCAACCTTCCCTTCCTCTTCTTGACTCATCTCTAGACTCCTTTCTGTCTCTCTGTCTCTCTCCAGATAATTTTGGTATTTTCCCCATTGTTCCAGGGAGAGGTGGCCACTCAAACCCAGTGGGCATCAATGACTTTCTGGGCAATGACAGCAGGTTGTCATTTCCATCTGCAACATTAGTGTTCAGCACCAAGGGCAGAGTCTCCTTTGCTGCAGATCTCAGTCACTACACAGCTTTGCCCTAAATGATAAATGGTTAGTTGTCCAGTTGATTCAGTTCAAGTCCTGCATTCATTAACTGCCTACTCCCTGCCAAGCACTAGGAATACCAGATTTTTAAAAAATGGAAACAGTCCTTCCCTCAATAAACTCATATTCTTCTGGTTAGAAACAGTACAACACAGAGAAAAATAAAAATTTTAAATGTGAAGTAATTTTGTGGCAGGAAGAACAATGAAGTAGAGGATCAGGAGTGACTTTGGGCAGGAGGTGACATGAGTTGAGCCACAAAAGTGATGGAAGCCCTCCTTGGCTTCCTTCAGGGCATGTATGAATGGCTATTCTGTGCACCATCCTTCATTCTTGCTCCATGATGTCCCATCTGCTTTTCCGGATATACATGTCTTCAGGACAGGTAACCCCTGACAGTCACATTCCAGAAAGAGCTCAGGATCCAATGGGATCTTTTCTTCTTTCCTTGATCACTCCAGGATGTAGTAACTATATCTCAGGATGCATGTACATAACTTAATAGCTTTCGGGGCACAGTTCCAAATTGCTTTCCAGAATGGCTGCATCAGTTCACAGCTCCACCCACAGTCCATTAGTGTGCTTGTTTTCCCACAACCTCTCCAACATTTTTTATTTTCCATTTTTGTCAACTTTTCCAAGTCTAATGAGTGTGAGATGAAACCTCTGAGTTGCCTTAATTTGCATTTCTCTCATTATTCAGGATTTAGAGCACTTTTTAAATTGCTATTGACAACTTGGATTTTTTCCCTTTAAAACAGTCCATTCATGTCCTTTCATCCTTTACCTATTGAGGAATAGTCCTTCAGTCCTTTATATATCTTGGAAATGAGATATTAAGAAGAGAAACTTACTACAGAGTTAACTATGTTCCTTCTAATCTTAGCTAGTGATTTTATTTGAACAAAATAATTCAAGTTATCATTTTATTACTTACAGTCTTCTCTATCCCTTATTTGGTCATAAATTCTTCTTCTATCTGTAGACATAAAAGGAAATCTCTTCCTTGTTCCTCTAATTTGTTTATGATGTATCTTTTCTATATATCATGTAGTCATTTGAAGCTATTTTTGGTATTTGGTGTGAGGCACTTGTCTAAACCTAATTTCTACCACACTGCTTTTCAGTTTTCCCAGAAATTTTTGTCCAGTAATGAGTTCTTAGCCCAGGAGGTGAGATCTTTGGGCAGGCCAGTATTTGACTATGAATATTTGTTACAAGGATTTTGTTTTTCTTCTTTCCTATTAGAGTAGGGAAGATGAGAGAGAGAATAAGTGCTTGTTAAAAGATAGATAGATAGAATAAAAATTAAATAAAACTTCCAAGTACTTTTTAAAAGAAAGAGCATGAGATTCAAGAATCTTAGATTCAGAGCTAGAAGAGACTTTAGAAGTCATCTAGTCCAAAATAACTTTACAAAGGATGAAACTAAGACCAAGACACATTGAGTGACTTGTCCAAACACTATCTGGATTTGTAGTCAAAAGATGTGGGTTCAAATTCTAGTTCTGCCACTTAAATATTATGTGATCTTGGGCAATTTACTGTATCCCTTTGGGCTTCAGTTTCCCTGTCTGTAAAATGCAGGTAGTTGACTTGCCAATTTCAAAGTGTCCTTCAGATTTCAAATCCTATGATCTTGCAAATGCTACCTTCCTCTCATGTAAGAAAATTGTTAAGGAAAATACTTTTAAAACCTAACAATGGTTCTGAAAACAGAGCTATTACTGTTTTGGCCTGCAAAGGCATGTGGACATGGTGGGGCAAGCACTTCTTGAGTGACCTTTCAAAGGGCTTCATTTGTCTCACCTGTAAAGTGAGACTAGATGAGATCCAGTGGTCAGTCCTAAGGTCACCTGCTTCGTCTGCTCTAGCCAAGGGGTCAGTTTCTGACTCTAGAACTAATCCCTGGCAACCATATCAACAGTCAGAGTGGTCAGTTGCCTGGGCCAGAGTGTCTAAGATTGGTCAGTTCAGCAGCTACAGGTGGGGGTGTCTGGGAATTACTGGAACTGACCAATATGCATGACTTCTCTGGAGGTGGTTGGGATGAGATCTGTTTCATTGAAAGGTGAAGGGGAGTGAGGAGAAAGAGAAGAATGTAGGCAGCCAGGTAACAAAAAATGAAGAGTGGGAAAGGGCTGGGCTGATTCAGGACATGCCCACTGGGAAAGGATAATGAACTCCAGGAAGCAAGAAAAGCTGTGGTTGGATTGTGAACGTAAATCGCAGTGAGAAACACAGCTAAGAAGAACTGAACCCCAGCGAAGCTTGATCTCTACTAAGCATTTGGTCAGACTGACCATGATTCCCTCCCTAGTATCAGAAAATACTGACTTCACCCAACCATGCACACGCTCATGGCTTTCATAGTCTTCTGAGCCTGAAACGTCCTGATGGAATCCATAGCACTGATGTGGAAACTCAGGTATAGACTCACGCTCAGTACTCAGCAGGGAAATATCAGAACAAGACAATTGAAATCTATTCAATTTTTCAAATCAAAATGTTGTCTCACGTAACATGAAATTCTGATGCAGACATAATTCTACGTTTAATATTTGAGAGGGAAAATAACACTACCATAGAACTTTCCTCAAGAAATCACTGTATTTGCTGAATGGAACAGGGGAACTTCACAGAGGTTTAATCAATGGAAATGATCCCTAGGGAGCTTTGAGATTAACTTGATCCACATTATCACAGCCTTTCAAAGCTAGGAAGGGCCACTGAGGCATCTAAATCCAACCTACTGGAACAGGAATCCTTTCTACTTCATACCTGAAAGTGGGAGTCCAACCTCTGTTTAAGGACTAATCCAACAAGTCCTCATTAAGGGTTTACTCTGTGCCAAGTATTGTACTAGGCCCTAGGGATACAGAGACCAAAACCAGACAGCCTCTACCCTCAAGGAACTTACATTCTCTTGAGGGAAATATGACATGTACTCAGATAAGTATCATCATTTGAGAAAGAGGAGGAAGAGGAAAAGAAGTAAAAACAAGGCATTGGCAGTATCAGAAAAGACTTCACCCAGAAGAGACCCAGGAGCTGAGTATGGAAGAAACAGAAGCATTCTGGGAGGCAGAGATGAGGAAAAGGAGGAGCATTCAGTCATAGGGACAGCCTTGCAAAAGTAAAAACGCATGGGGTCCTATGGCTCTAAGTCACAATTGTGAGTGTGTGTAAACATTGAATGATGCCTGACATAGAATGAGATTGTCTCTCAACTACTGGAAGGAGAAGAGGGTAAAAGAATTCATTCAATACCTACTGTGTGCCAAGGACTGGGCTAAGCACTCTACAAGTACTATCTCTGATCCTGCAACAGGTCTGTGGGTTAGGTACTGCGATGGTCTCATTTTACAAAGACCACCCTCCAGTCCTGGAACCTTGAAATAAGCTCTGCCATAGCTCCTGGATGATGGGCATCAATGTACTCACCTATGGCCCAACTCATTATCCCTCTCACACTCTATCTTCCTGACCAATAATGCTCCTACATTTACTATTTCCTCCATTAGAATGTAAGTTCCTTGAGGGCAGGTATTACCTAACTATGATGTTTGTGCAGCACAATGACTGGAACAAAGCAAGTTCTTCGAGAATATTTTTCATTCAATCATTCATACATGAGAAGTATGTAAAAAAAAGTCAAGTCCATTTTTGTGATGCCAAGGAGGAGTCAAGTTGGATTTCCTAGAGAAGATGCCATTTGAGTTCAGAAGGAACTCAACAGAAGTTAAAAAAGAGGAGATGCCAAATCACAGATTTTCAAATATTTGAAGACAGGGACCATGCCCTAACCTCTATCTCCTTCTCCCCTGCCCCATCATGTCTTCTCTTGGGAGAAAAGAAACCCTGGGTTTCCTGTAGGAAGAACAGGAGAAGTCTCTCCATGAGGCTTTGTTCTGCTTAACTTATCCTGGAGCTGAGTAAGTTCCATCAGTAATCTAAGACAATCCTTCCCTTGGATTCAGGGAATCAATTTAATTTTAGACTAGTATCCACTTAACACCACCAGTCCTTTATGCTTTTAACTGAAAAAAAGGTCAAATCATCAGCCCTCAGAAAGGACAGCTCATTTATCATCCTTTGATAAAAGTGTCAAACCCTAATCTTGGGCACTCCACGTCAGGGCCGCACAATGAAAGGTTAATGGATTCAGAGCCCTGGCGTTATCTCAACAAGCATGTAATGATGCCTCCAAGCAGACATTTCAATTTCCATCCAGTTCCATGGAAGGAAAGTTGGTGATTTTCCCTCCTAATTACTCACTTGGGGTGGTACCGAGCCTGAGAAATGATGCCCTGCAGAGGTCAAGATCAGTCCTTGGAAGTCCTCATGATACCAAGAATCACTTGGTGATGAAGATGGTGATTCTGGGATCTAAGGCTGGGGAGGTTGAGACCATGAAGGTATAGATTACATGAACCCCTAATAATGAGCACTCACCATAGAAATTGTATCTATGGAGACCAGGACCACACCTAACAATCTTTGCACCAGGGGCAAAAAATTAAAAAATATTTTTTTAACTATAGGGGCAAATGGCCTGAATCATGTTCTCTATTCATTTTAGGGGAAGATCCTAGGACACAGAATCAAGCAATTCATAATCGGTAATAAATCAATAAACATTTATTAAGCACCTACTATGTGCCCAGCACTGTACTAAGCATATTGATGCTGAGGAAACAAAGGGACAGGGAGACACAGCTTTTCCAGGACAAGGGGAGCTCATTTAGGATGGTCTCAAGGGTGTGGTTAGGGGAACATAGTTCACACCAGCTTCCTGTTTTGACTCTTTTCCTGATGAATAGATCCTAAGTTTGATCATTTCTAGTATGCCAGAGATTTGCTGTCAGTACTCTCAAGATTGGCATTCCAGAAGGAAGCTTCGGTTGCCCCACCATAGTTACAGTTCTGACGCAAATAATCACTGGGCTTTATGAATAAGAGAAAAAAATAACATTTCATTTTCTCCTATTGTTCAACGTTTCTCTCTTTTGTTATTCCTGAACTAATAGTCGGCCCCAAGAGACAAAGAAAGTTCCATGGGATTATCTGTGCTCATAATTTCGCCACTGAGATCCCAGCAAGCTCTGCCCCCTAGCACCTCAGAAACTCTGAGCCAGAGTCTTTGAAATAGTAACACACTATTGAATAGTATTTTAAGGACTAGAAAGCGTTTTCCTTACAACAGCCCTGTGGGGGAGACAAGTATTGTCACTGATTTTAGAGATGACAAAACTAAGGTTTGAGGGAAGGGGGAGAGCTACTTTCCCATGGTCACACAATATGGAAACATCAAAGACAGAATATAAATCTAAATATTTTACCTTCAAGTTCAAGTATCTTTCCAGTACAGCCCAGTGTTACTGAAGGGGAGGGGCTGAGAGGCAGATTTTTGGCTTCATTTAAGTGGGAGCTCTCCCCCATTAAGATGGGCTTCCTTTGAAAGGAGTGAGTTTCTCTTCACTGGACATTTTCAGTCATAGGATGGATGGTCACTTGTCAGGATGTTTTAGAAGCAATTCCTCTTCAGCAAAAGAGGAAACTACATGACCTCTAAGTTCTGTTCCACTTCTAGGGTTTGTGATCTGTGAATTTCTAAAATCCTATAACCTTAGAATGTTTACAATCCTATGATCTCAGAACTGGAAGGTCTGGAAGGTGGTCCCAGATACATAGAGAGGTAGACAGGCAGATGATAGATAGGTAGATAGATATGTATATAGATAGATAGAATGATGGACGGATGATAGACGGACAGACGGATGGACACATAAATGGATAAACAGACTGATAGACAAATGAACAAATAGATGATAGCTAGACAGACAGACACAGATGGATGTATGGATGGATGAATGGATGGATGGATGATTGGGTACTTATGAAGCATTTGCAATGTACTAGGTACTGTGCTTAATGCTTGAGATAGCAACAAGACAGTCCCTACACTCAAGTAGCTTATGACCTCATGGGAGAAGACCACACATAAAAGAAAGCTAAAAAAGGGGAAGGAAATACCTATGTGGGGAGAAATGTGTCTGGCAAGGAGAAAGAAAAGCCTGGGGAGAGGCCAAGTGGGAGTAAGGTCCTTACAAAAGGTGGCAGTCCCAGGAGGGGGAGTCCCAATCAGGAGAGGAGGGCTTCCTAGCTGAGGGTTCTTCAGGGTGACCATATGGCAGGAAATGGGGAAGCTTCAAAAATCCCCTCTACAGCCTCCATGATGGGAGGTCACTGGCCTCTGCTGGAAGAGCTTCATTGAAGAGGGCTCTCCTTATGCCTCAGTCCCTCAGGTAACTTGTAGAGCACATGTTGCTATGAGCTGTTTGATTTAATGCCCGGAAGCATTAGACTCCCAGCCTCCATGGTCAACTCTTGGCTCTGATGCCCCTAAGAAATGGTCCAAGATGCCTGAAGGAATCATTGACAGGGGAGTTCTCTAGTGGCCTGAGAGTCTCATTCCCTAATACTCCCCCTGGAGCAGAAGAGGCATGGGGAGAATCTGTGTAGCTCACTACCCAAGCCTCTGGCAAGACCAGCCTGAGAGCAGAGCATCTGGGAGCCACGTGAAGCCTTCTGGTCCAGGAGCTTGTCTGGCTGCAGGGAGGGAGGATTCCATGGCTTCCCGGCCTCTGCTTTTTAATGCAGATTAATTACCAGTGTTATTGGATATTGAATAAATATCACACAGATGTTAACAGCATGGGAAAGATAAACAGGGAGAGTATAGAAAATCAATTTATTTCTCATTATGTTGTGCGAGTACACGCGTACACACAAACACAGGCACACGCACACACATCCCACAAGTGGAAAGTCTTTAGGGTTTGAGTCAGTCATTGTTTCTTTAAAACATCCTCTTTATCTTTCTTTTCTTTATCTTTCTATCTGTACTTTTCTCTACCTCACTTTCAACTCTCTCTTCTCTTTGTGTCTTTCTCTCTCTCTGTCTCTTGTCCTTCCCTCTTTATCTCTCACTTCCCCTTCTCTACATGAAAACAGCTATTACTCTACATTATTAGGTTTTGATCATCTCTTTCTGGGTCTATTATAATAGCAAAAAAAATGAAGAAAGTAAATGTTTTCCTAGTTCTTTGGGGCTAAGTCTGGTTATAGCCATTACCTTTGTCTAGCACTCAGTTCCATTTCCATGGTTTCCTGGTTCTGACCATTTCATTTTATAGCAATTCAGATGAGTCTTCCTTTGCTTCTGTGAATTCTCCACATTAATTACTTCTTGCAATCTAGTAAATATTCTAGAGCTCACAGCTTGTTCATTCATTCACCAGTTGATAGACATCTGTGTTGTTTTTAATTATTCTCGCTTCCTCCAAAGACTTCAATGGGTATTTTGATACCTAGGTGGGGATACATACCTTGCATTGAGAACTTTGACTTAAAAGCTATGGACACTTTAGTCACTTTCTTAGTATGATTCTCAACTGCTTTAAAAAAAAAATAAAGATTATGTGGGCAGTATAATGATGATATAGAGAAAAGGGGGAGGGGAGGGGACAGGAGAGGAGAGGACAGAGAGGTCAGAGGAAGGTAGAGAAGAGAAAGAAAGAAAGGGAGGGGAGAGGAGGGGAAGAAAGGAGGGGAGGGGAAGTGAAGGGAAGGAAGAAGAGCAAAGGAGAGGAGAGAAGAGGGGAGGGAAGGGAGGAGGGGAAAAGAGAGTTCTTTCCAGTTTCGAGTTATATGTAAACATGATGAGTGCATCAAAACTGTGATTTTTTTTCCAAGTTGATGATGAAAGGGTTAGGCCTCAAAATATCTATACAACACTCTTCTTGGAAATATTGGCAATGGCACTCACCTCCTCTCTCACTGCCTTCATCCCTGGAAGTCTTCAAGAGAAAGCTAGTTGAGGACTTGCCAAGGATGTTGGAAAGGTGATGATGCCTCTTCAGAAACAAATTGGATTGGAGGCTCTCTGAGGTCCTTTCCAGCTCTGAGAGTTGGTTAATCTTTGATTCTTGTCCATAACTAATAAACAGGAATTAAAAAACAGGTTCTTCCCCATTCACCTGGCCTGGGACAGGTAAAAACTCAATGATCCATTCAAAATGTAACTCTTGTTACCATGTCCAGATTCTGAATAATTGAAAATAGCACATGGCAGCTTTGCACCCTTGTGATCAAGCTTTGTACTATACAACTGTAGAATGAAAATAAAAATCGTGGGAGATGCACATAAGGAAGAAGAATGTTTGAGACACAGGATATAGCTGAGCACAGGCAGAGAAGCAAGATGTGAAATATCAAGATTAGGGAAAAGCAGGTAAGCTACTCTGGCAAAAATATAAAGTTGTTCATCTTTCACTTTTGAAGAAGACCAGGGACATCATGGGGCAACATCTTGACTTGTGAGTGAATTGGATTGAAGTAAGGCCTTGCACGAAGTCATCAGCCTCAATCTTCCAAAGTCCTCAAAATCAAGTGGGAAGATAAAAGTCAAGATGGCTGCAATGACCCAGGATTCAGTGGAGGACCTTGGCATCTTAGATGTCTGGCCAAGTTCTAAGCACTCACAGCACCTGCTTCAGCTGCCTTTATGGACATTGGGCAAATTGTTTTCATCTGCCCATTCTGGGAGACATCTCCCCATGCTTGAGCAGATATCTCCCTAACTCCTCGATGGCTATGAGGCCTATCAGTTACCCTCAATCTTCTTTGGCCCATCTGCCAAGACAGTTTTATGGGTACCGTGGCTATCCATGCTACAGCTTCTTGGAACCACAGCTTAGAGTTGGGTGAAGGTGAACACCAAAGCCGGATGAGCAGCCCTGAGAAGGGCTCAGCAAGCCCTCTCATCAGGGGACTGGTCCTCCTGAATATACCCCAGAATAGGAAGCACATAAAAGAGAAGAATATGAAGGCTGTAAAAGTTATTTGGAAGCCAGATGAAGAAACTTAAATCATAGGCTGAGGAATTGAATTTTTAGAGCCAGTGAAGAACCCATGAAAAATTTTGATCAGAGGAGATAGATAGATAAAGTGATAGAGAGAGAGAACAGATGATTAATAGAGAAATAGGTAGATAATAGATGAGAAACAGAGACAGAGAGGGGGGCAGCTAAGTGACACTGCTGCAAGAGCAGTGCTGGATCTGGACTCAAGAATACTTGAGTTCAAATCCAGCCTCAGAATTGCTAGCTATGTGATCCTAGACAAGTCACTTAAGCTCCACCTTCCTCAATTTCCACAGTTATCCAATGGGTTACTAATAGCACCCACCTCTCAGGGTTATTGTGAAAATTAAATAAGACAATATTGTCAAAGCCCTCAGTACAGTGTCTGGCACATAGTAGGCCCTTAATAAATGCTGATTTTCTTCCTTCCTTCCCAAGTACATAATACAAATAGCCTTTTGAAGAGCTTACTTCATGACAGTCATGTAAATCAGCCCTGGAGTTATAAATACAAGCAAATAATAGTCCTAGTCAGACTCATACCTTAGTAAGACCAGTGTGGCAGCTGCAGAGTATGGAATGGAGAAGAGAAAGGCCAGAACCAGGAAACAATTAAGAGGCTCGAAGGGAAATCCAACCACAAAAGGATAAGGGCTTTCACTGGGGCATTAGCCTTGTCAGTAGAGGGAAATGGTGACAGAAGTCAGGGACATAGGAGACATAAGAACTGACTCCTTATTGGGCATGTAAAAAAACCTCTCAGATGACTGAGAGCTCAGAAAGCTGACTGATCAGAAAGAAATAACAGAAATAAGGAAGTGTGTAGGAGGAAGAAGCTAGGGTAGAAAAGAAGTAGTTGTGGTTTGGACTTGGTCCTTTTGTTATGCCAGTAGAACATCCAGACTGGCAGATAGAAAACATGTAGAAAAGGACCAAAGACAGATTAGAGGTTCACAAACATTTAGAGGCTGAGAAATATAGGATAATCCAGCAAAGGGAGATGGGGGAGTCATCATGCAGGTAACAAGAGAAGCAGAAGAGATCAGTTCCACAGAAGTCATGAGAGGGAGAGCCATTAATGGAATCAAAGCTGGAGAAGTCAAGTGAAAGGTCATCAGAATCCAAAATTGGGATGATTGGAAAGACTGGAATCAGTGATTTTGAGGGTAAGGGTAGGAGTGGGGAGAGAGGTTTGGAGCAAGTTCCTTCTCAACAGTAAAATTGTAGGGCTAGACTAAATTCTGATGCACCTGAGTATTCAAAATCCTATGATGAATTACTGAGTTGATGAAAAATGGTTGGTATAAGAGTAGACTCAGGATCCTTCATAGAGCTGATGGGGATCCTACTTTGGACTTTCTTACATCCTTTAGAGGCCAAGATGCCTGAGAATGTGGTTCTGAACCCTTCCCTGTGTCTAATGGTACATGGAATTGCCAGAGAAAAGAGAGAACTCTCCAAATCCCAAACTATGTATATTGGATATTGGATTTAGCCAGACAGGTTAAACTGAAATAGGGATCACAGGTGAGGGAAAATGCTGGGTCCATCATTAAAAAACCAAAGAGTTGTGTCTCACCAAACAGCAGCTTTGCTACAGGTCTTAAGTTGTGACACGGAGTGTGCTGAGTTGGAAAAAGGGAAGGAAGGTAAGTCACTAAGCATCTGATCAAAGCTGACAAAGTATGCAGAGAATGAGGAAATATGGTGTGGTTGGATATTAAATTATGAAGAGAATGTGAATAGATGAGGAATTGAGAACGTGACTGCTGTGGAGGGAGCACGTGATGAAATTAAATGTTTTTTTTCAAGATGGCCAATTCATTACAAAGGAACTAGTAGATTTAGAAGCTGAGACACCTTGCGAAACCAGCTTACATGAATTATCCCCAGCACCTGTAAAGCTGTAACTGATGGCATTGTTTATACGACACTTACACATTTTTCATGGTTAGGAGAAAGCAGAGAAAAAGCCATCAGATAAAGACAATTATTCTCAAGTGGGAAATTATTGTATTTTCAGAACAATGTTTCAGGGCCACAATTACAGGGCACCAAGGAGGAGTGTCTGGGGGCTGCGTCAGGAAACAAAAGAGACAGAAATTCCTCCCTGGATATGTAGCTGAATCGCGTCCCAACTAATGCTAAATCAAACCACTGTCTGGAGCCGATGATCAACGGATCCCAGGGCGGGTGGGGAGGAGAAAACTGTAGAGATAAATTCCAAAAATGAAGGACAAATCCATAGCTCCAACCTCCATCCATTCTCAAGTTTTAAAAAATGGAAGAGGTCTGAGGGGACAGATTGAATATTAACTAAGAGTATTCAAAAGAGTTTTTGTTTGAAAGGCAGAAAACCTTCTCTACCTGCATTTTTATAGAATCCAGGGTCCCTCAAATTGATGTTTTTCTCTGGCTCTGACTCAAAGCCAAATATTTCTCACTGTGGTTTTCTCTCATTTTTCCTATTCTGACCTTCAGGGCCTAATTCCTATTCAACAAAACAACAGCCCCTCAAATTCTTGAAAATCACTATCATCCATTGCCCCACATCTTTCCTTCTCCAACTGATACATCCCCCGCCCCTTAAGGCAAGTATCCCATACATTGGGGTCAAGACTCCTCACCCTCCTGGTTCTTCCCATTCATCCCAACTCTCCTCAAACCAACTCACCTCAGGTCACTCTAATCCATTTCATCCATACCAAGTCCTTCTCATCCCACATCAATTCAACCCAGTCTACTGTGTGTTCAGCTCTGAGTGGTGCACTGGATAGAGCACTGGGCCTAAAGTGAAGAAGAAATCCAACCTAAGTCACTTACTAATTGTGTAACCCTGGGCAAGTCATGTGACCTCTGTCTGCCTCAGTTTCCTCAATTGGAAAGTGAAATTAAGAAAGATGATATTTGTAAAAGACTTTAACACAGTGCCTAGTACATAGTAAATGCATAATAAATGTTTATTCTTCACCCTCATGTATGAGCAGAGTAAGAGAATTCAGAACATTGAGAAAACTCTGGATTTGGAGTCAGAGAATCTGGGTCCAAATCCCACCTCCAGTTGTGACCTTGGATAAATCACTTCACCTGCCTGAGATTCAGTTTTCTTATCTACAAAATGAGAGGGCTGGACTCTGGTTTCTGAAGTGCCATACTGCTCTAGGGGTTTGGTCTCCCCACAATGTGCATCCAGTTCTGCTAAAGGGAGACAGGAGGCAACAGGAACCTGTAGCAGGGGTATTGGGGGAGCAGATTTCACGTCATAGCTTTACCATTTACTACCTGGTGACATGGAGATTAAGCTCCTGGGTGTGGAAAGTCCCTGCACCAACACAGTTTAGGATCTTAGAGAGATGCCCAGGGTACAGAGAGATAAATGGCCCTGACTTGCTCAGGGGCACAAAGTCAGTTTGCGTCAGATGTAGGAACTGAAACCCAGGTCTTTGGGACTCAGAGGAATCTCTTAACCTTTAACCTTTCTGGGTTAGATTGGATGTTACCGCTGAGGTCTTTTTCAGTTCTGAATGTACAGCCCTAATACCCTATGATTCATAAGTCAATAATTTTATTCAAGGAACTTAAAAGCCCAATTGAAAATAAACAAAAGTTACATAATAATGATGATGTCTGACATGTATAGAGAACTTTAGAGTTTGCAAAGTGCTTGCAAATATCCCATTTTGCTTTTTAAAATTATATTTTATCGCATGTAGTGTATACATATATACATATAGGTATGAAAAGGTAATATCCTAATACAAAATGCCCAAAGATACTCAGTACCACAAGAGTTCTAAAATAAGAAAGGGTGGGTCAGGCTGGAACCATCAGAAAGGGGAGAAAGGTTGATCCAAAACTTGGAGGAAGTGTAGGCTCCCAGGAGCTGGGGGGATCAGAGTAAGTTCTCCAGATGAGGGACACTGCAGAAGCAAAGGTGAGGAGGAGATAACGCTCGTGGTCAATCACAATTTGCATTCGAAGCACGCCGAGTTAAAACGCCAGTGACTGAGGATACTGGGACTCATTCCTCAGCCCTCCCATCTGTGACACGCTGTCTGGTGCTGGCAGTGATGTGTCAAGGGCCTGTCGTCCCCCATCAGCTCCGTTCCATCTGGAAGGTGGGATACTAAGCCCTCTCTCAATGCCCAACCAGGTGCTATTGATCACACTCTGCACTAGACTGATTACAGGGGCTTGAGAATCATAGATTTTTGTGTGTGGAGGGACTACATTTAATCCACTTTGCAAGAAATCCATCAGTACTGCCTTATTCTTTTTTCTGACCCTTTTTGAATCAATTTATCTATCAGCAACTCTTTACTGAGTTCCTTCTTTGCTTCTGGCAGTGGGGTAGGGAGTGGGGGTGGGGCAGGATATGCCAGGGAAGTGCTCTGAGGGTCCATGGGGTGAGGGTACAGGATTGCAGGGCCCTTCTGTCCTCCCCAGATGAAGGCTGCCCAGGCTGCCTTTACATGAAGACAAAGTAAGTGTCGCCCTCTGTTGAGTCAAGAACATCAAGCAGAGTTGAGAACATCTGCCCAGCGAAATTCCTTCTGTTTCTGACATTTTTTCCAAGGTCATTAAGCCTTCCATGTCTCAGCAAGAGCTCTTCGTCAGAAAGTAAATCTGATTTCAGAAGGCAAAGGAATGAGGTAACCTCTTGTAGAGGTATCCTAGAGGGTTTTATGGGGACGGCACATTTAACTTTAGCCTTGAAGGATGGGAAGACTGGACAACCACTGGTCTGGGATATTGTGAATTCCAAAGTACTCTGCCAACCCCAGGTGCTGTGATTAAAATCATTGTTGTTACTCCAGCTCTGTCACTGGAATCCTCAGAAAGTCACGTCTGGTCTTTGGGCCTCATTTCCTCATCAATTAATTAAGAGGATTGTACTGGCTCCACGTTTCCCAACCTCTAGTTTCCCATCCCTAGTCCATAGTAAGTTCTTACCGGTCCACAAAGTTTTGCCTGACTCCTTAAGGTGTAAATACTCATAGACTGGTTTTTGGATGAATTCATCAGGATCAATAGGCCTTACCTCTTGGATAAGTTCTCAGATAAAGGGTAGGCAGTTCCCTGACTGAGGCAGGAAAGGAAGGCTGGGTAGCTCTGGCTGGTCCTTCCTCACCCCAATGCCTTTACATCTGCTTATGATCCCCATCCCCAGCAAGTTGTGACAGATGCTCACTTTTTTAGTGGCCTCATGCAGTTAGTTTAATTATTGTTGTTGAAAGATTCATTCTATGTATTCCTTTGATCAACATAAACACTTGTGACACATAACAATGATTTTAAAAGGAGCACAAGAGGAACAAAGGGGCGTTGCTGGATTTGGTATACAGAAACAACAGAAGAACTTTTCCTACATCTCACAATAAAGATCAATCGATCCACAAGTATTTATTTATTTATTGATTAGGTGCCTCTTCCAAATCTGCCTCTTGGCCTTGGGTGCAAAACTGAAATAAGCCCTGTCTTTGAGGAACTTACATTCTACAGGGAAAGCAGCACATTTGTTCTATGGTAAGTATGTGTATGTGTATATATGTGCATGCATGCACATGCGAGTGCATGCATTGATCTTACAATTCATTAAAAACTCAGGGTCTTTTCATACAAATGTCTACCTATCCATACTTAAGCCTATATTTGTTCAGGTTTTTTTTAATTTTTTAAAATATATTTATTTATTCTTGATTTCATTCCCTCTCCCCTCCCCAAGGTGGCATGCAATCTGATACAGGCTATACATATACAATCACATTAAACATATCCCACATTAGAAATGTTGTGAAAGAAGAATTAGAATAAAAGAAGAAAACTACAAGAAAGAAAAAAACAAAAAAAAGAGAAAACAGAATCCATAGTTCTTTCTCTGGATGTGGAGAGCATTTACCATTGTGAGTCTTTTGGAATTGTCCCGGATCATTGTATTGCTGAGAAGAGCTTAGTCTTTCAAAGTTGGTCATTGCACAATGTTCTGTTACTGTGTACAATGTTCTCCTGGTTCTGCTGCCCTCACTCAGCATCAGTTCATGTAAGTCTTTTCAGGTTTTTCTGAAATCTGCCTGCTCATCATTTCTTATGGAACAACAATGGTCCATTATATTCATATACCACACGTTTAGTTTCTTTTTTCCTTAGTTTCAGAACTTCAGATATAGCTCACATTCAACATAGACTTCTTAACTTCAGTCCAATTTTCCAGACTACTGAGGTTTAACATCCAAGGTGTTAACTAAGCATAAGAATTCTACGTTTGCCTTCAGTCAAGTCTTTCACAAACTATTTAACCATACGTGGTCAAAGACTAACCCCTGTGGCACTCTAATAGATATCTTCATCCATTTCAATTTAAACTTATTAATTGTTATTTCTTGATTCAATAATTCAAATATGCCTAATACCATTATATAGCTCATTTTTCTCTCTCTCTCCCTCTCTCTCTCCCTCTCTCCCTCTCTCTCTCTCTCTCTCTCTCTCTCTCTCTGTCTCTGTCTGTGTCTCTCCCTCTGTCTCTGTCTCTCTCTGTCTCTGTCTTTCTCTCTCTCTGTCTCTCTCTCCCTCTCTCTTCCTCTCCCTCTCCCTCTCTACTCCCCCCCAGGACCATAGGAGAGATACTGTCAGATTCATTTCTGAAATGCACTTATTCTATCTCTACCACGTTCCTTTGATCTACTAGGTTGGTAACCCTGTCAAAAAGGGAAATGGGGTTAGTTGGGCATGACCAGTTTTTGATGAACTAATGATAACTCTTAAATATTACCTCTATTTTTTCTCAATAACCAAAACTATCCTCTTAATAAAATACAAGCTAGAATTGTACCAAGAGAAAAAAGCTGAGCTAGGCAGCCTAGGGTTTGAAGGCTTTCCTCTTCTCTTACATTTTTCCATCTCTAGTCCTTCAGCAGCTTTGCTCTTCTTTGTCATTTTGAAAAGATTACCAACAGAGGCTTAGTAAGCACAGCTGCCAGTTCTTTCAGTCCCTTGATGCATAGTTCATTCATGCCTGGTGCCTTGACCTCTGAGGGAATCTGGGTGATTTCTAACCTTTCTCTCCCTTTGACTGGCTTTCAACTACCTCTTTGCATCTTCTATTCTATACTTTACATTTCACTCCTGTGTAGATAAAATAGAAGAGAAATACAAGTCAAAAAGCTTTCCCTATTCTCTGTCATCCACTCTGGGGAATGGGCCAATGCCTTTTTTGTCTTCTTCTTGTTCCTAACACAGCTTTTAAAAAAAGTTTTCTCGGGCATTCATTGAGAATCGGTGTAGTGTGGTGGATAAAGAACCTACCTCAGACTGAGGACAAACTTGGTTGAGTCCCCACTTTGACATTTAATGGATATTTGACCCTGAGCAAGTTGTTCAGTCTCTAGGCAACTTTCTAAGACTCTAAATTCCAGAGATGATGCCAACCTGCATTGTTGGAGAGAGTTTCCTCATCTGGACATGCCCAATACCAGTGAAAGCCTAGGTCCAGTCCCCAGTCTCTAACCTATCATTAAAGTAGCCTCAGCTCCTTTCAAACATTGGCACTCATTCCAATAGGACAGTGAGTCTATCTTCTACATGCCTTCTCTTATTTGCCTTTGTCCCCATATTCTATACATGCCGTTTGAAAATCTTGAGTTAATGAATCCCCTAGAGATCCTTCCTGTACTCTTTAGACAGACACCTTCTTTCTCTCAGTGGCCTATGCTTATTCTATGTAACTACCCTTTATGATAGCTTCCAGCAGTCTTTGTCCTGACCTTCCCCTTTGGAATTTGCATCCAGGGAATCATACCTATCTATTCTCTGAATTCTTAGAAGTACACTATCTCCAAATCTAAGGTACTCACTAGATTGTGTCAAGCTTTCTTCTCCTTCTTTCCCATAAACTCTAAGACTAAGTGAGCATTTGCTTCCTCCCAAGGCTACCAAACATTTCTATTTTAGAAATCAGTTTCTCCTTATAGTTCAGCTGCTCCAATCTGATTTGGCAGATTATATGTAGGTGGCCTTCTCCCTCCCCCTCCTTTTATAGTTTAAAGCTCACCAGGTCTGATTCATGAATCACCAGACAAATATATATTTTATTAGCCCTTGTTATATGCACTCCATCCCAGGCTAAGAGCCCACTGCTTTTATATTTTAAGCTGTGTTTCAGATGCCCAAATCCTTCTCTCAGCAACATCTGCTTAGGCTGTTGTTCACTTATCAACATAACTTTTTTTTTCTCGGGAAGACCCTAATTTCAATCATCAAGCGTGATGAGATGAGATAGCATGTGAGTCATAATTGGTGATGGCTTCTTTCAATTCTATCTATCCTATCCACCTTAATTACCGCTGATAATACAGTCTACAATTTTTCCTTTCTTTTGACATTTTCTCCTCTGAGATATCTTGAAAGATTCCAATCTCTGAGCGCCTTTAGCCCTGTGTTGTCTTCAGTGTGGATATCTTCCAAAGAGTTCTATGTGGACCTGCCCCTCTTCCTCCATGGGGATCATTATCACTTCCCATATCAATAACAGATAATACTTTGGATCCTGAGATGATAGCGTCCTAATGAAGTTATTTCACTGGCATTTCTGTTGAGAAGGTGTTGTTATAGCAACCTTGGTGCTAGATATTATGCACCTCTATTATTTTAGCAATCAGCAGTAGAAGACTGATATATCTTCCAAGTCTGAACTTCAACTGGGGTTAGGAAATATTGGATCCCGGAGATTTTTCCCACTCTAATGTTTTTTGATTCTATGACAGCTGACTCAGAGTAGCACATCAAAAGAGTGACAGTTGACAGGGAAAGAGGAGAAAAGAATGATTTTGCAGCCTGTGGCACCTCTAAGGAATATTGAATCCGGTAGGTAGGACTTCCTAGCGGGAGACATCAGTAACTGGAAGAATACAGCATAGGGACACCATACACCTGAAAGAAAATAGCACCATAAAAGGATAGAGAGGCTTCTCACCCAAAAGACAAACTTTTCTGCCTTAACCGCTGTTAACAATAGCCATCTCTAAACAACAACATAATGAATGGAATAAATTCAAGTGTTCTAAGTGTCCCAATTTGGGTCTCAATGGACACCCTGAATCACTCTGGTCTGCTGAAGAGTCCCAACTTCTCTGGCAGAGAACTTGAAGCTAAAAACTTTGCCCTCCCCAGTGCCTTAGCCCTGTCCTCCTTCAGCACTACGGTAAAGGAAGTTCTGCTAAAGCAATCTGCTTCTTTCTTCCTTTCCTTCCCCATGACGGTGGGATGAAGGGAAATATTAAACTCCCTGCTTACACATTCTCCAGCACGGGAGAGGTTGTGTCTCATGAAAAACAGATTTCAATGTGGGCTTCTGACACATTAATATTTTAACTGTTTATATATAATAAGGAAGTTTCAGAAATGTTCAAAAGCCTTTGGGCTTTCTGGGGAAATCTAATTTCTTTATATTTTTATTTTGCAGAAATAATTTATATATGATTTGTGGAGGACACATTTCCTCATAAAATATACACATTTCAGACAATAGAGCAGAAAGGCTGGATATAAATTTTAAAGACTTTTCCATTATGAATCTTTGTTCTTTCACACAGGACCTCAACTTCTTAGCATTAAAAATTATGAGAATCAGAAACATAATATGTTCTTATCAACAAGATTGTTTTATTTATTAACCCTCTGTGGGACATGGATGGAAAGGGGAAATGCAAGTTAATGGTACATAGACCTAGGTGGAAATGTTTTGCTCTCTACTTATTAAAGAGACATTACTACACCTGGTTCTGCCAACTTTGAGAGTCAAGTCTCAGAATGACTACACACCTAGTCTCTCTCACCAGCAGCCACTAAGCTGCAACTGATGCCTCAGAAGTGAGCAGCAGCCACTCTTCCAGAAATCCTTTGTGAAGTTGGCTTTGTGGCTATGGACTTCCCAAAATGAGAGCTGAGATGACAGTAGGAATAGCAGTGTTTGTCACCAGGGCTGGGAGGCTGCTGTCTCTCAGAGAAACCATCAGATCTGGCTCCAAGAACCAGAGTTTCTCTCTTAACTTTGGGGGTCTCAGAAGAATTTGGAGATAAATGAAAAGGTAAGAGACAAATGGCTGTGTCCACCAACTGGAGAGCAAACAACATCTGTCTATGATCAATCGAAAGCAGCCAGGAACAATTGTTAACATAGCAAAGAGAGTATAGGATAAGGGTTCAGAAGACTCAGGTTCATGTAATCGTAGGATTGTTATTTAGCTTCATTAGGATGGCATTGGAATATATTAGCATAGACCTGAGCAAGCTCAGGGCAAACTCAAGCAATGAGGGAAGCAAGAAAGGGAGGGGTTTCTGGTGGTAAAAGTTTGACTACACTGACATGTCAGTACATGCTTTGATTAGCTTGACACCCAATTCTACTGGTTCACAGGATCACAAGAAGGTAGGAGAACTCAGGGAACATCTAATCATTTTACTGATGGAAAAGATGAGATCCAAATGAACTAAAAGCTGAAAAAAACAAGACCTGGACCGAAGCAGTGAAGTAGGATGCAGATCAACCTGTGGAGCTAGGACAGGAGCTGGCTCAGATTCCTGGATGTGACGTAGGAAACCTTCTCAATGATCTCTCCGATTAACTTGCTACCTGTGTCTCCAGAAATGTACTGCCATATTTCAAGAATGGGATATTACAGGTGCATTATCTCAAATGTACAGGAGAAGTAGGACAGATGTTTGGACCAGGGACTGACACTTGCAATATACTAGGCATTAGCAGGAGAGAGAGAGATGAACAAAAGGCACCAGAGGAATGAAGAATACCTCAGTGTGAAAGAGTGGATTCCAATCCAGTCTCTGATACTAATTATGCACTCCTCAACAAGTCACTTAACCTGTCGGAACCTCCATTAATTCATCTGTAAAATGAGAGTGTTGGACTCAGTGGACTCCATGGACTCCTCTAGCTCTGAATCTCTGATCCTATGAGCCAGAATATATTGGATCAAGGCAATCAAAGGACACACCAACACACAAGGCTAATAAGACCGTCATTACCAGAACAGCCCTTTCCACTAGAGTCTCCTGACCTCATTCAGGTTTATGCTCATGTAGACTGGTGACATTGTAATGAGGACAAACAACAAAGATAGGTCATCTGATATGGAGGTAGGGTGACATTCAGGGTAGATTCAGTAGGCAACACGTGCAAACACATGGAGATGTCAGAGAGTGAGAGGTAACACGGCGACTTGAGCACTATGTGTGAACTCTGGCTGTGCATGTGAAGCATATTCATTCCATAACCTTCAAATGAAGCTACATAGACTGAATTTAAACATGGAATTAGGATTAGGGCATGAATGGGTTTTTGCCTCAAAGCCATTAAAGCACAAAGATGCAATAAAGTATTTGGATCAGTTTCAGTTGCCTCAAAAATGCTCCATAACTGTTCTCACAAAAGAGGAGCCCCATCTATCTCTGATACTAACTCCATGTGTAACCTGAGATGTTATTTCCTCCATCATGACCACATTCCCTCCTTGGCCAAACATTGATTTAGGCCATAATTATGAGATTAAGATTAAGATCTGGGACCTTAGCATCTGCTCATCCTACAACAGCTCAGGACTCACTCCCCAACCAGACATGAAGGCTAGGGCAGCTAAGCAACATATCCATAGTCTCACAGATGCTCAGATTTGAAGCCTCAGTCTTCAGATTCCAGTTTTCTTTGATAATATTTTTCTGCCCTATCTCTCCTTCAATGTATTACCCATGTGAAAGATGTCTTCCCCACCAGAATGTCAGCAAAAATGCCCACAAACCTGCCACTGTCACAGGAGGGAAAAGAGAGCCCCCTGCCCTAGCCCCTCATGCCTTCTCTACCTGATATCTGAGTGTGTCTCCATTTCCAGTGAAAGCTGGCACATACAGATTGACTTGACTTTGAAGCAGAAATCCACTGCCATTGATTGACTCATTTTCAAACATCCTATTTATTCTGGTAATTGGTCTATTAATCATTTTATAATGAGATGTTAGACTAGAAATAAGGGCTTAGTTATAAAGCACATGCTGCATGCAATACCTTTCCCAATCTCCCTTAAGTCAGTGCCTTCTCTCTGCTGGTTATCACCACTGAATCCTGTCTTGTGCTATTCTTAGAGATCCATATGCTGTGTCCACCATTACACTGTGAGCTCCTTAAGGATAGGGGCTGGCTTTTGCATTTCTTTGTATCCCCAGTGCCTAGCATAGTGCCTGTGGGGATAGTAAGTGCTGAAATGAATGATTATTGGCTGAATGAACCTGTACTGTGTATAGAGAACTTATGAATAGATATGTAAAATTAGATGATTGTCCTTCTGCTGAGAGGATTTCCAGTTATGCTGGGGGACAGAACCAGCCACAAGGGAGTCAGAAGTTATTTTTGGTGCAAGTCACATATGATGTTAATGGAAGAATAAGCCTTGGACCAGAATGGATGAGATTGCCACTCCAGCCCTCCTCCATCCTGAGCATCAGCTAAAGCTTGTCATATGCTGACTCTTTACTGCTTCAAGACTTGCATTCTTTAGTGGAGCAATGTGGTAGAACCAAGTGAACTTGGGGATCAAAACATCTGGGTTCAAGTCCTAGCTTGTCACTTAGTAATTGCGCAAATTCTAGGAAATTACTCACCCTCTCTGAACCTGAACTTTCCTGCCCCTAAAATGAGAATATTCATTCTGCCATCTCCCACTATCAGGTGTTACATAACAGAACAAGTGTACCCTAGATTTGAAATTTGGCAACTTTGGACTTTGCCCAAGCAGACAGTTTAATTTGTCTAGATCTCAGTTTCTTTATCTGTAAGAGAAAAGGTTAGACTCAATCATCTCTAAGATTCCTTCAAGCTCTAAATCTATGATTCCCATAATCTTACTGGGGAGGAAGTCAAATCCTCAAGAGGAAAAGTGGCTAACCAAATGTCACACAGCAAATCCACGATCTGAACTCAAGCCCTTTGACTTCCAATTCATGGCTCTTTTCACCACTCCACGTTTCCCATCAGGGATTTCTAAACTCTAGGGAGCTCTATGGTTACAGGTTGTTGTCATTATCACCAAAAAGGATGAGCACAGAGCAGTCTTCTTGCATGCAGCCTAGTGGTCACCCAGTACAGGCCCTTCAGCCAAACAGGTATTGATCAGTTGGGATGGTGCTGAAAACCCTTCCTCCTCAGTAATGACCCATCATCTTCATCATCACTTAAATGGCATTGCATTGGATAGAGGACTGCATCTGGATTCAGAAAGTCTTGAGTTCAAATCCTACCTCAGACACTTACTAGCTATGTGACCTTTAACAAGGTGCATAACCTCTGTCTGACTCACTTTCCTCAGCTGAAAAACTGAGACAATAATAGCCTTGACCTCTCAGGATTGTTGGGAGGTTGGAAGAAATAATATTTGTAAAAGCCTTTGAAAACTTTAAAGTATTATCAAATTGTAGCTTTCATCATTAAAAATCAATCAACCAATTCATTAGTAAGTCTTCATTATTAATAATAACTTATTGTTGCTCAGTCATTTTCAACAGTGTCCAACTCTTCATCAACACTGCTTGGGGCTGAGATTCTTCGGGCAAAGATACTGGAGTGGTTTGCCATTTCCTTCTCCAGTTCATTTTTTACAGATGAGGAGACTGAGGCAAACAGGGTGAAAGGACTCGCCCAAGGTCACACAGCTAGGAAGTGTCTAAAGCCAGATTTAAACTCAGGAAAGTGAGTCTTCCTGGTTCCAGTCCTGGCTCACTATTCACTGTGCCATCAAGCTGCTTCATTAATTATAATACATTAATATTAATGAGTCAAGCAAACATGTTTACTTGAAGTTAGAATTTACAAAGTTGTTTTGCCTTTATTAACTCAGTGGATCCCTATTACAACAGTCCCCTGAGAAAGACAGGGCAGGAGTTGGTTTTCCTTTTTGGACAGAAGAAGAAACTGAGGCTCTGAAGGGAAATGACTTGTCATGTGGTCGTGTGGCCCTTAAGTCACCAAGACCAAAGTTGAGACTTTACCTGCAAAATACTCGGCTGAGATGTACCTGTTACAATGAAAAGGTTCAGGAGGATTGCTGAGGTGTTTGACATTATCACTGTTCTATTACCCACGCACTCCCACTCACAGCCCACTGGAAATGAGCTCTTCCTCCTCATACGTCTCACGGCATGTCGCCTGAACCCTTCCTCTCATTTTCCTCACTCTATGTTGTGTCACAATGATTTTCTGTTTGTTTTTTTCCCTTGTGAGACTATGTAGGCTCATTGAGGGCAGGATCTAAGTCATTATCAACCTACATTTATATCCCCAGCATTGATCATAGAGCTTGAACAATTAAGTGCTTAATAAAGGTTTATTGATTGATTAACAAAGAGAATCAATGCTGTCTGGACATGTCTCATTCCCATTCTTTGGGGGCTTATTCAGACTTAGCTGGGGAAATGGCTAAGAATCCCAGGAGCCCAAGATCTCAGAGTTTAAAGGAACTTCAAAAACCTCTGGTCTGACTTAATACCTCAATAGGAATCCCCACTAGAAACATACCAGTCAAGAGGTCATCTGGTGGCTAATATGGAAATATGTTTTGCATGACTTCACATGAATAATCAATCTCATATTGCTTGTCTTTTCAGGGGGAGGAGTGGAGGAGAGGGAGAAAATTTTGAAAGAATGCTTTCAAAATCCATTGATTGGTTAATAATTTTTAAAGAGAGGTCATCAGGTTTCTTATTGAAGACCTTTAAGAGGGGGTAAACCACTGTCCCTAGAGACAGCCTACTTTACTCTGGGCAGTTCTAATTCTTTTTTCCATTTTATTTTTATTTTATTTTTTCTCTCAATTACATGCAAACAAACATTCTTATTACTCATTTTTCAATTTTGATGTTCAAATTTTCTCTACTCCTTAAAAAGACAAGCAATTTGATGTAGATTACATATGTGCAGTCATGCAAAACATTTCTGTATTGGCCATGTTGCAAAAAAACACACACAGACAAAAAAGCCCATAATAATAAGAAAGATTTTTAAAAGCATGCTTCAATCTTCATTCATGCTCCATCAATTCTTTCTCTGGAATATAAATAACATGTTTTATGTTTTAAATGATTTTGTTGCTGAGAAGAGCTGAGTCATGCACAGTTGACCATAGTACAACAGTGCTGTTACCATGTACAACGTTCTCCTGGTTCTGCTCATTTCACTTTCCATCAGTCCATTTAAGTCTTTCCAGTTTTTTCATCCTGCTCATCATTTCTTATAGCACAATATAATTGCATCATAATCAATATCACAACTTGTTCGGTCATTCCCCAATTGATGGACCTCTCATCAATTTCCAATTCTTTGACACTACTGAAAGAGTTGCTACAAATTTTTTTGTATATATAAAACCTTTTCTTTTTCCTTCAATCTCTAAGGGATACAGGCCTAGTAGTGGCATTGCTGGGTCAAAGGGTAAGCACAGTTTGATAATCCTTTGAGCATAGTTCCAAATTGTTCTCCAGAAGGAATGGATTAGTTCACAACTCCACCAACAGTGCACTAGTCTCCCTATTTTTCTGCATCCCATCCCTTCCAACATTTTTCATTTTCTTTTTCTATGATTATACCTCAGAGTTCTTTTAATTTGTTTTTCTCTAATTAATAGTAATTTGGAGCATTTTTATATGACTATCTGAGTTTCTTCTTCTGAAAACTTTTTGTTCATGTTTTTTGAACACTTATCAACTGGGGAATAACTTGGATTCTGATCAATTTGAATCATTTCTCTATGAATTTAAGACACTGTTTTCTAAGTGTCCTTCCAGTTCTGACATTCACATTCTAAAGGACTTCCCATCCCTATTCCTATTATGATGTAATAGGAAATAGTCTATCTCAATTCTTCTTAGCCAGGGCAAGGAGAGATCAGGCTAAAAGGAAAGCTGAAGAAATCAGAGAAACTTGCTATAATTTTTTCCCAAGTTTCCTGCTTTCCTTCTAATTTTTCTTTCTAATTTTCCTTTCTAATCTTTCGTTTATTTTGTTCATGCAAAACTTTTTTAATTTTATATAATCAAAATTTTCTATTTTACCTTCATAGTGCTCTCTCTGTCTTTTATTTGGTTACAAATTCTTCCCTTATCATAAACCTGACAGGTAAAATATTTATGCTCCTGTAATTTCCTTATCACCGTTTACGTCTAAATCATGCACCATTTTGACCTTAGCTCAGTAGACAATATGAGATGTTGGTCTGTACCTGCCAAACTGCTTTCCAATTTTCCCGGCAATTTTTGTCCAATAGTAATTTCTTGCCCCAAAATCTTGGATCTTTGAGTCTGTCAAACACTAGATGGCTATGGCCACTTATTACTATGTACTGTGTAACTAATCTATTTCATTGATCCACCACTCTACTTCTTAGCCAATACCAAATTGTTTAAATGATTACTACTTTGTAATATAATTTGAGATCTGGTACTGCTAGGCCACCTTCTGTCACATTTTTATTGATTCTTTTGGCATTTTTGATCCTTCAGTGAATGAAGCTCCTCAAGAGCAGAGACTGGTTTCTTTATGCCTTGTATCCCTGCCTCCTAACACACTGCCTGGCATATAGTGGCATTTAATAATGACTTGTTGGATTAAACTGAATAGAGAAATTGTAACTGTTTCCCTACAAAGTAATTAGTATTAGATTTATGCGCCCTCTTTTATAGATTGAAAAAATCCTACTGAAGAATGTCCCAGTCACACAACTTCTGAGAGCTAGGACTGGGCCAGAAAGCAGAGTTCAGTTCTAAACCTCCTGGTACAGGAAAGATGCAGTGAATTGAACTGTTGAGTAGAAACTAATCTCATCATAACCAGCTGTGTCTACACAGCCCTTTTTCACCTCCCAGACAAGTTTCTCTTCCTTCCTTCCCTATCACTGTCATGCAAGTAAATTTCCCTTTGATCCTCAATCTTTTTCTCCTTGACTCCAGAGGTGAGAAGCTGGACAAAAGTTTGACTCAGAATAAGGAAGTTATTCCTAACAATTTGGACCATCTAAAATTCAAAAAGGCTGCCTCCAGAGGTAATGGTATTTGACAGAGGGGCTTGTTAGGGATGGTCATTTCAATGCATTAAACTATGTCCTCTGGGCAGACAGTCCCCAAATCAGTTTCTTCAGTTCTTATTGGTCTTCTGAGCTCTGATTCACATCACAACTAGGATTTAGATAGCACTTTAATATTTACATAGCACTTTACATGCTAGCTCATTTGATTTTTCTCAACCATCATTGGAAGTAGGTGTTATCATTATACCCATTTTATAAAGGATGAAAGAGATTAAGGGTCACATGATCACACAGCTAGTAGGTGTCTGAAGTAGGATCCAAACTCCGTTCTTCTTGAATTCAGTTCCCACATTCTATCCATTATGATGCCTAGCTGCCTACATATTTGTCTACAATATTTAGGTTGAGAATTCCTTGAAAATATACATAAGTGTAGGTGGAAGAGGAGAAAGAAGGAGACAGTGTCAAGGAAACTCTTTACAAAACATGATCATGACTTCTTGCTGCTGGTGATAAAGTAAGATTGCTGTGGCAGCATGAGCAGTTCACTGGCCACTTTTCATGACCGACTTTGGAATTGTTGGAGAGAAGCTTGGAATGCTTGTGGAGGGGGGAGTGGAATCCTGGAGTGTTACCTCCCAAAATGAAGGAAGACTATACCAGTGGATACTCTTAGAGACCCAGTTCTGTGTTTGGATTGTCTGAAGGAGGAAGAATACCTAATTCCAGGTTGGTTCTAGGACTGGGTTCTAGGGATTGGAAGATATAGGAAACCCCCCTCCCGGGCAACCTAGCCAAAAGTCTATGGGCCTTAGGTCCCTGCTGGTCCCTGATGTTATTCTATCCTTCTGATACATTATGGGATCCAAGAAGACAAGGACCTTCTTAGTCAAACTGTCCCCTTCAGTACCTGGAACAGTTCCCCCACGCAATAAGCAATTAACTAGTGAGTTTAGGTTTGCAAAGTGCTTTACAAATATTATCTCATTTTATTCTCACAACAACACTGCACAGTGCCATTATTTTTCTCATTTTACAGACAAGAAAACTAAGGTAGATAAAGAGTAAGCAACTTGCCCATGGTCACACAATTAAAAAGTGTCTGCAGCTGAATTTGAACTCAGTTTTTCCTAACTCCAAGTCCACTATTCCATCCAGTGGAGGATATTCTAGAAGGAATCTATGCTTTAGAAAGAGGACGGGATAGATGGTTTTTGAGGTTTCCTTGAACTCTGCAAGGTCCAAGATCCAAAATACTATTTTATATTCTTATATTACTATTTTAAGTCTAAGTATTACCCTCTCAACTCTATTCTAAGCTCTCTGAGGGCAGTTGTCTTATGTGTTTGTCTCCACCACAGCACCAAGCAGAGGGTTAGGCAGGTAATCTAGTATACTTAAAGTCTTGTTGACTTATTCCATTTAGATCACAGACTCTCATACCTGGAAGGGTTCACTTTCTTCTTCAGTAGGAATCTTCTCTATGAAATTCACATAAAAAGTAGTCTTCCTGTCATTGCTTGAAGACCAGAAACCTAAGGTGAACTGAAAGATTTAATACCTACCATGAGTAGGTACTGTAAAAGGGGGTAGCCTTTAATTCTCCATTTTATTTAAATCTTCATTAGCCTGCAATCCCAGCTCCTCACCTTGTCTTGGGGTCCATCACCAACTATTATGGCAGTGGAAGGGGATATCTTCCTTACTTCCTATCTCAGAAACACCCCCCCAAATAGAATCATCAGATCACAGATTTCAGAGAACATCTAGCCCACAGCCCTCATTTTACAGAAGAGAAAACTGAGAAATTGAGACCCCAGGAGGTTTAGTAATCTCCCCAAGGTCATACAGATAGTAAGTGGAAGAATTGGGATTTGAACCCAAGTTCTCTGACTCCAGAGCCAATGTTCTTTTCACTGTGCTTCCTAATAAGGAATATCTGTGTAAAAAGGACCATATTCCCTGCAGAATCTGCCTTGTGTGAAGTGTACTTGTCCATGTAAAGTGTATTTCAGTTCCCAGAGAACAACATTGCTTACACACACACACACATACACACACACACACACACACACACACACACACACACACACATACTTTTCTTCATCTTTTCTTCATGTGAACAGTACTTTAATAATGGAGTCTTTCCTGAGCCTGTTTTTTGTAAGAATTACATGAAAGAATAATTATAACAAGTGAAATATAAATCAAAACAACCCTGAGGTTTTACATTACACCCCACAAAGTGACAAAGATGACTAAAAACAGCAATAGTCAACGTTAAAACGGTTGTAGAATGATACATTGTTGATGGAACAGAGAAATGGTATGAACATTTTGGAAAGCAATTTGGAATTATGGGAAAAGGGACTGCAGGGTCCATAGCCTTTGAACCAGACATTCCTTTACAAGACTTATAACCCAATGAAGCCATCAATAAGAAGAAAGTCCTCATATACATCAAAATATTTATAGTGGCACTTTTTTGTGATAATGAAAAATTAGAAACAAAACAAATGTCAATAGGATGGGGAAGGACTAAACAAATTATGTTACATGAATGTGATGGAATACTACTTAGCTGGAAGAAATTACATATGCAATGAATACTGAGAAACATGGAAAGATCTATTTGAACTGATGCAAAGTAAGTGGAGCCAGGAAAACAATATCCACAATGTGCAATGATGTAAAGGAGAGAAAGACACTAAGATAGGTTTTGTACAGCAATGTAAATGAAAAGCATGATTGCACACCAAAAAATCAAAAGTGGATATAGCAAAATTACAAAAACAAGTGGGACTTGAATGAAGAGATATGAGAGAACACTCCAAACTACCCCTCTGAGGGAGTGACTGGGGTATTACATGGTGCACATGTTTTCAGACTTTTTCAATATATTGATCAGTTATGGTGATTTTTTTTCATCTTAGAAATACTATTTGTTATATGGAATGTCTTTCTGGGAGGAGAAGGGGATGGAGAAGAATCTTGGAGATGATTGTAATGATATATATAAAAAAGAAGACATCAATGAAAACATTTTTAAAGAATCAAAGGGAACAGTGAAGGACACCAAAAATCATACTGACCATTGACAAATTTTCACCAAGTCCTCCACACCAAGTGCTCAGCCCTATGTTCTTTCTGCTCTGTAATAGAAGGAAGAAAATGAGAGAGGGATTCTGTCCTTGGGGAATTCCCAGTCTATCTAGCAATACAACTTACTCATAAGACATGGAGAACTTCTAAATTAATGAATTTTTACCTATGTGAAGAAATCCAAAAGAATCATTGTACCGTGGAGTTGATAGGGACATTGACGTTTACCTAGTCCAGGGATAGTCTAGATCCTTACATGCAGCCTTTTGACTGAATCTAACAAATTCTGTAAAATTTGAATTCAGTCAAAATGCTGTATGTAAGGATCTAGAAGGCCACATATGGCCTCAAGGTCACAGGTTCTCCACCCTGAACTAGTCCAAACTTCAATCCAGTGCAGCAGTTGTGACTAGTAGTGACCTAGCCTTTGTGGGGTTTTTTCTTTCTTTTTATTTTTTTACATTCTTTTTTATTTCAACTTCCAAATCTCTCCAACCCTCCAGCCCCACCACCACTGAGAAAGCAAGCAATATGATATATATTATATGTGTAAAGTCATCTCAAACATGTTTCCATATTAGCTATGTTTCTCCCCCTCACCGAAAAAGGTAAGAAAAATAAAAAGAAATAAAATATGCTTTGATCTGCATTCACAGTTCATCAGTTCTCACTTGAGGTGAATAACATCCCCCGGCCTTTTTTAAAATACCTACAGTTAGGAGGATCTCACAATCCCAAAAGTTGGCCTAAGGACACACTCTAAAAAGAGAGAGTGGTTTAAACTGCCCAAAAGCAGAATAAGGAGCCTGTCATAGGATCTCAGCATCTCAGAGTTGAGAGGGACCTCACAGGCCTTCAAGGTGAATACGTTTTCCTTCCACATCACTTCCAACCAATGCCTGTGGTGGAGAAAGGAAGGGAAAGAAGGAGAGATTGCCTGCTCCTGAAGCAGCCCAGAAAACTTGAAAGTGGCATGCTTCAATACTCTCAAAAGTAGAAGTGACTCTTTTGACCCTAGGTCAAATGCCTCATCGAAGGGTTAACCACAAGAATGACCACCACCACCAAACACCAATGACAGCCGGTTTTGCAAAGTGTCAACCCTAACCCTAAATGCGCTCTTTAGTGGAGGCTTGTAGGACCTGCCTACTTCTTTTTCTTTCCTTTCCTCTTTTATCAAGATCTTAGCTTCCATACTTAACACTCAAAGTTCAAAAAATGTCTTAACAGCTTTCTATCAGACTTATGCAAGCCCCCACGAGGAGCAGCAGGATTTTAAGACACCCATCATGCAGTGGATAGAACAAAAAGAAGTGCAAGGTCAGCTGGAAGGTGTCCATCCCCCCACATCAGGAGCACCCACGGCTGATTAATGTCATGTGCCCAGCCTGTTGGGATGTGAAATGAAGCAGTTTGTATACACAGGTTCTACCTACAGGCTCTCATTGCCAAAGTCATTTCGGGCACTAGGTACAACAGAGGAATTTAAGAAGTTGGTGCCAACAATTTTTCATTTTGAAATGTCTTCTTTAAATGGGAAAGGTGCCTATTCTGCAGCTCCCAGAGAGGTTAGCTCTCCAGCAGCATGTCACAGCCTGGACACTAATTCATAAAGTGTGATTTGCATAGAGGACACCTACTCACCATCATCTAAAATGCTGATGACTCTTGGAGTGTCTGGGCTTTAGTTGACAACTCCCTGCCCTTCCCCAACAGTTAGCCAGGCTCCCAGAGTATTTCAGGAGAGTGTGTGTGTACTGGGAGGGGTTGCTTCATCTTTGATCTACTTTGATCTGAGCCCATGGCCAGCAGGAACTTTCTCTTTGTTCATCTCCCATTCCCTTCACCTTAAGCTCTTGGAGAGGTGTGGGGAGTACGGACAGGTTAAATGACTTACCCAGAATCATACAGCCAGCATACGAGATGAAGACAGATTGCTTATTTTACAGGATGAAGAGTTAGGGCTGGGTGTATATTTCTTAAACTATGTGCTTCAACCAAGACAGTGTGGTGCAGTGAAAGGGGAGTTCTGTGACCTGCTTAGGCCTGCTACCAAGTCAATGGGCAACCTTGGCACTTTTCTCTAGGCCTTGGTTGCCTTTTACCTTGGAGAACTGGCTAAGATGCCTAGTTTCAGTGCCTAGATTACAGTCTCTAGAATTTAGTTGGGAAGTAGTGAACTAACTCTCTCTCTCTCCCTCTCTCTCTCTCTCTCTCTCTCTCTCTCTCTCTCTCTCTCTCTCTCTGTCCTCAACCTAAGCCCTTAGAAGCAGGATATGTAGGTCTATGGGTATCCATTGTAGTCTTAAAAAATCTCTGTTTTGGGTAGCCTATTTTTCTTACAGTAGGATATCACTCCTCTAAATAAGGCTATTCTTTCTGTCTGGCATTTCCTGTTTTGTACAATCTTTTCTTCCTGGATCGTTCCATGAAAAAACTTCCAAACTCCAGATAGCCTGATGGCTTCCTGACAATGACATTTACAATCATCAGTGATTTAGATGTTCCTCAGACCTGGTCACTTCCTGTAAAACCATGAATCTTGAGACCTGTTTTCAGATGTCCTAGGATTCCCCAGTAGGAGGCTGTTCTAGAATATAGAGGGATTCTGCTCTGGGGGTTTGGAATGAGTCTTTTCTGGTGGAAAAGATGAGTAACCCAACCTTGACTGGGACATTATGTTCAGTTCTGGGGATTACATTTTAGGGAAGGCATTGATAAACTGGATGGCATCCAAAGGAAAGAGATCAACATGATGAAGCACCTCAAGTTTGAGGTGCAAGGGAGAAACAGAAGCTCAGAAGGGACATAACTGCTCTGTTCAAGAATGCAAAGAGCTAGAGAAGCTATGAGTCTTTTTGTTTAACCCTAGAGCTAAATTCAAAGTTTTTTACAGCCTTTTCTGGTTCAAAACCTATCTCATCTAGCCATCTGCCCAAGTGATGCATCTCATCATCTCCCTGTTCCTTCTCGGAATAAAACTGACTTTTCAGGTCCCTTCTACCGTTGCACCTCATCTTTCCAATCAGAAGGTAGGACTCTATAGCAGGAATTGTAAGGTGTTTTTTATTTTTGTAACTCCAGTGCCTGGCACAGAGTAAGCATTTAATTAATGCCTCTTCATTCATTTTCTTGCTGCCCCTGATATCCTTGTTCCTACCCCTGGACATCCCCCTAAGAATCTCTGAGTCCCTTGTGGGACATTGTATTATAATAAAAGCCTACTGTTTTTGGCATTGCTGGACAGTCTGATGCTTTTGCACAAGTGTTTAAGTTCCCAACACATACTAGTCTGCCATTGGCATCTCTCACTTGAAGGGGTGAGGGGGGCACATGGATGGGCTAGGTAGGGTATAGACAAAACTAGAGGATGAACACAAAAAGGCCCTGAATGTGGTAGCTCATGTGTCTTAAGCCTGAACCATTTCCCACTCTTTTCCAGGGCCTTAGCTCAGCCACTGCTGCATTAGCTTGTGTCCTCCTAAGGGTCTTTGTCAGGAGAGACAGCCAGCAGAGCTATCCTGCTATTTAACTTTGAAGAGCAAGTGAGACAAATTCTGCCAATGTGGGCCCTTGGAAGGAAGCCCATGAGGTCTGTGTGCATATCCCTGGCAGTGGGCCATGAACAGGACAAGAAGGGCATGGCCACTCACAACCTGGGAGAATAAAAAAAATCAATAAATCTTCTGCAGGGAGAAAGACATATCTTCCGGATAGAACTGATCTCCCTCTCCATTATCACTCTCCTCTCACAATGGTATCTTTCCCCCAAAGTGAGTCTGTCACCCATCTCATTTCTGTAGGAGGATTTTGATATCTACCAACTTGTAGGCTAAGAAGAACTCCACCTCTGGGGGGGTGGGGAGCAGTTTAACTTTGAAAGTGCATTCTGGAAGGGGAAAGGTGAGTCAGTGAGAAGAGCATTAGAATGGGAGGCAAGAGATCCATAAGGGGAGATAAATGTTATGGTTCCAATCCTCATTCTGACGCCAATGGGCTGTATGTCACCTTCAGCAAGTCACTACACCTCTGGGGACCTCTGTTTTCCCACTTGTAAACTAGGGACATATTCCTGTCTTGCCCCCTCATTAGGTTGTTTTCAGGTTCAAATGACATTTAAGGTCCCTTTAACATATCATGGTGTCATCACAGGATGATGCTTGAACATCCTGGTATGATAGAGAATTGAAAACAAGAAACCTGGAGTCAAGTCCTGATTTCACCCCAAACTGACTCTGAGACCTTGGCAGGTGATTTTTGCCTCCATGAGCCTGTTTCCTCCTCTGGAAAATGGAGCTAATGGTACTTTCTGTCCTGATCTACCTCCCAGGGCTCCTGTGAGGAAAGTTTCTTAGAGCGCATTTAGGGTTAGGGTTAGATTTGGCCCCATCCACATAGGACAAGTTATCATTTTTGCTCTGTCTGTGGTCCTGACAAGCATACAATCCCTTACTCAAGCAATCAGCCTTGTGTGTGAAAAGCTAAGTAGAATGGTGGCACAGAAACCTGCACACTGGCCTTCTCTCTCATTTTGGACATTAGTCTGGATTTGGTCTCCAGCCAGAAATCATAAATCCACATATGCCTGGATGGCAGGTCCCTGGCCCTGTTTGTGCAGCATAACCTCCACTGGAGTTGGATGGCTTGGTTTGTCCTTCAGCATAATTTGGCTGGGTTAACACCCACCACTTTCATTAGGCTATAAAGTTCCTGAAGCATGTTTTGGGGTCAGCCCCACCCCACCCCCTGGAGTCCCATTTCTACAAGCAGAAAAAAAGAGAGGGCAGCCCCTTTATCTGTAAGCAGCAGCTACAAATTTTCTGCTGTCATTTTCTTTTCCCCCAGAAACTCATATGCTGTCAGAGCTAGAGGTACCTGAACAAAAATCATCTCTACAATACTTCAGACAAGTAACTAACCTTTCAACTTCCTTTGGGATATCTCCAGTGACAAGTAGCTCATCACCTATTCACGAAGCCATTCCACTTTGAGACAGCAATAATTATTGGAAAGTCTTTCTTAACATTAAGCTGAATATACCTCTCTGGAAATTCTCCCCATTGCTCCAATCTCAATACTCTAGAAACAAGCAGGAAAAAAATGAGTTAATATAGGCAACCCTTGAAGAACTATGTAAATGGGAACTTCTTGTAAATCTAATCCTTCTTCCATGGGACAACCTTTCTAATTCTTGAAAACAATTGTCACTCACTATTTTCCCTTCCCCAGACCAGTTTCTGCTAGTCCTTGATCACCAATACTCAGTTCCTGGAAGGTTAGGGCAGATCTCCGAAGCATTTGAGTATCATGTTGTCTTGTGCATATTGGTATCTGGGTTTTATTTCCCAACTAGACCAAAAGCTCCCTGAAGGCAAGGTCTGTGACTGATCTAATGTCTCTTCCTTATGGTCAAGCATAGAGCTCTGAATGCAGAAAACACTTATTATATGTGTATTGAATGAATATTATTTATCTAAGGAAGCAAGCACAATCAAGGCTACACTGAGAGACAAAGTCCAGGACTAAATAAGTGATAAAAACCATGGTCCCGAGCCCAGGACAGACCTCAACTGGGACATTATATTCACTTCTGGGGGTTACATTATAGGAAAGGCATTGGTGAAGGGGAAACATTCAAAGGAAAAAGCCCAAGATGGTAAAGGCCCTCAAGTTTGGGGTACAGAGGAGAAATAAAAACTCATAAGGGATGTGATTTCTCTGTTTAAGCAGGCAAAGAGCTAGAGAAGGGATTTGCCTTTTTTCTGTTTGACCCTAGAGCTAAACTCTGAGCTGAAGTGGAACTTGGAGCATTTGGTAGAAGCTTCAAAAAAGAAGGCTGAGGGTTAATAGGAGGAAAAACTGCCTAAGGAGGAGAGCTGTCCATGGTGGAAAGGGCAACTTCAGAGGGTAATGAGCAGCCTTTCAAGGAAGGCTTGAAAAGGTTTGGATATTGTCATGGGCTTCTTGCTCAAGTGTAGGCTCCCCATGCTGTTCACTACTATCTGTCTTCCAACTCCGAGGCTCTGTAATTCTTCAGAATGAATGCTCCTCTCAACCTTCTTATACCATCACATATGTCTTCAGACTTCACATTCCAGAATTTCTGATCAAACCAGGTCCTCCAGTGCTTGTTATTCCCAGGGTTCCACACAAGGTCTGACATGTTCTAGGTGCTCAGTAAGTGTTCATTGACTTGGCTTCAGACAGTTGTCATATCTCACTCACTGTAATGGGATTCAATGAATTGGGATTGAAAGGAATGGAATCTAGATTTGGTCCCTTTCCTCTCTGATCTACCTTTAAACCTTTCACTTCCCCAAACCAGTGTTCCTGGCCTCCAAGACAGGTTTTTCATTTAAAACTCCAGCAGCTTGGATCTTTGTGTGATGTTGGTAGCAAGAGGTATCAATGGTCCTCAGGAGAAAGTCTTCTTATGTGGTCTATCACAGACGAACCAAGCAGTGTTTACTCATTCAGAGTGTCCTCTCTCAGACATCCTGACCTCTCTCTCTCCCAGGCTCTGCTCTGTGATCTCACAACTCTAAACTTTAACACACACAAGTAAACACCCCAAATTAATGAATTTTTCAAGAAATCATTTTATGTGAGGTTGAGGCTATTTCCAATTGTGCCACCTCTTATATAGAGTGAATAATGAAGAACTTTCTAAGGATTAATAATCAAGATGTTCAGAGGGCATGTGTACGTCCTGCCCCTGAACAGCATTATGTTTATGAAGTCCTCTTTAAGACAGTCTCTTAGAATTCCAATGAAAAAGGTCAGGGAAAAGAGGAAAAAGGGAGTGCTTGCGTACATTTGCCCTACCACCAGACTCTGGTTCAAATTGAACCTTGTGTCTATTCATACAGCAGAGCACATCTTCCAAAAAACCTTCGGAACTAAGATGAAAGCCATGCTCCAAAACCCACGGTCCTATACCCTATAATGCACTAGGTCTTCATGTCCCAGACTAAGGAACACTTCTCTATCTAAGCAAGTACCAGCTCGGATCCAATTAGCCCACCAGCATTGACTTACTAGTCCTGTGGACTTAGGCAAGGCACTTCAGGTTTCTAAGTCTCAGTTTCCTCAACTATAAATTGGAGGTGAGGATACTTGTATTAGTTATTTTACAGGATCCTGGTGAGGAAACCTAATGCACTATAGGATTATAAACTATCATTAACTATTATTATTCTGCAACCCTTATTCCAAGAATTCTAGTAAGGACTTGGCCAGCTTATTCAATCACTAAGTCTCACATTTGGGGATAAAATTGGTCTTTAAGATTTTCCACTATCCTCCCGCTTTCATTTGGGTTAGGGCTGTCAACAGCCAACACACTATCTAGACCCCATGCACAGAGAGGAAGGGGTGATCTTGACCTATTTCATCTGAAGGGCAGTATACTGCCTCACCTCCAATCCAACTCAGAGGAATTTTCCTTAAGGCCAAAATGAGAGTCTCCCCATGGAGTAGGACAGACACTGCTGGTCCTATTCAGGGCAGCAGTTGAAAGAAGAGCTCCATGGAGGCAAGGCACTGCCCTGGAACACATTGGAAAGTTGTCTCTAATTCTGATATGGCTTCTGCTCCATGATGTAACCTTGAAACTCACAGCACCAACTGCATCCATGTCTGCCCATAGAGAATAAGCCTAGTCATGTAAACAGGCAAATTATTTGAATTCTAAGAACTACAAAAGTCATATAAATGCTAAGGACAAAGGGCAAAAATGCTGGTTGGTTGGTTCATTAGTTAGCTTGTTAAAACCATTTCAGATAAGAAGAAATCAAGAAAATGAAGGGCCTGCTCCTAGGAGTGTCTGGGATGAGACATAGGTGACAGTGAAAAGAGTCAACTGTTTGAGTCTTATTTGGTTTCTGTTTTCATATCAAAGAGAATAATCTTTGAGCTGGTAAGAACTAAAAAATAGTGACATGGAGTTGAAGATGAGTGAGTATCACTGAATCATACATTTAGAGCTGAAAAGAACCCTAGAGGTCATTGATTTTAACCCTCTCACTTTATAGATGAGGCATAGATGGATCAAGAGACTTATCCAATGCCACAAAGATAGTAAATTTCTAAGATGGGATGTAAACGTAGGCTTTCCTAACTATGCAAGAACACCTTGCTGCCTTCCATATCTTCGAGCTACTGGACCCAAATCAATTATATATCTCAGGAAGCTGAATGAACAGGCCCTAATAAACCATTATCAGGGATTGTTAAGACATCTTGGAGAAGGATAGAGGCACTCCAGAACTAGAGAACTGCAAATGTTATCCTGAGTATCACAAAAGAATAGGGGATCAAGTCCAAAAACAACAGACCAGTGAAATTAACTCCTGTTCCTGGCAAAATTCTCATATGTATCATTCAAGCAATGGTTTGGTAGCATATGAAGACACAGTGGTCATCGCCAAGTGCCAGTATAGCCCCGTCAATGACAGGGCAGGAATACCAAATTGACTTCATCTTCTTTTGAGATAGATTGGTGATTCAGAGGAATGCTATGTGTATGTCATACTCTTATTTTATGATCTAGATGTGATTCATCAGCAGAGTGAACTCTCAGTGAGGAAATTCCCTCAAGAAATGCAGATAGACAACTTCCTTCAGCACATACTGAGCACTGATAGGTTCAATGACTTGCCCAAGGTCAATTAACCAGTATGTGATAGAGATGGAATTTGAACCTGGGTCAAATCTCTATCCATTAGCCAATACCACATGTCAGCTCATCTGAATATGCTTAGATTCCAGCAAAGTATTTGACAAAATAGTACTTGCTATCTTTGTTGTGTGTGTGCTCATCCTTCATTGCCAAAGAAGACCATGCCATCAGTGAAATAATGGCTTGACTTGCACTTGACTTTGTTTTTGAGTGAGGTAGGGCTGTGCAAGACACCAGCCTCACTTCTCCTCCAGAGCCATCTGAAATTCATCAAGATGACTGGAGATGACCCAGGATGAGACAATTGGGGTTAAGTGACTTGCCCAAGGTCACACAGCTAGTGAGTGTCAAGTGTCTGAGGTGAGATTTGAGCTCAGGTCCTTCTGACTCCTGCACTGCTGCTCTATCCCCTGCACCACCTAACTGCCCCTCTTGCTATCTTCATATTTAAGATGAAGAGATATAAACTAGTTTATAGTAGAGTTGGTATATCTGGACCTGATTTAATGAGCACAAGCAAAGGGCCTCATTAATAGATCCAGGTCAACTTGGATGAAAATCTCTAATGAAGTATAACAGAGATTGTTCTTCCCTTTGCGCTATCCCACATTTTTATCAGTTTCTTAGATGAAGCCACAAATAGCAAGCTTATCAAATTTGTAGATGCTACAAAGCTTGGAGAGTTAGGTGGTGAGGTGGAAGGTGACATTAGGGGAAGAGGATGGAGATCATAATATTTAGAGCTGGACAAAATCATTAGAGCCTGTCCTATTGCTTACAGAGGAAGAAACAAGCTTCAAGAAGTGCTGATCGCCCAAATTCTCACAAGTGTTAAGCAGCAGCACTGGGGTTGAAATCAAATCCTCGAATTGCAAATTCAATATGTTTTCCAGAACATTTCCCAAGCTTTTCCTCAAGTGCTGAGAGCTGCACCCTTTCATTCTTTTCTTTCAACACCCATTTGGCATCTAAATCCAGGGAAATGTGTCTGGAAGGGACCTTAGAGGCAAGGGCATTAAATACCAGGACTGGAAGGGACCTTAGAGCATGGAGCCACTTTGAGTCTGCTACCATGCCTTATTTCAGCTCCACAGAATGAGATGCCCCTCCCAGGATAAGCTTATCATTTTTAAATACACCAACAATTCTGCTAACTCCATTCTAGACTGAGTCTTCCTCCTCCCCAACCTCTTGTCCTCTCTCATTGAAGGACAAGAGGGTGGAATACGAAACTTCCCAATACTTTCTGTTAGAGAGGGTAGAAATTGGACTCTTAGATCACTCCACCTTGATTATACTGCCCTGCCTCATTTCAACATCAACAAACAAGATACCCCCACCAGGGTGCCCCTTGCCTCCCTCCCTGCTCTTCAGTCTCCTTTTGTGTGTTGGCTTCTGCTTTCAATTTTAAGCTCATTGAGAGCAGGGAAAATTTTTCTTTCCATTAATTGTATCTCTAGAACTTCACACAGTGCCTGGTTGTCTTCAATGCTTAATAAATGTTTATTGGATTGGATTAGAGCACAGAAAGTGAGTGCAAAAAGGAATCTTGGGACCTACTATTCAGATGTGAAAACTGAGGAATCTCTTTGAGATTGTGCCCCTTCTTTTATAGATGGTTGGCTATGTTCATTTTCGAAGAGGACCAAAATGACATCACTATGATAAAGTGAAGTTTCAGTGTATATCTGACTGTGACTGATCAGACCAATACGAGCTTGGAATGCTCTACCAAAGATTGGGCACAGATAGTCTGTTTGAATATTTGGGGTGGATATCCCCAATTTGTGCATCTTGCATTTACTTTGTGCTGTCTCAATTCTGCTTTGCTCAAAGAACACAGTGCCTTTTCTTATGTGGACATGCCATGCTGAGTGGACCTGTGCCAGTATCTCCCATGTTGCACAGTCAAATCCAGAGTTCTTGTGAGAGACCTTGAGAGTGCCCTTGTATCATATCACTTCTTCTAACCACCATGTGACCACCTGCCCCATGTGAGTTCTCCATAAAATAGTCTTTTTTTGGCAAGTGTACATTTTGCATTTAAACAATGTGGCCAACCCATAGGAATTGTGCTCTCTGAAGCACAGCTTAAATGCTTGGTAGTTCAGCTCAAGCAAGGACTTCAGTGTCTGGTACCTTATCCTGCCAAGTGATCCTCAGAATCTT
>CM053770.1:244130461-244226035 GCA_028658325.1 Potorous gilbertii | reverse complement strand
ATGTTTTTCCTACATAATGAAGTCTGACCAGCATAAGAGGGGAAGGTCAATACCTAATACCTGCTCTTTCTCAGGCAGTTGGAGAAATAGACAAAGCAAGAGGCAGACCCCAAGGGCCGCTCCCAAGCCACCAGATGAGAAAGGGCTGCTGCTACTAATTAGAGGACATTGCAATCCAATTTCCAGGAAAAATATCTGCCTCCTTGACAATGTTCATTGTGATTGAATGCAATAACCAGAATATCAAGAAGGGAGGTTTGGGAAGCCTCATTTTGAACCAGAATCTGCTGATTCCAAACACATTTTTCTTTGCACAATGATATACTGCCTCCCTTCCTCTTGGCCTCAGTTTCCCCATCCATAAAGTGAAGGAAGAGAAACTGAACACTTAACAATCATAGATCTGGAGTGTAAAGTGCCCTTCCTAGTCCAACCTTCTCATTTTAAGGAAACTGAGGCCCAGGAAGGTAAAGTATCTTGCCCCAAATCAGACAGTAGGAGAAAGCATGATTTGAACCCTGATTGTCTTTCCACTGTACTATGGGGGCTCTTTTCATGTAAACTTTCATTTTCTCTAGTGTTTTAAAGCTTACAAAATATAACAAGGGAGGGAGACAAGAATCTAGTAAGATGAGAAGTAGCCATCTTATCGTCCCGTTTTACAAATGAAGAAACTGAGGAACAGAGAGTCACCAAATATTCCAGCTTGGAAGGGTTCATGTGAATAATCTCTTCCAAACCTCTCATTTTACATTGTCCAAAGAAGGAGAGTGATTTGTCCCCATTCACACATGAGTGAATGGGAGTGATGGAATTGAAATCCAGGTCCTCCAGCTCAAATCTCATGTCCTTTGGAATAGAGTTCACACATAGTCCTTCAGATGAGGCTCCCCAGGTTAGCTCTGCCTCTTAAATATATCTTCCACCTGCCTTTCATGGAGTCTGAAATGTAACCATTAGAAATTCACTTGCAGATGCTGAAAACTGCATCTTGTATTTCATCATATCCTACAATATTCAGCTGAAGATGATCCAGAGGCAGGTTTCCAGCATGGTGAGGCACAGGGGGAACAGTGGAAATAATAAGGGATATTTAACCTGGAGAAGAGAGACTTATAGAGGATACATCTGCTGTGGACAAGCTTTTGAAGGGATAACATGTGGAGAAGGGTTTAGACTTCTCCTGTTTGGCCTGAGAGAATGGAGCACAACAGGGGAAAGTGCTAAACAAACCAATGTTAACCTGGAGTCAGGAGAAATTTTCTAACTATTAGCACTCTAAAATGAGAATAGTTTGTCTTAGGGGTAGTGATTTCATAGTCACTAGATGTGTTCAAACAAAAACTGGAGGACTCCTTGTTTGGGACACTGTTGAGCAGATTCCTATTCTAGCACAGGAAGTACCAGGTGACCTCTGATGCACCTTCCAGGTCTGCAATTCAGTGATCCAGTGATTCATTCACCACTCCTGCAAAGTCACAGTGAGAGACAGCCTTCTGCCATTACTGCTCAAGAATGTTGGCTTGAGTCCAGAACAGAGACCTGACTCTACAGCCCATATTCACTTTGGGCATCGGATGGTTGCTTCACCCTTTGTGTGTCAGTTCATGATTCCCTCTGCATTCTATCTATAAGATCAGAACCGCAGAAGACTGATTTCATCTCCATGTGCCCTGGAGAGAGTGGATTGTCTCTGTTCATCTCATCTTCATTTGGATTGCAGAAGCAGATTGGATGAGAGACCCAAGTTGGCTACAATTGCCTTGGAATCTGCCTGTGATCACAGACTGAGAAATGGCTGACCTTCCCAGATAGATCCTTGAATAGTCTCAACTGGGACACTTCCTTCTCTCCCTGTCAGATGATCTTGTCATCAGAGGCCAATTGGCAGGATCTGTCTGTCAGAAACAGTCATTGATTTAATGAAATTCTGCCAACATTTATGAAATGCCCGGTATGTACAAAGTCCTGTGCTGGAGTATGGGTCTGAGAGAAAGATGGTGATGAGGACAATGACAATGAGGATGATGATGCTGATGGTTCTGTTGGTGGTCATGGTGGTGGCACTGGCAATGATGGTGACTCTGATGAGGTTATTTTTCATTCTGTTGGTGGTCATGGTGATGATGATGATGACAGTGATGGTTTTAGCAATGAGGATGGTGATGGTACTAGTGGTATGGACAGTGTTAACAATTCATGTTCAGAGAGTGCTTGAAAGCTTATGAAACACTTTCCTTGAAACAATCTTGTGACATGGGTGGTTCTAGTTCTAGTAATTCATTTTACAAATGAAGAACCAAAACTTGAAGAGCTTGAGGTCATACAACTAGTATGTGTTAGAATCACAAATACATAGCTCTGATTGTAGGTCAGAGAATGTCTTCAAAAATGTAGTGATATATAATATGGACCTGTGGATTGGGCCAATGGAAAGAGCACTCAATCTGACATCAGAGAGCCTTGGGTTTGAATCTTGGCTCTGCCTCTTACTCATTGTGTGATATACAGCAATTCTTTATAACCTCTCTGATCCTCAGTTCTCCCTCTAAAACTATTGAAATTGGGTAAGGAAATTTTTTAATTCCCCTCCAACTATAAAATCCTTTGAATATGGATGGATGGATGGATGGATGGAAGGAAGGAAGGAAGGAAGGAAAGGAGGGAGGGAGGATGGAAGAAAAAAGAGATTCTAATTTTGACTTCTCACCTTTCCAGTAATGCTGAGTCATTCTAATGAATTGAAGGGACAGAAGTAATAGGAGCAATGAATTCCTAGCCTCCCCCTAGGAATGAGTTAGCAAGGTCACATTTGCCCTGCAGGTAGATTCAAGAGTTCTGAGGACCAGGGCACACACCTCAAAGAAACAATAAATCTAGTCATTCAATATCCATTCATTCATCTACTGTTGTATATCAGGTGACTTTTACAATTAATAGAAGCAATCACTTCCATTTTTATAGTATTTAAGCAGTATACAAAGCTCTTTTCTCACAATAGTCCTGTGAGGTCATGATTGTATTATTGCCCCTGTTTTTCACATTAAGAAACTAAGGCAAATAAACATTATTTGACTTGCCCAACATCACAAAGTTAGCAAATGTCAGAGTCAGATTTCAGATTCACATCTCCTGACTCTAAAACGGGGATTTTTAACCTTTTTTGGTCTCACAGATCTCTTTGGTAGTCAATTAAGTCTCCACTGTAATTTGTTCATAATTGAAGGAAATGCTCAGTTTTGATTAGATGTTAGTGAAAATAAAGTTGTTATTTTTTCCCATGTAAATTCATGAAGGCTCTTAAATCTGTCCACCAATCCTGTGGAATCTGTAGATCTTAACTTGATAACCCCTTAAACTCAAGCCATCATTATATCACGTGATTAGATGACCTTTAAGGTCCCTTCCAATTCTAATCTATGCTCCTATAAAGCTAGAAATAATAAGACACTCTGTCTTAGAGGAGTTTTTAGATTGACTCAACAACCCTCATTTCCTAAGTACATAACAGTGCTGAATTCTGTCCTCATGCTTAAGAAAATATGGATACCTTGGAAGAAACATTATTTTATTACATTTGGTTTACATCCCTTCAATGCTCAAAACCTACTGTGACTGCAAACTCCTCTCCATGGTGGTTAGTATTGTGTTAATGAGTATCTCTGTATTTAGCCAAGCTGTTCCTTAGATGACAGAAGGACAGTGTCTGGCACAGCTTTTGAGATCCTAGGGTCAATCTTCACTCCGCAATGAGGAAGCAGGGTTTGACTGGCTGGATTGAAGGAACAGGTGCAAAATGAACCATTTATTAATGAGAAGAGTTAAGCATTTGTGGGGCCTGTCATTAACCTTTGAGAAAGTCCATGATGAACCCCCTCATAGCTCCTGTTGGAGACAGAACTTGGGCTGGAGGGACCAGAGAACTGACTCCAGAGAGTAACTTGATCATTGTATAGTCCATTAAAGGTTGGGTCCTGAACTTTTTCTCAATATCACATTTTCCTCTATGTCACTTTTCTAGACAAAATTGTACAGATTTCATTTATAAAATGATAATTCCCCTAAGTGCATAGCCATTCAGATCATCACTTCCCCTTGGAAGCAATCAAGCTTTCAGAACTCCTAACCCAGATTTGGTAATTATTCATCATCATTAGTAATAAGTCTATTTATTTGAAATGTCATCTCCTTAGTCATCTTGCCCATCATGGGCAGAATGGGCCAATTGGGCAGGTTCCAGTATAATTTCACTTGCAAATTCATTGAGTGATTGGGAATATTTTCAGGTTTTGAAACTTCCAAAAGAAATCTAACTTCTGGATCCAGTTTCTAACCACACTATAGTTATTTTATGACACATAGAACAAGCTATGGTTTCATCTTTGCTCTGAAACTTTGTGAACTGTTGCATCCCAGAATAGACTCCCCCTCTCCATTGGGACCTATACTGCCTAGAAGTGCATAGAATGCTAGTTATGCAGCTGGGTCTGAATTGGGAAGAAGATATGGGATGAGCATCTAATTAATTAACTCAGCCTCAGTGCTGAGACCTGGGATGAGAATCTGCAGTGGGGATGTATACCTATGAACCTTTTCATTAGACAGATAGAAACAGACCAGTCAGGTTTCTGGGACTCCTTATAGCCAATTTATGATGACATATGAGCTGATCAATCGTATGTTAAAACTCTGGAGGCCCAGACAAATGAAATGACTTTTTGTCTCAGCTAGTAAATATCAAAGTTAGGCGTTAAGGCCATGTCTCCTAACTAAACAGTCATTTTCCCACATCTCATTGCCTCCATACAAGAAGACAGAGTGCTATATCTGGAATCAGGAGAGCCTGATTCAAATCTCACCTCATACATTTACTATCTGTATAACCATAAGAAAGTCACTAAAATGCACCCGAGCCTCAGTTTCCTTATCTGTCAGCAGAGTCTTGTATAAATCATGAGCTTAAAAATGCTTCTACAGTTGAATTTGATGAGCTAAATGTGTCAGAAGGTTGACCACTGGGGAATGCATGCTCAAGGCCCCAATAACTCACAAAGACAAGCCTCCTGTGACATGGTAGAAACAATATTTACAATAGTGAAATCACAGCTCTTTTAAAGTCCTGTTATGTGTCTCCAGTCCACAAAGTTCTCTAAACCTTTTGGAAAGCTGTTGTTACTTTTAAACTGTATGGACCAGCCTGTGAGATCTTCCCTGATCTCCACGGATTACCTGCAGAATTGAGGCCAGACTTCAAGGACCTTTACATTCTTTGCTTCTCTCCCCTCTTGGATACTGGATCTCTGCCCCTTTCAGACTGTAACCTCTCACTGCCATGGAATGTCATCAGCCCAATCAGTGCCTGCTGAAATACCAGTCATTCAAAAGCATGAAGTCCTCTTGTCCAAAAATGTTCCTCTTCTCCATTCTAGTCCCCTCCTGATGAATATTCTGCCTATACTTTGAAGTCAAATTTAGATGTCCTTCCTCCAGAAAGCTTGTGATTGCAGCCTAAGGGAGAGGAAAGAGTCCCCCGTCTGGAGTGAGAGAACCTACAACTCAGTGTTGGCTCTGAAAGGCCTGCTGAAAGCTCCTTCGATGCACTAGAGTCAGTTTTCTTAACTGCAAAAATCAGGGGATTGGCCTTTTGCTTTGTTCAGATGCATCCAACTCTTCATGACCCTGGACCACAGCACACCAATCTGTCCACGGTGTTTTCTCAGGAAAGATACTAGAGGGGTTTGTCATGTCCTTCTCCAATGGATTAAGGCAAACAGAGTTACACAGCTATTAAGTATCTTGGGGTGACTTAGAACTCAGGTCTTCAAATCAACTGCAGGTCCCAAAGTTCTATTGACGGCACCACCAAACTGCCATCAGGGGCTGAATTAGCTGATCTCAAAGGTCCCTCCAGACCTCACACAGCACTCACTGTGATTGTCCTTGATAATCTTTTCTTGTCAGGTTGTGTACGAATTTAGAGTTATCTACATTTGTGCCATAGGAATGATACCTTAGCTAAATTTTGTACCTTCAATCTGGTTGAGAAGAGGAAGTGGCACATTCCAAGCCCAAGGGGCAGCCAGCATGGACACATGGAGGCCAAAGAGAGAGGACCAGGAGCTGGAGATGCAGGGAGGTGATTGAATGAGGATGGTGACAGTGAGGAGGAGGTGACATCCATTTTAAATAGGTGCTATTGTTAACTTTATTTTACAGTTGAGGAAACTGAGGCAGAAAGAAATCGAGTGACTTGCTCAGAGTCACACAGCTAGTGAGTGTCTGAGGCCAGATTTAAACTTAGGTCTTCCTGCTTCCAGGCCTACTGCTCTCTCCACTGCATAGCTTGGGTGTTGAAGTGAATTGAACTGAATTGAATTTAGTCTGTTCCCCTCATCTCAACTGTGGCTAGAAAATCAAAGCAAAGTTGTTTCCCCTTCCTGGGCTCCAGAGGTCAAGGTTTGCCAAACACTCCATGTATATCATCCCATTTAATTCTAATTATAGCCTTGTGGTGTGCAGACAACAGGTGTTACTCTTGCTTTACAAATGGGGAAACTAAAACTCACCAAGCTTTACTAACTTCCCAAAGTCACGAAGTTTGAAAGGGTTGGAGGCAGGATTGGACCACAGATCTTCTGGACCACCAAATCAAGAGCAGCAGTTGTATCATATAAGACTAGAATAAAGCCCCATGAGCCACATTCCTCCCCACCTCCCCTGTTGTCCTGATCTCACAATTTGGCCAGAAACCAGGCTCCTTCTGGAATTAACCAATAGGGCATTTCCCTGCTCACACTTAACCCAATAGGGATCACTGGCAATTCCTGGCAGTCTCTGGCGTTAGGGTTCTCCTCATACATTAGAGTGCTTTGATTTTCCCATGATCCCATCAACATCAGGAAAATGTTTGCCCAATGTCACTTCTAAGTTCAAAATCTCCCATGGGAAATCCATCAGTGATCATAATCTCACACAGTCCTCAATTCTATCTATAGGAAGAAGCTTCAGAGGACCTGTATTTCAACACCCTCAGAACTGTGAAGCTCAGAGCAGGAAAAGCACTTGCACAAGGTCATCCAGCTAGGAGAGAGGATTTCTACTCAGGGATTGTGACTCGAAACCACATACTCTTTACCATGGTTCCACATGGGCTTGTTCACCACAAGCTGTCAGATTGTTAGTTTAGTCATTTTTCAATTATGTCTGACTCTTTATGACTCATTTGAGATTTTCTTAGTAGAGATACTGAAGTGATTTGCCATTTCCCTCTCTAGCTCATTCTGCAGATCAGGAAACTGAGGTAGATACTCAACATACATCATCTCCTTGTCTAAGTTCACACAGCTAGTAAGTATCTGAGACCAGATTTTAACTCAAACCTTTCTGGCTCCAGACCCTGCACTCTCTCCACTGATGGCTCACATTTCCACAGTGCCTTAGAGAGGAGACATTCTTCAGGGTTACAAAGCTGATGTGGGACCAAAAGGTGGAAGCTCCATAATGACATACTGCAAGTCAGTCAAAGGAAGAATTTGTAACAGAATGATAACTGTCTGACAGTGGGATGGAGAATCTCAGTAAAGAGTGAATTCTCTTAGCAATTGAAGTCTGATACAGGCTAATGGAGAATTCTCAACTCCAAACTGCCCTGGGCTAACTTGAATCTAAGTCCATGAGCTAAGTTCCTTGGGTGTCTAGGTTTGGAAAGATTTGTCGAGAGCAGGGATATGGCCCTTCAGCTGAATCCAGATTTGTTCTGTGAAGTTTAGATTCAGTCAAAGGACCATACTAGGACCTAAAGGGCCATATGTGGCCTCAAGGCTACAGGTTCCCCACCCCTAGCCTAGAGACTAAAAGATCTGGGATGCCCACTCTTGGGAGGAGCCATGGACACCCAACCTGCATGGTCATTTTGATTAGTTTTCTTCTGTGCTTATGATTAAACATTTATATGCATGCTGTACTTCTTAAATTCCATTGTAACAGAGTGTTGAGGAGAAGTGGAGTTCCCCAGTGAATGGGAGCTCCAATCCCATTGGATTAATCCACACCTGCCGTACCCTGGACGTGGTTTAGCCCATCTGTGGAGATGGTTTTACCAGGACATGCCATTGAGCATGCTACAACTTCTTGGAGCCGCAGGTGAATTAGGGAGGTGTCTACCCCAAACATGTGAAGACTTCCCCTGCACAATGGGCAGATGAGAACCATTTGTTCCAACTGTCATGAAGGTAGATGAAGGAGGTGCCAGGTAGCCCTTAGAATTTGGTCAGACACCAAAGATGCCAAGGTCATCCACTGCATCCCAGGCTGTCACCAGTCATCCTGACTTCTGTCACTGGATTCGGGAAGAGAGAATGAGGCTGAGGACTTGGTGTAACTCTGCCTCACTGAAATCCAACTCATGTGCAAGCCATCACCCATAATGTCATTGGTTCTTTTTAAAAATGAAGAGTGGACAACCCTATCCCTAGATTCAGAAAATGAATCACAGCACACACGCACGCACACACGGCCACAACTAGGAGATGGAGACAGCCAGTACTCCAAATACACTAAAGCATTTGGGTGGAATACATACAGTCTCTAGAGAGAGCCAGTGTCAGCACTGGGCCACATTTACATCTAGGTCAGTCAACAATGCCCCCTGGTGGTGAAAGTTGTAAATAGCTTTGTGTTGATGGAAGTCTTTAGCAGTCCTTTTCAATGTGGAATTGACTCTGGGTTCTCCAGGGCTTTTTCCCACAAAACATAAGTTTTAATGGCTCCTGATCCCAAAACTTACTAGCTGGGAAAGTCATGGCACCTCTTTAAACCTCACTTTCCTCATCTCTAAAATAGGGAATTATTTTCCCATTTAATTATTTCCCCAAATAATTGATCGTATTTGCATGGCCTCCCTCCAAAGACTATCATGGGAAAGAGAACTGGAAAACTACAACTGTGTACAAAAGGCTTCTCAGTACATCCGTGGCCCCACAAATTATTCTGGCTGACTTCTGAGAGCTCCAGTGGACCAAGGGTGATGTTCTTCAGTCTTACCCTCTATTATAGCGTCTATATCCAAAGAGTGGAGATACAATTATGGGCAGGAGGAGGATCGGATTCTGGAAGCAATACTATCAGTAGGTTTGAATGAGGTGTTTATTGAGTTTTCTGTAAAATTCTCTAAGTTCAACATGTATTCTTTAAAAAAACCACTATTTGCATACATGACTGGGATGGTGGAGGAGGGTCAAGGAATCTGAGCCTTGGTAGTCCAAGGATATTTTTATCAGTCCAGTACAAAATGCAGTGTTTGAGGAATGTGATGTTTACCTTAAAGTTTTAAGGGCCAGGGGCCAGGCAGACAGCCCCTAGGGTCCCTAACCTCCCTCTCCTCCCCACCCCAATCCTTTTACTGGAGCTCAGATCCCTGGGTAAGCTAATGAATTGTCCTGGAATGCATTCTGCTGGCCAAGTGCCCAGGAAGATACACAGTCCACAGCCATACCACATATTCTAGGGCTCCCAGTGCACAGCACCAGTAACCTTTGCTTTAACAGACAGCATTACATTCCACCTTGGGAAGCCAGCTGTGGGATGGAAGTAGAGAGGGAGGAGGGCCCCCAGCCAGCCCCCAGCTACCCCATCAAACCAGAACACAGGCACAAGGCGCTGCTGTTCACAGGGGCTCCTGGGGACAACCTGGGTGAGCTCCTTCCCTGCCTTAGTGTCTGACCTTGGGAAAGTCTCATCCATTTTGTGGGACTCCGTCTCTTCATCTGTAAATTGAAGAATATCATCTTCTCCCGCCGGCTTCGTAGAACTATTATGAGTTTAAAATGAGATAATGTGTGTAAAGAGGCCTCAAACAACTTTCAAATGCTATGTAAATGTCAGGCATCCTTATAACTATCATTGTTCTTGTCCGCAGTTTCTATTTGATGAAGTTCTGAGAAACAATCCTGGGAAAAGTCACCATCCTACTACGGTTCTTTCCTATTTAATATTCTGCTATGTATTGTTCAGGCAGGCAAAATAACGACTCTTTGGAACTGAATAAAACGTGTCGGGATGGAAACTCATCGTCTGGAAGAAACCCCTGAAAGCAGCATGAGACAGCTCCAGTATCAAGCAGCATGCTAGCCAACAGGTGGCATGTTGAATAGAGCCCCGGACTTGAAAGGATAAGAAATGAGTTCAGTCCTGACTCAGACACTTAGCGATGTGACCTCAGCTAGCCTCAGTCCCCTCCTCTGTAGAATGGACTGATCATAGCACCTGCCTCCTAAGATTATTGTAGGAATCCATAAGGATCGAAGAAGACAGCCCATGGAAATTGCTTTGCCAGGCTTAAGCCTATATAAGTGCTAGCTAGCTATTATTAATAGAGGAATGTCATGCTGATCCTGCCTGATTTCCATTTCTTCGGTGAGGTTTCTGTATTGTAAGGGCTTGTCATGGCATGTAGTTTTGAGATTATGAGAATTCATACAAAACATTTAAAATACTGTTCTTAAACCTGGTATGGGTTATCATCATCAGTATGGATAGACTGTGAACCGTACGGTGAGGGCCATTAGCTTTTTCCCTTTCCACCTGGGTGACATTGGACAATTCCATTTCCTTAGTGGGGGGGACCTCAATTTGCTCACCTGTAAAGTGAACACCTTGAACTACATCTCTGATGTAGCTCTCCTTCTGAAACTGTGGTCATCTCAATCCAACAAGCACAGCAAACTTCCTCTCCAAAGACTGCTTGGGAAAAGTAAGAACATTTACTACTCTTCTGCTCATTTTCTCTAACTCCCCGTGACTGTGCTAGGTTCCATGCAGTTAACTGACCAAGGTAGAATATCCAAGCTCTCACTGGATGTGTCGCTTATTATGACAAGGTCTTTTATCCCATAAAATAAAGCATTGCCTTCCCAGCAGGTCTTTTAAAATAAGTATTTCCAATCCATATCATTTCCAATTCCTTGAAATACATGACACAGATAATGTTGTTCAACAACCCTTTTATCATATATATCAGGTGAGACATAAAGAAGGGAGCCTTATGCTCACCAGAACTGTCATGGAAAAGACACATCCCAGAATGCAAGTCAGTAAGGGATTCCCTATGGAAGGTGAGGTCCTTCAGACATTCCTATTTGCACAGGACATCATGCTGATTTCATCAAGCCCTGGAATATTGTAGATCCTCTAGGAAAAGATCTATAGTCACTCAAAAACATTTGGCTTCACCATTCATACAGAGAAAATCAAGTGGATGAAGAGTGTCTATTGACCAGCTGGATGGACAACCTCTAAAACTTGTCCATCAGTGGCTATATATAGGACAGACAGTACCAGTGGATGGTGGGTTGGACTCAGAATTAAACTGGAGGGAAAAAGAGGGGAATTGGATTGCCTTCAAGAAACTGCAATGCTCCTTCTATGACCCCAAGTTTCTCCCACAAATAGGGCTATCTTTTTAATGCCAATATTCTACTGGTTATATCAGATAGCTGTGAGACATGGAATCTCCTACACTAAAGAACTAAAAATGAACAGGACACAGGAGATGGAGAGACTCGTGATAGGGGTCAGTAGGCTGTGACATGTAACCAATGAGGAATTTTGAACAAGACAGAAGAGATGTCATCAAGGAAAAGTATGCTGGTGAGAGATGATGGACTGGTCTTATGACAAGGGCATGGGGTGACATGGACAGTCTTACTGGCATTCTCACAATGTCTGGAAGGAGACCTGCAGCCTATTGGTTGGACCTTTTCAAGGGAACTTACAGGAAAGCATGGACAGTTATAAAGGATGAATAGACATGGAGAAGCTATGAATGGACTCAATGGAGATAACTCCCAAACTGATAAGATTATATATCCACTGGAAAGCTCAAGAGTCAGCTACAACAGTCAGCTCTCCAAAGCTCTGTAAACCACAAAGCATTATATGAATTGTTATTATTTATATTTACATATCAATGGATCCTGTCTAAGCCAGGAAGGTCCTTAAAGGCCACCAGAGGCTCAGATTGAAGTGATGTGCCCAAGGTCACACAAGTAGTAAGTCTCAGAGGTAGGATTTGAACCCAGACCCTCTGACTCTAGAGCTAGGGGATATCCTCTATCCAATCTACTGTAATGAGTTTTTATTAAACACTTTCAATGCAGTAGGGACTGTGATAAACCCTGTAGAGAAAAAAACCAAACCAAACTCTAGACGGGCATGCCTCAGTATGGTCTTGCTCCTCCTCACATGGTGAGAACCATGCTTCCTCAGAAGTTTCTCTAAGTCCCCAGGTCTCCCCCCCACTCCCTTCCAAAACTATGCAAATGTGAAAGGGGCTCTATTTTTTCCTGGTCAGGTCACTCTCCCAGAACCTGTTCATTCTGCCCCAGGTGTTGGGATCCTGCAGACAGCCTTCAGCTGGAAATCAATGTCTGTTTTTTTATCTTAAGAGAGATTTAGGGGCACAGTGGAAAGGGCCATGAATTGGGAGGCAGGCTACCCAATCTCCAGTCCCAGCTTTATCACTTAATATGTGGAATGGGGGGAAAAAGTTTTGTTCCATCTATAAAATGGGAGAATTGAATGAGATGCCTCCTGTGGTTGTGGCTATAGTGAGTAAGGCTGCCTTTAACAGAATTCATGTAAAGAGGGTGTGTGGGTGTGTGGGTGTGAGTGCATGCATGCATGTGTTTTTGTGTATGTGTATTTGGTCTCCTTCAAGAAGTCACTGATGCATTTGACCACACTCCCTGACTACACCAGGGGTGGGCTAGTTGGCCATGTTCATGCACCACAATCTGTTTAGCCTGGTGTATTCCAAGGCCATCGAAGCCATCTTGACTGATGTGGTAGAGAGAGAGGTGGCGCAAGGATTTTCAGCTTTCTTTGATGGACAATGGGGAGCTACAGGTTTCTGAGTAGAGAGATGATGTGACTATTCTGGTAGCCTCTAGAGGATGGAGAAAAGTAGAGACCAGGAAAGACAGCAAGGGGTAGAAGCAGCAAAGATTCCTGTGCAAGACTTGAACCAGCTTCTTATTTTCCAGTCCAGTCCTTCTTGGTCCCAGCTCTGATAACAGCTTCTGATTCTCTACTTCTCTAGCTTCTCTACCTCAGAGAAAAGAAGAGAAATCAGGGGTTTGTGATTGAACTGTCAGATTGGGAGAGGAGGCAGAACCCTCCTCACGGGGGCTGATCCCTCCCCTGCTCTCCTGAATGCACAACTGCCTCCCCATCACCATACCCCTCCCCAGCACCTTGCTACATTCCTTCATCATTCCCTCTCTTGGACATGGCTTTCCTCTCTCTGCTTCCTTCCCATCTGACCACAAACCACTTCAGGTATCTCCACTCATTTGACTTTTCAGTCCCATTTCTTACCTTTTCAAAGGCAACACAGGTGGAGCAGTAGAGAGAATACTGAGTCTGGAGTCAGAAAGATCTGAGTTCAAATACAACCTCAGATACTTATTAGCTGTATGAACCCGGGCAAGTCACTCAGTCTCTTCATGAGTAAAATAGGGAGAAGCATAACACTCACGTCCTCTGGTCGTTGTGACAGTCACATGGCATAATGTCTGTAAAGCAAAGTGCCTAGCACTACTAGCAGTAGGTGCAGAACAAACGCTCACTCTCTTCTCGGTCTAGTGTATTAAAGGGTAGGGAATGAAGGAGTCCAGGGAGAAATCAGATAAGAAGAAGCATTATAATTGCTAACACCTGTGTGCTAATGATTTCATAATAGGTAATGTATAAGTACATCATAATCTCTATGATTTCTATAAAACAGAAGGGATTGCAAAGCACTAGCCGCAGATAATCTTTGGGGAGGGAGGAGGCATTAGCAGCTGTCTTCTCCCCCTCCCCTCTCACCCTTGGGAATCTCGCCTGCCCCCACAAATGATCCCAGATCTTGTCTGACTGGTCTCATGTGCTCCAGACAGGACCGTGCTCCCCGTGCTGGGGACAAGGTTGGCACCACCATCATCTCAGCCTCAGATCCCAAAGTGGCATCATCCTCTAAAGCTGCAGGACCACTTTCTACCCTGTCTCCCTTGTCCTAGCCTTGGGGTCATCTGCAGCTCTTCACTCACTTGCATTTCTACCCCATTGCCAGCTCCTGTCTTCAATGTCCTCACATCCTCTCCCTGCCTCCAGTCTTCCTGGAACTTTACAGTAACTTCCTGACAGCTCCTTCCCATCCACTCCTGCGCGTAATGGCAGGATCATTTTGGGTGGGCCTAACTCTGGTCATATCACTCCTGGGTCCTAAAAGGAGTAAGAGCATGGGACTGGGGATCTGATGAGCTGGGTTCAAATCCTGTCTCTTGCTTACAACCTGTGTGACCTTGGACAAGTCTCTTCTCTTTGCTGGACCTCAGTTTTCTTCCTTGTAAAATGATGCAAATAAACTAAATGACCCCTGAGGTTTTCTTCATTTCCAAATCTGTAATCTTAGAGGTCTTCCAGTCTCTTCCCGATTGGCCCCTGGCTGTCTGACCCCATCCTCACCTTCAGTTTCCCAGCTCCTGCTTGGACCATTGAGTCCCAAGATAGCAGAACATCTCATGGTCCTATCCCAAGCTGTTGGGGGGGCAGGGGAGTTCTCTCCTGTTTGGAGAACAGAGGCCAACTCTAGAATCCCAGGCTTATGCTGGCAACAATGGAGCCTCCTAACCCCCAAAGTGACTCTACATGGCCCCAGCTACATTATTAGGAACTCTTGTTTATCTTCTCCTTACCCCACCAGTGGAACCCGGAGGAAACACAGAGATGCAGATAGAGACCCTTAAGTCAAAAAATAAAAATAATTCCGTCCAACCCCAGATTTGCCTTTCATTATACATGGAGTAGATTGCTAGTCTACAATCCAGGGCTCTCTCCGTTCCTCCCTTTACCACTTACTTGGTAGCTATATGATTTTGTTTAAGTTTCATTCCCTCTGTGGGCCTCAGTTTCCCCTATTTAAAACAAATATATGCTCATAGTCACTTCAGCTCTGAGATTCCTAGGACTCCAGAAACTGGAGAAAATAGGCTTGGTACTGCTCCCTGCCCTCATCCACTGAAGGACAAATGGGTCACCAGCAACAAGATTTCATTTTATAAAACATTCTCCAGAACACAAGCTACTCCCCTCCAAAGTTCAGATATCATTGTACTGAAAATACGTCCTTGAGGTAGTTACATGTATATCAGAAGAATATTTTACCAGGCAAGAATAATTTATTTCTACTATGGCTAAAAAATGCTCTGAACTCCAAGCATCTGGTTCTTTGTAGAGATGTCAGCTCCCAGGCACAGACAACCAAGAGAGCTCAAAGAAGCCCCAGTTCCGCAAGGCACCAATTACCCACCTGGTCCTGAAAGCAACCCCAGATGTTCCACACTGCAGGTACAGGTGTCATAGGGAGACTATGGTTGCAGCATTTTCCTGAAACAAAGGAAAGTTCCAGGAAAAAGGAGGAAGCTTCTATGCAGCTACATGTATGTATGCAGGCATGCATGTGCAAGCATACATACATGTATGTGGAAATCTTACAAAATTGCAACTGGAAGGGATGCTGAGGGTCATCTAGTGGATCTCCTACCTGAAATGGGAATTCCCTTTCCAATAATCCTGACCAGGAGCCATGCAGCCTCTGCCTAAAATTTTCCCATGATAGGGCTCTTTTGAGGCAGATCATTCCATACCTGAGATGAAGTCAGGTTTTTTCCCCATATGCCAAGTTTAAATCCAACTTCTTGCAGCAGGATGAACCTTCAAGAATGTCAAATGACAGTCAAATGATACCCCGAGGTCATTCTGTGGGGAGCATGATGCATCAGCACAAGGTCACATACAGAAAGTTAGTTCTCAAAGACCTCACCTGCGCTAGACTGTGCTGGAAAACATTTAACCACTGCCTCTCCAGGATGAAAATATGTTCATGACACATTCAAGTCTAATCTGAGTTATTTCTATTTTCCCATCACTTTCTTAAATCTAGAGAGCAAAACAATAAATGAAGCCCTGATTTGGAATGTTTGCCAATTTCTGAGGTGCAAATGCTCCTACTGAAAATTCAACACTTCTGCCTTCCACATCCAGAGAAAGAAATATGGAATTCAATCACAGATTGTAGCAGATCATTTTATTTTGTATTACGTTTTGATTTGTTATATGATTTCTCCCACTCATATTAATTCTTCTATACAACACAACTATGATGAAAATGTATTTAATAGGAAGGCGTGTGTATAACCTATATAAAATTGTATGCTGTGTTGAGGAGGGAGAGGGAAGTATGAGGGAGGGAAGGGGAGAGAGGAAAAGAAAAAATCTAGGTTACATGGTAGTGATTGTGGAACATTGAAAATAAATAAAATCTTATTTTAAAAAAAAATTCAGCACTTCACTTATGTAATCTGGCATGCGCCAGCTCTAACACACCCCTGGACCTCCCCCTCTTCCATTGAGACTCCACAGAGGACATCATGTCCAGCCACAAGGAAGACACTTGACAGACATTTCATCCTGTTTTATGCCTCTCCTAATGCTAACGATCAGAGAATATTGGAGCCTATTTACTCCCATAGCTGCAGCTATCAAAGGATCTTACCAAAAGACCCTCCTTGTTGGAAGTCTTCAAATAAGCCTTTTGCTTTATTAGAACAAATGTTTTCCTGTAACTGACCAACAGTAAACACATCGGATCTGGTTATTTTAGAACTTTCAGTGGGGCTGTGGCAATTGGGTCTGAAGCAGAAGATTATTGGGAAAGCCCTATCCCTCCCCTTCTCATATTCTAACCAAGTGTGTCTTTGACATAGGAAAAGATCAGTCTCTAAAAATTTTATTCTGATAAGAAAGAAATTCAATTCAAGGATTCATGAAATCAAGAAATTCAGGAAAATTCAAGAATTGACTGTACCCCTACCATATGATAGGTACTGTGCTAGGCACAGGGGTTACAAAGACAAAAATGGAAAAACAACCTACTGGCTGCATACTTTGATGGGAAATCCTTATCCTTTTCACAATGAAAACAAATGAGTATGTATGTATATATAGCCATATATGTGTGTGTATGTATAATGCACACATATCTGTGGCCAGTATCCAATATTCTCTACTATTTTATAGTTGAGAAAACTGAGATTCTGAGATTTTCCTTTACAGATAAATAGCAGAGTAAAGACTTGAACCCAGATGAACTAATTTCATATTCAGCTCTCTTTCATGTTACCAGCACATAGGTGGTTAAATGGACAGAGTCCTGGGCCTGAAATCAGGAAGATAACTTTGAATTCAACCTCAGACCCTTCTTAGTTATATGACCCTTGGAAAGTCTCTTAACCCCTGTCTTCTTCAGTTTCCTCTCTAGAATAGGGATAACAATATTGAGGACCAAATAAGATACTTATAAAACACTTAGCTCCTTGTCTAATGGCCAATGAACAAGTCAACCTCCAATGGAGAGATTAAATTATATCAATATTGACATTTTTGCAGTAAAAAAAACAGAAGATCTAAGGATATTTCAACTAAGTGGAAGAATGGTCCAAAGATTCTCCTTGGAGAAGAAAACAAAGGAGTTGACCAAGTTCCTTTCCCCATTTCCTCAAGTCATCATTTCACAGGACATTGGTGCAAATGCCATATAACAAAAATCCACCTTATAAGGGTCATTTTAGCTTAGGTACCCATATCTCAGGTAGAAACTAAGACATAAGGAAATTTTATAAAGTACTTAATAAGACCCTGAAAATTAAATTGAAATATCATAAGTGAAAAACCTCCTCTATCAATAAAAATTCACATATGTTCTGCAATTTATTCTCTTGGAGAATTGTATGATATGAATGTGATATGACCAGGAGCTGCTAGTGGGCCTCAGAGGGATGACCTGAACCAAGGTCTTTCTGACTTTGGCCAGCTCTATCACTCTTCCCCTTTAGATTCTGCCTTAGCAGATAAGAAATAACCAGAGGGTTGTGCAGGGACGATTTCTAAATCAATCTCCTGCAGTCAGACTATCAAGTAATTAGAGCAAAGGTCCAATTCAAAGCATAATTAGGATAAAAATAAGAAGTAGAGGTATGTACAATTGTAACAACTCCAACTTTACCTGGTCAGCCTTGTTGTTCACGCTTAAAAAATAAGATATGGACAAAGAAAAAGATATTGACTTTATCCCAACAAATGGGCTGAGGTTCCAGAAACTTTCTCAGCAATAAAATGTGTGACTCTTTTGACAAGCATAGAAAAATAGAACTCAAGGAAAGCACATTTGAATATATAATCATTTGCAAGATGTTGTAGGGGGAACAGAGCCAACCTAGTGGAGTAGAAAGACAACCTGTAAGAGCTCTCCCCCCACAGCGCATAAAATACCTATAAAAAATGACTCTAAACAAATCCTAGAGCAGCAGAAGCCACAAAATGATAGAGTGAAAGAGATTTCCAGGCCAAGGCAGCCTGGAAGGCTGACAGGAAAGGTGTATCTCATTGATCTCAGAGCACAGCACAGCACATGGAACTCAGTGCAGCCTTGGTTGCACGGCATGGCCCAGACAGGATAGGAGCAGGCGTCAGGGGGAGGAATACCCAACAGTAGCTGTAGTTCCCAGATTCCTCAATGCACAAATGCCAAAGACAGCTTCAAAGGTCAGTGAGAAAGCTCTTTCACTTGGGTGAGAAGGGAATGCCATCTGGCCCCAGCAGCCCCAGGGAGGCAGTGTCCATTTTCATACTCTCAGCATAAAGACCTTGGGGGAATCCAGTGGCTGATCTGGGTCTCAGCCCTGAGTGGCAGCCCTAGGATGAGGAGGAGCACTGGTGTACTGGAGCTGGAGATGGTTGTTGTCGAGAGGGAATCATACTTGCAGATCCTGGGCAGAAAAGCTTGCAGTAGCTCCCAGACCAGAGTACAGGCCAGAAAAGGAGTAAACTCCTTACCCTTGATTGTGCCACCTTGGAGGAACTGAGAACTTACAGGTCCCCAGAGTATACCCTCCTCTTGACAAAGGACTCAAAAGTCAAGTAGCTGACTGAGAAAATGCCCAAAAAAGGGTGGAAAAATAAGACTATAGAAGGTTATTTTCTTGGTGAACAGATATTTTCTTCCATCCTTTTGGATAAGGAAGAACAATGCATACCACCAGAGGAAGACATAAAAGTCAAGGCTTCTGCATCCAAAAACTGCAAAATAAATATGCAATGGTCCCAGGCCATGGAAGAACTCAAAAAGGATTTTGAAATTCAAGTAAGAGAGGTAGAGGAAAATTAAGTAGAGAAATGAGAGCGATGAAAGAAAATCATGAAATCATGAAAAGCAATCATGAAGACCAATCCATTGAGTTAGTCCATCAATACCTGATATAGTTGATATATATATATATATATATATATATATATATATATGTATATATGTATATATGTGTGTGTGTGTATATATATATATATATATATATATATATATACATATATATATATGTATATATATATCTATAGCTCCTTGCTAAAGGAGACCCCCCCCCAAAAAAAATACTAAGAAAATAACCCCTTTAAAAATAGACTAACTCAATTGGCAAAAGAGGTCCAAAAAGCCAATGAGGAGAAGAATGCTTTAAAAAGTAGAATTAGCTAAATGGAAAAGGAGATTCAAAAGTTCACTGAAGAAATTAGCTTTTTAAAAATTAGAGTGGAGCAGCTTATTTATTTGGCTTGATTTTGCTCATATGGAATAAAGGAGGGCTTTGGAGGGGAGGGGAGTGATAGGAAGAAGAGAGGAGCAAAAATAACGATTCCCACCCCTGTCCAAAAACAAGAAGAGAAAACCATCAGTGAAGGGATGAAAAAATCTAGAAGGGGACACAGGTAAGTGGGACACTGTTGGCACTACCATGTTAAATTTGAAATACGGCCTAAAAAATAAGCTGCATATAATAAAGAGATTCATGATTTCAAAAAGAAAAGATGTTGTGAGGGTTGACAGATGAAGATTAAGAAGAATGGCATCTCATAGTAATGAGCAGCAGAAATGATCTGTCAATATTTCTGTAACAAATTATTCTCATCACCAGTCACATTAATAACAGGACAACCGGTACATTTCTCCTTGGGCATCTCAGTCACTAATGTGCTAAATTATCAAATGTAAATGCTACTATAGAATGCAAAGATAAGAAAAGTGAGAAGACCACACCAAGTGTACGCAGAGCATGTTCTACTGGAGGTGGCACTGCTTCAAGGGATTCTTAAGATAACCCAAAGAAGAGAAAATACCAAAAGAGGGGAGAAATTACTCATGATGTTGGTTAATACAAAAAAGATGACTAGAAGGACTCCAGTAGCCACTGACCCAGGTGCCTATTTTCTCATTTTCATAAAATCTTTATGATAATGGTCTACACACAATCTGAGGGTGTCCTTGATGAAAAAAATGAGAGGAAAAAAACAGGCTAGTTTTTTGCAAATTATTTTCTACCAAAAATTTCATTTCTACAGTAGTAGTGTTTCTGACTAAAAGATATAGTAATTATAAAACCTACTTTTTTTATTTATATCATTTGTAGTCATTTTTTGTCTATAAGAGAACTTTATTTCAATTCAGCAAAGAGACTTCAAGGTGCATTCCATGTATATGTTAAGATTCTACAAGATTTCTTGATAGGTAACTACAGAAAAATAGTTTTTTCAATGATTCTTTGATTTTCAGTAGGAAACAAGTCATAAAACAGGAAAAAATAAGTTTATTAAAGGTATTTGCCACTGTCATCATAGGAGGATGTCCTATGCTGAATTCAAATAGAAAAGGAATTCCCTGTAGATGATGAAGTCTTCTGGATGCTTCTGTTTTGAGAAGACATGTTCATTGACTCAAGATTCATAATACTATTGACCCCTCAAATAAGATCTGTGGTCACTGAAAAATGATAAGCCAGTCAACATAGGAAAAACCAAGTGGTAACAAATGCCTGCTGTCCACACTGTGGCCTGCATTTTGATGACCAATCCATTGAGTTAGTCCATCAATACCTGATATAGTTAATGCAAGTGGAACATAAATTAGGCTCAGGATTGGATGGGAGAAAAAGAACGGATGAGATTTCTTTGGGAAATTTTTGATACTTTGCAATAACTCCCAAGTATCTCCTAATACAAAATTTCATTTTTATTATTGATTCATAGAGCACCACACTCTCTGAAGAATCAAAATCCTGGATCATGAAAAAGAAAAAGAGATAGATGCATAGTAGGAGTAAAGCAGCGGCAGTGTGTGCCCATTTATTGTGACCAGTAAATGATGTAAAAGACATTACACCAGATAAGGAAGTGGGCCTGCCATACGTTAAGAGTTAGGGATCACCAAGAGACACCCTGAAAGCTGCAATGGTATACATGAAATATTCAAATATTCAGAGGAAGAGTCCCATTGTGTTAGGTGGATCCTCTATGGACAGTTGATGGGAGAACATTGACAGGAGTTTCAGAGAAGGAAAAAGCATGAAGGACTCATTATCTGTACCAATGAAAAAAAGTATCCACCTCAGTAAGATCATGGACCCCTAGAAGTATAATATGAAGGGGCCTCTCACTCTTTGGGGTCAAGGAAGGGAATGGAGATGATAAAGCATGGTCTTTGGAGTTAATATTCCTATTTCAGGAAGTATGAAAATAACCATTTTTTGTGCAAAATGGTGGATCCCCCATCAAACCAACAGTTCACTCTTGTGTTATATGGTTTGTGGTTATAAAGCATTTGACTAAAGAGGTAGGGAGATCTCACCCAGGGTCCCCAGCCAGTCTATGTCAAGGTAGGCGTTGAACTTGAGTCTTCCTGGCTTGGAGGTTGGCTCTTCATCCTCTACACCATATAGCCTCTCCTCATCTGGCTAATCATATTGGCATCTATGTACATCATGAGATTATCACAAAGAAAATGCTTCATCAAAACAGCACTATAGAAATGAGAGGTGCTTTTGCTTTTTGGGCCCATTATTAAGTAATTTATAAAAGTCCTTTTTCAATAATTTTTTTCCAATTATGTAATTGCATTTAAATGCAGATTTTTTTTCTTCTCTTCTGTCTGGAATGACCAAACAATAATCAAAATCCAGGTCAGAGAATCAGGGAATCTAGGGCCTGGAGGAAACCTAAAGAATCCTATTAATTAATAGCTAGGATTTACATAGTGTTTTAAGGATTGATCACAAAGGGCTTTCCATATGTTAACTCATGTGATCCCCCCACCCTGTGAAGCAGGTGCTCTTACTATTCCCATTTTACAGATGCAAAATTAAGGACAAGGAAGGTCAAGTGATTTTTTGAGGTTCACACACTGTGAGGCAAGATTCACACAAAGGTCTTGCTGATTCCACTGTGCCACCTATCTGTCTCTAGGATCATCTAGTCTAATTCTGCCCTGAACAAGAATCCTTTCACAACATTACAGACAAGTGATGGGTCAGTTTACCAAAGAACATCTCCAGTGAGAAAGCCTATGCCAGGAGTCTAGAACTGGTGGCCTTCAGGCCACATGTCCTCAAGGGCAGCCCTTTGATTGAATCCAAACTTCACAGTCATTTGTGGACAGCTGTCATAGGTAGAGGGAGCACCATGTTCTGGTGGAGTAATTAGTGGTTGTGGTGTCAGAGAATCTAGGTTCATAACCCTACCTCTGATAATCACCACTTCTGTGACCTCAGGCAAGTTTCCCTATCTGCCTCAGTTTCTTCATCTGTAAAATGGGAGGGCTGGGCTAAACTCTAAGATCTGACTCTTTTACTAGCATCTGTGAAATATTTATCCTAACGCTGGACCTCAATTGTCCTCTCTGCCACTTTTCCTCCTCCCCCACTGCTGCTTATTCTGCCCTCCAAGGCCAAGCAGAACAAGTCCTTTGCAAATAACAGTCCTTCCAATCCTTAATCCAATCCAATCCCAGCAGCCCTGGGAATACTGGGATGTTCCTGAATCTTCTTCTGTCATCAATGCAAGGCATCCCCCTTCTCCCACTAGTCCTTGCAAGGCCTGGCTTCCCCATCCTCTCCTGCTCTCTTCTAGGTCTGCTTCTCCTCTACGTTCTCTTCTTTACACTGAGACCTGCTGCATCCCTCACGTCTTACACATGGAAGCTTTAAATAGCAGTAAAAACAATATGTCACTAATGGAATATTAATGGCAATCAGTTGGAAGTGAATTTATCTATTAGCTATAAATAAAGCACCAGGCTCATAATGCAGCCATTATTTATGCACATGTTAGAGTAATATTGCAAAGGCCAGGAAGGCTACACCGTAATGCTTGTTGATTTTTTTACCCAACCCAACACCTGTTCCCTACAACAAGCTTCTCAACAGATAGGGGAAACAAGCCCACCAAAAGAAGACAAGGTGTCCTGTCTGGGACAATGTCTACAAATGTGTGCGCACAGGTGTGCACACACACACACTCAATTTAATTCAATTGAAAAATCACTGTCAAGGATCTATTGCATACAAAGCCCTGTGATCCAAAAACAAAATGGTCCCCACTCTAATAGGTCTCCCATTCTCTTGGAAGGGGAGGGGAGAGATGGAGAGAAGTAGTGATATAGACCAGGGCAAAGCTAAGAGTCCTGGATTCAGAGACAAAGAACCCAGGCTTGAATGCTGCATGACCCTGGGGAAATTATTTTACTACTTTGTAGCTCAATTTCCTCATCTATAAAGTGAGGAGGTTGGACTTCCTTAATCCCAGTGTCTGGAACACATTTGATGCTTAAGAAATGCTTGTGCATTAATTAAGTCTATTTAGGTAATAGTGCAGAACCCCGAAGTATTTTCACAGGAGCAGTGCCACTTTGGGCATATTGTAAAGATTTATAAACCCATTTTCAGATTAAGAAACTGAGGCTGAGGAGGTCAAGTGCTTTGTTCAAGGTCATGCAGTCAATGCTCTGAGACCTGTTAGGTAGTGAAAGCGCCAGAGGAAGGCTTCCAGGGTGTTGCATGAATCCTTCTGGGAATATTTATGGGAAAACATGAACAAGAGTAATATAAGATGCAAAGGCTTGGGCATCCCTGGCTTGGCACCTAGTTGGCTTTTAACAAATGCTTATCAATTGATGGAGAAATCTGGCAAAGTCCATGACTGCTATGCAATAGAGCCAAGACTTGAACTCAGGACTAAGGCACTGTCCATTCCGTAAATGTTGACTCTTCAGACAAGTATATGGCAACCAAGAAAGCCATTGAAATCTTGAGCTTCATCAAGAGAGGCATACTGATAATAAGATGAAAGTTCCACTTGCCTCTGACCCTGGAGAATAGTGTGCTCATTTCTCAGTGGCACATTTCAAGATGGCCATTGATAAGCTGAAGAGCAACTAGAATAGTGAGGAGCCGAAAGTCCATGCCACAGAAGGACAAATTCCCAGAACTGGGATGCTTATCTGGGAGAAGAGAAGATTCTAAGGGAAAATGTTTTTGAAGCGACGCTCCAGTCCCCTCTCTCTCAAAGCAAGGACTGCTCCAACAACTCCTTGGGTGCCCCAAGGGAATGGTAGAACATCTCTTTCTCTGTGAGCTCCAACCAGCTGTGTCTCTTCATCATCAAGGGACTAGTGCCTTAATTCCATTTAACCACTTAACATCACTTAGTTTTTACAAAGAGACATTTACTTCAAAGCTATAGCAGGGGAAATGTTCCATTGTTGGATAGTTATTATCATTGACATGTCCCCACTGTACTTGATCCTAGTCAGACTCCACATGGAGTTGTGCTCAGTTGTGGGACCCATTCTTGGGTAGAGAGCAGCCATTCCTAGAAGCATGGCCTTGTTCATGGGATGCTAGGGTCTCTTCCATAATGAATTCCTTCCTTCCTTTCACTTCTTCTCTCTCCTTTCTTGAAAACAGGTTTAAAATTATTCTATTGGACTGTAGCTATAGTTTGGAGAGATAATGAATAAGTTAAAAATGATGAATCAGAAGACCTGAGTTCAAATCTTCTCTCCACCACTTACTAGCAATAAGATGGTGGGCCTTCCCCTATCCTGGGCCTCAGTATAACAAGCATGTTAGATGAAATGACATTTAAGATCCTTCGTGTACTACATCCCTTGATCCCTAAATGTTCCAATGATCCTGGAACTTGTCAGTCAGGCGTCTCGGTTTTTTTTTCACAGATTCTCTCATCAGCAACCCTTTTCCTTCACCCCTAATCCTACTTTCTGACAGCTCGGCCACTTTTCCTTGGCATGCAACACCATCAATTTGCATTTCTCTCAGCTCTGGCAGAGCAGATAACTGTTTTGAAGATCATTAATTCTGAGTTCAGCTTCGTCAACTGGTGTCTGGCCTTTGTCCAATTTATTATTAATAGCTTGTGCATTTTCCCCCACGTGGGTGATTTTTGCCGCTATGCGTTCTCGGGGTTACAAGGGTTTTCCTGAGCTCACATCTAAGCCATGTCCAACTCAGCAGCTGTTGAGTCTTCACAAGTGGTCTGGAAATTCTAAAATCCCCTCTGAGGACTCAGCAGTCTCAGCCTCCCCATCTTTACTAAGTTAATACCCTGGGGCCCTGGGATTTAAAGCTAGAGGGGATCAGACCTGGAGGGGACCTTGTAACTTCTTGCTCATTTTACAAAGAAGAAAACTAAGAGAAAGGAGTGATTGGTTCAGTCACACCAGTAGTAAGTAATAGAGTCAGAATTTGAACCCAGATCCTTGATTCTGAATCCAGGACTTCTAAGTACTGCACTATACTATCTAGGAGAGAAAAGTACAGCATAAGCCCCACCCACTTCCCTATGCCAGGCCACAGAAGGTTTCTCCTTGTAATGATTTTCTGAACTAAGCCAGCTTCCTTTTTAATCTACCTGAAGCTGCGAGGTAGCTCAGAGAGCAGAGAAGGGAGGAAGGCAGGTGTGTAGTCATGCAGCTTCAAAAGTGTTTTTGGAGGCCCACTCCCCTGGTTCCGAAGGCCAGGGATGACCTGGGGCATAAAATGAGGAACTCTGGGGAGATTTTCTTCAGTGACCCAAACCAACCCTTACTAACTTTACCCTTCAAAGTGGCCTTTCCCCACAGAGTCTTCCCTTTGCTGCTTCTCTCCCACCCCCTTCCCCATCAGACCAGCTTCTATGGATCCTTCATTCACATTTAGAAGAATAAGGACAATTTAACGTGTGACATACCTCCCCCAGGGGATGGGGAGTGGCTTTTAGCAGAGATCAGAGCCTTGATGTCTAATAAATAAATGAATGATGAAATAAAGTTCTCATCGTGGAATATCAAGGCTCAGTCCCAGAGTGTGGGAGCATCCTAAGCATTACCCCTGCTCTGACAATGCCAGCCCTTCCCCCACAGTGCTCATGTTCACAGCATAGTACCAGTCTCCATTTCTGAGAATCCCCAGAGATTCTCAGACCAAATATACACAGTTCTTTTTCTTCTCTGATGAATCAATGTGACTTCTCACATCCTTTACCTTCCACCTGCTAAGAAACCATATTTTCATAATTTCACACTAACAGGCATGGTCTCAGGGGCTGAGAGCCAGACAATGTTTCATTAGCAGGCACAATTAAAGGAGAAATTGATTTCTGCGTTGAACATGGTCCCAGGAGGATTCCCTCCCAGGCGGAGAACATCTCCTGTTTGTGAGCACCGAGGAATCATTTTGACATCTGAAACCTGAGGACCCCGATATGAGAAGAAACCATGGGAACAAGAGGCTTGTGAGAAGCAGAGACAAGGCACCTCTCACCTGGAGAGACAGGAAGACAGAGGCAGATACAGATGGGTCACACTCAGCTAACAGAGGCAAGGAGATGCAGTATGGAAGAGGGTTTGCCTTGGCATCTTTCAGAAAAAGCTTTAGTATTAACAATCATAGAAAAATAACACATATATGGTGCTTTAAAATGTGTAAAACATCTTACGTATCTGAGAGCCTGTACGCTGGTTTTTAAATAAGTATCTTGGGTTAAATGAGTGCCTATGAGATTCTCAGGCCCTTAGTGATGGTCACTTGTAATGTGTAAAGGAAAAAGTCCATTGTAGAGGAAAAAACCCTGAGATGTCAAGAGGCCTGGCCTCTAATCCAACCTCTCCTGGGAAGTGCTGGATGAGCTTGAGCATCTCCATCTCCTATATTTGGATTTATTGTTATGTCTAGTCTAGTGGAATATTAACCTCTTGAGATCAGGAGTTGTTTACAACTTTACTTTTTGACTTTGCATCCTCAAGACCTAGTACAGTACCTGCACATGTTAAGCATTAATCAATGCTTGTTGGATGTAGTTGAATGGAATGGAAGTGACATAAGCTTCAGAGAGGCAGATCTCAACTCGATGAAAGGGAAAACTTCCTGATGCTTAGAGTTTTCTAAAAGTGAAGTGGACTGCCTGGAGAGGCATTGAGCTCCCCTCTCACGGGAGAGCTTCCCACAGACAAATTCAGGATTTTGTGTCAAAAACATTGTTGGGGGAATTCTTGTTCAGGTAAGCATTGGGCCAGATGGCCCTTGAGGTCCCTTCTGATCCTGTAGATATGTGAGATCACCAGCCTAGTCACCAGCAGAATCTCTGGGGTGACATTGTCTGAGTTGGCCCAAGTGTGCCTAGGAATGGTTGTCCTTCTAACAAACACTATCACTTACCTCGAATGCCAGAGGATCCACTTCCCTAGCCATGATTGATCTTGTTTATGCATGTAATGCATTTCTCTGAGCACCAGACTTCTCTCTGTGTTATAGCCAGATATGGTGGCCAACACACCCATCAGTTACTTAGAGGGAAGACTACATTTTTCCACAAGGACTCCTTGGAAGAAATACTGAGTTACAAAAGAAGAGACAGTAAAAGTGAGGTGGAAATTTTCCCCTTTGTGGAGTCAATAATACTAACTACCAGTGTGACCTTGAATTATCCCTTTACACTCTGTGATTCTTGTCTTTCCTCCTCTCTACGATGGAGAGAATAGGAATCTGTTCTTCCAAGCAGTGTCTAGAACACAGTAGACACTTATTAAGTGCTTGTTGATTGGTGTATTGTTCATGTATTTTAACGTAATTTGAACATCTTTCCCACCCATGTGACCTGCTTATAAATCACACTATATATGTCACTTGTGGAAGGAGCTTGCTGGACGGGTGAAACAGGAAGGATGGAGCAGAGCTGAAGGTTGGTAAGAGCCATTAGAGTGGAGGAGAGAGGACACAGGCAGGAAGCTGGTGTTGTGAGTGTTGGAAGTGTGGGCAAGAAGACTTGGGAAAGGTGCCGCCCCCTACAGTGCTAATGTGCATTAACTTCTTGACTACTATGATGGATTTGGCTTTCTGGTGTCTGAATAAATATTTTTCTTCTGCTTTCTATATGAGGAGTCTATTATATTTTGCAATTCAAAACTATGCTTGCATATTCATAGTCATGTCAATGCTATGAATGTTGCCTTGGGGATACAATTGGTTGGTCATTTGGAAGTTAAAAGACCTGGGTTCAAATCCAGCCTCCAAGATTAAATATACATGTGACCTTGAGAAAATCACTGCATCTCTCTGAATCTGTTTCCTAGTCTGAAAAAACAAGAGTTGGACTAGATTGTATCTATACTCCTGTCATATGATTTTAAATCCCATCCCTCTTCTCCAAGATAATTCTTCAAATACCTAGGACCATAGAATTATAGATATTGAGCTGTAAGGGGCCTTAGTGGTCAGCTATATCACCTCCATAATTTTATAGGTTATAAAACTGAGCCCCAGAAGGGCTGATGATTGGTTGAATAAATGACGTGGACAGTGATCAGGATTCCTTCCCCCGCACCCACTCCCCAAAAAAACCTTCTCTTCTCCAGGTGCAATATATCCATTAATAGAGAAATTTTGTGACTACTAAAAAGTCACTTCTCATGACTAAGCTTTAGTTTTCTTATCTGTAAATTAGGGGTAATAACATTATCTGTCTTCCTCACAAAAGTGCTACAGGAAAATCATTTTGTAAACATCGATGAGCTATAGAAATATGAACCATTATTAATAACTGGAGGTAGCGGAGTGACTGTGTCTTGGTACCATGGGTTGATTTATTTTGTGGTCAGTACAGGAATACTATGGAAACAAGGCAGACACAATACAAGGATTGATGGATGAATCTAGAGTTTATTTTCTTATTGCACATGCCCATGAGACCCACAGAGAGCTGACTTTGCTCCAGTGAAGTGCCATGAAGTTCAATAAAGATCTAGGTCTTCACAGAATTATGCAACTTGAAAAACTCATGGCTGAAACAAAACTTTAAATGGGCTAGGTTCAATTCTGGGGGGTTAATCACAACCCTAACCCTAAATGCGCTCTCCTTGGTTCTTTTCCCCCTTCCATGATCTCCTCTAGGAATGACAGAATAAAGGTCATAGGTAGATCTTTAAAGAAAAGGTCAAATAGGTCCTAAATTCCTGTGCAAGAACTGGGGCTAACAATACATTGAATGCAGGACAGGCTATGTCAAGTGATAGAAAATGTCGAACAAAAGGAGTCATCTTCTTGACCTCTCTGCAGTCTTTGACACTTGATCACTCTCTCCTCCTTGACATCTCTCCTCCTTAGGGTTCTTGTGCGAATGTTCTCTCCTGGTTCTTCTCCTACTTGTCTGATTGCTTCTTCTTAGTCACCCTTTCTGGATCTTCACCCAGGTCACACCCTCTTACCTTGAAGGTCTTCCAGGACTCTGTCTTACTCCTCTTCTCTTCCCCCTTTATACTCAGTTGGAATCTCATCAGCTACTACTGTCTCCTCCATGCAGTTGATTCCCACATCTATCTAATCCAGCCCTAGCCTCTCTCTTAAACTCCAATACCTTATCGCCAATTGCCTTTTAGTTAGCTTTAACTAGATTACCATAGGCATGTCAGCCTCAGTGTGTCCAAAACAAGACTAATTTTCTTCCTCCAAAAGCCCTCCTCTTCTTGCCAGTTTTTCTATTTCTATCTTCCTTGATTCCTTCAAGACTCAGTTCAAATGCCAATTTTTGGCAGGAGGTCCTTTCTAATCTTCTCCCACTCTTCCCCACCACCCTCACTGCTGGCACTTTCTCTCTGCCTTCTAGCTATACTGTATACATCTCATATTTACATAATTTATTATCTACATAGAAATAATTTACATTATTAATCTTTTTCTCCCCCAGTAGAATTGACCTCCTTGAAGGCAGGAACCACATTTTTACCTTTCTTTGAATCTCTACAGTACTTCACACATAGTAACCACTTATCAAATGCTTGTTTGATTGCTTATTGATTGCTGACAATGACTGACTCTCACCTGAGTCCATAAACAAGCCAACTTTATTGCTTTTCTGATGGTCCTCCACTTTCTCTAGAAATTTATATATACATATTTGTATACGTATATATGTGTGTACATATACATATATACATGCATATACATATATGTGTGTATGTATAGACACCTATACGTATGTGTATAAATATATATGTATGTGTATAAATATATATGTATGTGTATAAATATATATGTATGTGTATAAATATATATGTATGTGTATAAATATATATGTATGTATGTATACATATACATATACACTTTTAGACTTATAACTCTATCCTAGAGCTTGAGGATTCCTACCAACGAGAAAGTACTCAGAACTCCTAAGTCCTTCTTTTTCCTGCCAGCTCCACCCACCCTGACAAAGTCCCACTCCAAACTTATGGCCCATTCCATTCTGGGACATCTCTCATTAGGTTCTTTTTTAGAGTCAGGTTTACACTTGCCTTCCTTTGCCAATGGGTCATTGTGTGCCTATCACTGTCCATGTCCTTGGTGAGCTCTCATAGGCTGCTTGGGGTATACAAACCATCACTGGTCATGCAGGGCAGGCTGCTCTGCAAACCATGTTCCTCTCAAGAACACCTAAAACATTGACTCAATGCCTGCCATCTGTCCAGCACCAAGATACAAAAATAAACAACAATGTAATATGTAATACTAACCTCATTCCTTTTTTGTCTAGTTTATATATAGATAGATAGATAGATAGATATAGATATAGATATATACTTATTTAGGCATTTCCCTTCCCTTGCAAACTGTAAGATCCTTGAGGGTAGCCACGGTTTCATTGCTGTATTTTTATCCAGTGCCTAGCAGAGATTAGGGGTTGGACCAGCTGAGGTATCATGGAATCCTATTCATGGGATGTAGATTTGGAGCTGAAGAGTTTTGGAGATTATTGAATCCCAGCTCTCAACTTACAATAGAAAAAACACATACCTAAGGAAGTATCACCCAAGAGAAAGTGGGAGAGGCTGTCCAGGCAGTAGGGAGCTTCAAGGGGGGAAGAGGGCTCTTAAAACCCCAGTGGAAATTCAAGCCATTATTGAATGAATGAGTGAGTGAGTGAACATCCATTAAGTCCTGACTATGTGCCAAATAGCACAGGAAGCCATTCTTAATCTCAAGAAGTTTCCATTTTAAAGGGGGGGGGGAGGTGTCACAACATAGACTACCATCCATTTCATTAGTCACAGAGGAGAGAACTGCAATGTCCTTGCTATAAAGAAGTCTCAGATGGTAACAATCCCTCCATTGGTATGGACAGGCATTATCTAAGGGAGCTGCCCAGTTCTCTGAGAGGTTAAGTAACTTGCCCAGGGACACACAGTCCGTTCACCAGAGGCAGAAGTCAAATTCAGATCTTCCTGGCTCCAACACAGGCTCTCCATCTGTCACAAAGGCTGTCATAATCGTGATTATCCAAAGATGATCATGCACAAGTTGCCACCTCTGCACCTCAGTTGTCTCAAGTAAAAATGGGAATAATATCAGCAGTCTCTGCCTCACAGGAGTATTACAAGTAAAGTGCCTTGTAAATCTTCAGGGACTAGAGGAAGGTGTTATTATTATAAGTGAGCATTGTTGTTCTCTCTTGGATTCACCAAGGAAAAGAAAGAATGTTTTCTGTCTGAGGCTCTTTTTGTTCATTCAGGGGCCATCTGTGCCCCATTCTCAAAACATTCATCTTTGTGAGGTTGTAGCTTAGAGCAGGGGCATCTCATTCTTTTTCCCAGTCTGAGACATGTGATCAGAAATCAACATATTTGCAGGCACAGAAATGTTTTTATTGAGAGCAACAGGGAAATGCCTGTTAGTCCATCAGAAATATGGATTTTTTTCACAGTAACACAAAATCAATCAACAGAGCTCTTTAATCAATGTTCTTCATGCTGCAGGGCCCAATGCTGGGTATGGGTCAATGCTGCTAAGGTCCAAAGGAGCCACACACAGTTGGTGCCTAATAAATGTGAGTTGCGTTGGAACAGCAGGCAACAATTCTCAAGGACCATAGGCTATGTTCAGCCACAGCACATCCCAATTCTGACTTCCCTTTCTCAGCTTTGACTTCAGTAGCTTCATGGAAAGTTGGATGCAAGCACTGGTCAGAACAGGCCCCAGAAAGAAAAGTTTTAGGAGCTGAGATCCCACTGGTCGGCCAGGTCACATGCACTGGACAATCAGTTAAAAATTTTTTTTTACTAAAACTGTAATATGAAACACATGGCATAAACTAGACTATACATTGCATGTCTAGGACATAGAGAAAAGTTAACCTCTGGCATAACCCAAAATCATAGAGCTGTAATCCAACAAATCTTTTGTCCATGAGGATTCCTGCTCATCCCAGAGCACAGCTACAGATGGTCTTCTCTTTGGCTCTAGATTCACCAAAAAGAGGATTAAACTGGTTCATTTCCAAGGTCCCTCCCAGCCCTGACAATCTATGCCCTCCCTTCTAAGACCTCACCAATTTAGTTCTAAATCAGGTCCTGTCTTGAGTTGCGTTCCTTGTTTCAGTGCATGAGCCTTGTTTCCCCAACTTGACCTTGTCCTCCTTAAAGACAGGGAACACTTCCCATAATAACATGCAGCGTTTTTATGTAGCACTTTAAGGCTTATAAAGCACTTTATAAACATCTGATTATCACATGAGCAATCATTCTACATTCCCCAGTCCTCACCACGGAGCACCCAGTAGATCTGTGATTTGGGCTTTTGCCTAATTGATCTGTGTGCTATCCTCCCCAAGGGTGTTTTAACAGAGGCCTCTTAGAGCCCAATATCTTAAACCAAAAGAATGAGTCTGGAATAGTGGGAGTGCCCCAGCAAGCCTATATGGGCCAAGGGAGGTTAAGGCCTCAAACCACACTGGTGCCTTATATGTGAACAGAGTTTGTAGCTCACAAAAGACTCTACAATGAACAGAGGAACTGATTCATTTTTTTCTAATGTTAAGCACCTACTATGTGCCAAGCGCTATCCTAGGTGCTGGCAATAAGGCAGAAATCAATTCCTTCCCTCAAGGAGCCTACATTGTATTTGAGAGTGAGGCAGAAACAAATGCAGATGAACAAAATTCTGCAAGACGTTTGAGGAGAATCACCTTTCTGCTGGAGTAAGGAGTTGGGGTGGGCCAAGGTGCTGGGAATTAGGGATGAAAGAAGCAAAGAGCTTCATTTCCATTCTCCCTTTTGATTCATTCCACAAATATACATTAAATGCCTTCCAAGTATAAAGCCCATGCTGAAGGTTGGGAAAGCTGCAAGGTTGAGATGAGGCTCAGCTCCCCTGTACCCCCCAACTTCCTGGGGTTTCCAGGCTACAACATGAAGACCACAACATCACATGGTAAGTGCATGAGATGAGGTCCAAGGGCAAAAACTATTTGTGAGCCACACAAATTATTTTGTTCCAGTTTTACAGAGCAAGAAAGTTAGGCTCAGAATGGTCATATGACTTCCTCAATTAAGCACCAGAACTGGGAACTGGATTGAGGTGTCTAATTGAACCCTGTAGGTGACCTCACCACCCACCTTATACTTAGACCTGCCTGCCACCATCCCATGAAAGCCTCTCTGATCTTAAAGTGAGCTTAGAGTCCAACCCCTTCATTTTATAAATGAGGAACTCTGCCCAGGGAAGTAAAGTGACTTGCTAAGGGTTGCAGAGTTCATAAGCATCACTATCTCAAGTCCAGTATTCTATCCACTAAACCACTGTCACTCCAGCCTGGACCTTGGCTAGCCCACTTGGACAGTTCAGTGAGCCTCCCATGTCTGAGTAATGCATTGGAAAGAAACACCAGAACCTGAGCTAATTAAATACACCTACCCCCATCACATTGTGTGGTCAGCTGTAGGGAAGAGAGGCTGTGGAAATGGAGAATCTGGAGCAACCACCAGGGCCTGGGTTCAAACTGATAGAGTCTGACAGCAAATCAGTGGGAGGCTGGAGAGCTCATTTCATGCCTCTTTTTCTGAGACAGATATGGAGGAGGAGAAAGAGGAAGAGGAAGGCTGATGCAAAGCCAGGGCATTCCATTTTTCCAGCTTTGCTGGCCCTGAGTAACTCTGTGATCATAGCAACGAAGGCTGCCAAGCAGCCAAGAGAACATTTGTTACCAAAACTTACACAGCCTCCTAACTGGGCCCTCAGGACCAGGAAGATGCTTGATGGGGGTGACTAATGAGTGTGCCCAAAGAAAGCCTTGGCCAAAGGAGTGTTAAGCTGATGACAGAATTATCCACTCCTCCTACATCATGAATGGCCCTCTGCGGCCAAATGGGCTCCTTTATCTTGATTTTCTCCTCTACTCTGCTTTGCTCAACTGGACACGGAACCATGCTCCCAGCCAGACTTGTAAACAGGTTTAAATAGGTTAGAGAGAATAGGATGAGAGATTGGCCCTGTGCACCTGTGCTCCATTCATCCTGGCCCTAATGATAATGGAGGCATCTGGCCTCTTCAGGAACCAAGAGAAAACCCCTTTGGGTTGCAGGAGTAGGGGACAAACCAGAGGTCACCCTTAACCACCTCCTTTTGTGGATGATCAGAACAGGAACCACCAAAAAGTCACTATTTCCCTCCAAACATATCACTCCTTTCAACCCAGGGTCTTAAACTAAAGGGGCCCTTAGTCAAATGCAATTAATTTGTGGATTTCAAATAGAGATCCAGAGAAGAAAAAGGAGCTGCAAGGTCACACAGAAAATTTGTGGTGGTCCCCAAATTCCCAGTCCAAGATTCTTTCCCTGACACTATGGTTGAGCCCCTACTTTGTGTAGGACAATAGCTTTGAGGTTGGAAAAGAATAATATGGTGATGTCAAGAGAATGGTCTTCCTATCTCTGAAGAACTCTCATGAAGGGCTATAGAAAAGTCAAAGCCCCAGGCTCTCAAGTCTTGCTTCTGTTACTTAGTAGCAGGAGAAACATGAGCAAGCCATATTACTACTCTGTGCCTCAGTTTCTTCATCTGTAAATATAAAGATATTGAACCATTATCCCCAGTTTACAGACGAGGGTACTGAGGCAGACAGAGGCAGAAGAAGGGTTTATTTAGGGTCATACAGCTGTTAAGTGACTGAGGCTGGATTTGGACTTGGGTCTTCCTGACTCAGGGCCAGTCCCCCTGGCTGCCATTTCATAGACTTTTGGGCATTCATTAGCATTGGGCATTGAATCAATGATGATTCAATGAATCATCATTGAAGATGATTTCCAAAGTCCATCCAATTCAAAATCCAAGATCCTACAGTGAACTTGGACCACTTGGGAGAAATTAGAAATCTCATTATATTTCAACACAATATGAGATGGACCACAAAATAATAGCTACCAAGAAATAAAATGAGCTACCTTTTCAGGTTGTGAAGTCATCTTTTCTGGAACTATTCAAAGATCAACCATTACAAGTCAGGGGATTACTGCTTTGGGTGAAAGGTACAACTTCACTAATCTCTCAGGTCTTTTTGAGCTCTGAGAGGCTGAGTAGGGCATCATTCCTGCCCCCTAAGAAGGCATGCTTCCTAATACCATGATGAAAGCAGGGGCCATTCTAGAAGCAGCTCCAAACATAAAGATATTTTCCAGGGACTTGTCACCTGGGGAGAGCTGGGTCATCCTGACAAGGAGACCCAGCTCTCTCCTAACCTCTTCCAGGAAGGACCTGGATCCTCATAAGAAACAATCAAGTGCTTTCTCTTGATTCTATTACTGCATGTGTTGGAGGACTAAGCACGATTTCTCCCAGACAAAGGTATGAGAGCCTTGGATGGAGGTATGATGTGTATACTCATGACTGGAGTGATTTATCCATCACCTAGAAGAATGTAAGCACGTAGGAGGCAGGGAATCTTTGGGTCTTATTTCTGTATGCCAAGTGTCTATCACTGTGCCTGGCATAGAATAGAATTAATAAACATTTGTTGAATGTGTTTGCTAAATAAAAAAGCATTACAAAACTATGGGAGATGGAGGAGGGGCATTCAAGACTAGAGGAAGTCTTTCTGGAAGAGATAACCCTGGAGGGGATGGGTAGAACTCCTCCAACTGCTATTGGCCAGGATGACCCCAAATCCTGACACTTCTCCATTCGTCCTTCCCTCACCTGCTTAACTCTACAAGGTACCTTCTCAATCTTCCAGGGACCTGGTGCTCTCTAAAGGTACCTAGAACTGTCTCTGCCTCCAACCTAAATATATCAATGGATTCCCTGTACATATGGATCCTAAGACTTTCCTCCTATGAGGATGGGACTGGAAAAGGACCCAAGGGCCTCTGAGGTGTCAGTTCAGAGACCCCATCTTTCCTCATGCATAACATTGCTAAAGAGAAAAGAGAAGAGTATAGAAAGAAGGGGAAAAGAAAGAGATGCCATCCTTCTAGGGTCCCTTCCAGTCCTAAAACATATGCACTATGATCTGAGGATGCTTCAGTGAAGAAATCAGAGCAGAGGAGGGTAGTGAAACAGAACAAGATCATGGAAAGTATGGAGTCTGGAGAAGGAAGGTACCATGTATTAAAAAATTTTTAAATGCAGGCTGGAGAGTCAAAAGGTCACTGCTGACCTTGGATAGGTCCCTCCCTCTACATGGATCCAGGTTTCCTCCTCTATAATGTGAAAGACTTAGATTAAATCATCTCTATGAACCATTCTTGGCAAGTCACTTCACCCTATTTACCTCAAGTTCCTCATCTGTAAAATGAGCTGGAGAAGAAAATGTCAAACCACTCCAGTATCTCTGCTAGGAAAACCCCACAAGAGATCACAAACTGAAAGAATTGAGCAGCAACATGAGACAGTCTAAGTCCTAATGAATGCCCAAAAGTCTATGAAATGGCAGCCAGGGGGACTGGCCCTGAGTCAGGAAGACCCAAGTCCAAATCCAGCCTCAGTCACTTAACAGCTGTATGACCCTAAATAAACCCTTCTTCTGCCTCTGTCTGCCTCAGTTCCCTCGTCTGTAAACTGGGGATAATGGTAGCACCTCCCTCCCAGGGTAAGTGCGAGAAACTAATGAGATAATATGCTTAAAGTTCCTACCGAAACATTAGTTATCTTCACAGGATTTCTTTGTATCACAGCTGTGAACAATTTCAAGTCCTTGCTTCCTTTCTCAGCCCTGCCTTTGTAGGCTAGGGCTTTGTGAACTTGGGGGAGTTAACTGCCCTGTCTGCATCTTTGTAAAATCAAGATAATAGCTCTTTTCCTGCTTGCCCCCAAGGGTTTGGTGGGGATCCAGGTTGGTAAAGACAGGGAAAGTACCCTGGACACCACCCAGGGAGATGCCATAGGCTGACTTCAAACTGCCTAAACTAGATTTCGGGTTCCATCCCTCTTATGAGGACTCTGAGGAGTCTTGAAGCCAGAAGATGGGGGAATGACTCCCTGTGGGGTCTGCAGCAGATGTCAGAGCTTTGTAAAGAAAGGTCTGACAGCTAATACCATTTAGGGTTGAGGAGGAATGAGAAGTCTTTCACTGGCTGCTGACATAAAACTTTCATAAACCTTCTCTAAAGAAGTTTGGGAAACTGTTCTTTGGAGAAGAGAGTCCTGTGTGAGTGAGGGCAAATTCAATTCAACTGAACAAGCATCTAACTCTGGACCAGAGAAATTATCAAATACTTAATCCTGAAAGGAGGCTCAGAAAAGGAAAGGGACTTACTTAAAGTCACAGGAAGGTCACAAGCCAAGACTGCAATCTGGTCCCCTTACCTCCAAACTCAGAGGTCCTGTGATAGGAGGTACAAGAAAAACTTGAAGGCGGACACATGACTTGCTTAATATTTATAATTCTCCAGTGCTGACCACAATGCCTCCCACCTGGGAGGGGCTTAACAAACCATGCTGGGGTACTCCAGCTATCCTTATCCCCCTCCCACCTGCACCTTGGCTTCTTTCTCTGGAGCCTGGTCCCCAATGGGGCTTCCATCTTCTCCTGTCACAATCCCACCCCCAATTCTCTATCATCATTTAGAGAGTTTTCCTTGAACAGTGCCCCTCTCCCCTATCAACACCCTCTGGACTCCCTCCATCAGAAAGTGCTTTGCTTGAGGGTAGAGACTATCTTGCTTGCCCTGATCTGTATCCTCTGAGCTTAGCCCAGTTCCCGGGAAGTAGGAAGTGCTTAATAAATGCCTTATCATCCATTATCATTGAATATAAGTGAGAAATGATCCCTGGTCCTTAGAGTCCTGAAAAGAAAATACAAGAGTAGGAAAGAGCCCCAAGACAGACAAGAACAACAACATCAGATCCAGTGAAGGTGCTGGGGACTAGGCAGGAGGATCCTGGTGGAGGGACCTTTGACTGCCAGGCTCCCAGAACCTCTGCCCCTGGCTTAGCTGAGGGAGTCAGGCAGAGTTTTGCCTTGGCAAGTACAAAGCTGTCCCAGACCCAGGAACTCCAAGTCACTATAAATAAGAAGGAAGAGTCAAACTGTTACTGAAACAGTTGAGAAAACCACACAAGGGGGCCACACCTAAGATGACTGAATCACAACCAAAGGAAGCATTTGCTGGTCCCCCTTAATTCTAGTGCCTTCCTTCTGTTAAATATCTCCAATTTATCCTATATCTATTTCACAGATTGCCTCCCCATTAGATTGTGAAATCAGGGAGTATCTTTTACCCTCCTTTATAGACACAATGGTTTTAGCACATAGTAGGTGCTTAATAGATGTTTATTAATTGACTGCCCAACACCTCAAGCCTCTCACAGCATAACCCACTGGAGACTACTGTCTCCAAGAACACACACAACCCAGGAGAACACAAAGGTAAAGCCCCTACTTAACCAGACTCCCAGCAGTGACACTGCTCACCCCCCACCCTGCCAAGGCTTACCTGACTCATTCTGAGCTTTCCCTGCTTCATATCTCCTCCTCATCCCCCTCAGTGTAAAACACTAGCCTGGAGGTCTGCCCCTCCCTGCCCCCACCTTGGTTTTATGAGTGACCTACAGGTAACTTCACTGCACTTGGGAGGACCACTGATGGCAGATGCTGCTTTCCTGCAGGGTTTCCAGCTTCATCAGGTGTGGGAACAAGACACCAGACCCTATACCTTGTTGAGTCACTGTTCAGTCATGGTTGACTCTTTGTGGCCCATTTTAGGGGTTTTCTTGGCAAAAATACTTGGAGTGGTCTGCCATTTCCTTCTCCACCCTGTCCATAGTAGGTGATTAGTAAATGTTTGTGGAATGGAATAGAAGGCATTGGTGGTGAGTAGAGACACTAAGGCTTTGTGAAATTAAGCAGAAGACACACAGCCTGTGATTTTACTAATATAAGGAACTCCCAGGTGAACGAACTCCCTCTACCACTATAGGTTGCCACCTTCTCTGCAGCTGAGGATTTTAAAGTGCCCAGCCAAAGGTGTCAAATTTGATTCCTCTTCTCCATGCTGCCTCCATGGAATTAAGTAAGACTTACTGCCAAAACCTTCTGGTAGAAGGAAGCTCAGAAGTGCCCAGTCCAGCGAGACTCTATTGCAATAATTCAGCCTCAGCCCATAAACATTTGGCCTAAGGCAGGAATAGCAGCTCTCAGAAACTCCATCTTACTTTTTTTAAGGGAAATGCAGCAGTGTCTGAGGCACTCTGGGAGTCCCCAACACTGGCATGTCACTTCTGATTACAAAACTAACCGATGCCCACACCACCAGCTTCCCCCTCATTTCCTCCTCTTTTTCTACTTCATCCCGGGAAGGTGAAGCCGAGCCCAGCCCGGCTTCCTCCAGGTGGTGGTTCCCTCGAGGTCCTGTCAGAAAGAGATCTCCAGGAACAAGGAGGTAATTTGGCTGGGTGCATTGGGGGCTAACGATATTAACTTCCCAGAGTAGATGCCGAGCTGCAGTGTCAGAATTAAGAGATGGAGCCTTGCGGCTATATTGATTATGCATCTTGATAACGTGAAATCAAATCCTGTCTGTTGATGGTATAAATGACTCCGACTGGGGAGCCAGGGCTGGTGCCACCATCACACCCTGTTATTCCTGAGATTGGGTCTATTTATTTTGCAAGAAGACGTCTGCCCATGGCATCGCCCTCGCTGAGACAATTTAAAAGGTATCAACAGTTTAAATGACATTTTCACCTTCAGCAAATACATCTTTGCCTGCCAGGAATGGTGATGCTATCAGGAGCAGGCAATCTCTGTTACAGTCATGTCAGAAATAGGTGTCAGCTCTCATTACATTCTCAAGTATAAATCCCACTTATCAGCCAGCTCAGAGGCCCCAGTGTTCAAACAAACCTATTTGGACTTGATTGTGCTCAGCCTCACCCTCCCCAGAGGGTGAGAGATTGGGCAGGGACATGGTCCATGTGTCCACCACCTGGGTGCTCATTGGCCAAGGGAAACAGCAGGCATATTCCTCAGCTTTTAGTCACAGTGGAAAGTGATGCTCTCTATTATCCAAACTTGTAATTACTGTGGATGGTGAGCCTGCCTCCTCATTTGCCTTCATACTTTAGAGCCAAGAAATTGATTATTTTCCAAAGGAGATATTAGCTCTGACATGAAGCAACATGACTTCTCAATGTCACAGACTCAATTAGCTTAAGATGTTTCTTTGCTATTATTGCAAACGATGGAAACCAGGAAACAGATTCAACAACTAAGTGAGTCGTCTTTAGTGAGCATCCAGTGTGTACTGTGGGACTGCAGAACTCATATCATCCCTGACTTCCTGGGGCTCCCAGTCTAGAAGTTGAGCAAAGACACACTACTGAAACGATTAGAGATAGATAATCAATCAATTGCCAAGCATTTATTAATCACCTACTGTATGCAAGGCACTGGAGATAGGAAAACAAAAGCAAAGCAGTCCCTACTCTCAAGAAGTTTATACTTTATTGAAGGAGACAATGTGTATGTGCAGACAGAGACAGAAAAAGAAGGGAACTTTGGAGGAGTGGAGAGGAGAAGCTGAGAAACAGAAGCGGAAAGGGGAGCAGAGGGGAGGAGAGGAGAAGGGAGGGGAGGGAAAAGGAAGGAAGAGGAGGAGGAGACAGATGGAGGCAGAGGAAGAGAGAGACAAAGAGGGACAGTGTGGTTATATGCGACAACAACAAAAAAGGATAAAAGACAATTGACACAAGACCAGGAGGCAGGCACAAGCAGCTTAAGAAGAGCTTAGCAACCAAGTAGAGCCTTGAAGGAAACCCAGGATTCCTCTAAGATGGTAAATAAATATATAGAAGATGGATGTCCTACATTAAGAGCTATAGGAACTCAGAGACACAAAAGCTCATGCAGATTGGAGTCATCTAGGAAGGCTTCGGTAGGTAAGGAGGTAGCCCCTTGTTTTAGAGACAAAGAGTAAGACTCAGTGACTTTAATGATTTTCCCAAAGTCTTGCTGGGAGAGCTGAGACTCCAACCCAAGATTATCAACTCAACTCGCAGAACTGTTTTTGTGACATATTGTGCTTATTTTCATTTCAGTCAGAATCACTTCTTTCCCCATTGACCCTGGCCTGATTCACCTCTGACCTTTCTAATGTGCACCTTTCATTGGGTCCAGAGACATCACCGTTTCTTTCCTATCCCCTTCCCATAACTAGAAGCCTATCTTACCTTGTTGCATTTCATACCAAAGGTCAGAGACAGATGTCAACTGCCACATTGTGTTGTTTCTCAAGGTCACCCATAGAAGCCCCTACTCCCCCTACCCCCACCCACACCACTCATCAAGAGCAAGTGTTAAGGTTTGGCTTGGGCTCCTCCCCACTTCCTACTCCAGTCTGTGCTCTCCTGTAGTCACTGCCCCAGGCCTAGAGTCTTCAACCAGGCTGCTCAGAGCATGGACACCCAACTCAGGCTTAATTTCCTCTACCAATATATCAAAATGAAGAAGAGAGAGAGAAAGAGAGAATCCTCAAGGAACTCACACTCCAATCAGGAGAGCAATGGAAAGTCCCAGTAGTCCTTAAGGTAGGCCCAGAAGTCTCCAACTCCAGCTCCCCTTTACAGAAGGTCTTCTATCACACCTTCATAAGAAAGCCCTTAGTAATCCATAAGGCTTACAGAGAGGAGTCATCATTTCTCATTGTGTTTATAGCTAAACTCCTCCAAAAAGGCCTCCTACAATCAGGGTCTCCAGTTTCTCTCCTCCCCCTCTTCTTAACTCCTTACGATCTGGCTTCTGGCCTCATCATTCCACTGAAACAGCTCTCTCCAAAGTGACCAGTGACCTCTTAGTTGCCAAATTCAATGTCCTTTTCCTCATCTTCATTTTCCTTGACCCCACCTTCAGTTTTTGACACTGCTGTCGCTCTCTCCTGCTCTAAATTTTCAGGACTCTCCCTTTCTCCTGGTTCTCCTCCCACCTCTCTAACTCTTCTCCATCTCCTTTGCTGGATCCTTCTCCAGATCATATCCCCTAACTATAGGTGTCCCTCAGAGTTCTCACTTCTCTTCTCTTCTCACTTCAGACAACTTCAGTTGGAGATCTCATCAGCTCCCATGGATTTAATGACCATCTCTGTGCTGATGATTCTCACATCTCGCTTTCCTGACCTCCAATTTCACATTTCCTACTGCCTTTCAGAGATCTTAAATTGGATGTCTAAGTAGACATCTTAAACTCAACATATATAAAACTGAACTCATTATCTTTCCCCCTAAACTTTCTCCCCCTCCAACCTTCCCTATGACTGTAAAGTGTACAACCACCCTCCCAGTCCCCAAGTTCACAGCCTGGAAGATATTCTGGACTCCTCACCCCCACATTCTCTCACCCCCTCACACCCAATTTAGAGTCAAGGCCAGCCTATTTTACCTCTACAACATCTCTCAAATATGCTTCCTTTATCCACTGATGCTGCCACTACTTTATTCAAGGTCCTTATCACCTCACACCTGAATTACCAAAAGAGTTGCTGGGGGCAGGGGGAGGGGTCTGCCTGCCTCCTGACACTCCGGATTCCATTAAACTGCTAAAGTAATTTTCCAAAAATCCAAGTCTATGTCACCTGCCCTACTCAATAAACTCTGGTAGCTCCTTATCCTCTCCAGGATAAAATGCAAAAATCTTTGTTTGGTGTTCAAAATCCTTCATAACCTGGCCCCTCCTCCCTTTGCAGTCTCTTCAATCCAGTGACACTAACATCCTGGCTGTTCCACACACAACACCCTCCATCTCTTGGCTCCAGGTATTCTCTCGGCCAGCCCCCATGCCTGGAATGCTCTCTCTCCTCAGATCTGACTACTGACTTCCCTAGCTTTCTTTAAGTCCCAACTAAAATCCTAGCTTCTACAAGAAACCTTCCCCAACCCCTCTTAATTTCAGTGCCTTTTCTCTGTTAATTATTTCCCATTTATCCTGTATTTAGCTTCTTTGAACATATTTGCTTGTTTAATATCTCCTCCATCACAATGTAAGCTCTTTGAGGGCAGAGACCATCTTTTGACTTTTTTTTTTTTGTATCCTAGGTGCTTAATATTTATTGATTGATTGACTATTTCCCCCACCCAGAGCACAGGGTCTGCATAATGTGGGTACTTGATTGAATGACTGTTGAATTGCATTTACTTCATTGTTGACACTTAGGGATAATCACAGAATACAAGTCACAAGCTGGCTTCCATTTCTCAGTTTCACATTGCTGGAAACATCAGGCTCCCCAACAATTCTGGAAAACAAAAGGCCTGCATTCTTGCTCCCTCCCTCAGTGTAGTACTAATCACACTCATGTGCATCTTCCAATGGGCCCAAAATTTCAACGGAGTTCCTGTCCCAGATTTCGGCTGAAAGATATTTTTCCTAATGTGGTGATAACAGACTAGCCCTGAGGAGAAAACACACTGCAGAATCCCAGGCCCAGCTAGATTACAACCTATAATTGAGAGTTGTATTTGCATCTTGATTTCATTTCTAAAAAACGAGAGTTGAACCACATTTGCATAACTCTCCCCACCGAGTATGGTTGCAGGCTGCTCTCTCTGCCGTCTTTTCTGGTCTAGCGGGATTCCTTCTCGTAAGCTTGCTGATTTGATTACGGGATGGGATAATGCTGGAGTCCTTCAGCATGTAATTTATTTAAGCGGGACACAAGTAGACGCGATAGCGAGAGGAGCCGCCACTCTACCTGGAGGAACTAATTGGACACAAATTGAGATTTCAGGGTTTACAGATATTGCAAATGAAAAGTCCCTGCAGGGTGTCAGTAAGAGTCCACTGACTCCTTTCATTCGGTCTGAATTAATCATGAAACAAAAAAACAGGGTTGTTTTTTGAGGGTTTTTTAAATAAAACCATTCTAAGGTGTGTACATTTCATCTCTAGTTGTGATTAAAACTCCAAATTGCCATGTAAAAACTTCCTCCCTCCGGGGCCAGCTAGGACTCCACGTCCTTGGGCTCATCCAATGGCACAGCCGCAAAGACGCTTGGAAATCATCCAGGCCAGAACTTATCCGTCTTTGTGTTTATGGACCCCTTCGCAAGCTGGAGAAGCCTGTGGACCCCTTCCCAGAGCAATGTTGTAAAAGGCATAAAATCAAATAAATAACAAAAGAAACCAATTATTTTGTAATACAGTTATCCAAAGAATATTTTAATTGCATAGATCGCAGGTTAAGAGCCCTGTCACTTCACAAAGAAAACAGAGACACGGAGAGGGCCAGGAATTTGCTCAAAGTCACACAGTAAATCAGTAGTAACAGAGCTAGAGAAAGAGGTTAAATCTCAAAACTCTTCCTTCAGGACTCTTACATCGAAGAGGAAGATAATGGTGGTGGAAGATAAGGTAGAGTCAGCCTCCCTGATTTCTCCTCTGACACTTCCTCCTTTCGTGTATCTGCTGATACTAAGGCGGGGGGACATCGTTCACCAAGGTGCTGCTACCCCAGTTTGTTCCCTCATAAAACCAGGAATAGCTGATGCTTCTTTTCTCCCTGACCCTGGCACCTTAGGGAGGGAGAACCACATGTGAGGCTCACTTTATATAATTATAAATCACTTCATCTCTCCAATGGAAAGGACAAGTCACTGTTTCAAGACAGCAAACAATGAAGACGTTTGTAAAATGAACCACAGATGTAAGGGTTGGAAGGGAGGACACCTGGTCCCTCTACAACATCTTTGCCAAGTGGCCCTCCAACTCTTCCTTGTAGCATTTCAACTCCCAGGGTCGCTTAACCTACTTGGAGACAGCTCTCATTTAGGGAAATGTTTCCTGATGTGGATCTCAGACAAACCTCTCTCTCTCCTTTCCACCTCCAGCTCCTCATTCTGTTCCCTGAGACCAAGGAGAACAAGGCTGGCCCCTTTCCTTCTGGCACTTGAAGACAGCTATCATATTTCCCCCAAAGCTTCTTCTCCAGGCTGAGCATCCCTGGTTCATTTAGTTAATCCTCATATAGCATGACCCATGAAGCAAATAAATCAATTTTTCATGGATTGTCAGATATATTAGACTTTCCATGTCATAGAATCATAGAACTAATGTTGGAAAGGTCTAAGATTCCATTTGGTCCAACTTCCTCCTTTTACAGAGAAGGAAACTGAGGCCCAGGAAGGTTTAGTGACTTACATGTAGCAAAAGCCAGAGATGAGATGTAACAGGCATAGCTTGTTTGTGCACACTTGTCTTCCCATTACACTGTGATCCTCTTTCTCTGATTGGTCAGCTCTTTCCAGAAACTCCATTTTAAGGAATTTGTCTAGATTGTATCACTGTCTCTTCTCTCTGGTGAGATCTCTGGCTACAATGGCATTTCCATGGAAGAGACAGCAAACCTAAGAATGTGGAAGATGTTTAGAGAGAGTTCTGGTAATGCTGCTGTTTGCTAGAACTGAACAAGATATCAAAATTCCTCATCAATCAGGGCATATAATAATGAGTGACCAGTCATACATGATTCTTCCTCCAGTTGGATAATTGCAAGCAGACAAATTGCTATTATGATGTTGGCTATGTGTGCAGGGTGGGCTCTGTAACTGTAACATAAAGTAATTTCTTTCTTCAAATAAGGAGGCTCCTAGCTACAGTTCCAAATTCATGGAGTGTCAAGCACTTGAGTTGAAAGAACTCTAAAGGCCATCTGGTCTTCCACCTCCCCTTGTCCCAGATGTAGAAACTGAGGCACAGAGAGGGGAAGAGATTACACATTGGTGAGTGGCAATGAGAACTCAAACCTAGGAAGCTATATGAACTCTAAATGCATGGTTCTTCCAATTCGTTTATTCATTCACTTGTCAAATATCTTTTCTATGCAATAGGCACACATGGTACTGGGCAGGGAATGGGGAAGAGCGAGAACACAGAGATAAATAAGCCAGAGATACGCCCTCAAGGAGCAGTCTAGGAGGCAAGTCATCGACATAAATACAGTGAAAGTTGTCCTGGGAGCTGGTGCCCTCTCCCCATGGCACCACATGGAAATATACTAGAAACTTGAATCTAACAATCCTCAGAGAAGGACAAAGGGTGTTGAGATATGTTGAGAAAGATGTCTGGGAGAATTAATGAAAGTTTATGGAGGAACACTGAGCTCAAGCCAAGTCAAAAAAGCATCACTTCAGTGTTTACTGTTTGCCAGGAACTGCGTTGAGCTAGGATGGGGAAAGAGAAAGTACTGGTGGGGGCAGAGTGGAGAAAGTCTAGAGAGTCAGAAGTAAAACTCAGAGAGGAACAAAGACATGGAGGGTGGACTAGACAAGTCAGCCTGGTATGCGGTATGGCTGGGTCCCATAGGTTTCTCTAGCAGGCTGTTTCAATGCTTGTACATACAATCCCAGAAAAGAAACAAGAAATGATGTCACAGGTAATGCTAGGGGAAATCACAGATCTTTTCTGCAGAAGCATCCAGATCACAAAACTCACCTGTTTGTCTCACTTGCCCTGTTGTCTACTTCAGGTAAGATGTTTAGACACAGCTTGGGACCAGAAAAGGAGAAAACCATTTTCTATTCCCCAAGCATCACCTTCACTTGCTTCCTCTTCTTCTCTCCCTCTCTCTTTATGACTTCCCAGACCCACAGAAAATGACAATGGGAAAGACGAATTAACTGGAGAAAAATTCCAATTAAGCCTTGAATGAACCAAAGTTTTGCCCATAAGCTAATTCTTGTCAGAGTTAATTCTCACCAAGCACCAGGCAGGGTTTCTTGATGGGCCTAGTGTTGTCTTTTCCTTTGTAGAAGTTCTAGGTGGGCCTCCATTGTGAAGGTTTCTCTACTTCCCCAGACCTACTCATGTTGATGACCCAGAGTCTGAGTTCTGAATTTCCATTGCAGGTTTTTTAAGCACAAAGTAGAGAATATGTCCTCTACTGAGAAAAGTAAAAATCCTACAACCATTAAGGGGAAGTAAACTGAACTGAATGTGAGTGCATTAAAGATGTCACCCAGTGAGGAGATCCAACATCCCAGTCCTATGGTCTCACTCCCAGACTAAGCTTGAAAGTCCCTGAAAGGATTGGTTCTTGCCTATCTGCATCCTGAAGGGAAGCTGAATCTACTCTTTCACCTTGTGGAGATTGTTCTGATGGAAATGCTCCGTCCTCATGACCAAAGGCCCAGACAGAAAAACTGGGAAGATCATCATAGGCATGCATGCAACTTTCTCTTTTTTGAAGACCAGCTCAGTCACATCAAGGAGTTAAGAAACAGGCCGGCACCATTGCCCTGGGCAAACAAGCAAACTTTCCTCTCTGTTGCACTGTCTCAGTGAAGTACAAGGGAAAGTCAGGGAGGGCCCAAAGCAGCACCTTTAGTAGAGCTTTCAAGACCCAGGTCACATCACTATCACAAGGAATCTTGTGGATGACTTTAGTGGAAGGAAGGTCAGGGGCTAGGATAGCTCAGAGAGGCTTAAAAGTGGCCTTGAAAGAAATCCCAAGATTGAGAGTTTGGGAATCTGAACTTCCAGACAGAGAAGAGGAATTCCTGAGTTCACTGCTTTTTGGAAAGAAGAGAATTATCTATACCACCACACCAACTAGAAGTGTAGGAAGGAGCTAAAGTCATGGCATATATAGAGAAGCAAAAGAACTACACTTTATTCACTGCTCTATCATGATCTAGTTAGATCGTGCAAATCCAGTATGCAAAGATGGCCTGCCCACCAGCCCCACTGGGCTTCTGCTTTCCAGGAGGAGTCCAAACAACAAGGCAGAACTATGAGTCTGGGGCGGGGGACTATGAAGGACTCAGAAGAGCTAGTGATTCACCATGTCACAATGTCAAGGTGAAGCCAGGCTGAGCAACTTAAGTGCAGCCCCCCTCCAGGAGAATCTAAGCCATGGGATAGTGCAGAGCCAGAAGGATCCTGTGAGATGACGCAAGAGGAAGGGGAATCATGTTCAGTCATTTCAGTTATAGCTTCATGACTCCATCTGGAATTTTATTGGCAGAGATACTGGAGTGGTCTCCCATTTCCTTCTCCAGCTCATTTTATAGGTAGAAAAACTGAGGAAAAAATGACTTGCCCAGGGTCACACAGCTAATAATTATCTGAAGGCAGATTTGAACTCTGGTCTTCCTAATTCCAGGTCCAACACTCTATCCATTGTATCACCTGTGGTGTTTACTTATGGCTTACTCTGAATGCTTTACATGTTTTCCATATCTGCTTGTAATCACCTGTGAGTTCTTTTCTTTTTCTGTGGGGTGAAATAAAGCTTGTCTTCTACCTAATATGTATGCCTTTGTTATCTTGAATGCTAGTACAGGAATCAGGAACCCTGTTGCCTCCCTATTTGTGGAAAATTATACATGAGTTGTAAGCAAGCCATTTGGAGACTTCCCAGAGTAAACTGAATGGTTTCCTAATGAGTCAAAGGGTCATCTTTAAGGTCAGCTCCCCCAAATCAAAATCCATTCAATATGAATCTTGCACTTAAAGGGATGGTTCTTTAAAGAGCCCAGTCCACTGGCTACTTCTGATCACAGCCTTTCCCCTGACCTACCAGTCCAGTAATACCATCCAAAAGAAAGGAAAATAAGGTTATCCTTATTTTTGGTTAACGTATGGTGGTCTTCCACAGTCCCCACAGTCCTTTCTAAATACTAAGGAGTCATCCATTTTGTGACATGTTCTAAAATTTTACAGGAATTGGCATCAAGCTCACAAGTTTATAGTTCAAATAATCGACTCTCTTTTCTTTTCTTCAGCATCTCTCCAAGGAGACCTCACAAACATTCACAAGTTCTTGAGGGCTGAGGTCATGCCATGTCCTCCTCAGTCTCCCCATGACTGCTGAGCATTCAGCATGCATTGAGAAAAGGCCTTAGCTCACAGAGACCCTGGATGTGTAGGGCACATTTGTGTAACAGAAAGAAAAATTCAGTCTCCCAGAGTCAACCAGGAGGGTTCTTTTCTCTTAATGACTATAACCTGATGAATTTAAACATTCACCTCGACCTAGGATGTCTCATCAAAGCCTCCGGCTGAGGCAAAGCAAAAGGAGGAATAGGACAGAAGACAGTCTGATTTGCAGTCACCAAGTGGGATGGGGGAGGGGAGGGTCATTCTTCTTGAAATAGCTCCTGCCTCACTGAAAGCAATGCACAGTCAAGCTCCGAGGGGGCTCAGGCTCTTTGTGTGGCCTCATGGCAACATGGTGTTGTTCTCCTTCTTAATGGACCTCTTGTTTCTGCCTCTCGGGATAAACAGAGAGTTTGAACACTGACCCTGCCGGAGAAAGGGGGCACATTTCTCAAGATGGGGCCTAGAGGGCCAGGTGCTTGGAGAGCATTTTCAGGCAATGTTTTGGAAAACATTTAACACAATGATTATTTTCTGAGAAACAAAAGGACACAAAAGGAGACGTTCTGTTAGTTCTATGCTCAAGGACAACTTTAAGTGAAACCACCTGAAACAGCTCCATTCTGGGGCTACAAAGAAGCTGATACCCTTAACTAAGGTGGGGGGAACGAAGTGTTGCTCCAGTGTGCTGGAATAGAATGCTCAGAAGGCAGAGTTGTCATACTCCATCAGGAAGAAAAAACTGAGTTGAACACCTGGCTTGTAGGAATTATAGCAAAAATAGGAAGCTACCAGACAGCTTCCCTTCCCCCAGCACCCAGAACTCCCAGGTAAACCCCTTTCAGGTATAGCCCTGCCTGCTCTCCCACCAACTGTCTCCTCCAGTAGCAACCTCTTAAACACTTCAAAGAATCACAGATGTAGAGTAAGAAGGGACTCAGGGCCAGCAATCCTAGACCCTTCACTGCACACAGCTTGTGAGCATCTGAGGAAGGATTTGAACCCAGGTTCAATGTCCTTCCATCACATCAAACACCCAGCTAAAAAAGTAGAAGTTTCTGAGCCTGAAAATCTTCAGCCAAACTTTCTGCATTCTGAAGCCAGAATGTTCTCTCTGTCTTGTGTCCTATACCAGGGATTTTAAGAACTTAATTGATAATGAAAACAACTTCCAAGATCCCCAAGTCATTTTTTTCATTGAAATAGGACTGAACTGGGTATGACCTTGGAAAGGAGAGGAGATTGATTTCCAAGGAAGATTACTGCTGAGTTTTACCTACCAAAGTGGCAGTCACCTCCATTTTCTGTGAGGTCTCAGGTCCTCAGACTCCAAATGTACTCTCATAAGAGAAAAAAAGACTCAGCTGGGCCCTCATCACATCTTGCTTTACTCACTTCAATCCTGAGGAGTAAATATATTTATTCTCTGTTTCTCCGTGTCTCTGTCTCTGTCTCTGTCTCCTCTCTGTGTCTCTTTCTCTCTCTCTCTCTCTGTCTCTCTCTCTCTCTCTCTCTCTCTCTCTCTCTCTCTCTCTCTCTCTCTCTCTCTCTCTCTCTTTCTTCCTCTCTCTCATCCATATCCTCCAGAAACAAAACAAAACAAGCATGACAAGGAGTGAGTGGAAGTTAGCATCAACAGCCAAGCGTGCCCCAAACACCCCTGGTAAAAGCAGACAGCAATTGCTCATCAGCAATGATGGAGTGATCAGTGGAATGAGGGATGCCAGTGTGGAGTGTACATACCTTTAGGAAAGGACAGAGTTAGAAGTGGGGCTCAAAGTCTTTGCTAGGAGGAAGGGGTCACAGAATCTTAGAGCTGGGAGGGGCCTCAGAGGGCTCCTAGCCCTACCCATTCCTGGGCAGAAATTCCCTCTACAGTATCCCCAACATGTAGTCCTCCAGCATCCCTGTGAAGACCTCCAGGAATAGGGATCTCACTAGCTCCCAAAGCAGCCTGTTTCTCTTTTGGACAACCAAGATGGTTGGAAGCTATTCCTTATTCCCAACCTGAATCTGCATCTTTGCCTCTTCTCCCATTTCTCCCTGTTCTGTCCTCTGGGGCCAGGCAGATTTAGTCTAACCCATCTACATGGCAGCCCCTTAAATGCTTGAAGACAACTTTCAAGTGCTCCCAGAGTCTTCTTCTCCCTAAACTAAACATCCCAAGCTCTTTACCCTGGACGTAAGACACTTCCTAACCTGGATGCCCTCTTCTAGCTTACCATAGGGCCCAGAATGGAACAGCCTAAAATCTTTTCTGTGACATCACGCTATTGACTACCCCAGTCAGTCTTCCCCTTCAGCCAAAGTTCTCCTCTTATTAAACAACAAATTGCTGAAACCTGTTCAGGGTCCATGTCCTCTGAAGCACCATCTCTGAAGGGCAGAGAAAAACTATTGCCCCACACGTGACAAGAAACCCCCTCTTGCTGAACGAAACTACAACCTGAGAGATGGGCCAGGGAGAAGGGGGTGGCCCTCTCCTTCCCTCCCACAGGGCCACAGAACAGGCAGCAGAGGAGGCACCCCCATCAGCAGGGGTCAGGCCCATATCAACTTTCATTATAGAAATGACCTTAAAAGCTAAAAGAAACCTTTCCCAGGAGCCACTGGGCCTTTACATTCCCAGCTTAAAATCATTTTGCTCCAGAAATGAAATTAAGAGCTTCCAAATCACAGGTTATCATCATTCACGGCTGCTCCCTCTGTGCCCAGCAGATTCAGCCTCATCATCGCTGCCCCTAAATAAGACCCATTTTCCTATTTCCCACAAACTAGCAGAAGTGTGGCTGGGTAGCAAAGCCAGTGGCTAGGGCTCTGAATAGAGGAACTTTTAAAATCATGAGAAGAGATGATGTCTATAGAGCACATCCAGGTTTGCAGAGCCCCGTACACCACCTAACTGAGACTCTGGGTGGTGTCTGCAGCTACCAACCCCCCTTGTACATATGAAGAAACTGGGGCTCAAAGGGAGAAAAAACTCCCCAAGGTCATGGGGCTAGTCTATGTCAGAGATGGGACTTGAACTCGGATCTTCCTGACTCCAAGTTCAGCATCTATCCATTACAATCCAACGGCTCACAAGCATTCAAGTGTTCCCCACTCGTTATCAAATAAAGGGGCAAGGGAAGTAAACAAGCATTTTTTAAGATAATATGATTTATTATGTACCAGGAACTATGCTAAACACTTTATAAATACCCCCATTTTATCCCCACAACAACCCAGGGAGGTAGATGCTACTATCATCCCCATTTTACAATTGAGAAAACCAAGGCAGATGGGTGCAGTGACTTGCTAAGGGTCACACACACCTAGTGTCTGAGACTGGATTTGAAATCAGGTCTCCCGATTCTAAGCCCAGTGCCCTATTCACTGGACCATCTCATTGTCTGACATATCAGGCTTTTGACAATCTAGTAATAAAAGGAGGCAGAGACAGAGAGAAAAAAAGAAGGAGGAAGGGAGGGAGGGACAGAGGGAGGTAAGGAAGAAGGAAATCTAAGGCCAGGGATAGATTTTTGTTCTCTCCTATTAGTGTATCCTTCACAGAGTGGCTGCTCCCTCTCTAGACCCGTCCAATGAGGGAGCTGAGCCCAAGGATCTCCAAAGCCCTTCCTGCCCTGTTATTCCATGATGCTCTGGTTCTATAGGCCTGAGTTCCCTCTTCTATAAAATGAGAAAGATATCCTTCCACATCCCTCACAAGTTGTTATGGCAAAAGAGCCTAGAGAAATGGGAGGTATTCATTATTTCTAGAATCTAATTTTTTTCATTTTATTTGGTACTTTTTCAATGATTAAGGTCATTTCCTTCATTCTAATATTTCAACAGTACCTTGGGTTTGGGTGAATATTCTCCATAAAAAGCATGCATCACAGGCAGCTGGAAGCCTCCCATCCCACTGAGCACCACAGGACCCTCTCCCAGGGAAGCTCCATGACACATGGCTTCCTACTCTGCAACCTACTGAAGAATGCCCCAGGGCAGGTTTGTCCCAGCCCACTGGCTAAGAGCTGGGGTGAATCAGAGCAGACCTCTGAGAGATGTTCCTTGGAAGAACCTCACAGTTACTAATGGCAGGAATCATGGCCTTAGGGTGTCCTCCTTGGGGGAGCTGAGCTGAGAGAGGTCCTGAGGAAAATCCTGAGATTCTCTGCTTCTCCAAGGAGGTGACTCCCTGTCCTTGGTTCTGGGCTCCCAGAATGACATCAACAAGACCTTTTCCTGGACAGCTCAGCCTGAGAGAAAATAAAAAAGAACAAGAGAAAGTCCTCTGGGGCTGGGAGCAACCTATAGATGCAGGGGAAAGGAATCAAAGGTCCTGGGTTCAAATCCTGGCTCCCACACATCACCTGGGTAACCTTGGGTCAATCCCTCCACCTCTCTGCATCAAGGTCCTTCTCTGTCAAATGAAGGAACTAAACAAAATAGCTTCTCACCTCTGGACAAAGAGATGACAGATCCAATGAACAGATGGAGGCTTTTTGGAGCACATCAGTGTAGGAATGTGCTTTGCATATTTGTTACAAGTGTTCTATGTTTCATTCTTTTTCGATGGGAAGGTGGGAAGGAAAAAAGACAGATTTTTGTTCATTGAAAAAATTGAATTAAGTTGAAAATACAAATAAATGAAATAAAGGGCTGGAGAAGATGGCCTCTGAAGTCCCCTCTCCTTCCACATCTACAGTCAGATATTGGTCTGGTTCCAATCAGCCCCACAAGTGACAGGAAAAACAGTGAGGGTGAAAAGCAAAGAGGCAGTGTTTGGTTTGCAGCTCCAAGGGAGCATGTGCCATCTCCAGGGCCATCATCTGCTCTTTCCTGAAGGTCTCCCGGAAGAGTCTGGACAGCTGTGTGGTGGGAACATTGTCAAAGGGGTGAATGGACTGGAACAAAGGTTCTCCAAGGCCTCTCTGAGGTTCTCTGCTTCTGAAAAGAGGTGAACATTGATCTAGTCCCCACATGTCCCCTCCAGCCCCAGCCCTCCACAGCATGTGAGAATTACTAGAGATAACAAGCTGGTAGCACTTTCAGAAAAACATCAAATCCAAGACAGACTCCAGAAACTGCATGTAGCCCAAGGTTCTTTCCATCCCTCCATCTGACTGCTCCCCCACACAGGCTTTCCCATCACCTTGCAGCCCTTCCCTGAAGAAGTTTGAGCTCAGGCTTTGGCCAGTGGGGCTTCCAAAGTGAGGTCTGGGTCCTGCTTTCCAACGGATTACTAGGAGATGTGTTTTGTTTCCCTGAAAGATGACTGCAGACATCTAGCCTGGTTATAGCTGCTGGCCTCCAACATCCTGGGCTGCTGTTCGTTAGGGGGAGGGTGAGCTTGGTGGTCACTCTTCCCACAACCATCCTGACCTCCCAGGTATGAGTTAGGTGCCTCTGGGCTCTGTGGTCATCCCATGATATATGTATGCCCTATCAAGCAGGCAAAATCATCTTACTTGTCCATTCACTCCTCATGGACTTGTCATAGGACTGGAAGAGACAGACTGAAACTGTCTAGAATGACCCCTTCATTCCTAAGCACTTTTCAGAGGTGTGCCTGGGGGCACTGTGAGTGATGGAGATTTGGACCTAGCAGGACCCAGATAACAGCAGTAGTAGGCACTGAGAGTTGAGAGAAACAAGAAATGGGTACCCAGACAGCTGTGAATTCACATGAAGAAGAGATGGCTGGGAAAATCAAGGAGGTTTCATGGATGAAGCAGTAGCATCTGGGCTGGGCATCTTTCTCCATCCCCTCTACCTTGAAATCATCTCAGTCAATCGGACAGTCATTCAGTGAGTATTTATGGAAATCCTTCTATATACTCTGACAGGAGAGGAAGGTCACAGAGAAAACAGGTAACAGCTCCAGGATTCCTGACTCCAAAGCTAGGGCACTTTCTATTCCTTCACACAGAAGTAACTTGAATTGGTTGGTGGATTGGTTTCGTTTTTGACCATTCCTCAGGACATCTTCAGCACTTATCCTAGCACAAAGTAGGTGCTTAATAAATGATAAGTGACTTGACTTAGATGGATGTCCACTTGGCAACACTTTGTAAGGACAGAAAAAAGTCATTGATGACTGAGGTTGTGAAGTTGGCCATTGCCTTGAACAAAAATCAAGATGTTTGAAATTAGGGCTTAGTGGGGAGGGATCTCAGGAATTCTGACTTTGCCTCAGTCCCCTCTTTCCCCACCCATGTGACCTGGGCAAGCCCCTCACTTCCCCAAGCCTGATTTTAGAGGGCATTAGACACCCCGGTCTGCAAGGTCCCTTCTAGCTCTGATTTTCCATCAGCAGCATGGCCAGGAATAGCTGGCAGCTGGGGCTCTATATCGGCTCCTTCATAACGTGGCTATTTATACCCTCTTCCTGAATGGAAATAGATAAATTTCCAACTCGGAAATGAGTTAGCAGTTTTGCCTTTATTTCATAAAACACAGGATGAGGCCAAACACAAGCCGATTTCCCAATGAATGTGGATTAGAGAGCTGGAAAACCAAGTTCATTTTCAGCTGTAAAATATTATTTAGAGAAAATCACTTGTTTTCCACAAAGAAGCTGACTGTTGGCAAATTCCTCAGCCTCCAGCTGAGTTTAGGGAGACTTTGGAGCTGTGAGAAGGGGGAGGAGTGGGAAAGACTTCATGGAGGTGGAGACACCTGAGCCTGAAGAAGAAGGACTTCAAAGAACAGGGATAAAGAAGGAGACCTGCATCAGGAGAAGGTCTACTGGCAGGAACCCTTAGGTTAGAACTTGAGAGGATGACACAGATTGTAAAACCACTAGATACTAGATATAGAGTTGGGAGTGACTTTAGAGGTTATAGAGTCTAACCTTTCATCAAGTGAGGAAACCAAGGCACAGAGAAAATGAACTGTCCAAAGCATTGTAGCTAAGACATTCTGTAGAAAGGGCTCAAACCTTAAGTTTCCAGAGTCCAAAATAAGCATTCTCTGAAGGAGTAAATAGTCTGGTTCATGAGATAAAGTTAGTGTACAGGTACACCCCCTTTCAGATTTGACAAACACATGGGTTACTAGGAGCAAGTAAGAGAGACAGTGTGCCCAGCACTTGGCATAGTGCATGGCATCTAGTACTTGTACTTAATAAGTGTTCATTGACTGACTGACTGAGGACATGTCTCATTCAGACTAAAAAGGATAAGCCCCTTTCAGATTTGAGTGGAAGGATGATTTAGTGCCTGGTAAATGGTCTGGAGCTTCAGCTTTATTTGCCACCCACCCCCCACTCCTTAGAGGGTACAAGGTTGAGAGAAATTTATTTGCATATGAAAAGGACAAACTAGTAGGTGAGTAGCCTGGAGAGAAAATGAACCAGCCCCACTCATTTTCATGGACCATCAGGAGAGACCTAGAGTTCAAAAAACAAAACAGGGAGCTCCAAACTAGAGGCATTTGGGTGACTGTTGAACAATGTAGCCCAGTCTGCAGGGAAGTTTTGTTGCCATAAGTTAGGTTTAGGTCTCTCACTGAAGGGGCCAGCCTTGTACCACAAAGTATTGTCAGAAGGCAAGACTAAGCCTAAAGGCACCAGCTGGCCAGGATGATTCTATTCCTTCTCATGCTCCTGCTTGGGAAATGACGAGCCCCAGAGCCAAGGCATAAAAGAAGTTGGGGCAAGGGCCTTCACCCTTCCTGAAAGAGCACAGCAGGGTCCCAGTGGAGGAGTGCATGTCAACCTGCGTGGGAGGTATGAGAACCTGGAGCTGCTCAGTAAGGCATTGACAGGGGTCCAAACCTCAAGCCTAGGACAAAATGATGTGGACTTGCAACCCTCAGTGACACTACAGACTCCAGCTGCTCTGGACTTTCTTTTTCCTTTTAGCCAGAAGTTTTTCCTCTGAGCATGGAAAAATTTCTTTCCCTTCATGTGTCTTAAATATTTATTTTGTCTTTATAAACAGTCCTGTGCTAGTCTGGCCATATTCATTGGAACTGCTGTAGTTAGGAGACAAAGTACTTCAGGAGAGGGAGGGAGATTTTAAAAGTTCTCTCTCCCTCCTCCCCTCTCTGTCCCTGTCTCTCTCTGACTCTCTATTCTCTCTGTTTCTCTCTCTCTCTCTCTCTCTCTCTCTCTCTCTCTCTCTCTCTCTCTCTCTCTCCCCCTATCCCTCCTTCACCCCCCTTCTCCTCCCACTTCCCATCAGCTACATCTCTTGGTCATGTCTTATCTCCCTCTATCCTCAAAATTCTTGGCACTTCTTGTTGGCACTGATCTAATTTGTCCGTGGGTTTTTTTTCTCCCTCCAACTAGACTGTGAGCCACAACAGAGAAAGCAGAAAATCTAGATCTTCTCCATCTTCCCTACAGTTTCTCCCACAGAATCCTGCACATGGTAGGGGATATAATAAATGTTAACTGAATGATAATTTCACATCAGAACTATTAGGATCTCAGGAGAAGCAAATGCAAAAGTTTGAATAAGAGGAATTATGTGCTCTATTCACTAACAAATGTCTAAAAGAAATCCATTGATAATTTTTTTCACATGATGTTAGCAGACAACTCATTGCCAAGGACTGACCTATAGCTTCTGGCCTCACATCATGAAAGTCTGAAAAATTTAAACATATTAAATACTCCAGGAATTGAGTCAGCAGTGGCAGGAATGAATGATCTGCCCTAGGTCCAAGAACACAAATTCTACCATGGGATTTCCTTGGCAGTGAATGCTTGCTTGCTCCAGGAATGATTATCCATTGGGATGGCCCAGGTCCTTGGCCAGCCATTCACTTGACTACATTTTACTCTCAAAAATAACTTTACCAGATGCATAATTCTGCAGAGAAAATTGGATCCCAGAGCAGGGTGGCAAAGTTTGTTAGCTGAAACTTCTCCTTAATTGAGAGCACTGTTGGCAATGGGGTTATGGATGTGTAATCAGCCAATATTATGTGTAACTGGCAAATATCAGCTTTAAAGACCAGGAACGATGGGGAAAGATCAATGGCAGGACCAACACTTTATAGGAAGTGAAGTTTAAGGGGGAAATCAAATACCAAGTTGTTGCGAGGGAGCTGATGAAAAGGGGGAGTCTCCTGGATTTGGACTGGAAAGACAGAGGTTCAAATCCTGCCTCAGGTTTTCATATGTTTATTCTTCATTTTACTTTTGTTTTGTGAAAGCCACTTTGCATCTCTGGACATCAAAGGATTACAGAGTGAGAACTCAAGGGTCCTTTGAAGTCACTGACTCCAACATTTTACAGATAAGGAAACTGAGCTTAGAGAAGGTGAATGGCTTGCCCAAGTTAGTAAGTGGGAGAGGTGAGATTCAAACCCAAGGCCTCTGATTCCAAATCCAAGGCAGATTTAAGTATAATGTAAAAAGAAAACTTCCTAATGCACAGAGCTATCTAAAAATGGAATGGGCTGCCTCCGGAGGCAGTGAGTTTAGAAGTCTTTAAAGAGAGCTTGGGTGACCACTTGTCAGCATACTATAGAAAGGATTCTTATTCTAGTATGAACTATACTAATGAGCTCTGAGGTAGGAGACTCAACCTGTCTAATCACCCAGAGAGAAGGGAAGCATCTGGTGTAAATTAAATTCTACCTTAGCAACTTGGAGAGAGACTTAGTCAATCATCACATCCATTGACAGCCAGCCAGATATGGTCTGAGAGGAAGCAGGAAGACAGGTCAACATAAAGGTATCACTGGGTTTTCTAAGAGAAAACCAACTTCCCTGAAATGTCCATCTACCTTAGAAATCTGCAAGTATTCTCTGACCTTGCAGAGAGAAGCCTGCAACAGCCTTCACACAAGTTCTGACCCTGAGGTTCAATCTCTTACTGCAGGAGTAAAATAACAACAATGATTAAAAAACAATTCTGTACATGTCTAAGGCCTTGCTCTTTTCCACCCATGTTCTTGTGTCAACATCACAGTAGGGTTCGTATTCCTACTTTATTGATAAGAAAACTGAGGCCCTGAGAATGCTAGTGACTTGTGCAATCTGTTAACAACAAAAAAAATTGTCTCTTATCTGTCCTATCCTGTACTCTGTATTCTGAAGAGAAGTATAAGATCCAGTCCCTATCTGTGCTCCTGGAGCTGATGCCTTTTGTTTGCATACTCCCAGTGACAAAGAACACACTACCTGGTTTTATATGATTCAGCCATCCCACCATGGGACACCCCTGGTTGTTAGAAATGTCTCCATGATGCCAACCCAAAATCTGCCTCTCTGCAGTCCTCCCCTGCCCCCAATCTCTCCCTTTTGCTTGGAAAAGCTGTGGGAGAAGCATCCAAATACCCACATCTGAGTCAACATTCTAATAGAAGAAGGTTCAGCATTTGTCAGTCCTTCCTTAGCTGAGTCTGCTCCAGAGATGAGTGGAGGCAGCAATAACCAAAACTTCAGTCTGGATTCCAGCTTAATTTTCTTTCCTACAGTCTCAACTGGGTGCTGAGAAGACTAAGACAAATCCAACCCAAAAAGCCCCTGTCCTCAAAAAGTTTACATTTTAATGCTAGGTTGTTACTGTTTAGTCATTTTCAGTCATGTCTGACTCTTACTGTCCTCTTTTTGGAGTTGGGAGGGATTTTCTTGGCAAAGATACTGGAGTGGTTTGCCATTTCCCTCTCCAACTCATTTTGAAGATGAAGAAACTGAGACAAGAAGGGGTAAGTGACTTACCCAGGGTCATACAGCTAGTAAGTATCTGAAGACAGATTTGAATTCAGGAAGATGAGCCTTCCTGACTCCATCCAGCTGCCCAAATGCTTACCTAACCCAACTGAACAAAATAGGACCTAGGACAGCTCCCTTGAAATCTACTAGTAATTCTTATTTTAGTATCAGTCCCCTAATTATCATTCTATCAGTCTGGTCATTCAACTACTTCTGAATGCAATGAACAATTCTGAATACAATTATCATTTAGCCCATATCTCTGCATCTTGTCCACAAGACAGACTTGGTCAAAAGCTTGGCTGACACCCAGGTAGTCTGTATCAGCAGCATTCTCCTGTCCTATCATTCTAACAGTTACTTGAGCACTTAAAAATACTCATTTTGCTTGGTGTGAATCTGACTTCCACTATCTCAATTCCTAACCTTTCCCTACTTTCTCTGTGTGCTTATCTCTTCATGAATCTTCCATAGAGAATTTGCTAATCATGCTGGCAACTATCCTCTGGTTCTTGTAACACTACAATGACCCCAGTGCAGTCTTCCAGGAGCCCACAGTCATTTACACACAAGACACATGATATCAGAGTGGGAAAGGACCTCAGTGATCATCTAGTCTAAACTATGCCTAAAAGAGTGTCCCTCTACACCATAAGCAACAAATTGTCACCTAGGTCCTAAGTGAAGCCCTCCCTTTATGGGGAACTTCCTACCTAATGAAGGAGTCCATTCCACCCTTAGGCAGCTCTGATTTGAGGAAATTTCTTCCTGAAATCAGGACTAAGTTTATCTCTTTACTACCTCCTCCCATTGTTCCTTGTTCCTCCCTATGAGGCCAAGCAAAGTAGGTCTTAACCCATATTCTTCCTGTGGCAACCCCACCTCCTTTTCCAATAATTCATAGCTTGATGGTATCTCTCTAGTTCTTAACACACAAGTCATTATTGGAAACGTACTACAGACAACTCACACACTCACACCCACCCTATATCTCCCAGTCTAGTAACCCTAATGAAAAAGGAACCATGGTCATTCATTGCAAAAGTATCCACATGTTACAGACCAAAGAATCCTTGGTTTAGGGGCAAGTCACCTGAGAATAGCCTTCAGATCTGGGGAGAATAGCAATAAGAGAGGTGAAAGAGGGTGAGGTATGGGAGAGTCTTTTCTTGGGGCTGTTTGGCCAGGGTGAGGATGGGTTCTGGAGGGCTCTGGTGCAGCAACCCGTTACCATAGTGATCTGTACACAGAAAAGAGATGTGCATTTCATCCATATTCATAACCTCATATTTAGGCTAATGAACATAAAATCAGCAATATATATGTGCACGAGTCAGGAAGATAATCTTGACTTCACACAACTTCTGCCCTTCTGTCTTCGAAATTATAGTTAGTAATTAGCAAGAAATTTTGACAAAAAAAAAGCAAGGGCAATAAGACTCAGAATGGTTTCTAAACTAATTAAAATATGACTATAATTGGAAAAGTGACTCTATAAAAATGATATCTCTGCATTCAGTCTCCAGAAAGAATTTCCTATTTCCTTAATACACAAGTCAACAGAAGATTATGCTGGGTGTTGGCACCACCCAGGAAATCAAGAAAGACGGGATAGAATTTTCTTTTGCATTTTCGTTCCCTCATAGAGGTGTGTTATTGTTGTTGATGGAGGATAATGACAGTGATAACAACGATGACGAGGATAATGATACATTCCCCGGCCCCCAGAGCCCCTCCAAGTTTTGTGTCACACGGACCAGGTTCAATCCTGAGGGACTGGCCCAAAGAGACTCATTTTCTTTTTGTCTTGCTGCTTCCATCTAGACTTTTACTCCAGGGAAATCTCCCAATGTAACGTAGTTATGTCTTAATTACATTGCCTGAGTTTTCCCAAATGTGTAGTCTCTAGCTCCTGTACAAGCACTTAAGATATGAAATGCAAATTGAATATGGACAGCCTTTATTCCATCCCATGAGTAACAAACCAAGGATTCCTGGGAGCCCATAAGCAGATACATAAGATACAACAAGCACCCAAATAAGTTGTAACCTCTCCCCAGAAGGCAATTAAATTCTGGGGCTCCTAAATAAACCCCAACAAGAAAGCCTATTGCCACCTGACTTGTACTGTGATATCAATTCCTCTAACAGAGGAGGGAAGCAAAGTCCAGGTCCTGGAGCGGCCAAGTGGAGTTGGAGGTAGCGTACTCAATTTGGAGTCAGGTAGACCTGGTTCAAAAAAGGCAAAACAGACAACTGCTAGTTCATTAGTTATTAGGGTAATGTTCAAGATGGCCGTTTCTTAACCAAAAAACAAAAGATGCACTTTTTCCAATGCTCTTTAGCAGTGCTAATTGTTCCAAGTTCATCTGACTATTCTTGCTTCTTGCTTTTTAATAAATGTAGTTTCTAAATGAGGCCATTTTCTTCTGCACCTCAAGCCAAAGTAAGGCTACTTCAGACACTTAGCAGTTGTGTGATCCTAGTTAGGGTCTCAATTTCATCTTCTGAAATGGCCTTTAACGTTCTTTCCAGCTCTTAGCCTGAGGTTAGGTTAAGATCCCTGCTCTCACCAAGTCACATGTTGCTCCTCCAGCAACATGACTCTAGCTTCATGGATGATCCTCTTCTGTCTCTGAGAGGCAACACAGCTCGAGAAATCTTCTCTGGTTTAACAACTAACCTCAAGAGCCAAGCTGCCTGGGAAATAGAAAGCTCTGGCTTTTCTGCTCAGAGGTTGGATTTCAGGGAGCTGTCTTCCCAGACTGAGTGACCAGAGAATGTCTCCATGCTCTTGTGAGGACTTGCTCATGGTTCCAACTACTGCCTTCTTTCCAGTCTGGGAAGTCGACAAATCCAGTCCCCAGGTTCAACTCTCAGCTCAGGTCACAGGTTACTTAAAGGCCACCAATCATCTTCGAGGTTGGCCTGGAAGCTGAAAACCAGGGAGAAGCAGCCTGCTTTCTCTAAACAAAGTCCATGGGCTCATGCACACTCTACAGAGGGAGAAGTGGACTCATCTGGATGAGAGGAGAGGAAGCCTCTGAAGCTTTCCCTCTTACACTTTCAATAGACAAATCTCACCTTTTCTTGGAATATACATGTGTATTTTGTGTTTGCAGATGTGTATATCTGTCCCAAAGATCAACAATGGCTTCCTTATGATATACAAGCTCAAGGATACCTATCTGATGCTCCCAGGAGCATTCTAAGTAAGCATTAGATGCTCTCTTCTCTATTCCCTTTCTTCTCTCTTTCCCCTCTCCCTCCATCTTCCTCTTTTCTTTTCCTCCTTCTTCTCCTTCCTTGCCCTCCTTTCTCCCTCTCTTCTCTCCCTCTCCTTTCTCTCCTTCCTTCTCCTTCCTCCTCCACTCCTCTCTCTCTTTCTCTGCTTTTCTTCTCCCTTTTCCTTCCCTTTGCCCCAATTCCCTCCCTTTCTCTCCTCTTCTCTCTGTCTTTTGCTCTCCTTCCTCTCCTTTCCTCTTCTCTTCTTTCTCTCTCCCCTCTCCCTCCTCCTCTCTCATTTGATTACACATCTGAATCTACATTCTGTAAGATTTCTTCCTGGTGTGGCTGGGAAAAATCCCTGATTTTTTTTCCTTTTCAAACGTGTATTTCTCCACTCCCAGTGGTACCCAGGGACCCCTCCCATTGCTCAAGCTTCACATGCCTCAGTCACCATGGGGATTTACATTGAGGCTCCAGTCGCTGATAATCTCAGCCCGGCTACTCACCCACAGGCCACAGTTTGGAGGAGGTTCAGTGGGCTCAGTGTAGGGAGAATGATTGGATCTCCAACACAAAAACCACTCAGTGACCTGTTTGCTCAGGAAGGACATCCTGGATGTCCAGTCCTCCTGATAAAGGCTACAGGCAGTCAGAGAAAGCATTCTGGACTTAGTGATCTTGCCAGGGCACCTAGCAAGAGTTCTTTGACATCCCAAGCACCTTTGGTCTCCAAGAATTTTCAAAGTCAAGGTTATGAGGAGGTCACATGAAACCAGGAAACTATATATTCCCTGGGGCAAAGAACAGGGCTGAATTAATTACAGGGCAGGGGGAACAATGCACCTACTATATACACATTGAGTGTATTGAGTTGCATTGAGTGAGAGAGAGAGACTAGTCAGAATGAGAACTTCACCTAGCACCATTCTCTCTCTCTCTCTAGAACAGGATTCTCATCCTAGGGTTCAGAGACCCCAAGAGAGATTTTAAGACAGGTAAGGTAGATTTCAAGCAGTCTATTCACTTGAATGGGGGGGAAATTGCTTTGTCCTTTTTACTAACTTTTGGCTTGATTTGTAGTCCTAAGTATTTGTTTGATACATTTAAGCACCTTATTCTAGGAAGGGGTCCACAGGCTTCACCAGACTGTCAAAGGGGTCCAGGACACATGCAAAAAAAAAAAGGGAAGAAATCCTTCACTGGAAATTAACATTAACCAACTGACCTCTGAGACTAAGGGCAATGGTCAATCTGCTGGCAAGCATTTCTTTATGGAAATGAGACAGAAATATTGGGAAGTCCCTCCATTACAGGTGAGTAGGAAACTGTGAGCCCCTCTCATAAGATCTACTGTTTCATCTCTCTGTCTCTGTCTCTGCCTCTCTCTCTCTTTCTCTCTGTCTCTCTGTCTCTCTCTCTCCCTCTCTCCCCCCACTTCTCTGTCTGCTTCTCTGTCTCTCCCTGTTTCTTTCTGTGTCTCTCTTTCTCTCTCTGTCTCTGTCTCTGCCTCTCTCTCTCTCTGTCTCTCTCTGTCTGTCTCTGTCTCTCTGTCTCTCTCTCTGTCTCTCTCTCTGTCTCTTTCTCTCCCTCTCTCCCCCCACTTCTCTGTCTGCTTCTCTGTCTCTCTCTGTTTCTTTCTCTCTGTGTCTCTCTTTCTCTTTCTGTCTCTGTGTCTGTCTCTGTCTGTCTCTGTCTCTCTGTCTGTTTCTCATCTTCTGTTTCTCCCTCTCCTCTTTCATCCCTGAACTCTCTGTCTTCCTCTTCTCTCTTTTTTCTCTGACACTTCCTTCCCCTCTCTCTCTTCCTTTAGCCCAAGCTGAGTAGGGCTGTGTTTCTATCTATCCCTCTTTGGGACTATTACGTTTCCCTGCCCCACCCCCTGCTTATTTTGATTCTCTATGCCTCTCTTTTCTTCCTTTCTCCTTCCTGCTACTTTTTATTTTACTGGAGTTAACTAGCATAGGGAACTCCCAGGTGAGGAAATTCCCTCTGCCAATGCAGGTTGGTACCTGCTCTGCAATTTAAAAATTTTAAGAGTGGCTTAGAGAGATGAGAAACTGAATGACTTTCCCAGGGCACCACAGTAATAGAGAGCAGAGGGAAGACTTGAACACAGAGCTTCCTGGCTATGAGACCAGTGCTCAATCCCCTTCACCTCACTTGCTACTACTTAGGCAACTTTTTAGTTTTCTAAAAGTTTTCTTTTCATTAGGAACTTAAACATCAACAACATTCATAATTAGGGAACATTTCATTAAGTGAAGACAAGAAAGGTGGATTGTATGTGGAATTGTAGACTGTCACTCCAGGTCTTTTTTGTATCTTATGTCGATATCATATTAAAGTAAATTATCAAATATTGCTTGAATTTATGGAATAGTTTTGTCCCTTTTCCTTACTCAGATGAGTCTAAAGTTTTAGTACAACTCTAAGAAAATTAATCACTTTTAGCTTCTGTGTGGGCCTCAGTGAACCAGAGAAGGGACTTCCCATTACTGATGCAGTTGGCATAGATGACCACCATGGTCCCAGAATCCAGTCCAAGATATGTCAATGAGCCTTTTGTTTCTGGGCATGAGCTCCTCACATGTGAGCCCTGCCCCAAACTGCTGCAATTCTTAGAAGACTGCGGGTTTTGCTCCCCTCTATCTTTGCTGCTGGTATCCGAAGGTCACACGTCCTTTTCCAATTTTTCAGCCTCTGAATTTAACCAGCAGCAAGCAGGTGTGAGAAGAAGCAGGGGGAACTCAAGCCTCCAGCCAACCAGGCTCCTCTCCCAACTAATGTAGATAAATGAGTTTCTATTTCTCCTCACCCCAATGATGAGGCTCAAACTGACCACGATAAGATGCAAAAATGACTCTCTAGTCCAAAACTAAATTTAAAAATAGACTCTGGTGCCCATAAATGTAACTGGCAAGCAGGCCAGTGTCCTTTGGCTAAACACAGACCAGGTGCTGCATAGCTTGGGGCCAGTGCTGATGGGCCTGGAGGCTTAGCCTTCAGCAGCCTGGGGAGTTGTTGATGTCTTTAGCACTTCACCTCATCTCTCTCTGCCACCTAGCCCCTCTCTATGAGTCCTAGGATCAAATCTCCCCCTTTCCTCACCTGGATTCTTCAGCTAGTGCCACCCAAGGGCTGCTCAGTTGGACCACACTGGCCCACCCCCTGCCATCCCTCCTTCCTCTTGCATCTTTCAGGTGATCTGATGCCATTGAACCTTGAGGGCCCTGCCACTGCATCTGCCCACCTAACACTTCTCTCACCCCTGGTGACTGGACTCAAGCAAGGCCAACCCTGCCCCACTGTGGCTCATCTGTCCCTTTCAATCCTAAAAATGATTACTTTGTTTCTTCAACTTTAGAACTGGAAAGGTTATTAGAGGTCCTCTAGTCTTATCCCCTCATTTTACAGAAGGAGAAACTAAGTCACAGAGATGGAAAAGGAACAAGCAACACTTTCCATGGTTGTAAGTGCCAAAACCTAGACTTGAACCCAGGTTGTCTAACTCTGAACCTACTGCATCAGTTAAAGAATGGAGCTGGAATGGTGGAATTTCAGGCACTGAGACACGGAGGGTGAGGGAGGACTGTAGTCATTAATTAGGCTCACTGATAGTCAAGGTTCTGAGAGCTTGGGAAGGGGGAGGCCAGGAGGAAGGAGGAAGCCAAACAATTACTCAGTCAGAATGAACCCTACACCACTAAAGAGAAAAAGTTGAGGTTAGATTTTTCTGACTCAGGCGTGTGTAAGCTCTCAGTGGGTTTTCCTGCCTGTGGTCTCTCTGTTCCCTGCCCCATCCTTCCACACAGATACCCAAACAGCTTTTCTAAGACACAGGTCCAAACAGGTCCCTTCTCTGCTCAGGAATCCTGAGTGGCTCAATGAAAAAATATGCATTTCTGTTTTGGCATTTGGAATTCAGTCCCTGCCTAACCTTTCCAGGAGGACCACACCTGATTACCCTCCATGCTCTCTATGGACCATCTGACCTGGCCTTCTCACTGGGCCCTGCACAGGACATCCCATCTCCCAACTCCATGCATGTGCCCTGGCTGATCCCCATGCCTAAAATTCCCTCCCTCCTCTCTTCCACCTTCCTTCCAAGATCAGTTCAAATACTGCCTCCTGCCTAGGCTCTGTCCCAACCCCAGGCCCCTAGTATCTATCATATGCATACTGATCTGTGCACACACTGTATCCTGCTAGTGAAAAGTAAACTTCCAGAGAACAGGAGCAGCATTGTTTCTGCCACTGTATCTCCAGTGTTTGACGCACAGTAGGCACTTAATATATGCTTGTTAGTTGATTGAGTGACCCTCCATCCACTCAGGGTTCTTTTTACTCCCTTCTGGTAAAAATAAGCAATCAAGATTCCTATAATTCTCAAAGCAGGTCCCAAAACCAGGACAGGGATCCCCAAGACTGGAAAGGGGTAGAAAGAAAGTCTGTGCACCAGGCCAGTCTTCCAGGGTTTGATTTGAATTCTGATGTTGCCTTTGATTCTTGCCTTGAAAGGAAAATTGAGTCACAAATCAGAGATGGAAGAGGCCCTGAGATCACACTGACCATGGCTATGATATCCCCTCTCAGCCTGGATCCCCTCAGAGTCAGGTCCCTGTGGGAAGGCTGCCCTTGGTCAGTGATTTCACATGTTCACATCATCCAAGAGATCTCTAGGGCAAGAAGGTGTCCTGATACCCGACTCAGGCTTTCTCCACCTTCATTCTGTCCCCCTGTTGTGGTCATGCCCACAGAGTAGTCTGTTCTAAAGCCCAAAGCGCTCTCATACCACCCCCAAAGACTGGCAGCTCTATCTGCTCTCCCCCCTGTAGTGAGCGTCCAGGCCAAGCTTGGCCCCTGGTGTATTTCTAATTATTGTAATATCTTCTCATTAGTCAGTCTCTTCACCCTCTGAGTCATTTGCTCTGTTCAGCTATTCACAGACCCAACTGTCCACCCTTACCAGATAATGAGGTCCCACTGGAAGGAGGGGTCCCTCTGGGGAGAAAGAAGATGGATGGAGAAATAGAGCAAAATACTGGGCCTAGACTCAGAAAACTCAAATCATATCCCAATTAGAACATACACTAAAGGCAGCTTTGGAGGAGGAGATGAAGAAAGAGGAGGAGGAGGAAAGGGAGAAGCCACTGAACCCAACTGATGGTCAGACTGTGGCCACTGATTGCTTCTTGTTTCTCTAAAGCCTGTCTGTTTTTACTGACCAGAATGGGGCATATGCATATGTGCATATATGTGTTCACATGTATGATGAATATGTATCTTTATACACATATCAGTTTATAATGTGTAAGAAATGGGTGGATATAGAAGGGGTCACTCATAGGGTCATCTTTGGTGACTAAAGAGAATTCAGAAGAAAATGAAAATGTCAAGTCTGAAACTTCAAACCCAAAGAAAATATTTTATTCGCTGGGTGCTTCCACCTCAGTTTCCAAGGGTGTTTAGCTATCAAAAGAATCTATGAGACATGACAGCGTGGTCCAGGAGGAGAAGGGGACCAAGACAGTCTTCTCAGCCACCTCCCACCTCTGACAATCAATGTTCTAAAGGCCCTCCCAGCTCTGGCCTCCTACAATTCTATGACTGATATCTAAGATCAAATTAAGCATGTACTTTAAACAAGCACACTCAGCATGGATGCTCAGAGGGCTACAATACCTCCTCACCACACCCCAGCAGGTCCCTCAACAAGATAGAAATGCTCATAGTCTACTGATTGCTCACTGCTCTTAGCTCCTCTTTGGGAGAGACATAATCCTCAGACCTGTATTTCATGGTCCCTGCTTAAGCTGTGCTCATCCACTGTGATGGGGAAGGAGGAAGAGCAGTCCCAGGCCCTGATCTCAGAAAGCATCCAGTCTTGGAGGGGAACGAGGTGATAAGGGAGACACAGAGAGAGAGAGAGAGAGAGAGAGAAAGAGAGAAAGAGAGACTCACTCATGAAAAAACAATTCAACTCACCACACGTGCGCGCACACATGCACACACACACACACACACACACACACACACACACAGAATTTGAAGGTCCTTTATTCCTGCAGGTATTATTGACATTTTATTATAACCCACATTTTTTTCTTGTCCCTATTCAATACCTCGTTCCTTAAAAAACTGTGGAATCCAGATTCCAAATGCTTACTTGGCTAGTATATAGGTGTGAAGAGAATGGAACTCCCAAACAGACTTGGGGTACAAGCAGGTTCAAAAACACAGGCTGAAATTGGATCTCTTCTGGTCAACTCTAGGTTATGGTTAACAGAGGAAACTTTTAATGGTAGTCACATGTATATGAAATGTATATATATATATATATATATATATATATCCATCTGCACACATACATAAATATGGAGTTCACATGTTAGTCATGTATGTGTTCCATAAGCTGTAAGGTTCTATCATATTATTGTATTGTGTTACATTATATCATACTATTACTCTACTACATGATATTGCATTATGGTATGATCTCATGTTATATTATTTTTCCAATTATTCCTCCTAATTGCCCACATGGAATGGGATGCCTCAGAAGGGGATGAATCCTACATCCCTGGGCTTCTTCAAGCAGAGGCTGATAATTAGTTTTTAGCCATCCCACAGAGGGGAGAGGTTAGACTAGATGAATTCTGGAACCCTCCAATGTATCCCCAAGAGTGTGGCCCCTCTCCCTTCCAGTCAAAACATCCATTAATCATCCAGATTGACTAAGGCCCAGGAGCAGCCCCAGTGCTTACAACGTGGGCATGGGCCATAATCCATCAGAAGCTCTGCCAGGGTTGTATCCCTGGAGCATCCAGCCCCAACCTCCTCCCATAAGTGGCTCACCTGAAATCTCAGCCCCTGAAGACTGACTGAGCTTCTGCCATCCCTCTGACCCTGACCAGAGGGGGAAGCCATAAACTCCTCCCAAAGCCTTTCTTTATAGGAAGGGCCCAGACTTTTCCACATAGCTGCCTGTGTTCCTGCAGCAGTTCTACCTGGAACATCCCAGTGGCCCCACACTTTTTCAGTCCTTTTTTGTCTGGTCTTCCCCCATTAGATTCTAAATTCCTGGAGAGCAAGAACTGTCTTTTTTTCTTATTTGTATCTCCAGCTCTCAGCCAGTACCTGGTATATAATAGGCACTTAATAACCATTTATTGAATTGAATATACAAAACATAACTACATGAAAGGAGGGGTAGGGACAGTTGTCCTAGGTGTGCTTGGGAGGAAGCTTGACACTAGACAGAAGTCAGAAGGGAGAACGTGGAGACAGCAAAGAGACCACGGTTCAGTGCATGGGGAGTGATGTAGGGTAGGGGGACTGGCAAGAAGACAGGCTGGCCCCAGGCCCTGCTCCTGACATGTTTGGCCCTACAGGCTGAAGTCCAAGTCAATTCCACAAGGATACTACCACGAGCTCAGCCCAGGAATCACCAGGGACACCAGCCACAAGAGTCTGCAGCCAGTATCACCAAGATAAGCTCTCCCCACCAACACAGGCTCCTTCTGCAGCCGAGGCCTCCAGCTTTGAGAGCCAGCCCAGAATGCCAAGTACCTAATTCCCCAGGAGGCCTTTCGGCACCAGAATGGAGTTTGGGGCAGCTTTGTGCGATCTTAAACATGCAATACCTGTCTTGCAAATTTCCTAATTAGTTCTACCAATTTTCTTTCTGTCTCCAGGTAATATGAACCAATGATGTGCGTCTGATGCCGCTAACAGACTAGAGAGTTGAACAAATGTTTCAGGTCACAGTCTGTTTACATACAGCAGGCAAAGGCTGCCTTATTTGTCCCCTAATTTATACATTTGGATTTCTTTATTAATTTGCCAGGAAACGAGACAGTTTCAGATTCCAAGGGAACCACCAGGCATATCCACTCTCTGGGCACGATTGAGTCCAGCTGATGCACCAGCCTGGGCCCCAGTCCCTGGGCTTCCTCTGGGGGAAAGCTGAGACCACGAGAAAGATCCAAGAGAGCCTGGGACAGAGAAGTCCATGAAGGAAAGGCATGAGAGGGTCTTCATGGAGTGTCAGTCATCTCTAGGACACTTTAAATGTCATAAAGGACTCTCCTCCCCAAAACCTGATGAGTCAGGTCGGGGAAATAATGACATCTCCACTTTACAGATGAGAAAACTGAGGATCCAAGAGTTGCAGAGTTAAACATAAGTATCTGAAGGAAAATTTCAACAAGTCCATCACTCTCCCCACTGGGTCAAACTCCTTCTGAATCCCTGTGTATCAAATCATGGTATGGGAAGAAAAGATGGCAGACCTGAGCAGAGCATGGGGAAGGTCATAGAGGGGATTCCTGGTGAGGAGGAGGAAGGACCAGGACTGGCACCATGGACAGCTGCTGATTTCAGATTGGGTCCTTGCAAGTGGCTAACCAGAAAAAGCAGTGAGGCCCAGTGGAAAGAACCCTGGAGCTGGAGGCAGCTGATCTCCTGTCTATGAGTTCTTCACTATCCTCACCCAGGCCTTAGTGGGCCAATCTATTAAATAGGGCAATAATACTTGGACTGCCTTCCTCACAGGGTGGTTGTGAGAAGAACTTTGCCTATAGAAAGGTGAGTGATTCAGAGAGGACTAGAGCCTCACCCTTAAGGAAAGGCCAACATGTGGAGAAGCTGCACTCATTAACCCATTTCAAAGATGAGCAAACTGAGGCCCAGAAGAAGTGATTGACCTAAAGTGATACGGCATGTCAATCAGTGGTGAAGTCAGGATTCCAAGGCAGGTCATCTCTCACCACTCTCTCTCTCTCCCCTGAAGACAAGGGGCTCTTGAAGGTCCCTTCCAGGAACAACAGACTTCCTACATGTCAGATGACAAAACTAGACTAGATGGTCTCTCAGGCTCCCTCCCAGCCCTAACATCCCCCGTTCTAACCTACCTTCAACTTCTAAAATCCTGTGACTTTCATTCTGCAGACCCAGTCCTTTGTTGGAAAATGTAGAAGACTGAGAATGTGAGTCTCCCTCTAGACATTAATAACCTTAAGAGGAAAACACACAAAGGAAAAATCTCACCATCACACTTCACTGAGAAATCAGGGACTGCACACACACACACTCCACCCCTCCCAGGGCCTGGGCTTGAAATATGCAGCCAGGAAAGTGTGGGGCTGCCAGGTGTGGGATCCACCAGGAGAAAGGAGACAGTGAGGACATGGTTAATGACTCATTAAACCATTCTGCCCTGGAGAGGTGGTGTGGTGCATTAGCCAGGGTTCCAACCTCTAAGTAAGGGGGCCTGGGATCTAGTCCTGACACAGACTGCCCTTGTGGCCCTGGGAAAGTGGCAGACTTGTTGCTATGACAAAGAAGGAGACTCATAACATAGGAGCTCAGAGTACAAATGCACCTCTGAAAGCACTGGGTCCAACCCATCCATCAACAGGAATTCCCTCTACACCATCTGAACAAGAGCTCATTCATCACTTGTTTAAAGGTCTTCAATAATGGGAAACCTTAAGAAAGAAGGGAGGTTGTCAAGAGAAAAATTCTGATACTATAGATGAGAAGGGAAAGAGGGAGATACCTAAAGAGGCTGATGAGCCTGCACAGGGAGCTCTCTGATGAGCTCACTTTTCTAAAAGGACATACTAAGAAATTAATGTAATTAACTAGAGGACCTGGGTTCAAATCCTGCCTCTGAACTGTACTACCTGTGAGGCCTTGGGCAAGTCACTATGGCCCTAGGTCTCAGTTTCCTCACCTGTAAAAATGAGGACCTGAGACTAGAGGGCTTTTGCAATTGCTCCCAACTCTCAATCTGTAATCCTAAATTAGAGCTAACAGAAGATAAATGTGTGTGGTGGGTGCTCATTAGATGATAGTGAGGCTCCATGGCTGCTCCCAGGGTTTTAAGGCCTGTAGTGCCAGAACTTGGTGTAAGATTGGCCTCATCCAGGATCCAAGTCTATCCTGACTACCCTAATTGTTTCTTTAGCTTTGATTTGATTTATTCCTGCCTGGCATTCAAGGCCCAACAAAACCATGTTCCCCCAGCATCATTTCCTACTACATTCCTCCTCTATCCTCCATTAAAATTAGATGACTGACCCCCTACACACACACACATACACACCCCCAAATGTTCAGCATTCTCTTCTCTCTGTGTCCTTGGAATTCTTGTCTCCTCTTCATGTGTTGAACTGTGACCTTCAAAGCCCAATTCCAAAATCATTTCCTCCAGGAATCCTCACCTGCTCCTCCATAATCACCTTGCTCTTGGGACAATTCATGGCACTTTGTTCCTTTTCTGATGTACTTATGAAATATTACTGCATACTATTTATTCATGGTTTTCCCCATTCCCTTCCTGTCCACCAAAAAAGATTGTGAGTCATTTGAGGGCAGGATTTCTGATTTATCTAAACTTTATATCTGCCCTCTGCTTTGCACAGATTCCATATGTACACAGTAGGTGCTTAATAAACATTTGTTATTTAAAATCCCATCTCCCAGAACATTTTCAGCTAGAGTGGAGTAACTCTGCCTTCTGCCATACCAAACTCTGAGGAACAGTCATATTCTCAGTGTTCCTCTCCCTTCCCCCAAATTCACCATGAGCACTCCATTGTCCTACCAAGATGGCAGCCTCATACTCTAGCTTTCGGCTACTTCCATGTTTTCCCTAACTCAGGTCAGGCCAGTTTTCAGAGTCCCTTTGCACAGTCTCTCAAAATTGTTCCCAGATCCACCCCATAGCTCCAAGTCATTTCCAAAAGGCCTGAGTCTTGTCTGAGATTCTTCCACACTGAGCATAATCTTTTTTTCTTTCTAAGCACGGAAAGAGCTGAACTCAAACAGTAACATTTGTACAAACCAGCTTCCTCGCATGCAGAGACAAGCTTTGGGACCAAGGACTCAGCATAGGCAAGGCCTGACCTCAGCCATGCACATAGCCACTGAGAAGGCCCCTGGTGACTTTGTGGGAGGCACATCCCCCACTCTCATCCCAGGCTGCCTTGGCTAGATGGCATAAAGTCCAAGTTTTTTAAAGTTGTCTTTAGGAGGGAGAGGACATGCCATCGATTACAAAGGAAGGAGTGAAAAGGTCAGAGCACTCACTGCAGGATTCTCATTCTCCTCCACATCCCAGCCTGGCTCGTCTTCACAGGGAGAGCCCTTTGAAGTCAATAAAACCCAAGGAGCCATGAGCAAAGGCAGATGGGGCTGGGAGGCTGACTGCTAACTCCCATTATGGGCTAATTGTGTCATTTTCAGAGCAGGAACATCCCCCAGGGAGCTCTGTCCAAGAGAGTTAGCATCGGCTCAGCAGGGCCTGTGAGCCCAGAAATCAAAGGGCAGCAAGAGGAGACCTTGTCCTGAATCCCAACCTCATTGGGGCTCCCTAGGCTTAGCCTGGCAGCTGGCAGGACTTCCTAGGGAGTCTTCATGGTGCACAGGGCACTACCATCCCCCCTCTGGTCTGAGACCTCTGCTAGCACCACCTCTGACTCAGGGATGCTAGTTATCTGTGTTTGTGTCTTAATCATCATTCCCTCATCTGTAAATGGGGGTAGGGAAAGCGTATTGAAGAGAGTTGTTGTCTTTGCCCCCATACCAGGTGGGCAGCCGTTACCTACTCTGATGGAAAACAACCTTTGGGTTTCTATTGTCATCAACTTGTCTCTGCCTTCCCACCCCACCCTTCACCCCCACCCCCATCCTGCCTGGTTTCTGATCCTTTCAGAGGACATGGCTTCCTGAAGCAGGAGCCAGAATGGCATTTTAAACTCGAAAAGAGGCTCAGCTTCCCCCCTCCCCCATAGGGAAAGGACTGCTGGGAATCAAACCTCCATGGAGTGAGCAGAGTGGGGGCAGGTGAAGAGCAGCCCATGTTTCTGGGAAACTAGACTATTGTCTAGTTCACTGATTTCTTTTCTGTACCCAATGGTCTTGTATGTGGAACCAAACAGAGTTCAGAGCTTTCAAAAAGGGAGAAAAACGTTCTCAAAACATTCCTTGGTCCAACTAATGCAGAGCCCCACTGGCCCCCTAGCCTGCTCCCCACCCCAGGCACCATCTCCATGAAGGTTTCTGGTCAGCTCTAGCTCTCATGGGCCTCCCTTCCACCCACCCAGACCATGACAGAAGGCAGCCCCTCCCTGCTTGGCACCCACAATCTTCCATCTCTTCCAGGCCTTCCTCAAGGCTGGAGCTGTTAATAAACCATGTGGATTATTCTCCAACTTTCAGGACCCTTCTAGATTCCACCTTGAATTCCTATTTTCAAGTGTCCCTGCTTGATCCAGGATGCTATTCCAGCACAACTCCTTATACCCAGAAGGGGCCTGGATGACTGACTGAAGTCCTGGGCTACCATAGTACATTGCTGCCACCTTGGGGACAGAAGAAGGATCTCACTGGACTCCCTGGTGGGGCTGAGAGTACCAGCCTCACTGGGTACCAGAGACCCCTCCAGGTGATCTTAGGGAGGCTGCCAAGCCCTCTCAAGCCTTAGATTTTGCCAAGAAGTAGGACTGCAGTTCAGGGGACCATTCAGGCACCCCACTTCTCCTGGCCATGACCAGTCTCCAGGTGGCTGGGCAGCTTATCCTCTCCCTATGAAGGCTGGGGTGATGGGAGATTTGGGGGACGTGATCCAGCATGTCTCAGAAATGCCAGCTGTCTCCCTTCCCCTTCGCGGCTGGCGGAGAAGCAAGATTGATGAGTCCCGTGCCCTGGCTGTTTTTCATAACTAACTCATTTGAATGCCTTTCCCGACAGAGTAATGGGGTCTGTCAGTCAGCATGAGGATGCCTGGGCAGATGGGCCTGGCCCAGAGATCTAAATAATCAATACCAGAATGCAGTAAACTGAGGCCTCTGTGTTTGGGAAGCAGAAAAAGGACAACACAACATCCAAGGGCAAGGCCACCCTGATCTAGTACCCCTTATGGTTCTTACATAAGGTATAATGGTAAGGCAATAAAGAAATGTATAGACTTGGAACTGTGGGGTTCAGCAGAAAGAGAGAGTCCTTCCAGAGGGGAGAAGAGGAGAAACAGAACTTCTGGTGACTTCTGGTCTGAACTTCTGACAGGCAGAAATAGGGTAAGGGCACTTCAGGTAGAGAAAAGAATGGAGCAGAGGAACATAACTGGGAAAGGAGAAGCATGTTCAGGGAGTGGGGATGAGGGTAGGGCATCCCTCTTTTACAGAGGAGAAAACTAAAGCCCTGAGGGAAAGCCCATTGTCATTGCCTTTCAGTACATAGCCTGTCATTCCAGAAGGAGTTGAGGCAGCTCTCAAACCCAAGCTCTGGCCGCTACATGAAAGCACCTTCACTGCCCCTTGGCTGAGGTGGAAGGCATAGGTGGAGGAGGGGCCAGGAGGCTCCAAAAACAGACATTCTGACCATGACAAGTCTTGAAGGCCAGCATGATGACTTTGGAGCCTTGTCTGTAAAACAGGGGTTTTAATCTATCTTTGATAACTATTTCAATACAGTTGGTTTCCTTTTAATTCCTTTAATACGTTTTATTTTATGCATTAAAAAAATACTCAGTCCCTGGGTTTCACCAGATGCAGTGCCAGAGGTCCATAGTACAAACAAGGCAAAGGACCTCTGTGATATGGGGGAACCTTGGAAGGTTCTTGGGCAGAAAAGTAAAATGCTGTGTTGCTAAATTTGACCAAATTAATTCCTATCTTTATCGACAATCCAGTGAACATTTATGCCTGAACCAAAAGGCTACCTTATGGAAAATGTTCCAGATCAGCATGGATGGAGACAGCACAGGACAATGGAGAGAGGCTTAGTCTTGGAGTTGAAAGAGCTGAGGATGAGTCTAGATGAGTCTTACAGCCTTTAGGACCTAAGTGCAGCCTCTTGACTAAGTCCAAGTTTTACTGAACAAATCCTCTTATTAAGGGGATTTGTCCTACGAAGTTTGGATTCAGGTGAAGGACTACACCTGAGGACCTAGTGGACCACATGAGGCCTTGAGGCCACAGGTTCCCTATCCCAGTCTATGCCTTGACTAACCCACACATGCAAGGTATCTAACTTCCCTGTCTCTTAAGTTTCCTTATGTATAAAACAGGGGTCAGAATTCGTTTGCTCTTATCCAAAACCACATGATCACATCAACTTATACAGACTCTGAAAAAATATGGCATTAATTTGGCCTTTTAAAAAAACTTGGAAAGTATAGGCATAAAAGGACCATTAGAATATGACGAAAAGTATATGCTGAAATCCATAAGTTGTCATTATTTTCAATAAAGAAATAGAAGCTCTCCAAACAAATGAAAGGCCAAGCAAAGGCATCCATTAACCTCACTATTATTAACTCTCAGGACTCAAATAGAACTGTGATATCCTAGATGGAGAGTTCCCTCCTGTGATGCAGATCAGAATCCATCCATCTATTCTATTCCATAGACTCGTGTCTACATCCTCCCAAAAGTTCACCACCGCTTAACCCTCCAACATGCTGGAGGCCATCTTCACTTTGTTCCCCCACCATGACGATTCCAATGGAGCACCTAGGCTGGTCACTTGCCCCTCCTCCCTCTTGCAACATGACCAGTCTGTCTTCTTTTCACATTGCACAATTCTCTGGTGGTATTCTTTACCCACCGTGTTTCAGAACTCCTCTGTGGTCACCTGTTGCTAGCTGCTTTCACTCATTGTGGGTTTTTCCACAGACCTCAGCTTTAGTTCTTTGGAGGAAGAGGTGTTTCAAGTCTCCCTATTATATGGCAATGCCAATAATATACTTGTAGTGAAAAGACAGACATGTGCTGTCATTGGAAGCTTGAGGGTCCATAAAAGTACGTTGCAATTTCCCAAAAACAGAACAACCAGCTCTCCTCCTCCTGTTCAACTCTGTATGGTGAGGTTGCATCATCTATCTTAGATATCTATACGATTAAACAGACTCTATAGAATATCCTTCCAAATGCATGTTGACACCTGGACAATAGAAACATCATTCATTTGGTCTTTCCTATGTGGATAGACAAGCCAAGTTCCTTTGACCAATCATATTCCCTTCTTGGAGACTCTATGACATTCTAGGGCTTGATCCAATCAATGCAATGTCATCTGCAAACAGGAAGACCTAACAATCCCTCCTTCACCTGGACTTTGGGCTGAATTTAACGTTGTTATTTATGATCATTCCTAAAATACCAACAGTAGAAAAAGAGAAAGAAATTAAGGAATACATATCAGCAAGAAGGAGACAGAATTATCTTTCAGGAAGACCTCAAGGCATCAGTAAAGAAGCTAACTGAGATAATACATTCATCACAAGTATCAAGATGCAAAATAAATACATAAAAATCATAAGCATTTCTGTATAGCAATAACAAAAATCAAGAAGAAAAATAGAAAGAAATTCCGTGTTGCTGAATGGTAGTGAAATTTGGAACATCACTTCCTTCAGAATACATAAACTATCTAGGAAACAATCTATCAAGACATTTAAAATCTATAAATACAATTGCAAACTATCCTTTACAAAGAAAATAAGGAAAACTTAAAAACTGGAGAAATCACCATTGTTTATGGTTGGGCCACACTAAAAGAATTTTTAAATGGTGATGCTGACTAAATTAATTTATGACTTTTTGGCTGTAACAAACTAACAAATAGGGCTAGACAATGTAATAGCAAAATTCGTTTGAGGGAAGAAACATCCTAAATCTCCAGGGAACTGATAAAAAAAAGTATAAAGAAAGGAGGAATAGCACTTTCATACCTCAGACAGTGTTATAAAGTAGGCAGCTTCAAAACTACTTGTACTAGTTAAGAAAAAAAAATTAGTGCAGGGCAACAGACCAGGTAAGTAAAGATTAGAAATAATCTAACTTAATTGTGAGTATTAGATAAACCCCAAACCATAAACTACTTGAGGAAGGACTCTCTAATTGGCAAAAGCTGCAGGGAAAACTGGAAAGCAGTCTGGAGGGGGTGAGATTCAGACAAGTTTCTTACACCATATATCACCATATGCTACAAATTGATACATAGCCTTGTTATAAAAGGTAATTAAAAATTGGAGGAAATGGAAAGAAGGACTTCTCATAAGTAATACTCTAGGGAAAATTATGAATTAAACCAGGGATAAAGAGATGGCAAATAATGAAATTGAAAGGCTTTTGTACAAAACTATCCTCTTTCCAGTCTTCTCACACCTTACTTCAATAATATTCTCTTTGCTCCAGTGACATTGGCTTCCTGACTGTCCCATGAACAAGATCGTTCTTCTCTCAGTTCTGGGCACTCTCTTGGACTGTCCCCTAGGCCTGGAATGCTCTGCTTCCTCCAATCCAACTACTGTTTCCCTGGCTTCCTTCAGGCTCCAACTAAAGCCCCACCTCCTACAGAAAGTTCCCCAACCCCCTCTTAATTCCAGGGCTTTCCCTCTTCTGATTATTTCCTATTTGACCTGTATTGAGTTTATTTTGCATCTATTTGTTTCCATGCCGTCTCCTCCATTTGATTTCAAGCTCCTGGAGGTCAGGGACTGTTTTTTACCTCTTTTTGCATCTCCAGCACTTAGTACAGTGCTGGCACATAGTAGAGGCTTAATAAATGTTGATTGAATTGAATTACAAACAAAATCAATGCAGCTCAGTTGAGAAGGGAAGTTGTCGATGAGGAGAAAAATCTTTTCCTCAAAGGTCTGATGTTCAAGATTAATAAGGAATTAAGCTTGTGTATCTAAGACCTTTTCTCAACAGATAAGTAGTCAGAGAATCTGAACAAGCAGTTTTCAAAAGGAGAATTTCAAACTATTAACAGCATGATGGATTGCTCCTTGTCTCTAAAAATAAGAGAATGAAAATTAAAATCATTCTGACGCTTAAATGCATACCCAGAAAATTGGAAAATATCATTGTTTGATACTATGGTAGCAAAGAACTAGAAACAGAGTGAGTACCTATGAATTGGTAAGAGGTTAAACAAATTGTGGCACATGAATGCAATGGGAAATTATTGTGCTTAGCATAGTGCCTGGCACACAGTAGGTACTTAATGTTTTTTGACACTGAAAGAAACAATACTTCAGAGAAACATGGGGATGTATTATGAAGTGATGCAGAGCAAATTAAACAAAAGAAAGAAAACTATATACTTCTTCCATAATAAATAAATAAATAAATAGGACAATAAAGTCACACTGTATACTGGGTAATTGTAATGAATAATGTTATACCCTCTTTTCACTGGAGAGCTGGGGGCCTGTGGGCATGGAATATTGCATAGGTTTTCAGATGCAGTAAATGTGTTGGTTGTTTTGTTTAGCTGTGGGTTTTTTCTTCTTTATTAAGAGAAAAAGCTCATTGGACAGGGGAGGAGAGAAGATTACATGTAGAAATGTTTAAAAAAAACATGAAAGATCAACATAGTGAAGGGGGAAAAAAGAAAATAGATTATTTCATCCACAAAAAACGCAGTGATTAGCAGAATGATGACCAAGAACAGTATCAACAAAAGAGGAAATATCTTAACAGATCAGAGGTGTTGGCCAGTCATGAAAAATGGTTATCCCAAAGTCCGAACAGAAATAGGCTTCCCCAGAGATGATGAGATCACCTAAGTGCTCCTGGGCTTGTGGATGACTTTATGGAGCTGGCACCACTCAGTTCAAACTCAAAAGTAAGTAGATCAAAGGCATCTCCTGTCCAGGCTCAGATATGTAGTTCAGCAGGTTCTATCATTACCAACATTATAAAGTGATTCCTCAGACCGATTAGAATGTTAACTACACAACTGGAATACAAGCTTCTTGAGGGCAGGGATGATCTCATTCTTTGTCTTTGCTTCCCAGACACACAGAGCAGAGCCTGGTACACAGTTGGTGCTGAATAAATGCTTATTGGGTGGTTAATAGGCAAGGACCTGGATCAAGATGTGAATTTAAGGAAGAGAGAAGGCTGGATGGTAAATTGGGAATTCAGTATGCTTTTAACCACCAGCAGAAACAATTGATTGCTAAGTAGGATATAAAACCCTACATGAGTTTTTACCTCTAGTATTCTTCTGGTGAAACTACAAAGCTGTGAATCATGGAGCACCACAACCTCTGAAGAATCCAGATTAAAAGTCACCCAAAGGGAAGCAGAGAAATAGAGGCATGGTAGGCAGAAATAGGTTCATGACCCCAAAGCAGCATAAAGTACATCATCCAAGAGATGGATGACTTGGAAAAGTTACTGGCATCCACCAAATGAAAGCTTGAGACACATACCACACCAATATGATAAGGTACATTCACATCAATGGGCAGAGCCACACACTTCAGGGGGATCTCATATCTGCCAACTACTGAAATGTAAGAAAATGAGTAGAGAGATTAGTTTGGCTATAAATCTTATAATACTACATCTAGAGAGGGAAATCCCTTGGGGCTAAATGTTTAACAACTGGCTCTGGATATGCGGGACATATAAAAGACACACTTTCAAGGTTAATTGGCATTAAGATTTCCTCCATCACTTTCTTAGCTACTCTAGACAATCAACAAAACAATAAAAGAAGCTCCAATTTGTAGAGTTTGCCAATTTCTGAGGTGTAAGTGTTCATGCTGAAAATTTCACATCTGGCTCCCGCCAGCCAGTATGAGCTAGCTTCAGCATATCCCCAGGGACCATTTCCAACATTCCCAGCAAGTGGTCAAAGACTTCAAGTCAGGTCAGGATTAGAACTGTGCCTTAGGCAGCCCATTCCTCATTCGGAACTTGAATTAGCATCACAGACTTCTTGATATCAACTCTAAATGTCTCTCTCTGCAATTTTCTGCCTTTGCTCTCGGTTCTCTGCTTTGTCATCTTCTTTAAGATGGTATCCTTTCCTAAGACATCTCAAGTATGAGTACCCTCGTTCCTTCAATGGCTACTCCTACATCCATTCCTAGTGCCACTGTTCCCACAATGAGAGCAGAGCCAAGGCTGGTTAACAGATTGATAGAACTGTTAATCATTTTTTAAATGACTGTTTATCTCAAAAGAGTAATTTAAAATTTGACCAACAAGGTTGTTCACCTGTGACAACAACAAAATCAGTTCAGGGGCAGAGTAACAGCAAGGACCAAGTCCAGCCTGTAAAAAATGGCTCTAAACAAATTCTAGAGCTGCAGAACCTAAAGAATAAGGGAGTGAAGCAAATCTCCAGCCCAAGTCAGTCTGGAAGGTCACCAGGAAACGTTTGTCACACCACAATGAGAGCAGAATGTAATCCAGTGTGAGCCACGAGTGCACACAGGGGACCTGAGCAGGCCTTGGGGAGACTGAATCACTCACATTTGTGGTGGTTTCCAGACTCATGACCCCAAAACTCTGAGAATAAATTGGAAAGTCAATGGGAAAAGCCTGTGGAACCTGTATAGGAGAGTGGAGTGGTCCAACCCCAGTCTCAGGGCTGCAGAGAGGGAAGATGGTAGAGGAACCTGTGACAGCCACAGCAACAGCAGGGGCAGCTGCAGTCACTATTTCTGGAGCTCTGGGCCCACAGCTTGTGGGGTAATTGAGCACTGACAGTACACCCCCCCCACCCCCACTGGAAGCAGAGAACTACCTTGAGAAAGAGCTCAGAAGTCAAGTAAATGACTGGGGAAATGAGCAAAAATCTAAAAAAGAATCAGACTATAGAATCTTACTTTGGTGACAAGGAAGACCAAAACATGCAAACTGAAGAAAACAAAGTTAAAGCTCCTCCATCCAAAGCTTCCAAGAAAAATACTCATTGGTCTCAGGCCATGGAAACACTCAAAAAGAATTTTGAAAATCAAGTAAGAGAAGTAGAGCAAAAATTGGAGAGAGAAATGAGAGTGATGCAAGAAAATCATGAAAAATGAGTCAACTGCATTCTAAAGGAGAACCAAAAAATCCTGAAGAAAATAACCTGTAAAAAATAGACTAATTCAAATGGCAAAAGAGATCCAAAAAGCCAATGAGGAAAAGAATGCCCTAAAAAGCAGAATTGGCCAGATGGAAAAGGAGATCCAAAAGGTCACTGAAGAAAATACTTCCTTAAAGATTAGAATGGAGCAAATGGGAGCTAATGACTTTATGAAAAATCAAGAAATTATAAAACAGAATCAAAGGAATGAGAAAATACCAGACAATGTGAAATATCTCATTGGAAAAAACTGACCAGAAAAAGAGATTCAGGAGAGACAATTTAAAAATTATGGGACTACCTGAAAGCCATGATCAGAAAAAGCAAGTAGGCATCATCTTTCATGAAATTATCAAGGAAAACTGCCCTGATATTCTAGAACCAGAGGGTAAAATAAATATTAAAAAAATCCACCAATCACCTCCTGAAAGAGATTCTAAAAGAAAAACTCCTAAGAATATTGCAGCCAAATTCCAGAGTTCCCAGGTCAAGGAGAAAATATTGCAAGTAGCCAGAAAGAAACAATTTGAGTGTTGTGGAAATACAGTCAGGATAACACAAAATCTAGCAGCTTCTACATTAAGGGATCAAAGGGCTTGGAATATGATATTCCAGAAGTCAAAGGAACTAGGATTACAAGCAAGAATCATCTACCCAACAAAACTGAGTATAATACTTCAGGGGGAAAATGGTCATTCAATGAAATAGAGGATTTTTAAGCATTCTTGAAGAAAAGACCAGAGTTGAATAGAAAATCTAACTTTCAAACACAAGAATCAAGAGAAGCATGAAAAGGTAAACAGGAAAGAGAAATCATAAGGGACTTACTAAAGTTGAACTGTTGCATTCCTACATGAAAAGATAATATTTGTAACTCTTGAGACTTTTCCCAGTATTTAAGTAGTTGGAGGGATTATATACATATAGACAGAGAGCACAGGGTAAGTTGAATAGGAAGGGATGATATCTAAAAAATTAAAATTTAGGGGTGAGAGGAATATATTGAGAGGAGAAAGGGAGAAATGAAATGGGGCAAATTATCTCTCATAATAGAGGCAAGAAAAAGCTTTTTCAATGGAAGGGAAAAGGGAAGAGGTGAGAGGGAAAAAGTGAAGCTTACTCTTATCACATTTGGCTTAAGGAGGGAATAACATGCATACTCAATTTGGTATGAAAATCTATCTTACACTACAGGAAAGTAGGGAAGAAGGGGATAGGTGGGGGGCGGGAAATGATGGAAGGGAGGGCAAATGGGAGGAGGGAGTAATTAGAAGTAAACACTTTAGGGGAAAGGCAAGGTCAAAAGAGAGAATAGAATAAATGAGGGTCATAGGATGGAATGGAGGGAAATATAGTTAGTCTTTGACAACATGACTTTTATGGAAGTCTTTTGCATAACTACACATGTATAACTTATATTGAATTGCTTGCCTTCTCAGTGGGGATTGTTGGAGAGGAAGGAAAGGAGAGAAGTTAGAACTCAAACTTTTAAAAAAATATTAAAAATTGCTTTTACATGCAACTGGTAAATAAGAAATACAGGTAATAGAATATAGAAATCTATATTGCCCTACAAGAAAATAGAGGAGATGGGAATACAGGAAAGGAGGGGTGTGATAGAAGGGAGGGCAGATTGGGGGAAGGGGTAATCAGAATAAACAGTGTCTTGGGGTGGAGGAAGGGGAGAGATGGGGAGAAAATTTGGAATTCAAAATCTTGTGAAAATAAATGTTGAAAACTAAAAATAAGTAAATTGATTTTAAAAAAGAAATAGAATTTACCAATAAAAAAAGAAACTCAGTTCACCAATAAGTATATAGCAAGGGTTTACTTTGTGTCAGAAATTGTGCATAGAGGGACAAAAAAGAAAAAAGAATGGAATCCTCTTATTTTACAAAGGAGAAAATTGAAGCCCAGAGAGGTAAAGAATGCTATCACAAAAGTAGTAGATAATGGAGACAGGATTTAAACACAAAACTTGTGTATGGTTACCAGAGGTGTTCATCCCATCATCTTGCATATCTCTCACTCACATATAAATCTCTCTCAGAGAGATGATACAATAAACCATTGTAGGCCATTAGCATTTTAGTTCAAAAGGGTTTTTCCAACCAATCGTGCTTGTCTTTCCAGGAGACTGATGAAGAAAAAAGAGGAGACAAGCAAGTCTCAAAGAGGGTATGGGGCTAGAAGTGCAACTCTAGGAGGAGAGACTGCTTCAGTCTTGGCAAGGAGCCCTGAGAGAGAACTATGAAGCCAATAGAAGCACACAGGAGACAGCATCCCCTGGTTGGCAGCTTTGCCAAGAACCTGAGAAGAGCACACCTGCCTGGGAGTTGGTATGCATGGTGCCAGGACTCATTATGACTTTCCTTACCATGAAAAAGGTCAGAATCAACATACATTAATTTTTAATTCCTTCCTTGAATTGCTCCCCAGGACCGTGTTTGCCAGCGCAATCTTGCTAGGCTCCAAGTGCCACTTGCCAGGATGACAGTGACCTTCTCACACTCAGTGGGTGCCCTCAGCTGTATCCTTCCACACTCTTCTCTCTGTATACCACAGTCCACCACAAAAGCCAGTGGAAGATCCTCACATAGAGCAATCAACTCAGTGAGCATCCAGGAATAACCCTCTTGCTTCAGAACTCTGGGATTTCCAAAGCACTGTCTTCACAACCCAAAAACTCAGTCCTGCAAACTACATGATCCCCATTTTGTGGACAGGTCGCTTCTGTTCTGGAGCAACCTGCTGTTTTCTGGAAAATTCCAAGCCCTGCGAATATACAACATGGCTTTCTCCAGCCAATTCCTGGCATTCCTCTGCCCATGACAAAGAGATGGAAACCTAAGCAGACATATATGAACAAGAAGCCACCCCCACTTCCAAAATACCCAAAATTATGTCATGAAACTGCCCTGGTGTGGAAGAACCCCAACTCTGCCACATGAACTAAGAGGAGTGTGCCAAGTCTTAGGGCAGCTGTTCCAAAGGACCCTCATCATCCTCATCTCCCTGCTTCTGCAAGTCTGAAAACCATTGCACCTGAGGACCAGTAATCTCCCTATTCTTCCTTTATTCTGGGGTCTGGGGGAACCCAACAGTCTTAGGCTGTGCTACGCAAATACAAGTACAAAAGCAAGTACAAAAGATAAACCCAGAGGCAAGGTCAAAGTCTGGCTCCTGCCTGGCCACATTCCTTGCCTTTCATGAATATAAGCACCAGTAAAGCCCACCCTATCTACTCACTGGGGTACATGTATACGCATCCTCCCCTAGGTCCCCAGTACACTGTCTGGTCCCAGAGAACAGGGATGTTTGCTTGCTTTTTCCTTTCTTTCTGTCATTATTTTGTAATTTGTTTTTCTTCATTTCTTTCTTTTTTCCTTTTCTTCCTTTTTTGTCCTCATATGCACAATGTCTGGCACAAAGAAGGCACTTAGTAAAGGTTTATTTTTGATTGAGTTTCTTAATAATTTTGCTGCAGTCACAGGGAAACAATGATTTCTGGTTCTCCTCATTGGTCAAATTTCAAATTACACTTTTGAAATAAACAATAATTTTCTAAATGATTAACTCTAGAAGCAGTAAGTTTTTATTCTGCAGTGGATTCTCTAATAAAAGCAGACAGAAGCCTTTCAACATCCACTGTGGAGTATGTCTTATTTTCAGGGGTGCTCTCTGTCCCAGGTTTATCACATGGTATTACCAAGGTGAGAAAGATGGTCCTTAAAATTCAACTGAAGGCTATATTCAGCACCACCAGGTAGAGTCACAAGGTCAAGTAATGGATGGGACTGGAGACACAATCAAAGGCAGCCCATGACTCCTAGAGGAGGAAACTGAGGCTCAGAGAGGAGGCAGCACTTGTCCTTGGTCCCACATAGATGGTGTCTAGCAGGACTGGGAGTCAAACCCAAGTCTTTTGACACAACTTCCATAGTCCCTGCCCTTAAGGGGCTCCCAGCCCAGGTGTTGAGATGAGATCAGCAACCCTGGGATTCAATTCCACAAACATTTATTGTTTGTCTGTGGAACTGAATTAGAACAATTAGATGACAACATAAGAGCACAAGAAATGGAATGTCAGAATGAGCTACACATGCTGAGAGTGATAATTCACATCAAGAGTAGCTCAGCTTTAGAGACAAGCTCAAGATATTCCTATCTTTATAAGTTGGCAGAACTGCAGAGATCAAGAAATCTCTTAAAGAGTCCAACCCCCTCATTTTACAGACAAGGAAACTAAGGCTCCAGGAAATGAAGGGATTTTTGCCTGCAGCCACATATCTAGTCAAGGGCAGTGTTGTGATCATAGTCCAGGGCTCATAGATCCCAGTTCTAGGCTTTCTCATTACTCTTTGCAGACCAGTCAGTGTGTCTGGTCAGAGCACAGTACCAGAGTTTACTGCCAGAACTTTGACTTCTGATCTATTCTGACACGAGAAGAAATAATGGTAGCAGAGTTCAGAAGTTGTCAGAGATTGAGAGGTCTCTGACCTTTTAATATAGGCTCAGAATTGTCCAAGCTTTGGATGTACTCTTCCCAAAGCCTCAGGCAGTTTACAACACAGCCCAGAACAGAAGAAACACACACACAAAAAAGGTAACATGGTGATATTTGGGGAATAAGATCCATGTCATTGCCTTGCTCTGAGCTCTTTTCACAGATCAAAGATTTAGAGCTGAATGGCACCTTAGAGTTCATCTAGTCCAAACCCCTCATTTTATGTAGAAGGAAACTGAGGCACAGAAAAAGGTATGGGCTCGACCAAGATTTCATAAACAATAACAGTCTCCCTTCCCCTTTCTCTCTTTTTTCCTCCCCCTCTCTCCTTTCTCCTGCAGTTATATATCATGGATTTATAGAGGGTAATATCAACTCACTATTTTGTTGATTGTTCCTTGAGGGAAGGGACAGTCTTTTTCTCTTTTCACATCCCAAGAGCTTATCACAATGCCTGGATTATAGTAGGTGCTTCATAAAGTCTTTTTGTCTCACTGACAGAAAGAAGCCTGGGAGCAGGAGCAAAGATGACAGGTGTTAGGAGACTCCTTGTTTATCCATCCTGGAAAATATCCTAATTATTGGCTGATGGATCACTGAATTCTAACTGACTGGAATGGGGGGTGGGGGGTAATGACATAATTTTTACTCAGCTGTTCCCACAATCAGCTCCAACTAGGAGAAAATATGTCTTGGGAAAATGGGCAGCCACAAATCACAAGATTAAGGAGTAACAGCTTTCTACTGTTAGAAGTTTGGATTTCCTTGACTCCAAACTTACTTGTCCCGAGAAAAAATGAGATCCTTTGACTGGAACTCAGGAAGAAGACATTGCTTATAGTAAAGGTGCTGTGATGTGACCTCCTGCCCTCAAATCACAGAAGCCATCTACAGATTTTCATCTCTGGGTAACTCCTCTTAGGGGTATTAATTACACATGACTCAATGACAAAAATTACCATGCATAACTTAAGATCTAAACATCTTTTGAAGTCTCTCTTTACACTCTCCTCTGTTAGTGCAGATCTTTTTAAAAAGTGGGACAATGGCATTAGCTCTGTCCTTCCCTGCCTCTTCCTGGGATATCAGAGTAAACCACTGGTAGCAGGGGTCTCACATCCTTCCTTCCTGCTGTCTTCTAAGGACTGAGAAAGAGGCCTGATTGAACCCATGGCAGGTGTTGATTGGGTCTCCTGTAAGAATGTTTATGTGTCTTGTGTTTTTAGGGTTAGTCCAAACAACCATCTCCAATGCTTAAACTATGAAAGTGAAGACACGGAGAAGCCCAGGAAGACTTCTAAGAACTGATGCAGAGTGAAGGAAAGCCAAGTACACAGTGACTTCAACAATGTCAAAGGAAATAACAATAACCACCAAACAAACAAAACTCTCAGCAGGGCAAAGATAATAACCAGGTCACCAAAGAAGAAAGACAAGAAGGCATTTCCCTTGATTATTCATATTAAATATGGAACATTGCATGTAATGTACACTGGGTTGATTTAAACTAAATTTTGTTAGGTTCAGAGACAGCTAGGTAGCTCACTGGACCTGGAGTCAGAAGATTCATCTTCCTGAGCTCATATCTGGCTTGGGACACTTACTAGCTGTATGACCCAAGGTAAGTTACCTATCCCTGTTTGACTCAGTTTATTTATTTGTAAAATTAGCAAAAGAAAGAAATAGCAAAACATTCCAGCATCATTGCCAACAAAACCCAAAATAATGTGATGAAGAGTCAGACACAACTGAAAAAAAAAACTACTGAACAAAAACAAACAAATCGTTAGATTGGACAAACTTTGTTTCTCTCTTTCTTAATTTTATTTTAAAGAATGGATCTCTGAAAAAGGATAACTATACCAGGAAAAGCAGGTGAAAAAAAAACAAAAGATATCAACCAAATATCCTTGAGAAGACCACCTTCTGGATATATACAAATAATATCTGATATGTTTCTTTGTACAGTGCTTTCTATTAGTTATCTCATTCAATCCTTGCAACAACCACAATAGTGAAATATTATTATTTCCATTTTACTGGTGAGGAAACTGAGGCTCAGAATCATCAGGTTGATTAACTAGGCAAGTGGCAGAACCAGCACTTAGACCCAGATCTCCTGAATCCACATGTCATGTTCTTTCCACTACATGACACTGTGAAATCGGACATTCTTTTAATCTCTAACTAGTGGCAAATACAGTGTTTGGAACATAAATTGCTCCAGGGCAGATGCTCAGAAGTTTGGGATGACCTAGCCATGGGGCTGGACTCCATACTCTGAGGAAACAGAGATTCATAGAGCTATAAGAGCTATGAGGCAGTGTTTTGTCAGCATTTTTATAGACCAATATTCCAGAGGTTGTAGACATTAGATGTTGTTTGGTTGTTTGTTTTTTCTTTTACCAGATCTGGGGTTTCATTGGCACAGTCAGTCAACCAACTAGGATTTATGAAGCACCTACTGTGTACCTAGCCACTGCGCTAAGTGCTGTAGATACAAAAAAAGCAAGAAGTTTCATCTAATGGTGGAGACAACATGCAAATAGCTAGATATAAACAGGGTATATACGGGAAAATCAGGGGTAGTCTCAGAGAGAAGGCACTAAGATTAAAGAGGAGTGGGAAAGTCTTCTTACAAAAGATTGGACTTCAGTTTTCCCTTGAAGGAAATCAGGTAAGCTAGGAGATAAAAATGAGAAGGGAGAGCATTCTAAGCATGGGGATTACCAGTGAAAATGCCCAGAGCTGGTACACAGAGTGTCTTGGAGGGAGGCCAGTGTCCCTGGATGGAGAGGAGTAAGGTGTTATAAGACGAGAAAGGTAGGAAGGTTATGAAGGGTATTAAAAGCCAAACAGAGGATTTATATTTGACTCTAGAGGTAGTAGAGAAATGCCGGAGTTATAGTCAGACCTTCACTTTAAGAAGATCATTTTGACATTTGAATGGAGGGTAGAATGGAGTGGGAAAAGACGAGGCAGGCAGACCCACCAGTAGGCTATTGCAATAATTCAGACATGAAGTTATGGGCTCTGCACCAGAGGGATGGTAGTGTCAGAAGAGAGAAGGAGACATATTTGAGAGATGTTACACAGTAGAAACGGCAGGCCTTGACAGCTGATTGTATATGAGAGGTGAGAGAGGGTAAAGAGTCAAGGATAATACCAAAGGTTTGAGCCTGGATTTTCTGGGGAGGATGATGAGACTCTTGAAAGTTATAAGGAGGTTAGGAAAAAGGGGGAGTTTGGGGTAAAGATTATGAGTTCAGTTTTGGACATCTTGATTGATGTCCTATAGGCAATTCAAGATGTAAGGCTGGAAGTTAGGAGAGAGGCTAGAACTGGACAAACAGCCCCAAAAATCACCTGCATGGAGATGTTCATTGGAACTCCTGGAGCTGATAGGATCAAATGAAACAGTCTAAAGGAAGAAAAGAGACCCAGGGCAGAGCCTTAGAGGACACCCACTGGTAAAGGATCTCCTTTAATTGATACAGAATAACACTGCTCTGCAGTTTATGGTCTTTGAGAGTTTCTAAGGCACTTACTCAGGGTCACACAGCCAAGATATGTCCATGGCAGGGTTTGAATCCACATTATCCTGACTCATATGATCCTGGCTGCCAGTTCTCTAGCTCCATAATGCCAGTTGTTTGCTATATAATGGATCAGGTTATTAACCCATCCTTATAGCCTCCAATTGCCTTCCTCAACTGCCACCCTCTTTCAGTGCCTCACTATGACATAGAAGGGTTTTTGAAAAATGTCAATTGAGCAAAAGCTAAGTAAGACTAGTCCTCCCAGGCTAAGAATTCTTCAGGGATGAACTTGGTGAACAACAGCAGGTCTATATCCTTAAGGCTCCCTGAGGAAGTACAGAGAAGTTCATCGCCTGAGGATGACTTTTTTTTGCTATATCATACCATTAAACTGCTAATATGTGAGCAGTCAAGATTCTATGCAAGGAATACTCATTCCAGGACAAGCCTGGAACCTTTTAAAGATTACATAAATTAATTTCTTCTCATGGGATCTAAGATCTTTAGGGATTCTAACTTTGTCTTCCAACTCATCAGCTATTTCTCCTGGCTTTGTGTCATCTGCAAACCCTTCAATGGCCTTCTATTGCCCCTAGGATCTGATATACAATCCTCAGCCTGCATTGAAGGTCCTCCACAATCTGACCTCCCTCTCTTTCCAGCATTATGTCATGAAGGTTCCTCTTCAGGCATCTCTGTTCCAAGCAAGCTAGCCAGTCAACTGATCTCTGATACAACAATCCATCTCTTAACTTGGTGCCTTTGCATAAGTCTGGGAAATGTCCTCTTTTCACTCCCACTTCCTAGAATTCTTGCCTTCCCTCAAGTAATATCTTTCTCCTCCAGATACTTCTTCTTCTCTGACATTCTCAACGTTATTTCTCTGTCCTGCCTGAAATAACTTTGTATTTCTTTTATATGAGTCTTGTTACTGTTCCACACACTGGTCACACATCTCCAGTAGAACTCAACACCTGGACTTTGCCAACTTGGTCTGTGTCCCCAGTACCATGGACAGAGCTTTGCAGTAGAAGCCAATCTTTTCCTGAACTGAATTAAATTGAAAGGAGTTGATTTGAATTTGACCTACATGCCAACTATGCTTTTATCCAACCAACTGGTTTTAGAGATGAATAGCACTCAATGAGATTCTGATTCGAATATGGGAAGAGATCTTTATTTAAGGACCAACAAAGCACAGAATGACACTGATCCTGCCTCTCTGAGAGGTAAACAACCTCTCTCTGATACAAGGTCTTCCACCTCCTACCATACCACCAGAAGCAGAAGAGCTGCGAGCTGTCCCCAGTATTCTATCTCCATTTTTTCTCCTTCAGAAAGGGGCTTCCCTTTGTCAAGGAGGAGCCTGGAACCTTTATTTCTTCTAGCCATGAACTCACACCTGTCTAAGCCTTCCTTCTAGACAGAGCCAGAACCTTCCACATACGAGTTAACATGAATTGAGTTGAATTGAATTCTGATTCAGAATGGATTTAGTTTGGCTATTTATTAGGCAAGTGCCAAGGAGGAAGGACTAGGAGAAACAGAAGTCTATGAATAATAGGAATGAAAACGAGGTCAACAAATTCATTCATGTATTAAGTGACCACAGTGGGCTATGACCAGTCCCCAATCTAGGTGCTGGGAGAAACTAGGAGGTAAATGAAAACTATATCCAGGTAAAAATATAGTATTAAAGAATCAGTGATTTAGAGAAAAATGAAGACAATCCCAGGGGAAAGGTTACCAATGATGGAATCAGGAAAGGCTTCCAAGAGGAGGCATACAAGGGGGGAGTAGCTCAACTTGTGAGAGTCTCAGGTGAGATTTGAACTCAGACTTCCAGCACCCTATGACACAGACTTTCCCTAATGCTGCCATGAAGTTTTCAAGAAAATGATGGCATGGGATACGCTTTGCTTTTACTCCTACACTCCAATATCCTCTCCTCTGAGGATCCTGAATAAGACCTTAGATGGCTTCTTTCCTGAACCTTTCATTTTAGAGGTGAAGAAACTGAAGCCCAGAGAGAAGAAGGTCACACAGGAGACTAATTAAAAGAGTCAGAACTTGAGCCCAAACAGAGGAGATTTTCATTGCACTATACTGACCCCTCCTCACCTGCTGAATTTCAGCCTACCCTTCGAAATCAAATCCATATTCTAAGTCCTCTGGAAAACCTTCCCTGAGCTCCCCAGAGAGTCATGACCTTTCCTTTCAAACCTCACATAACCTTCTATTTACTTCTTCAATCAACTTAAATTGGAAAGATGTGCCTTGTAACTCTCTATGTTATCATTTAGTCCACCCAAATATCTGGGAGCTCCCTGGGGATGGCTCTCCATCTTATCTAAACCCTGTGTGTCTCTCAGTGGCCAGCACAGAGCTCAGTCACAGCTAATACAAATCATTTTGCTTATCAGCTGCAGAAGCCAGCTCCAAATTCTCTCCTGCTCCCATCATGAGTTCATGTGGATGCTGCCTTCCCCACAGGGGTGCCCCAGAGATTTATGACTCTACCAGGAGAACAAACTGTGTGTGCACAGGCCTTTGAAAGTAAACTACATGAGAAGCTACATAATTCAATTATTGAAAATCAATGCATTCATCATTTTCCAGGGAGCCACAAATGTAATAATGAGATAGAGACTTTCTTCCTTTCATCCATTCTGTGTCTATGCTGGTAGCCCTGGTGATGGGCACCTTCAGGACCACAAAGATGAGTAAAGCAGACTCCTGCTCTAGAGATCTGCTTCCCTCCCAAGACCCTTGATTCACTCCCCACCCTATCCTAAAGGTTCTCAGCTCCCTGGCTGAGAAAGGACCATCTGGGGCAACTGGGAAGGATGGGAGAACCACTCAGACTGCCATGGATGCCTGGACCATTGAGAAAGTGTCATGCAGGTGTTCACATACTCTCATACACACACACACACACACACACACACACACACACACACACACACCAGGTTTTTTATATTGGAAAATACTCTTACTCTTATATAAATAAAATGACCATGATTGCATGTCATGTACAGTAAATACATTTCAGGCAGAATGGTATTTATTGTAAGACTGTATCTTTGTTTTATTTTTCTAATTTATAATTCATTCCTTCACTTGTTTTTATGAGTATTTACCATGTCTTCCTCAATCTGTCCCTGAACAGTAAAATCAAACAACAAACAAACAAAAACCCACAAGTCTCACAAGAACATGTATAGTCCTTCAAAAAAAATCTCAAAGAAGAATTTAACTTGAAGGGGGAGGAGCCAAGATGGCAGAGTAGAAAGATTCACATATGCCAGCTCCGAACCCACAGCCCATGGATTTCCTGTAAAAAGAACTCCCAACAAATTCTGGAGCAGTGGAAGCCACACAGCAATGGAGTGAAGGAGATTTCCGTTCCAGAGAGCCCTGAAAAACTGACCCCAAAGGTCCATCGTGCACTGGACGGGAGCAGAGCCCAGCCCTTCCCTGGCCACACGGCACCAAGAGGAGCAGATCTGAGCAGGCTTCAGGGATAGAATCTCCAGCGATCACGAAGGTCCCTCCACCCACAAGCACACAGGTCTGTGAGAGAGACTTCTGGACTGGCTGAGAGGGAAGCGGGGTGTCTCCATAACTCAGGCACCCTCGGGAGGCAGCCACAGAGGCAGCCGCAGAGGCAGTGGTGGCCAGAGGCTCCCAGAGCAGGCAGGACCTCAGATTCATTACTGAAGGTCTCCGCATAAACCCCCTGAGGGAACTGAGACTGAGAGGTGGCCCTGCCCCAACCTGAGCACCGGAACTTAGGCTCACATTAAACAGCAGATGGCATGCTGCTGAAAGCCCTGAGGCTGGGGAGCAGCATTTGAATCTCAGACCCCAAGAACTAGCTGGGCAGAACTAGCAGGGGTGGAGAGGAATCTCAGAAGTCAAGTAACTGGCTGGGAAAATGCCCAAAAAAGGGAGAAAAAAAAGACCATAGAAGGTTACTCTCCGCCCTTCCTTTCTGATGAGGAAGAACAATGCTTACCATCAGGGAAAGACATAGGAGTCAAGGCCTCTGTATCCCAAACATCTGAAATAGATATCCAATGGGCTCAGGCCTTGGAAGAGCTCAAAAAGGATTTTGAAAATCAAGCTAGGCAGGTGGAGGAAAAACTGGGAAGAGAAATGAGAGAGATGCAAGAAAAGCATGAAAAACAGGTCAATACCTTAATAAAGGAGACCCAAAAAAATGC
>CM053770.1:244118994-244129961 GCA_028658325.1 Potorous gilbertii | reverse complement strand
AACTGTCGAGTATTGTTCTTGCTACTAGGAAATAAGAAATATAGGTAATGGGAAATAGAAAGTTATCTGACCCTACAGGACAAAAGAGAAGATGGGGACAAGAGAAGGGAGGGATGATAGAAGAGAGGGCAGATTGGTGATAGGGGAAATTAGAATGCTGGGTGTATTGGGATGGGAGGAGGGGACAAGTGGGGAGAAAATTTGGAACCCAAAATTTTGTGAAAATGAATGTAAAAAGTTAAATAAATAAATTTATATTAAGAAAAATAAATAAATAAATAAAAATTTAAAAATCTCAACTCAGCCATGCGGTGGGAGATGGGTGGGTTCATTCCTATCCTGTCCTCGGGACTTGTGGGTTATCTTTGAATTGCCCTATAATGCCACTTCGTAGAGAATACCTGCTTCCTTCATCATGACTGATCCCCCTCAGACCCTGCCTATGCAGAAGGAGCTCACTGTTCCTGATGGGATAGGACACACTCCATCTGTCCCAAATGTTTTTCAGGGCTTCATACCGTTGGGTCCAGGGCAGGGATTTGGGGTAGATTGTTGTCCTTTTTTGACAGATAGGGAGACTGAGGCCCAGTTTGCCTAAAGTGCTCATGAACCCCAAAGCTGGGGCAACTCAGGATTTGATTCCCAATCTGGAGCTCTACTGTATTACCACCTGTGCTCACATTATGCTCTATTATGACCAGCCACATTAAGCTGCCGAGCTGTGGAGAGAACCCAGGAAGGGTGTCACCTTTGTAGAGGACCACCTGAGAACTCTCCCAAAAGAGAAATGAGCCTTCATATTTCTCCAGTTCTAGCCCTCATTTAGGGGAATCTGAGCTCAATATATACTGCATGTCCTCTTTCACCCAGGAAAAGCTCTAGCTCTCTGTCTCTGCCTCTCTCTGTGCCTCTGTCTCTCTGTGTATGTGTCTCTATCTCTCTGTTTCTTCTCTGTGTCTCTGCATGTGTGTGTCTTAGTCTCTCTCTCTCTCTCTCTCTCTCTCTCTCTCTCTCTCTCTCTCTCTCCGCCCCTTCCTCCTCTCCTCTCTGTCTTCTTCTCTTCCCAACCACAATCCAAGAGCTCCAGGCATATAGAGATGGCACACGCATCCAGGGAAAATGCTCTGCCAAGTTTTCTTTCCAGTTCACAGAATCACAGTCCTAGATGTTCAGAGTTAGAAGGGTCCTCAGAGCCCATGAAATCCAGTGCCCTCTGGCTAATAGCTTAACATAGTGCCTAGCACATAGTAGGCACTTAAAATATTTATAGATTGATTGATTTACTATAGCTTAGCTTATAATGACATCATGTGCAGTAAAATGAATGACCAACTATGATTCCAGAGGATTCACAGTGAAGCCTGCTCTCCATCTCTTGACAGAGAAATGATGGACTCGGTGCAGAAAGAGGTAGACATTTTTGACAGAGCCAATGTGGAGATTTCTTTCACTTTACTATGCATAGTTGTTACAAGGGTTCCATTTCTCTTTTTTTCTCATTGGATGGGGAGGAAAGTAGGAAGGTGGGGGGAATAGGGATAAGGTAGCAAAAAGAAAGAGAAAAGAAGGAAGGAAGGAAGGAAGGAGGGAGGGAAGGGGGGAGGAAGGAGGGAGGGAAGGAGGAAGGAAGGGTCATTGAGGCATTTTTTAAATACATATGCAAGAACAGAATTAAGTCTAGAAATAAGCACCATCAAGCAGAATAGACTAAAAGTTACAGGTTAAACTTAGTATGTACTTTCAAAAAAAAGCAAGCAGTTCATAATAGAGGTCTGAAGCTTCATTCTTTTTATTTCTATTATGTGTATCAAAATACCCATTTTGTTTGGTGTTTCTTAAGTTAATAATAAAAATAAAATTTTAAAAATGACTATATAGTGATTTAGCTCACAAAGTCCTTTAGATACATTTACTTACATTGTCTCATTTGCTAAAACATTCGCAAGAAGTGGCCATCTGGCCTCTAAACACCTCCAGTGATGGGAAACTCACTACCTTTCTTTGAGAAAGCTTTAATTGTGACTCTATCCCACCCCCCTACACCCCCACACCCCCACCTATCCCCACCTCCAGCAGCTACCATTACTCCTCATTCAGCTCTCTTGGTAGAAGTGTAATCTTTCAAATACACAAAGACTAAGTTATCTTCTCCACCCACCTCCAAGTCTTGTCTTTTCCAGGCTCCATATCCCCACTGATCCTTATGTGATGAGAACAGAGGTCCTTGAGCATCCTGGCCACCCTCCTCTGGAGGATGCTCATATCCAAATGCCAAGTGAGCCTACTTCCTCAATGGGTCACTGACTAGTGAACACCACCACCAGATGAGGTCTGGTTAGGACAGAGGACAGAGACACTGTGTCACCTTCACATTCCTGGGAACTGTCCTTTTCTTGATAGTGCCTGAGCTTTCATTGGATTTCTTAGCTGTCTTATCAAACTGTCCACTCATATGTGCTTGAGACTCATTAATATCCCCAGATCTTTTCCAAATGAACTGCTGTCTGGTCACACCTTATACTGGTAGAACTAGGTTTGGTTGTTTTTGTTTTTTTTAACCCAAGGATAAGGTTTTTTCATTCATTCTCATTCACTTTGATCTAATTTGATTCAGCCTTATAGCCCTGCCCACCAAGATTGGACCCCTACCATCCATCTTAGCTTGACTTTCCCTCTTGGCCCAGTATCATCTGCAGATTTCATAAGATTACTGTATATTCTTTTTCAAAGTCATGGGTAAAAAAAAATGTTAAAGCATATGGGCAAAATGATACCCAAGGTACCCTACAAGAATCCTCAGAATAAGCTTATCCACCTCCCACTAGGATCTCTTTCCCAGTAGCCCTTGTAAGCAAGCCTCAAGCTTTCTCTCATATACTTGGAGTGATGGGGAGTTCACTACCTCCAAAGGTAGCCCATTCTTGCCTCAAGTGCTGGTTGCAAGGTTATCCTCAGTTCCCTTCATAGGGACACAGGCATGGGTCTCAGTTACTCTCTGCAGCATCTATTGCCCCAGATGAGACCTGGTTTTCTGGGTCTAACTCAGGGTTCATTTATCAATGCCCCGTAAGACTCCAGTACTACACCTCTCTTATTGCCTGGGATGGGCACAGGTGACATTGCAGGGGAGGATAATGTATATGTGTGAGCCACTGCTCTCTCAGGTGTCACACACACACACACACACACACACACACACACACACACACACACCAGCAAACAGACCCACTGAGCTTGATTGGATGAGTCAAACACAGACAAAGCTGATGTGGGCATTTGGATTTGTCAGAAATGATGCAGCGGGCTTGAGAATTCTCCTGCAGAGCCACCAGCAGAATGTTCTCTTGCTCCCACAGAGGTGCTCAGGGAGATGGAGGCCTGCTTAGAAAAAAAAACAACCCACTTAACTCAGCACTGTTTTTACCCCAAATGTGAAAGGGTCAGCTAGGAACTGCGGGAACAAAGGAAGCCCAGATTCAAACTCTGTCGCAGGGGCACCATCCAGGCCCTCTCCTGGAAGGTTCCAGCATTCCTGTCTGATTGCAAAACATCTGTAACAAAATGAGTTGGAGCAAACCTACTTTTCCAAAAGCATGAGGGGACCAAGGTCTCCCATGGAGTACATACAGGTGTGGGGGGGAGTTGCCTCACACTTCTGCCATCCCCTGTTCTAAGGCCCCTTCAAGCTTCTACTTTGGAGGTCTCTCAGTCTGTATGAACCAGGAACTGTCAGAGCTGGAGGTTTAGAAAAGGGAGAAGCCAGGCATAGAGGTTTCCCAACACAAGTACCAACTTATTGGGCCTTGAATGTTGAGTAGAATTTAAATTGGGGGTGGGGAGAGGGAATGGTCTTCCTGGCCACTTGCTCCTGGGGAGCAAAGGTATAAAGAATGAAAGGACATCCACCTGTCCTGAGGTTGAGAATAACAGCTTTCTTAGAATGGAGAATGAACATCAGGAAAGAGGAGACCCAGCAGGAAGGGGAGGTTGAGACCGGGCTGGGCTGGTCACCCTTGAATGCCAGGCAAGGCCTCCTGATGGCTTCTGAGCCTTCCAGAACTGCCCATCAGGGTGGCTGGGCCTGTTACAGCTGAACAAGAGGCTGCAGGGAACACAGTGAGGGTCTCAGGGTCCCCAAACCCCCACCCCAGGCCCAAGGGCAGTCTTGCCCAGCTTCCCTGAAATGCTGAGTCAGGGGTAAGCACCCCACCTCCCCAAGGACAGTGGCTTTCTTCATTAGACAAAACCTCCTAGAGCAGGAAAGAAGTCATCTGAAGGAAATGAAGAGAAGACCAATAAAGGTGATTCATGGTAGAGCAGTCAGAGTGATTAAGGAGAGGACTGACGCCATGTGGTGGGTGCAGGCTCCTGAGGCCAAGGTGGGGGAGGGAGGACCTCAGTGCCAGCCAGGGCCCCCACACACCCCCTCCTCAGTGCAACTCTAGGCAGGCTGAGGGGTTCTCAGGGAGGATGTGGGGCACCACCAGGTCAAAACCCCAACACAGAAGGGATTCAGACAGGCATGACCTGCCCAGGGAGGCCAGGTCAGGTCTGTGTCATGGAAGGATGACCGGACACCCCTGGGAAGGGTTAGCCTAGAGGAGACTCAGAGACAACCTGATAACTACATACATGAAACCATGTTATATAAAAAGAATTCATCATGTTCTGGTAAGTACCAGGAGACTTGGCAGGGACAGAGAAATCAGTCACTAACAATCAGCTCTACCAGCAATGACTGACTGGGTAGTGAGCTCCCCATCACAAGAATGTCAGCATTGAAAAGGTCATCTAGTCTCTGACCCCCAGGAGGGATTCCAGGATGATAGGAGGTGAAATTTCCTATTATGTAAAGGACTCCAAAGTAGGGTGGTCTGCCTCAAAGGTAGTGAGTTCCCCCTCATCAGAATTCTAAAGGGAGAAATGTCAGAAGGGATCTCATGAAGAGGGCTTTTTTAGTTACGTCTGAGGATCTGGGAGTATCTGGGAATGCCCAAGTCCTAGGGGAGGAATGTGCTCATGATGGAGAAGGAGCAGAACATCTTGCCCTCAGAGAGGGGATTTAGGATGATAGAGTAAGAACAGCAGTGAATTTGGCCTCAAAGACCTGGGTTCAAGATCCGATTTTGCTATTTCCTCCTTGTACGACTTTGGGTAAGTTCTTTTCTCTCTTAGTTTCTTTTCTCTAAAATGGGAGGTTAAACTCAATGACCTTCTGACTCTAAACCTCTTGTTCCTGTGAGCTCTGACTCCTCCTCCCTTCCCTCATTCCCAAGTCCTCAGACCCACCTTACTGTTTCATCCTGACTCTTGTTGGGGAGAAGGGAGCTGGTAGAAGACTCAGGACCCAACCCCTAGCAGAGGGGGGGGCAGTGCCACACTCCCAACGATGGGGTACAGTAACAAGCATTCCAGCAGGGTGTCTCTCTGTGTCCCTCAATGTCTCTCTGACCCTCCCAGACCAGGAAGTTAGGCACTATACTAGGCTTTAGAGATGCAAAAAGGCAAAAGACAGTCCCTTCCCTCAAGGAGCACACAATCTAACAAAGAGATACAATAAGCTAGCTGCAGAATCAGTAGGAAATCCTTAACAGAGGGAAGGCATTGGGATTAGGAGGGGGTGGGGATAGAGGAGCCCTTCTCTGTGCTGGCATCATTCTTTCGTTCAGACTTAGACTTAATGGACTCTGGAATTCAGCGCCCCCTCCACGGCTATAAAGAATCCTCTAAGCTAGCAGTCCGCTCACTGAATGGTCTCATTCCTCCAGAGGGCCCTGGACCACCTTCTTTTTCTTCTTCACATCTTTGATGGAGCTCAATGCTAAGCGACAGCTCCCCACCCTTGGCGTCTCTCTAGCCTACTTCATCCAGCACAGCTCATCACTTAGCGTCCTCCTCCCCAGTCATCTTCACAGTCTGCCCAACACCCACTTGCCATAGAAAAGACCCTATCAGCAGCTGCGCCCAACAGTGCCCTGCATTAAGTGCCCAGCATGGTGCTCTCCAGCCTTCAGACACCCCATAAATACTCAGCAAATGGGGCTGTCTGGCCTTCAATGACTCACCCCCTTTACCAGCTTGCTGCTGACCTGAGAAACGGCTCTTGTTTGTCCATCCTTCATGAGCACACAAGCCTATGGAGCAACCACAGCTGCTACTACTCAGGGCCTGATGCATCCCAAACTCTGACTGCCAGATTGGCTAATGGCAATGGTGTTCATCACTCACCAGGGAGCTCTGCTAGTATAATGCCAGCATCACCACCCCCCTGAGTTGGGAGGGACTTGTGGCATTCATAGGGCTTAGACCACAGGGCAACCACAAAAATCTCCTGTGACCCCTTTCTTTACAGAGAAGGAAACAGACCCAGGAGTGGGAAGTTTCATCATCTATAAACTAAAGGGTCAGACTAGGTGGCTTCTGCCGTCCTATTCAGCTCTGAATATATTAGTCTGTGAACCTAAATGATTTGTCTGGACTTGAACCCAGATCATCTGACTTCATCAAACCCAATTCCTTGCCTAGGAATTGCCTCTACCACTAGTACATAAACAAGAAAACAAGGCAGTTGTCCTAAAGGGACAGGAAGGCAGCAATTACTGCCATTAGCCCAATCAATCAATAAACATTTATTAAGTGCCTACTATTTTCCAGGCACTATGCCACGCTATAGAGATACAAAAAGAGGCAAAAAAACAGTCCCTGCCCTCAAGGAGCTTCTAATCCAATGGGGAAGAAAACAAGCAAACAAACACATACAAAGTAAGCTCTATACAGGATCGATAGGAAATAGTTATCAGAGGGAAGGCACTGGAATTAGGAGGAGCTTTGGGAAGTCTTCCTGCAGAAGGTGAGATTTCAGGATTGTCCTTGTATAACCTACATCAGATTGCAACTGTCTTGGGAAAGGGAAAGTATAGGGAGGGGGAGAAAATTTAAAAATCATATAGAGGTGAATGTTGAAAACTAAAAGCAAATAAATAAAATTTTAAAAAAAGAAGCTGAGATTTTAGTTGGGATTTGAAGGAAGTCAAAGAAGGCAGCAGTCAGAATGGAGGAGGGAGAATATTCCAGGCCTGGGGACAGCTGGAGAGAATGCCCAGAGCTGAGAGAAGGGTCTTCTTTGTAGAATAGTCAGGAGGCCAGTGTCATTGGATGGAAGGGAATTGTTGGTGAGTAAAATGGAAGAAGCCTGGTGAGGGAGGAGGGGGCTAGGTTGTGAAGGGTTTTGAATGAGGAAGGGTCCCTACTTTCAAGAAATTCACAGGTTAGTAATATGGACACAGTCATAATAGTAGAAAGAGTTGTAAGGTCAATGTAGAAATGACCTCGAATAGGTAACCCTTCACTCAGGTTCGAACTGTAATGCAATAATAACAATGCCCAACAATCTGTCTGCCACCTATGACCTCACACATCGGACAGCCTTGGACTTCATCTCCCTAAACTTTGGTTTTCTCATTTCTAAAATGAGCAATCAATTCAATTCAATGAACATTCGTCCAACGCCTGCCACCCAAAAAAAAAAAAAAAAGAGAGAACAATTCTTGCCCTGAAGAAGCCAAAGCTCTTGGGTACAGGTACATACAGCTTGTGCACAAGCAAGTACAAAGTCTATAGAAGGTACTTTCAGGAGGCAGATAAAGAGAGGCTTCCACAAAAAGGCACCTGAGTTGCTGAACTTCAAGGGATCATAGAGTTTGCCCAAACTCTCTCAAAATAACTGTGAAGAAAGTGCCATATGAAGGCTATAGATGTGGGAATCACTTACAGGGGATGTTTTTTGGCCACAACACCGGAGTAAGATGTATACATAAGAGACAACAATACCTTGAGGAAAGATTCCAAGAAGGAAAGATTGCATTGAACAAACACTCATTATCCACCTACCCACTCTTCTTGGCACCTGGGGAGATATAGTGGTTAGTGTGCTGGACTTCTCAGGGAGACCTAAGTTCAAATTCAGCCTGAATCACTTCCTAGCTCTGGGCAAGTCACTTTACCTGTACAATGAGGAACTACTTCCTACTTCATAGGACCACCTATGGAAAGAGTTTTGCAAACCACTCCATTAGGATAGCTGTTGTACAAAGACCATAAATAAGAGACTCAGAAGTCATGAAGTCCAGTCTTCTCATTTTAGAGAAAGGGAAGCCCGGAGAGGTTGAGACTTCCAGTGTGGGAGACAGGATTTGAATCCAAGTCCAGGGACTCCAAAAACATTGCTCTTTCGATTCTTATTCTCTGCTTCTTCAAGATGAATAAAAGATAATAAGAAAATCAAAGTGTAGCATCAAGGGCACTCAAATTAATGTCTACAGTGTCTCCCCTGCCCTGTTGTTGCCCCCCCACCCCGTGACTTACTGTTCTTGTACCCCTTGTGCTCAAGCCCCCATTTGCTGGACTGGCAACCTTACCAAAGGAAGCCACAGCAATGCAAGTCAGGGTTGGGAGGGGGAGCTTTGAGCTCCATTTCTCAAGCTCTCTTTTCCATAACTTTGCAGGCAAGCAGCCAGCTGATGTCAACAGAAGTAGGACCCCATTCTAAAGCATCTCGTTATGCTTCCACTGTATTGATTCAGCAGGTCAGACCCTGCAGATCTCCAGTGTGGATAATGAAGTCTGACTCCTCTCATTCTCTCGCTATTGCACAGGCAGATACTGTCCTTGTCAGGAGATGGGGATATTTTGGGGGATAGTCACGCAAAAGCTGCCAGGTATGGAGGGAGCCATTGAATCCAATTCCCAAAGGCTTCCCAAAGGAAGTGGACAGGCTACTGGTGCAGAGGGTACCTGGAGTGTGAAGACTCACCTTGGCTTAGAGAGCAGAAGGCAATGGAGCATTGGAAGAGTCATTGAAAACGTTGGCCAGAGCACTATGTGACTCGCTGTCATAAAGGTCATGGAAGGTTTAAGCAAAGGCTTGGCAGGGAGAGACTGAGTGAGGCTCAGAGACATGGGGCAGCAGTAACAGGACATCTTGCCTTGAATCACCTCCCCTGAAGCAACTCAAATGAGCTGATATATTTAAAATATTGTACAAACTTGAAAGAGCTATATAAATATTAACCATTGGTATATTGTCACTATTATCCATGGCCCAAGAGGAAGGATGTCCTCAGTGTTGGTATTTGACTTTATCATCCCACAGCAGCGCACATGCGTAGCCCAACATGGAACCAATGGACCCATTTATTCCAGGGCAAGGAGTTTCACGTTATTTTAGAAGAGTGGGAGAATCTGGTCTCAAAACTAACAATAGTGAGGGAGGAGGCGAGTGTGGATGGGGAGCCTTCAACATTCTGCCAAACAGTGAAGATATTATGTATATTTTTAAGTTTATCCTATCAAAAATTGGCCTCTTACTCTGTATATGGTTGGGTGTTTGCCAAATATTTGTCTTCTCAGTCTGAACAAAAGCTGTTCTTTAAAAAACCATACCTCTGAGAATCATGACAACACTATCTCGTAGAGGAAGTGAAGTCCCCATCCCTGGACTGGATGACTCCACAAATCCCCACTTTCAGGTTGGAGCACAGACCAACGTAGTGAGAGATAAGAGTGAAATGTGGTGATCTCAGGCTAGGTTTAGAGAAGCTTGTTGTCCAGGAGGGACTCGGTCCTCTGACCTAGTCAGCCTACATCTGGAGGACTGTATTCAATTCTGAGTACCATGATGTAGGGAGATGGGATATTGGTGACCTGGAGCTTATCCTTAGGCAGAAGATCATGATGGAGAGGAGAGTAGAAACCATGTCATATAAGTTGAAGGGGCTGGGCACCTTTAGCCTGGAGATGAGAAGAAAAGATGAAGGAGGAAGGTGACTGTCACCCAATATCTGAAGGGTCGTCATTTAGATAAAATTTCTTCTGCTGGTCTCCTAGGTTCAGAAAAGGAGCAATGGGAAGGTTAGAGGATTCAACTTCAGAAACAACTCCCCAGTAATCAAACCTGCCCAAAATCTGAATTGAGTCAGGGGAATGACCCCCCACTCCCATCACATCACTGAAGGTCTTCCATCACAGGCTTGATTGCTTGGTATCAGGAATGTCTGCAGACAGTGGTGGGAAACCTAGGAAGTGGTGGGGCTGGGTGCCCTCTAAGGCCCCTTCTGGCTCTCCATCGATGATTTTTGGCTGTCCTGACTGGGTGGGGGCGCCTCCCCAGCCTCTGGCACCCAGATACCTAGAGATAAGTTCCCAAGAGGAAGTCTCCTTGGGCATGCGCCGCCCAAGGCTATCAATACGGTGATTTAATTAAGAGATAAGGACAGTGAATGGGAGAGTCGGGTGGTCCCAGGATAATGTTCTCCACGGGCGTAACGAGTCTTATCGTAACTGCGCCGCCAATACGAATGCCTGTGCTGGAGCTCCGTGCGGGTGATGCGGTCGTCCGTCTTCCCCCGCCTGCATCCTGCGCCGGCTGCCTTTGTGTCCTGCCCTTCCTTACCGAGACGCCATCAGCTGCTTTCACTTCACAGAAAGATCGTGCGCTTTATTTTCTATTAAGGCCTCCAAATCTACCGAGAAAATGGGATGCCAGACTTCTAAGGCCCAGCCTCGTTCCTCAGGCCGCTGCGGACAGAGCAGAGAACACATTCTTTAGAGCTAATTCCAGGCTGTCGGGGCTGCAGGAGGCCCCAAGGTTCAAGCTTGGCCAGAGGACTGGGTCTGAGGCAGTGTGGCAAGGACAGAACAGCCGAGTCCGAGGCCCTTCCCTCTCTGGGAAATGGGGAAGCTCACTTGTCTCAAAACCTCAAGGAGTGTCAGGGTACACGCGTCCCACCTATAACGGAACCGGATTCCCCTCTGTGAGGGACCCAACAAGTTGTCACCTGGCCTGTATGTGATGGAGAAGACAACCTCCTGAAGCAAAGAGAGATAAAGAGAAAGGAAAGGAGAGAAGAGAGGAGACGGGGGGGGGGGGGGGGGGGGGGGGGGGGGGGGGGGGGGGGGGGGGGGGGGGG
>CM053770.1:244102987-244118894 GCA_028658325.1 Potorous gilbertii | reverse complement strand
GAGGAGGAGGAGGAGGAGGAGGAGGAGGAGGAGAAGTAGGAGGAGAAAAGAGAGGAGGAAGTAGAGGAGAAAGGGAGAGACAGGAGGAGAAAAAGAGAGGAGGAAGGTAAAAAGAAAAAAGGAGAAAAAAGAGAGAAAAGGAAGGAGAGACATTAAGCACATTCTGTTTTCCTTTGTACCAGAGCCTAACACTGTGTTAAACCCTAGGATTACAAATCAGCAAAATCATCCCTGACATCCAGGACCCTTCCTTCTCATGTGGGCGGGGGAGCCAAACCATAAAAGGAAGTGGGAGGAGGGAAGGGAAGGATCTATGGCAATGAGGGGAAGGGGGCATGGAGGCCTGGTTCTTAGCAGAAGACATATACTGAATTGTTATTCAGTCCCAAGGCCACCCAATTCTGAGGCTAAATAGCCCAGGCCTAGTCCCTCTTGCCCCTAACAGGACTCCAACAAGCAGGTGTCCAGCCTATGTCAGAAGCCCTTCGGTCTTCTAGGAGGCAGCTTGGATGAGACCAAATCCTGCTGCAGGCCTCTAAGTGACCCTGGGCAAGTCACTTCAGTGACCTCTCTCTACCTCCACTTCCCCATCTGTAAAATGGCAGTGACACTATCACCTGTCCTCGCTGGAGTGTCATGAGGATGCTTGCAATCCTTAGAGTGCCAAATGAGTGCCCGTGCTGTTATTACTGTTAATTATAAAATACTTGATGCCCCACCCCACCCCAGGACCTTCAGTGACTGGATTCCAGGCTCTAAAGTCTCCCACGAGACCCTCAGCTGCACCTCCTCACACTCAGGTCCCACTACATGCCTAGAGTCAGGTCAGATATCCATCGAGGAGGTACTTGGGAAGCCTCAGTCTTCTTGGAGCCAATGAGGGGGAAAATAACTTTGTTGCTTTGCTCCCATGTGCAGTTTTTGTCCAGGTCCTTCGTCCAGGGGACTTGACCCCAAAGACAGTAAAAGAACTACATCAAGGGGACTTGAATCCTTGTTCTCACATGCTCACATTCCTCAGCTCTCCTGGCACAGACCTTTTCCAAGGTCTTTTCATGCCAATTATTGTTTTTATTTTCTTGACAGTCACATGAGGGGAGCTAGACAGGCATTATTTTCTGTGCTTGGCAAATGAAGCAACTAAGGCCAGGGAAGTAAGATGACCCCCACGCGTCTCCCACTCTGTGCATTTTTTAATGGTACAGTGAAATCTTCATCCCTGAACGCCTTCTCTCTTTTCTTTCCTCTGATGTCACTTACATCCCGAGGCAATCTTGACCCAAAGGATTTCTCATTCAGCATTTCTGTGACCACTGCCCTGGAATCCTGTGACCTCTCCTGACCATCGACTGCTCCAATGGAAATCATCACCATCCATTTCTGGTACCTTTGTTCCCTAGATTATGAGTGCTAACAGATGAAACTTTTTAAATCAAGCTAATTTCATCCATCATACAGAGTTGATCTCACGACACATGATCTCATGACACATTGCTACTTACAATCTTTTTGTCCTACACTCATTGGTTCCTGTCCCATTTCCCACAAAGACATCTACAAACCTCCTCCCTCTCAAACCTCTCACCTCTAACCCAACTCAACTCTAACTCAACACTTACAGTATGACCCAGGCATTTTCCTTTACATGGCTTCAGTATTCATCCCCTGGGTCTCATGCAGCTCCAACTTGCAGTTCCTTCCTGACAGATGATAAGCACTCCAGGTCCACCCAGCCCTTTAAAATTTAAAAAAAAAAGAAAAAGAAAAAAAATACTTCCCTTAGTCTTTCCACCTCAACTAGCAAACACACTCCATCTTCCTCTTCATCTTCTGCCAGATCTTCATCCATGAAATACCCCCTAACTGGGTATCTCCCCAAAACCTGTCCCTTTTCTCCCTATACACTCACTCACCTGATGATCTCATCAGCTCCCTGAAGGTGGTTTCATCTCTATGCAGCTGATTCTATTTATCCAGTCCTAGTCTCTGTCCTGAATGCCAGTACCTCATTACTAAGTGCCTAGTGGACATTTCTAACTAGAACCTGAAGGCATCTCATCATGGCCAAAACACAGCTCAACTCCCCCACCCTAAACTCACTTATTTCTGTGAAGAGAATCACCCAGACTTACAACCTTCCATTCCTCTCTCTCTTTCCCTCTCTTTCTCTCTCTCTCTCTCTCTCTCTCTCTCTCTCTCTCTCTCTCTCTCTCTCTCTCTCTCTCTCTCTCTCTTTCTCTCTCTCTTATCCCTCTTCCTCTCTATCTCCCTCCCTCCCCTCCCTCCTCACACACAAAATCTGTTGACAAATCTCATCATTTTTTATTCCATTGCATAGAGCAGAATTCATTAATACTGCTCCTTAACAGCTAGCTTATATTTCTGATATCTGGCAAAGCACCTCAGAACACTGCTCTTATTTTTCAGCCCAGATGCACTCATGAAGACTTTATTATACAGACATGACCTTCTTCCTTTTTTAAAGTTTATGATTTTTATTTTTCAAGTAAGCATTTTGTGCAGGGTGTATTATTGCTAGTCAGTAACAACCTCCGCCTCAGACTTCACATGGCCCCTTGGTTCGTCACCTTATCATGTTCTTATCATGAGCTATCGTGTAGACCTACAGGCATAACCAGCTATTTAGCAGAAGGGCACTCTCCTTCCCTCTCATTTTTCACAGAACAAAAATCCACGAAGAATCAATTCCATATAAAGCCTCTGGAAAAGAAAAGAAAACAATTCCAGAAACCAAATCCCAGAGAAGTGTTTCTGGCCCACCATTGTCAGAGCTGTATCTAGAGTAGGATGAGCAGGGCTTTGTCTTAACCTCACATCCCAAAACCTGAGTTGGAATCCCAGCTGAAGGCATTGATGGAGAGTGAACTCCTGAGACTAGTGCCTAATTAACCAGAATTTTTTGGTAAAACAGAGAGTTTCCTGATGGCAGGCATACAGGCTGGCTCTCCTCCTCCAGAGGCCCTATTCCAGATTCCACATGCTGGCATAGGACAGGTGACCATACTGTAAGGATAGACAGCATCTGAGGGAATCAGAACCAGGGAGAGCCAGAGTAAAGAAGGGAGAAGAGGGCTGGGGGAACATCAAGGCAGACCCCCAGGGCAGTTTGGGGAGGGCAGGTGGTTCTCTACTGGAAGGCACCTGGGCCACCCTGAAGAGGATTTGAGTCATTTTCAGCTTATATAAGGACCTGAAATGGACGTGAAAATGCTAAAAGATGTGGCTTTTTACCTCTTTGGGGATCCCTAGGACTGAGCACACAGTAGGTGCTTAATAAATGCTTACTGACTTGACTGTACTTGGAGAGAAGGTTTAGTGAAAACTCCAGCTTTGAGGCTCATGAAGGGAAGTCATAAAGTGATGATGGAAATTCCAAAGGACTAAGGGACCTGAGCACTACAAGGAACCAAGGGCTCCCCCATCGTATAGAGCAGGAAACTGAGGCCCAGAAAAGGGAAGAGACTTGTCCAAAACTACATGGTGAGTCAGGGCAAAGCCAAATTTGAACCCAGGCCTGAGAATCAGTGTTCTCTCTATTGCAACACAGTCACTTCTCCAAGCTGCGGATAAAGAGAAAACAAATGGATTTCTCACCCTTAAGTCTTACATTCTCTATGAGTAAAGCCATCTCAGTAAGATTCTATAAATAAAATACAAATTTTTTAAAATTCTATAAATAAATGTTTTCTATAAATAAAGCTATCTCCACAAGATTAAGGACCCAGTCAGGGGGAGTCTGCTAGTGTTCTATCATTTGAAGAAACAAACGTGGCAGCTGAGAGTCAGCCATGGGTGCTGGGCCAGGACCTAGGAGTCTTGTGGAGGCTCAGGCTAGCCACAAGCAGGGGCGAGTAGGTGGCTTTCCAAACCCCACATCCTCATGAAGAGTTCTGTTTGCTTCTGTGGTAGTGGGGCAACCAGGGAATCACATTCCCCTCCTCAGAGGAAGTTTCTGGGCCATGTACTCCTGCTTTGAAGAGGCAGTTTTGTTGTTGTTTCTTAAGATTAAACCACTTAGTCTGCCTAATACAGGCTCCTACACCCCCCATGCCAAGGCGGCCTTTTAAAAGCAGAATGTATCTTTAGAGTTACCAGCTGTGGCTGCCTGATAGGAAGCTGTGATTGGGATGAGGTGTGGCTCTGAGGACCCCAAGGTCAGGTGCTTAGCCCACCTAGAAATCAACACTAAGGCAGCCCAGGTTTACTTTTCACCCTTACCTCCTTTCCTTACTCAGTTTCTCCAAAGAGTCATCTACACTCTCTGCTCCCTGACTGCCACACCACTCACTTAACCTGAAATCATTTCCAGTCTGGCTTTCATCCCCATTACTGGATGAAAATCAAGAGCAGTGGGTGGGAGTGACAGGGACTCAGACTCCAGCTCAAAACTGGGGAAAACTTCCCAACACTCAGATCTATCCCCAAAGTGGAATGGTAAATAGAGTCTCCCATCCCTAGAGATAGTCAACCAGAAACTAAAGCAGCCTGAACTAGGCTGGGTCAGACTAAATTCCTAGGAAACCTCTCCTGGCTCTTAGGCTCCATTCTACCACTCTCTCTAGCCAATGACGCAAACACAAAGCCCTGTGTTGTCTGTGCCCTGTGATGTCTACCATTGTTGACCAACTCTTTCTGGAGTCTCACTCCTCGCTCAAGCACAATCTGATGATTCAGCTTCTATTTCTAATACCTCCCAGTCTCTAATATCTGCTCTCTTCCTCTCTGAAAGTGACTGACTCCACCCAGGCTCTGTCTTCAGCTCCTTCTCTCCTCTCTCTTCTCCCCTTAGTCCATCTCTCACAGCTTCAGTATTGGCTTCTCTGCTGAGCTCCAAACCCAGCCTTCCAGCTGCCTCTGGGGTAACTCCATCCAGACATCCCACCCAGACTCAACAGGCAGCAAGGTGAGCTCACTTTGTCCAGTCCCTCCAACCCTTCTGACTTTATTCTTTCTGTCCATGGCCTCACCATCCTAGTCCCTCAGATCTCTCTATCTGTCATTATCGAGGTCATTGCCAAATCCCATCTATTTTCTTCCATGGCATTGGTCGCCATCAACCCTCTCCACTCTTGAGGCCATTAAAACGACTCAGGTCAAGTTTAGCCACATTCGTGGCTTTTCAGATGCAGATTCAGATAGTCCAAGGCCATGACCAATGAATAAATGAATGCTTGAAAGAATGAATGAATGAACCTAGGGCACTTGGCTAACAACTTCTACAGACCCAGACAGCCTCCCTTCCTCAATCTCTATCAGGTACCTAGGCTTTAGAACCACAGACCAGAGAAGGTAGCTTCTGTTTTCTCTTTCCAAAGGGAGGGCTATGTTTTTAACTTCCCTAAGGCAAGAACAAAGTCTGGTGAGAATTCAAATCAGAAACCCTCCATGTCTGCAGTTCAATGAACCGTCGCTAGCCCCATGGTGAGCAGCTAGAGACTGGAAAGGCGGGAGGAGGGAGAGAGGGAAGAGGAGGGGGCCTGCCTGACTATGGGAACGTCCCCAGCCCGTCCCATAGTGGGGAAAGACGAGAGAGAACGTGCCCCTTGCAGCCCCTGAATTCCATCTGAGTCCCTCAAAGGAGGAGAGGACGGAGTCATCTTAGAAAGCTGCCCCCAGCCCCATGCGGCCCCTCGGGAGCCGAGTGGGAAGAGGTTTATAGACTTGCGGAGACAGAGGATTGGGGGATTAGCCTGCCCAGGCAGCTGTGCCGCCCATCAATCAGACCCCATCGATCGTTAGCTCTTTGTCTTTTCAAGCTAAACAAAAGGTCTCAGACACTGCCCTTGAATGACAGGCCAGAGGAGAAAAAAAAACTCTCCTGGAAACCAGTCTGAATGCCGGGGGTCCATGAACTCCCCCACTACAGGAGGGCAGAGGAGGGGCAGAGCTAGGGGCTTGAATAGGGAAGGGCCGAGTTCATCTCAGTCAGGGCTGATGGATTTCCTACCCTGAAGTTATAAGCAAAGAGATTCCACTTAACTGTCTGCCTCAACTCCCTCTTCTGTAAAATGGGGATAATATGGAAATCACTTTACAAACCTTAAATGCCAGCTGTTATTACCAATGTGCTCAAGAGAATCATTTTACAAATGAAAAGTGAGACCCAGAGGAAGGAAAGGGCTTAGCCAAGACCGCAGAGGCCAGGTGCAGGAGGAGAAGGAGTTCTGGGATTACGGGCCAGAGTTCATTGTCTCTCAGCCCTGCTGCCCCTCTGCCTCCTACCCAGAGCAAACCAGCATCAGTGGAGAGTCTGGGCTTGCCCGTGCTGGGGAGGAACCCAGACCAAAGGGCTCCACTCTGGCCCCAATTCCTAATGTGCTCATCACCTTGACACTCCAGCTCCAATAAATCCACAGGAGCAAGCCTTTATGGATGGTCTCCTCAGCCTCCAAAGGCAGAGAGGTGGCCTTTCTGATCAGCCACTCACTATTCCATCCAGCTTCTCTGTCTGTAGGTAATCTCCTGATAAGAAAGAGGGCCAAGGCGGGGAGGAGCAGGGGAGGTAATGTGTCTGGAAAAATAAACTGACACATGGTCTGGGCAGAGAGAGATAGACAAGCAGATGGGAGCTGGGCAGCTTCTTTCTTGTGTATCCACATGCAGAGCCCAGAGTCTGGCACTTAGGGCGCTCATAATAAATTAACTCTCTATCCAGTCTCCCATCTATCTACATCTATCCATCCATCTATCTATCTATTGACATGTATATATACATATATATAATCTATCCATCTAAGTCCATATAATCATCCATCCATCTATTTACATGCAAATATACATATATTGATCCATCTATACCTATCCATCCATTTTCCATCCATCTATCCATTTACATATGTGTATATACATATCTATCCATCTCTATTCATCCATCCATCCATTTACACATGTCTCCATCTATACCCATACATACACACACACTTACATATACATCTAGATTTCTCTATACCTATCTACTTTGAGATATCTCTGGTTATCGACAAGTTTGCCTTGTCTATGACCAGAATTCCACTAATCAGTGCATGAGGGGAACATGTCTTAGATTTGGAGTTGTAATACTTCGGTTTGAATCCTCATTCTTACTGGCCTTGAGTAACTTCCTGTCTTTGGGTCTTGGTTTCACTAACTATGAAATAAGGAGGTAGAACTAGATGATTCTAATTTGATAGCCTAGGGTTTTTTTTAAGTATTTTTTTCATTAGTAGAAATCTATTTTCTCTCCCTTGCACCTCTCACCCCACTGGAGAAAGAATGAGAAACAAGAAAATTCTTTGTAACAAATATACATAGTCAACCAAAACAGTCTTCATTGATCATGTTCCAAAAAAATATCTCATCTTGCACCATGTCCATCAAATGACAAGGTATTTGTTGGTGTCTCCATCCAAGCCAGTACATCTGTGGCCAGTACAGCATCCCTACTGTTTGGGTTAAGCTACTTTTTCCTTAAGAAGAGAGGTAAACATACACTAGACTGAATGGGCCAAGGAGACCAAGGTTTGAAATGTTGTCGTAGGTACCCAGTCACCAAAGGTAGACAAAGAAATCAGGAGCTCCCTAAGCTTAAGGCATGCTTCTGAGAATATGGACCATTGGCAAAGACAGAAATCAGAGCGCCACCACCATTGCTGATTCAGTGCTGTATCCTTTCTCTGCTAATTGGAGATGGTCCACAAAAATCTCACTTTGCTCCACTTCTGAGTCTGAATTCAGGCCTGCCCTAACCAGAAAGCCTTTGGGCTTCTGATCCATGATCCGTTCTCGGCTGCTAGTCTGGCTCTGTATCACTTCCTACAAATATTTCCATCTCCCTTAATCATTTTTGTCTTTGTCATTTCATATAAGCAGTGTGAAGTCATGGAAAGAGCTTTGGGTTTGCAGTCAAATCCTACCTCTAGCTACTTTCCTAGCTGTGAGATCTTAGATCTTTCTTCCTTCCCAGGGGCCACAGTTTTCCAATTCACCATATGATGGTGACTCATGGCCATGTACACAATAGACACTGAATAAATGTTTGTTGTATTAGAGTAGACCCTGTCCATTATATAGATGGGGGACTACTAAGTACAGCAGGTAAGGAAAAGAGAGGATTCTGAGATGACTCTAAAGTCACAGCCCTGGGAAACTAGAAAGGCAATCTCAGCACCATATTTACTCTAATGGCCCATTGGACCATAATCTATTCCATGAAAGTTCAGTCTCAATTTCTGCTTTTCCTCTATTCCAGTCAAGGGAGTGGGGAATATTTCTGAACAAATGGGTCCCATCTCTAGGAGAGCATCCCAGTCATGGCTCCCTGGGCAGAGTGTGTGGCCAGCACAGAAGACCCTGTTGGACAAGGCCAGCCTATCCTGGCACCAGAAAGTCTACAACTGTTAGGCTAAAGCTCCTCCAGCAGATTGTTGGGTGCCTGGTTTCCCACTGAAAGAGTGAGTTTTCAGCTGCCATGTCATCAACACTCTGCTGGATAGGGGCTGTCCTTGGTCCACTTTTGAAAGGAATCCAATGGCTCATGAAATCTTTACAAATAACTAGTTTGTGTAAGAATGATCGTGGTAAGTGTGGACACATCCAGCTGAGATGTTCCTGCTAACACGTCTAAATACAGTTTTCAAGGTTGGTATTGAGAAATGGAGAGACTGCTGAATGACTCATGGTTTATTATTTGGGCGTTGATGGGGAGGAAAGAATTGGATGTATGGGTCAGCGTTGTTTAATCTCCTGGTGACACATGGTAGTGAAAAGAATGTGAGCTGAGGAGTCAGAAAGCTGCTTTCTATTCCTTCTTGCCTGTCCAGCCTGAGAAAATCCCTTGCACCTCTGGACAGGTGTTCCCACCTGTGAAACAAAGGATTCATTACCCCCCTGCCCACAAACCTATCTTTCCTCCACACTATCTTTTAAGCTATCAACTTTAAAGTTATCTTTGACTTTTTGCTCTCCTTCTTTCTTTCATTTACTTGGCAAGGACTGTCCCACCCCTTCTGCTCTCCATGTGAGGTTCAAATCCCTCTTTGGACACATTGTTTTGGGCAGCTGAGTGGCATAGTGGATAGAGCACCTGGCCAAGAGTAAGGAAGACCTGAGTTCAAGTCTGCTCTCAGACATTTAGTAACTGTGTGACCCTGGGCAAGTCACTTAACCCTGTTTGCCCTGGTTTCCTCATCTGTAAAATGAGCTGGTGAAGGAAACAACTGCAACCACTCTAGTAGCTTTGCCAAAAAAACCCCAAAGGGGTCACAAAGAGTCAGACACAACTGAACAATAATGACAAAACACTTCTGCTTCATCTGTAGCACACAGTCAGCTGCTAAGTTGTGTTGATTTTACTTCCACAATATCTGTCTCACTTCTGTCTACAGCTCAGGTCCTCATCACCTGCTCTATCACCTCCTAACTGGTCTTCCTGCCCATTTGCATGATGAAAGATGTTCTTCATCTCTAGAGAAAGAACTCATGAACTATGAGTGCAGACTAAAACTGACTTTTTTCAATTTATGTTTCTTGCTTTTTATTGGGGTGGGGTTTTTTGCAGCAGAGCAAATATAGAAATAGGTTTTACATGATTTCACATGTAAAATTGATATTGTGTTGCTTACCTTCTCAATGGATGGGGAAGGAGAAAGAGGGAGAAAAGGAATTTGGAACTCAAAATATCTTAAGAAATGTTTTTTAAAATGATTGATTGATTAATAAAAAAAAACATAGCTGTTCCAGATCTGCACTTAATTCACTGTGAAATATTGTGAGTCCCTTTCCCTTCTAAGCCTCAGTTTCCCCACCTATTCAATGAAGGGATCTAGAAAGAAGATTTTTAAGCATCCCTTCCATCTCTATCAACCTAAATAAACATTCTTTGCCCCTCCTAAGATTTCAGTTTTCATTTAACTCTGGCCTTCACAAAACCCAAGAGGAAGAAAGAGAAAAATACATAAGACCCTGCACACAGTAGGTTCTTCATAAAGGCTTGTTGAATACAGCTACTGTCTCTTGCTTCACACCTCTTGCAGCAGGGAGCATATGGCCGCCCTCCCATTGCCCGGGCAACGTTCCCTGTCAGCTTGTTGCCAGCCTCGCAGTACAAGATTGGGATATTGGCATCTGTCTGCTGCTCACGAGGTGGGAGGAAAGGGAAAAGAGATGAATCAATATTTGCAGGGATGTCCCTGCTCTCTGGAAACAGCCTCAAAACTTTGAGTGAGAGAACAGCAACCCTGCTCCTGCCAGTGCTGCTGAGGGTGGATGGCGTGGGCAGAATGGAGAAGGTGGGGGCACATCACTGGGAGGAAAGAATTCTTACCAACCACTGAAGCTAGCATTCTGAAGACAGGAATAGATGGCCTCAGAATGCTAGAGGGATGTTAGGGGAGCAATAAAGGAAATGCACTCCTAAAGGTATAGGGGTGTCCTTACCCTGGTAAATGCATCTTCCCTCCACCTTAAAAAATCACATCTGGCTAAGAGACAGCTCTCACCTCTTGAGCTAGTCAACTAGCTGACATCTATACACAGAACAAGGAATGTTAGAGCTGGGAGGGGCCTTAGAGAGATGAGATCAGAAAGACTCAGAGACAGGGCCAGGGGTAGCTTAAAGGAACTCACCCTGTTCTCCCAAGTCCCTTCAAGTGTCTTCCTGTGATCAACCCTGATGGCCACAGGCAGTAGTCATAACACCAGTGGTGTCCCCTGTCCTCTCAAAGCACTGATTGCTCCATGAAGTCAGGGTCAGCCAGATCCAGGTACCAAAGACCACAGTAATGAATTACCCACCCCGGGATAACTGCCTCTGCTTCAGGGAGCTTGTAAAGGGAATTTTTTTCTCAGATGTGATATTCACTAAGATCCTTTCTAATTCTGAGGTTCTGTGGTTCTCTACAGCACTGTCCCCAGTGGAAAAGGATGACTTGGAAGGAGGCAAGTTCCCCAGGCATGGAGATCACCAAGAATAGAATGGGCATTTCTTGGGAGTTGAATTCTTGACCAATTACAAGTTAATGTGGATGGTCTCTGAGTCCCTGCCAACTCTGAGGGTGGAGCGACAAAAGAGGAACTTTCTGTCACCCTTCTCAGGGCCCTCTCAGAGTTCATAGAGCTACAGCTGAGAGAAACCCTGGAGGCCGCTGGGTCCACTCTCTCCATTTCACAGACAAAGGACGAGATGCTGTTGGCAATAATGGCAGGGGCATCATTTGAACCTAGCGCCTGCTTCCCACAGTGCCACGTTGCTCTTCCCATCCCCCGGCTACTCCCCCATAACTTCAGGAGGACCAGATATTTCCAATCATCATAGCCAGGGTCACAGAATTTCAGACCTCAGAGGGTTCTAATTCAGGGTCCTAGGCATGTGGCCATTCAGCTTCTTTATGATGACCTCAGAGGCATGCCAGATTTAAAGTAGCTGCAGATTTGGTTGAACTGAGGCGAGTGAAAAGAGAAGAATCAGGAGAACAGTGACATGATGGTCATAACAAAACTGTGGGAAAAAAACATTTCTAATAAAAGCAGGGGCTGCCGTGACTTCCAAAGTTCCATGAGGTACAAAATGAGACCTACCTGCATTCTCAGACATGGCCAACACATTGTTAATGATAACTCTCGTTGTTGTTGTAGGGATAGCTGAAATTTATATGTCATTTTGAGGTTTGTGAAGCACTTTGCCCATATTATCTAATTAAATATTGACAACAGCCCTGGGAGGGAGGTGCCCCATTTTATAGATAAAGTGACTTCTGAGACAAAGGCTCAGTGACTTGTCCACAGTCACAGAGCTAGCAAGTATCGAGGCTGCATTTGAACTCAAGGCTTTCTGACTCCATGTACAGCACTAGCCAGTCAATATGCTGCCCACAAAACCATGCATTAATATGTCTTGCTTGACTATTTATGTATTTCTCACAAGGGGAAGCTTTTATGGCGAGCAAGGGGAGTAATAGATATGCCCCAAAAAGAACCTCAATAAAATATTTCCAAATTCACAGAAGAAAACAAAAGGTACACACTGAGGGCTGAGGATAAAAAGAGCAATTTTTCTATTGCCTTGTTACATCTAATACATATCAGTCTATTTTCAAAAACCAAATTGTATATAGAAGTTCATGGTTTCTTTCTTATTCAATCCTTTCTTGTTCTTCTTTGTCTGTTGAAATATTTATGTTTGTTGATGATAGGTGAATTCACAATGAAAAATAAAACAAAAAATAGAAGTGCAAATCCAAATCCAAATAACTCTGAAGATTCTCCTCATACTCAATAAAGAGGGCAAAGATGACAAGATATGAGAATCGTCCACATTGGAGGACTCTTGGCCAAATGCTTAATTGATCCAATTATTCTGGAAGGTAATCCAGAATTATTCTTTTTTAATTTAATTTAATTTACTTTTGCTACTCTTTCTTCCCTTCCCACTCTGCACTAAAGAAGACCACCATTTGACACAAAGTTAAAAATTTGTGTAAAATCAAACTATGCCTGGTTCTATTTGTCAATTGTTTTTCTGGACGTAGAGAGCATCTTCCTTTATAGTTGACTCGACTGAGAACAACTTGGTTGTTTACATTTATTCTATGAACAATGTTGTTGTGGTTGTATATAACATTGTCTTGGTTCCACTCACTTCACTTTTCATTATACCATGCAAGTCTTTCCATGTTTTTCTAAAATCAACCAGCTTGTCATTTTTTTACAGTGCAGTAGTATTCTATCACAATCGTATACAGCTTGTTCAGCCATTCCCCAATGAGTGAGCATTCCCTCAATTTCCAGCTCTTCACCACTACAAAGAGAGCTGCTATAAATATTTTAGAGTATATAAGTTCTTTTCCTTTTTCCCCAGTCATCTTGGGAAACAGACCTAATAGTAGTGTTGCTGAGTCAAAGTTAATATACAGTTGTCTAACTCTTTGGTCATGATATCTGGAATTATCTTCAAGAAAATAACAAAAATGCCCATACCCTTTGACCCAGAGATGCTACTGCCAGTCATATACCCCAAGGAGGACAGTGATCCAAAGAAAGGTCTCATGTGCACCAAAATATTTATAAAAGTGCCTTTTATAATAGTAAAGAACTAGAAAGAAAGAGGATGCTCGTCTGTAAGAGGATCATGTTCCCCTTTGTGATACCTGAGTGTAATAGAACATTACAGAATAATAAGAAATGATGGATATAAGGACAAGGAATCATCAGAAGACTTATATGAACTGATTCAGAGTGAAATAAGCAAAACCAGGAAAAAAATATATACACCAACTACAAAATAAACCTCACTGTGATAAAACAAAACTCAGTATTGTGAACTGACAATAACCAGGTTTGGTCCCAGAGATGAAAATGCACTTCTATCTGTGTGTGGAACACCACATATGCCACACTTAGATGATGCACTGGTTAGTCTTGGGGGAGGCTTTTTCTCTTTTTATTTTAACTGTATTCCAATAGGCATTTCGAATTTGCCAGGTCTAACACAGAAATCACTTTTTTTCTCCCTCAAAAACAATCTCCTCATCCAAATCTCCCTGTTACTGCTGAAGGCACCACCATCCTTCCAGCCCCCCAGGCTTGGAACCTCAGGATCATTCTCTACTCCTGTCTTGCACTAACTCCAAATAGCCAGTGTGGTGCCAATTATAGCATTTCTCTCTTCACATCTTCTCTTGGGTATGTCTCCCTTTCTCCACACCACAGAAACCCCCTGGTTCAGGCCCTTATCACCTCATGCTTGGCCTACTGCAACAGCTGTTGGTGCGTCTACATACCCCAAGTTGCACACATCCTGATCCATTCTCCTCTTGGCTGCCAAATTGATTTTCATAGAGTACAGATATAACTGTAAGAATTGATATTATGGTGTCATGTTTTGCTTCCACAAAAGTTATTAGGAAATATTCAGGATTCATGGGGAAGTGTGTTTATTTTATTTTACCAAAACAATGACCATTAAGGGTCAGGGGGACTAGAAAGGTTAAATGGTAAGAACTGGTTCAAACCTGAGGGGTCATATCCTATTCCCAAGTACCATCCCTACCTAATCTATATACAGAGAGGAGGTGGGGAAAAGAATGTGAAGAATTGGAGGAATTTGACTCACCCTAACTCTAGTAGGAGGGACAGAACTGAGTAACTTCACTCCCCCCTCTGTATCAGTGTGAGTGTTCCTAGTGAGCACCTCACCCTCTTGCTCATGAGAAGCATAATATATGCCTTCCTCTGCTCACCCTGTCTCTGAGTTCTTTCAGTGAGAAGGTATTTATTGTACTAAGGGGTATATCACTTGTATCTTCCTAAGGCACGCTATCAGGAAGGCAGTGGTAGCTCACCCCAAGCTAACTTCCTGATCCTGCCTGGGAAGTCCTATGATCCCCACAGACATACTAAGGGGTATCTCACATGGATCTTCCGAAGGATCTACCTGTGATCCCTACAGCCAAGTTTCTCACATAACCTCAACACCTCTCCTAACTCAATAAACTCCAGTGGCTCCCTATGACCTCCAGAACGAAATTTAAAATCCTTTGTTTTGTTTAAAAAGCCCTTTATGACCAGGCTTCTCCCATACTTTCATAACCCTGTGTGTTACTCCCCCAACACAATCCGGTGACACTGGCCCCCTTATCTGTCCTCCATTCCCATGTTCTCCTTCCTCCTCTACATCTCCTGGCTTCCTTGGCTTCCAAGACTTAGTTCAAATCTTACCTTCTGCAAGAAGCCTTTCCTGCTTCCACCATACTTCCCATGGCTGGTGCCTTCCTCTGAGATTGCCTCCAATTTCTTCTATCTATATCTTAATTGTATGTGGTTGCTTGTGTATTGCCTCCTCCAGCAGACTGTGAGCTCCTTGACAGCAGGGACTATCCTTTACTTTTCATATATCTTCAGTGCTTAGCCCAGTGCTTAGAACAAAACAGGCATTTCATAAAGTGTGGCTCTCTGGGAGGAGAAGAGGAGGGATATGTTAGGAAGGGCAAATGTAAATACAAAAGAGATTCCCCTAAACAATTAAGCCAGGTTAAAAATAAAATTCATCCAACCTGTGTCTCAAGATCCCAGAGAACCCGGATTGGTTTGCCCTTTCATTGCTGCTGCCTCTTCCAACCACAGCCATCACTCCTGCAGGAGGGACCAGTGTCTTTTGGTAATTATGCGCCTCCTGGGGAGGAAACAAATATATTTTGCTGAGAAAAACAAATAAAGTAATTTCTCAAAGCAGGGGAAAGTGGGTCACAGAAACTCTCCAGAGGGAGTGGTTGTCTTTCAAACACTCCCACCTCCCAGAGAAATGTGACTGTACAGCACATGGCTTCTGACACCCCCAAAGCCCTCAGACAGAGAAGGTAAAGGTCTAGATAACAGAGTTAGGTTGGTGACTAGACAAAGACTTAGCCGACTTGAAAACATAAGTTGGAAAAGCATGTCTGTTGGACTTTGTTTTAAAGGAATGAACCAACAAGCTTTGAGCATGTAGAGAACTGTGAAATATCAGAGCTAGAAGGAACGTTAGAACAGAGTCAAGCATTTATTAAGCATCTACTAAGTGCTTTACAAATATCTCATCTGATCCTCACAACAACCCTTGGAGGGAAGTTCTGTCATTATCCCTATTTTGCAATTAAGGAAAGTGAGGTAGGCAGAGGTTAAGTGACTTGCCCAGAGTCACACAGCTAGTAAGTGTCTGAAGGAAGATTTAAACTTAGGTCTTCCGAACTTCAAGCCCAGCCCTCTATCCACAGCACCATCTACTGTCCCCTAGAGAAGTAAAGTATAAGAAGAAAAGTAGGAAAAGGCCAGATTGTAAAGGACTTTAAATGCCACAGAGGATTTTATAACTGATCTTGGAAACAATAGGGAGCCATTAAAGGTTATTTGGGCGGGGGGGGGGGGGGGGGGGGGG
>CM053770.1:244054259-244102487 GCA_028658325.1 Potorous gilbertii | reverse complement strand
AAATCTTAATTTTAAGGAAATGATTGTAGAACATTTATAAATAAATAAAATAAAATAAATAAAAATAATAAAAAAAATTAATAATAAAAAAAGAAATATTATTTAACTTTGGAGAATGAATAGATAATAGAAGAATTGAAGAAGATGAAATAATAGTAACAATGATCTGAAATAACATTGTTTAGAGAAAAATGGGCTAGTAGCACAATGCTGTAATGTTTAATTATTTTTAGAACCATGCTTTCATAATGGGGTAGGCATTTTGTTTACTTTCAGGAAAGGAATAAATTGATTATATGCCTCCCTCAAAAAAAAAAAAAAGAATTTTCTGGGGCATAGTAGAGGAAGTACAGAATGCAATTCAGAGAGAATCTGCCCTAGATTCTGTGCCATTAGCATTTTTATCAGTTACTTGGATCATAGCCTAGACTTGGAGTCAAGAAGTCCTGAGTTCAATTCCAGTCTCAGACTCTTAATAGTTGGGCCAGTCACTTAGCCTCTCTCTGCCTCCATTTCCTCATCTGTAAAATGGGGACAAAAATCGCACCTACCAATCTTTTCCCTTTCCTGGAGCTCTTCAACTAGAGACTTGTCAGATACTTTGTAGCAAGAATTTCTGCTTGGGGAGGGGGGGGGCTGGACTTGATGCCCTCTGCTGCCTCCAGGGCACTCTGTGGAGCCCCATCTCTCTGGTCCTCAGCTACCCTACCTGTAAAAGGAGGATGATCATCTTGTACTCCTGCTTTCCCCAGTTGTTGAGAGGATCAAATGAGAAGCTCTGATCAAACCCCTCTTGTAATGATGAGCTATTATCGTCCCAAAGTGCTCATAGGGGAGATAGGAAGAGCCTTTTCACCACCTCATAGATGCTGAATGAACCCAGAACTGCCTTGGCTGGTTATTGTTCCTTCCCTTCTCAAAGATAGAGGCTTTGTGGCTCCCAAGGGCAGCAACAGTGATAAGGAGGGGGCGGGAGAGGACAGCTCAGCTCACACACCTAGTAGAGATCAGAGACAGGATTGGAACTCAGATCTCCTGGCTCCATTTAAGGACCTTTGGCAAGTTTATAGGCTGCTGAGGCTCCAGGAACTCATGCTGTCTGATGCCTGTGGGAACAAGACCTCTCGAAGCATCCCACAACAGTGGGGTACAATTATGAATAACCATGATGATACATAGCACAAGGCACTTTACATTTCTGATTTGATATTTAGAACAACCTGATGAGGTCTGCTTTATTATTGCCCCCACTTTACAAATGGAGGCCCATAGAGGTTGAACGACTTGCCCAGGATCACACAAATAAAGAAGGGTCTCAAGTTGGATCTTTAGATCCAACATATCCAACACTCTTTCCACTGTGCCACCTAGTAGCCACATATAGATAACATGTATAAAGTAGATTACAAAGTTTATATGTCTATATAAAAGTTGTTGTTGATATTTGGTCATGTCCAGTTCTTTATGACCCCATTTGGGTTTTCTTAGCAAAGGTTTTGGAGAGGTTTGTCATTTCTTTCTCTAGTTAATTTTGCAGATGAGAAAACTGAGGCAAATAGGGTTAAGTGACTGGCCCAGGGCCATATAGCTAGAAAGTGTCTGAGGCTGGATTTGAACTCAGGAAGATGAGTCTTCCTGACTCTGGGCCTGGTGCACTGTGGTGGCCCCAGCTGCCCTATTCATCACTTGTACCACTCTCCAAATTCCTGGTACAGAGAGGCTTCTCCAAGGTCCAAATTTAAATTGTTCTTTCTCTCCAAAGAAAGAACTGTATCCCATGGATTCTAGCACTGAATTCTCCCCTCCTCCCCACCTCTGCAAAGGGTCCATAAGCCCATTGCAAAAATGGTCACCAGACCTCAGAAGGACTCTCACTCTCTAGGAAGTTTTCCAGGTGCTTCCTGGTGCTTCTCGGTGGACCTTGGGCTCTCCAGGGCTTGAAAAATACCATATAAGGTCTGGATTCTTGGTCAGAAACAGATGGACCAGACTGGCCCCTAGGGTTCATTCTGACCCTGAAATCCTTTGATTCTGCATCTAAATTGATCCTCCCAACAACCCCATGAGGTTGGTGTGATTGTCATTACATGAGGAACTTACTGGGCAGATGCCAGTAAGGATCAGAGTTAAGGGTGGGTCTCCAGAGCCCAGGGACACACCCTAAACAGGCCACCAAGATCAAAAGACTTGGGGCTGCAGGTCCCAGGAGGTTTCAGCCCCTAACTGCAGTAATTAAATCCAGGGAGAAGCAGAGAAAAGGGAAGGAGCAGATGAACCCAAAGACAAGGCACACAGACCCTAAAGACCTCAGTTTCCCTCTTCCTAACCCCAACTCTGGGACAGGAAAAGATGCTTCTCCCAGGGAAGGATCATCAAATGCTGTCAACTGCAAATCCAGTGGGAATCAGAAGGGTTACCCAGAAGCCTTCAAATGGAAGCATGAGCTCTGTGACTAATTCAATGCCCTTTGCCTCAGTCAGACCCAATGGTCAATTGGCACTCCATTCCAGAGGCCACATTTCAGGAAGGACAATGGAAACCTGGAGGCTGTCTAGAGGAGGTTGATCAGGAAAGCAGAGGGAATGGAGAGGTCATGGCAGATGAGGCTTGCTTGAAAAAATGAGGACTGTCACCTTGGCCAGCACATGACAGCTGCCCCTACACATCTGCAGCCCTGTCACAGAAATCAATCTGTTACAAAGGAGTTATCAGAAACCTACTGCATGCCAGGGATCATGCCAGCTGCTGAAGAATACAAGGGGAAAATGAAACAACCCCTGCCTCCAAAAGCTCCTACATCACGGGGGAAACAATAGGTCCACTTCCAAGTCAATACAAAATATGTACCAAGCCCACATAAGGAAGGTTTGGGGGAGGGAGGCATCAGGAAAGACCTCTTCAGTATGAAGTGCGCTAGCCAAAATGTAAAGAAGGCTGGAAGTCTAAGAGGTGGTAACTGATAAGGGAGCACATTCCAGGAAGCAAAGGAGGGGAGGTGGGAGTAGAAGGTAGGAAGGGCAGCAGCTCAGGTGTGACTGGTGCCCAGTTCTTCTGAGGTCCCTTTAGCCCTGATACTGGCATCTTGAGATAAGTCTGGAAAAAAGTGGGCAGGAGCCAATAAGGAAAGTGGATAAATGCCAAACAAAGGAGGTTTGTATTTTATTTGAGAGGGTGATAGAGAGACATTAAACCTTCTTAAGAGAGGGAAAGGAGTGATTTGGTCATATCTACACTTAAGAAAGGGCAGTTGGGGGAGCCAGAGTGAATAGAGTGCTGAGCCTGAAGTTAGGAAGATGTCTTCCTGAGTTCAAATCTGGGTGACCCTGGGCAAGTCACTTTCACTCTGCCTCAGTTTCCTCACCTGTAAAATAAGCTGGAGAAGGAAATGGCCAACCACTTCAGTATCTGCCAAGAAAACCCAAATGAAGTCACAAAGAGTCAGAGTGAACAACAAATTAGGAAAATCTTTTTGTTAGCCGTTTGGAGGGTAGCTTGAAGGGAAAAGACTCAAGGCTGGAAGAACAATTACCTTGGTCAGCTTGACCCAAGCAGGCAGAATTAGGAACAACGAGATAAGTTTAAAAAAAAGGAAGATTTTGTCTCAGTAGAAGGAAAAACTTCTTGATAATGCAAACTGTCCCCAAGTGGAATGGGCTGCCTCTGGAGATGGGGCATTCCCATTACCAGAACTCTTTGATCAGAGGGGTGTCTGTCCTACTCTGATATAAATCAGACCAACTGTTCTCTGAAGTCTCTTGTATTCAAGCATGTTTCAGGAATCTTCCAGGAAGGAAAGACTTCCTAATACTAGAATTATTAATTAATCGAATTAAAAAATACAAGGGGCTGCCTGGAGAGGTAGTAAGCTCTCCATCGCAGATGGTCTTCAAGTGTAGACCAGATGATAATTTATTGGTGGAGACAGGATCAGTATTTTGAATAGGTTTTACACAAAGGGCCCTCTGAAGCAGTTCCCAAATGTGCAGTTTGATTATTCCACAACCAGACTTATGGTCAGATAAATTTGAGTAGCCCCTGAGAAGGCCAGGAAGAGATGCCATAATGGAGCATGCAAATGTGCTGACAATCCCAGGAATTAGTTTAAAACAAGACATGAATATGTTAATTTGATTTCTTTTGGAATTTAAATACCCATAAACCCACATCTTGTCAAATGGAACAGTAATTTAAACATTAGACCAATCCATTAGAATATTTACCAAGCCCTAGGTGACACCCAGTCATTACAATCTCTCCTTGAAAGGTGCCCAGAGCAGTGGAGGGGGATAATGGGGAAAGGCCAGACAGAAGGATGGAGAGTCAACTTGGGCTGACTCTGCTGCCCTGCTGGTATAAGATGCACAAGCTGCCCCTCCCTCAGGACGTGATTCCTGAGTCCATCACTCACATAATGGCTGAGTTGGAACCATTAGAGGAACAGCGGTCTGCGTGGGTGGGGACAGTTGTTCCAGACCTCATGGCAGGCAGAGAATTATATGGGTGATGGGCCACTGGGGTTGAGTGATGGCTGCTTGCTCCTTGCCAAAGGTGACGTGTAATGGCTTGGTTCGAAAGTCTTAATGGTATTAGACTTCCCTTATGCTTGGACTTCCTTCTCCCTTGCTGGTTGTACAGTTTCATAATGAAGGGCCATCATTAGCCTAATAGAGAATTGGCTCCACACCCTGCCCCCTGAAAAAGGGGGAGCACTTGGCTCCATGCTCTAGACCCAAGGCAACCTCAGAACTAATGAACCCGATTTAGGAACCTGAGATGTGGAGATTCTCAAGCAGCTCATTAAACCAGCACCAACTTCAATTATCTAGTGATAATAGAGCCCAATTCCCTGAATTCAAAAAGCTTTGCCTACTATTCAGTCAATGACCCGCATTGACCAGAAAAGGAACACTTGTCCATCACTCAGGTCTAAGTTCTGGTTTAATCTGAAATACCTATTGAATAAGGGGAGGAAGACAAGAGTGCCACTGCCCTGGGCTATGAACTCCATAACAGACTAATGGCAAGAATGAACTAGAGAATTATGGGAAAGGACAATTTGCTCATTCAACAGGCAATGGATCATCCAACAAGCACTTATTAACCCTTTTGTTCAGTTGAATGCTATTTTCTCTAGCATTTATCAGTGTCTGTCCTAGGTGCAGAGGGAAAGTCAAAATTCAGTTTCTGCCTTCATGGAGTTCAGTTTAGGGAAGAAAAAACATGCACCCAGAACTTCAGAGTGGAAGTGATCCACTTGTTTCCACTTCTGCCTGGAAGGATTCTTCTCCTGTATCCTTCATAACTCATAGCCCAATGATGATGCCTAATGCTAGGTAGGACCATCCCACACATCCCTTCCTCTCTGTTCCAACAACCTTCCAGCCCTTCCACTGACTGTGTATATCCTTATGAGGGTCCCTGTTTCTCCCCCCAGAATGTAAATTCCTTGAGGGAAAAGTCTGATTTGTTTTCTCTTGTATCCCCAGAACACAACCCAGTATCTGGCACATAGTAAAACACTTAGCAGATGCTTACTGATAGTACCATAGGACATAACACAAACTCGTCCATGTACAGTTATTACACAGTGTCCTGGAAGTTCTCATGAGAGTCTCTCTGTTTTCAACTTCACTGTGCTCAACAAAATCATCTGGAAATTAACTGTTAAGAAATAAGCCTCAGCATGCTTTGCGGTGGTCAAAAACTGGAAATCAAAGGGATACTCATCAATTGGGGAATGGCTGAGTAAATTATGGTATATGAAAGTAATGGAATACTATTGCACTATAAGAGATGATGAACTGGAAAACTTCAGAGAGGCCTGGAAAGACTTATATGATCTGATGCTGGGCGAAAAGTGCAGAACCAGGAGAACTTTGTGTGCAGCAACAACCACAGTGTGTGAGACTTTTTTCTGGTAGACTTGGAACTTCGTAGTAATGCAAGGGCTTAAAAAAAATTCCCAATGATCTTCTAAGGCAGAATGCCTCCCACATCCAAAATAAGAACTATGGTGTTCAATCACAGAATGTAGCAGATCATTTTTATGTGTGTATTATGTTTTGGTTTGTTGTATGATTTCTCCCATTCAGTTTAGTTCTTCTATGCAGCATGACTATAGTGAAAATGTATTTGGTAGGAATGTATGGAGATGTATGCAGTATTAAGGAGGGAGGGGGTAGAGAAGGGGGAGGGAGGGAAAAATAATAATCTGGGTTGTATGATGGTGATTGTGGAACACTGAAAATAAATAAAATTAATTAATTAAAAAAAGAGAATCAACAAAATATTTTGAAAATAAACAGAAGAAAAGAGTTGAGAAGGGGACACAGAAAGAGCATCTTTGTTACTGACTTGTTCAATTAATATACTTTTCCCCCAAAAACCAATTGCACATAAGTTTACAGTTTCACACATTCAGTCTTTTTATTCTTCTTTGTATATAAAAATGATTGTTTTATGAACGAAAAAGAAAGAAAGAAAGAAACAAGCCTCAGCAACATCTTTGCTTTCAGCAAGTGGTATTTTCCCTCTGGTCCTCAAAAATGTCTGTGTTTCTGCCCCTTTCCACAAACAATACAGTTCCATTTTTGAAGGGGGCTACACCTTGCTCTCCTTTCCTCTTCAGGAGATGACTCTTGAAGAGATTGAGGGTCCACTTGTTAAGAATATTTCAGAGGGAATCATTGGTCAGCTGTTGGTTGGAGCAGAGGGTTCTTTATATCATACTCAACTGGTTGAGGTGCCCCCATCTCAGTGCTTTATTAAGACAAATACATTTGCCCAAAGGACAACAGCTCAGCCCCTCCCCCCATCCAGGCCACAAGATAATGATATTTTCATAATTGATGGCATGTCATCTTCTTTCTCACCTGGACAAACACACTCAGGGACACCTCTAGGGTTCCCTCAGGAAGAATAAATCAGCAATCAATGGAGAAGGGAAGGAGTGGTGATTCATCAATAGCCTATTTCTTCTCTGAGAATAAAATGAAAAAGCAAAAGCAGGTCTGGCTCCTTTTCAAGCCAGTCCAATTTCTTTCCTATGATAACTTACTTTGAATATTTGAAGGCCCATCATGAGGAAAAAGGAATAGACATATTGCTTCCTGATTCTGCTGAGCTCCCCAGGGGCATCTAGCTAGACATCTTAACATGAAGTCCATAAACTATTTTGTAGTATTTTATGATATTTTTCATATTTTGATAGCTATTTTGATATAATTGGCTTCCCTTGTAGCCTTATATATCTCATTTCGTGCATTTAAAAATGCGATTCTAAAAAGGGGTCGGCAGGCTTCACCTAACAGATGACCCAAGAGAAAGAAGGAAGAGTGATCTTCTCCAGTTCCAGGTACCCAAAGGAGCTTGTCCATGATTAGTCAGGCTTCAAACCCCTAATTGCTGATTTCTGCTAAATTGTAGCCACCTCCCCAGATGGTATTAAGTAACCAAGTACAACCGCATGGGGAAAGCACCCCCCTTTAATTCTGAAGACCTCTTCTTCTTTTCTGTTGCTTCCTAGACCTGTGATGGGTGGACAAGTTATTAACCTTTATGACTCTCTGTTTTCTTTCTCTTTGACAATTAAGGATAGTCTTTGCTGGGATTGTTGGGGAAGATGCTCTAGGTAATCCTTAAGGGACCCTAAGAATGTGATTCATTATTATAAACAGTATTACTTATGTTATGTTATAATAATGCAATAATATTAATGTGTGAATTGAATTTGCCCTCCTCCCAGCCTCCTCCTGGGTCCACTCTCCTGTCACACAAGAACCAAGAAAGGACAACTCAGGTACATGAAGGTAAGAGCTGCCAAGGCCGGGGCAGGGGACAGGGGGAGGCTTCTCCGAGGCCTCCTTAGTTTGCTGTTCCTATCCTTATTCTCCAGCTGAATGCAAATTCAGTGTCTTTTTCCTCTGTGCAAAACCATCCTAATGAAGACAAAATGACTTCTCTAAGAAGTGTTTTCTCCACACGGCACACAGCCACCCGGGATTCAGAGGAGATTGGAATTTTAAACACATCCCACAACCCTCAAGAAGCTGAAATGATTCCAGAGTCAGCTCCAGGGCTGACTGTCCTTCAGCTGTCAGCATCCCTCCACAGCCAAGCTTACTGCCTCCTCACCATGAGAATGGCACTGGAGCCAGAGATGGGTGATCCAGGCTCCCAGGGTTGGCCCTGGTTCTCAGGGGATGGGAGAATTGAAGGGGGAAGAGCATAGACTCCAACCCCTTTGTTTGACAGAGAAGGAAACTGAGGAACTGAGATTGAAAGGGACTTTTCCTCAGTCACAAGTATATTCACAGTGACCCAGTAGAGACTAGAGCCCAAGGCTGGGGTATTATCCACTCTGCCCACCTTGTCCTCTTTATTCTGTCCCTCACAGATGTCCCAAGATCTGTTATCCCCATCTGCAGAATGAGATGACCTTCTCCCTTCATGCAGTCTATCCTGGATTCCTATCCATTGCACAATTTTTTCAATTAGTCATTTATTAAGTACCCACTGTGTGTCAAGCATTGTGCAACGTTCAGGGGATTCAAAGACAAAATGAAATAGTTCCACCCCTGAAGAACTGACATTCTATCAGGAAAGACAACATGAACACATATAAGTAAACACAGAGTAAATCATAGTTTAGGAAAGAAAGGCATGAGCAGATGAAGGGGAATAGGAAAGATTTCAAAAGAGGCTGTGCTTGAGCTGAGTCTTGAAGAAAAGTAGAGAGTCTACAAGGTAGGAGAGCATTCCAAGTACAGACAGCTGACACAAAGGCACAGAGAGGGGAGAGGGAGAACCGTGTGGGAGGCACAGCAAGAATTCCAGTTTGGATAAAGGGAATCATATATTTAGGCTGGAAATGTGGATGGGAGTCAGAGGATGAAATCTTTAAAAGCTGGACAGAGGAGTTTGTATTTGATCTTAGAAGTGATCAGTGGCATGGTCAAGTCTGAGCTTGAGGAAAGTCACCACCATGTACAGGATAGACTGGAGGAAGGAGTCTGTCTCATTTCTCTTCTTTGCATCTACCAACCAAACAGTAAGTATACACATAGTAAACACATAATAGCTGTTTGCTGAATTAAATAGCTGTATCCAACGGAAGGCTGGATAACCACTATGTGAGAAGGGTGTGAAGAGATGTTCCAAGATGGGTGGAACTGAATGTCCATATAACATCATGATGCAGTGGAAAGAATATTGCATTGGAGTCAGTGGACCTGGGTTCAAATCCTGACTTTCTTGTTTACTATCTAGGTGAGTTAGGACTTCTTCTCTCTTCCTAACTTCTGTGGTCTTGAGGGGGTTGAACTAAGTGATTTCCAAGGTCCCTCCCAGCTCCAGGATATGAGAAATTGAAGTGAACTAAACTGAACTCTTCATGGATCTGGAGCTTAACTAAGACATATTGAAGACACCTAGAGAAAGGTGTGATTCTAGTTTGGAACTTGAGATTCTGAGTTCTTCCCCACAGAGGGAGGGGCTCTCCCTGGGGCCCAAAGGCAAATGAAATATGTACTTCATTAGCATGAGTAAGAAGACTGTGATGAAGTAAAGTAATATGGCTATATTAAAGTAATATGAGAAAATTAAAAACAAAAAAATTAGACCCTGTGACTTGATGAAACATCTCCCACACCAAGAAAACAGGAGTTCTAAGACTGCTTATTTCCTCTGTGTGCTTATTAAATGGGTCACATTCACCTTCATCAGCAGCCTCAGACTCCCTATGCAAATAAATCCTGGGGTAGATGGAAAGATCAACACATGGAAATTAAGTCTTCTGAGGAAGAGCTGAGAGAATTGAGAGGTTTCATTTAGAGAAGATCAGAGCAGGGAGGGACACAGCATCTTAGACTTTTAGGATGGTAAATAAAAAAAAAAACAACTTGCCGGTGTGGGTGGAGAACCACAGTAGATAATCTTTGAGGAATAATGGGGGAAAAAATGTGTCAGAAGACCAGAGACAAGAGTATTTCCTCCTAACTTTCAAAACATGAAAGAAGTCAAATTCTAGAATCTGTATACCAGCAAATCTGGTATCAATCCCTGGTAATCATCTCAAATGGATTAGTAAATAGATGTTTTTTGAGCCTTTAGAAAAGAAAGAGGTGATTACTTTGAATCAAAATAGATTCATCAAGAGCTTTCAATGACAGACCAAATCCATTTCTTGGAATTCCCGTATTGGTAAACTGATACTAGACACAGTATATTCATTCATTGAACAAAGACATTTCAAAATGTATACTGTGTACAAGTACTGTCATGGTCATCAAGCAAGGTATAAAGTCTAGAAAAGACATCGTCATTGATCTCAGGACCATACAATCTTGTAGGAAGATAAGACAGAAAAGAAATAACCATAATGTATAATACTGTGCAATGATGCACAAAATCAGAAGGCTCTGATAAAGAGGTGGCCCTTCTCCTTGCCAAGGTCATCCCCTCTAAACATACCCCATATAGTATTCCTTCCCATCTTTTTCATAGGATTGCCTTTTCCATCATCCCCACTCTCTCTAATCTTGAACTCTTCCTATCTACTGGCTCTTTCCAAACTGGCTACACATCATTCATGGTATCCATGTCTGTCTTACCCTCCAAAAGGTTTTACTTGATCCAACCATAATCATGAATATCATTTTATATCCCTCTTCCCTTTCATAGTTGAACTCTTTGAGAAAGCCATCTACACTCAGTGCCACCACTTTTCACTATCTTCTAAATCCTCTGCAATCTAGCTTCTGACCTCACCATTCAACTGAAACAACCTACTCCAAAATTATCAATGCTTTCTCAATTAACGAATATGAAGGCCTTTTCTCAATCCTCGTCCTTCTCTGACCTCTCTGAAGTATCTAACACTGCCAACTCTCATGATGGCAATCAAATTAGAATCTTTTGCTGTTCTTGTTTTACTAAAAGTGCTTTTGATTGAATAATGTTATTAAAGAAGATCTTTCCCACCCATTGATGGGCCTGCCCATTGTGGGAAGCTTGATTAGGGGAGTTGTTTTATAGGATGGTCTCAAGCATCTTTTTTTTTTTCTATTTGAGGCACTGAGTCAGAGGGTTATGCCCTTTGGCTCTAAAAAGTGTATAAATATTCTGAGGGTGAGGTTTTACTTTGGGGATTAGTTTTTGTAAGAAGGTTTGAGTGCCAGATGAGGGAAGCTGCTTTAAGGAGCCTCCCAGCTTTGAAAACCCAGATATCAGTGCTTCTCTCTCTGGTAACTATGGTCAGACAATCGAAGTCCAACTATCTGTTGAATTCAGGCAGAGAAAGCCATGTCTGTTGATCTTTTGATTTCTCTGTATTTTCTTCAGGGTACTGACTCCCCTGAATTAGGTGAATGATATATGTGCTTGGTTAAAGGAATGATACATGTGCTTGATTAAAGTGATTGTTAACCCCTCAAAAGTTACCTTTCCTTTTATGAATGCACATCTAAAAACTTGTGATAGCAGGCCCCTGCTGTACATGTTGGGGTGCTTATGATACAACTCTCTATTTGAATGGTTTCAGGACTTCGGTGACACTTCTCTCTCCTGTTTCCTTCCTTCCTATCCAAATACTCTTTCTCAGTCTCCTTTGTGACATCTTTATCATTACGGCAAGCCCTCACTGTGGTGTTGCAGAGAGCCCTGCCTTGGGTCCTCCTCTCTTTTCTCTCTTTACTATATCCTTTGGTGATCTTATCTGCTCCTATGAGTTACTAGTTGCTGGAATTTTCAGGCATAGAAGATTCTAGATAGGAGTAGGGTAGCACAGGACACAAGGGAAGAGGGTACTGAGGCAGGAGGAGAAGATGTGGGGAGGGTTTGTTGAACAAAGGAGCAAAAAGTAAGCAAAAACATAGTTGTTGGTTTTTCCCCAAAACCACAAGAGCTGTGAATGAATAATAGAGTATTATTCATAAATTTACTTTTTTAAAATTTATAGTTTCTGCCAAGAAATCATTAATCCAACATAATTCACCAAAATACTAGACTACTCCATTTCTTCTTTATCAAAACTGATCATTTATTCAGGTCAAATAACAGAGCAAAGCTCACTGGCTCTATTGCCTGTCCTTCCCAAAATAGTTAGTCCCTAATCCAGCCTACTGAAACTTTATTTCCACTATAATGTGTGTGGCCTGCACTACAGACAAACAGACAGGAAGGCGGGGCCATGATATCTGCCTCCAATGGCTCCTGAGGCTAGATAGACATAGGGCCATCATGGACCTCTGGAATGAGAATGAACAAAACATTCAGGGTCAGCATTTCTTCTTCTCTTCAGGAGTTTCCAGATCTTCATTAGGAATGAGAAACATGGCAAATGACAAACCTATCTATTTTCCGTCCTTTTTCTCCCCAGTTCCCTTTTCCTTGCGTGCTTTGCCTTCTCATCTGATCTATCTTGGCATAGGGAAACAGGATCCCCTTTGGGGTCATTCATTCTTTGTGCCTTGTTTTTAAAAAAAAAAAAGAGCATAAGGGACTGCAGTAAGGCAGGGTGTGCAGTATTTAATAAAGCTAACCTGATGAGGGACGAAGCTTACATAATCATTAATTGATGGAGCCAGACTAGCCATTAGCTCTACCACCGAAGGTTGGGTAATTATTAATTATCCCCTCAAGTTGCAAAAGGTCAGGACTGTCTCCTAATGCTGATAAGTGGAGGAGCAGGTGTGAGGAGGAAACTGAGTCTTGGACTCAGAATAGTGTTGAGAACATTTCATGTCAGTCATTGAAAGGGAGGAGATAGCAGGCGCTCTGGATGGGGCTGGTTGAAGATGCTCAGAGTCAGGAAACCCTCAGGGATGATTGACCTTCCTCCATGCAGCTCACTAGGGAAACTGAACTTATGCTGAGTCTCTCTAAGAAGTTGTGGAAGGCTCCATGGCTGTACAATTAGGATGGTAAGTCTTGGACTGACTCCTAGAATTTCGATACGTTTCTGTATCACTTAATCAATGCTCATAAATAGACTAGAGCCTCCTAAGGCAGACTAAATGGTTTTTAACCAAGGGACTTAGGGAAACAAATAAAAAGTCAGTTCTCCCCAAAAGGCCATCTCCTCCCTGCAGAGAGACTTAGTGCCAGTACTATGTACTAGCAGTACATAGCCTTAGAGGCATGTCTCAAGACTGGCTCCAAGTTGCATGGAAGTCCTTTCTTCTCCCTGGGTCTCAGTCTCCCCATCTGTAAAATGATGTATCTGAAACAGAGTTTCCAGGGGTATTATGAAATTCTGTGATAGTTATTCCTGGCCCCACCTGTGGGCTTTGTGGTTCGGGAACAAAGGACTTAAGGGTTGAGCCAAAAGGCACTTCGGGGTTCTCTAATCCAACTCCTTATTTTATAGAGGAAGAAGCTGAGGTTCCAAGAGTTCCAGCGGCTTGCCCAATGTCACACAGATGGGATTTAAACACAGGTTATCTGACTCCATCAAACCCAGAAGTCCTGCACATCCAACTCAGTTTTGAATTTATAATTGTAAAACCAGGACAGCCCAGAAAGAAGTCTCTTGACTCCCGGAGCTTACTGGCCGGAGAGACTGGACCTCATCCTTCAGTCCCAAGACTTTCACTCCCTTTCATGGCCTCAAGGGAAGGAGTCTTGTCCCCCCAGCTGCAAGTCAGTATATCCAATGTCTGTGGGAGAAGACTGCTGTGGGGCAGAGCCTGCTTTATTGGCCCCAGAGGCAAGAACCAGGAGTAACGGAGGCAGATTTAGACACCAAGTCAGGAAAACCTTCCCAGCAAGAAGCACTATGCCAGAGTGGGCTGCACTGGTAGAGAGTGGTAGGCTCCCCCTTCTTGGAGGCAGAGACTGGAAGACTATTCATTGGGAGGCCATAGAGTGTATTCCTAGTGTAGAAAGTCTTTGAGCCTTCCACGGTCCATGGAAAAGAGATCTTGGCTCCAGGAATCATTCCTTCCACAAAGTCAACTAAAATCCCAGCTCAGAATTTCTAGCATCCCCTAACCTGCTCTGAGCAAATTGACTTACCTAAGGCAGGCAGATGGCAGAGTGGTTTCTTTATGATGAGATTAAGTGGCTGCTTCACCAACTTCCTTAGCCAGTCTGCATAGAAGGAAATTTGTATGCCCCAGTTAAATACTGTATATATGTGGGTGTTTTGGGGAAAAGGAGTGCATTTAGGAAAGAATTAAGCCATATGTTGGAGAGAGTTCAGACCAGCTGTTGGCAGACTCCCCTCCAAAGCTCCAGGGACTTCAGGCTGGGTTTCCAGTTGATGGAAAACATCAGGGTCCTCCTCTGCCTTTGTCCAGCCCCAACAAGGAGTCCAGTCCTTGCTCTAAGCTCATCACCCAGAACTTCCTTATGATTCTTCCTAAACCTGGAGGAGATGGCTCAGATCTTTAAAAAGAACCCTCCCAACCTTTTGAGTGAGGTGTTGCAAGGATCATACCATCCCTATTTTACAGGCAAGGAATCTTTCTCAGAGAGAGAAAGTGATCTATGCAAGGTTTGCACAGCTGTTACCTGCTGGAGCCAGGATCCCCTCCCAGAGCCCCTTCTTCTAAGGCCAAGATCCCTTTCCTGGTACCAAGTTGCCATTCTAGACTCTGGTCCTGGTTCCAGTGAACTGGAAGAGCTGTCCAATAAGGCAGGAATCAGCCTTTCCCTACTTAGCCCCAAAGGGCAGCACCGGGAGAAGTTGGGGAAAAGTCACAGAAGGGAGAATTTAAGCTTGACAACAGAAGAGATGCTCTAACTATGAGAATAGCCTCAAAATGGAATGAGCTGCTTTGAAAGGTAGTAAGCTCCCCATCCCTGGAGGACCTCAAGCATGGGAGGCACAATCACAAACTAAGGACATTGTGAGGGGATTCCTACTCAAGGACTGGCCATAAAAATACCTCCCCTTCCTCGGGCACTCCTAAACATTTACAAAATGCTTTCCTCAAAACAGATCTCTAAATGATGCGTCTTCTCTTATACCCATGTGACAGGAAAGAAAACTGAGGCTCAGGGAGGAGAGGGGTCTGCCCTGGACAGAATACCTTTTAGGGATTACCTGCCTCTGAGTGTCTGTGAGTCCTGGACTCTCCAGTTCAGACGACTCAACGTGGAAGTTCTCTGCCCTTATTCTTTAGACAAATCACACTGGAAAGAAACTGTTGGGTGCTCAACTCGGTTCCAGTTTCAAAGTCATAATTATCTCCACCCTCTAATTTATTCTTTATTAAAAGTGGATCTTCAAATACGCCGTTTTTGCAATAATGATACTCGGATCAGTGATAATTGCCATAATTGAGCTGTTTATACTCATCTTAGCCATTATTGGATGTGCACTTCGATCTCCTAATTGCTGGGTGATTACAAGGCTTTTATTCAGTTCTCCTATTGTTGAACTCAACTATCAATGTCAATTGGGCACCATCCCCTCGCATCATCTTTGTGTGAGGCAAGGTCATGACTCAAGTCAAAGGTGTCCACCCTCCGCTTGTCCATCTCGCCAGAAGCCAGCTTTCCCCTGACCAGTGTGAGAGCTTCTAAAGGACCTGTGCCCCAATAAAAAGTCTCCCATGAGCACTCATCCTGTGCAAGGAACATCACCCTTTCCTTCCCTCCTCCCATTCATGTCTACTGAATTCCCATCCATCCCTTAAAGACCAGCTCCAATGCCATCTCTTCCAAGAAGCCTTCCTAGCTTCCTCCAGCCAGAAATTATACTGTCCTCCTCTTATTTCCCACAGCACCTTGTGCCTTTCTTATTGCATGGATCCTATTCTGCTTTGCACTCAAGTGCAATCCTCCATCACAGAAAATCAGAATCACAGATTCTCAGACTTAAGACACCCAGTCCAACTCATGCTTGAGCAGAAATTTCTTCAGCTCTGTCTCCAAGAAGTCATTCCCCATTTACTGATACCTGGGGCTACATGCCCCCCAGACCACCTTCATCCCTAGGGAGTGTGGGCTCAAACTGAAGCAGTTTCTACAGAGCATCCATCTCACCAAGGTGACATCTGAATGTGGCAAAGCTGAGGGCTAGATGTACCTGAGTCTTGGCTGCCTCTGATCTAGGTTGGGTGCAACAGATCACTTGAGAGCAGTCCTATTCTCCTGGTCTCCAGGAAAACTCCTACACAGTTTCCAGAGACATTGGATCTTCCAATGTCACTCTCTGGAACCATCAACACTGCCTATGTCACAGCCATCTTCACAAAAGGATGGATACAACAGAGTCCCCAAGGAAGAGGTCAGGCTCAGCCATCTTAGGTGGGGAAATAAAGGACTAAGTCCTTTCTCCTCACCAAGAGGCTGTCAGCCTTTACCTACATGATCTAACCCAGTCAGGCAGTTTTATCAGGAGATAAAAGCCTTACTGGATGATGAGTGGAGTGTCTTTGGAATGTGCCCCAGTTCTGAGGAGCTCAGCAATTAATCAGCAGACCCAAACCAGCTACAGAAAGTCTGCCAGGCTCTGAGTAAATGTAAATGTAAATGAACAGGGCCCTTCCAGTACCTACCATTTCACCTTTCTAGAAGCACAGTCTGCAGGCTCCTTCATAGAGTACACTGTGCATGCTCACCAGCCCCTGTTACATGGAAGGAACAGTGATTGTTCTGTAAGAAACAGCTAATAGAAAGCAATCAGGGAGGTAAGGGAATATATATATATGAACTGATGCAAAGTGAAGTACCCAGACCCAGGAAAACAATATCAACAATGACTGAGACCACGGGGGAAAGACAATCAAAACTGAATCCTATAAAACTATAATGGCCCCAAAGAGAGACAAAAAGAGATGCCTCCCTCTGCAGAGAATGGAACATCAGACTTCTCAAGTCTGTTCCTTGCTGAAGTTTTTCCCCTCTTTTTTGTTCTTTGTTATAACGATTGACTCTCTTTGAGAGGGAGAGGGCAGAGAAATGCATTGGGAAATGAAGACATGAAAACAAAAGATATTTATCAAAAAAAAATTTTAAGAGATAACTCTAGAAAGTAGCATCAGATTGTAAAGAGCCTTCAATGCCAAGCTAAAGAGTTTGAACTTGTCCTCCAAGGCCCAGCAAAAGAACCAAGAAGAAGCAATGGGCAAGCAGTAAGGAGTTTCAATCAGAGGAGGGACATGACCAAATCTTTGCAGAAGAAAGTTTTAGTGGTATTCTGGGAGATTTGTCAAGAAGAGAGAGACTGGAGGCAGGAGTAGCTGGGAGGAGGCTACTTGTGAGGCCCAGGAGCAAAGAAAAGGAAACAGAAGGAAAACTCAACCAAAGGGAGGAAAAGCCCCTCAGAGGCACTGACACTTTGGTATCCACTCAGAACCCCTAAATTGGACCTGTGCAATCACCTTGCTACACTGACTAGACAGCAGTCAGAATGGGCAGCAGCTTGTAGCCATGCCTTCTTTTACCCAAATGGATGGGTCAGGATCCCAGCAAAGGGCTGAAGGTTTGTCTGCAGAGCCTTCACCTTCTGGGGATGTCATGTGCATCATGACTGAAGATGGATCAGTGAAGTCTCACAGCAGATCACAGAGTGCAGTGCTATCAAATGTAAGCTCATTGTGGGCAGAGACTATTTCATTTCTGTCTTTTAGCCCCAGTAGAACAGTGCTTGAACACAACATGGGGAATTAATAAATGTTCCTTGGTTAAGTGATTGATTGGATCTGTTAGCATAGTTCTGTTAATGTAGTATGTTCGTCCTTCATTGCCAAAGAAGACCAGGCCATCAGAGAAATGATGACATGACGTGGACTTGACTTTGTTTTGAGTAAGGGAGGGCTGTGCAGGTCACCAGTCTCACTTCTTCTCCAGAGCCATCTGAATCCAGTGACCAGATATTCATCAGGATGCCTGGAAATGACCCAGGATGAGGCAGCTGGGGCTAAGTGACTTGCCCAAGGTCACACAACTACTGAGTGTCCAGTGTCTGAAGTAACATTTGAACTCAGGTCCTCCTGACTCCTGCACTGGTGCTCTATCCACTTAACCACCTAGCTGCCCCAGTGTGAATGTAGTAATGGTTTAATGAATAAGGAAGAGAAAGGAAGGGAAGAGAAGTGAAGGGAAGAGAAGGGAAGGGAAGAGAAGGGAAGGGAAGGGAAAGGAATAGGGAATAAGGAAAAAGAAAAAGGGAAAAGGGAAAAGGAAAAGGGAAGGAAGGGAGAGAAGAAGATAGGGAGGAAGGGAGGAAATCTAGTCCAACATATACCTGAGTGGAAATCCCCCCTAAGAATCCTTGGCAAAGTAATCATCAACCTTTCCTTGAAGACCTCCACTGATGGATAATTCCCCACCTCACAATGTCTTGTGCCCTTCCCACTTTTGGAAGCTCCGACTTAATATTTTTCCTTACTTTGAGCTAAAATCAGACTTTACTGCTTCCCTCCCCATTCCTACTTTTGCCCTTTGGGGTCAAGGAGAATAAGCCTGAACCCCCCTTCTAGATAAGAGTCCTTTCCAATATTTGTAGAGAACAGCCTCTCCTTTCTTCTCCAGGCTAAGCCTTCCCACTTCCTTCCACTGATGCTCCTGTGGGTTTGCCTCTGGTCCTCTTGTCCTCCTGGTCCCTCTCCAGTGTCTCAGGATGCTTCCTAAAATGTTGCATGTTTTGATCCTCGGTCCAAGAGTTCCTTCACAATAGAACCCAAAGGCCAGGCTGATGGCCCTGGTCAGGACATGAGAGAGAGTAGATGTCAGCCCCAGGTGGAAGAGGAGGTGGGGAGAGGAAGACAATCAATCAGTTGACCATCCCCATCAGAGTCCTGGCTGCAGACATTGGAAAATCAGTCACAGGAACAGGTCCCCAATCCTCAGGAGGTTTGGCTAGCAAAGACAAAAAACAGGGACCCAGTCTAGAGGAACAAGGTCTCCTGGCAGGAAACCACAAAGGCCACCCAAACACAGAGGGGACAGAATAGGGACCCCAGCTCCTGGAATGAGGACCAGGGCCATAACGGCCACCATATCAAGGCTGAGTTGATGCTCAGCTTACCAAACCAGGGCAGTAGCCTGGCCGGACCACATGTCTTGATCAAGTCTGAGCACCATGATTTAAGGACACTGGTACACTGGAGAGTGCCCAGGGGAGGGCAGGCCAGAGAGTGAAGGATCTGGACTCCATGTCATATCAAAACCATAACCAGAGATGTTTAGCTTTTAGAAGAGCAGACTGAGGGGTGAACCCATGAGGGTCATGATAGCTGTGTTCAGGTACTTGAAGGGTATGGTGGGGAATATAGATTGAGTTTGTTTGTTCTTCGTGGCCCCAGAGCGCAGAATCGGGAGAATTGTAGTGAAATTTCATTGAGGCAGACATTGGCTAAACACAAGGAAAATGTTTTTACCTCCCTACAAAGTCCCTCCCTCCCTCACAAGTCAATCCCTTAAATCCAGCCAAGGACAGAACATGTGAGCAAAGCAAAGTATTCTTTATGCTGCATTAGAAAGGAGAACCCAAATTCCCAGAGGGAGAAAAGGGGTCTCTAAAGGGATTCTCCAGGTTAGCTCTCCCTCTCTTCCAGTCTCACTGGCAGGAGTCCAGGTCTGCTGGCTCTTTGCGACCGCACAAACATTTGCCACTTCAGGAGCCCTGGGAAGCAGGGGCAGAGGTGTCTGAAGGGCACATTTTACCTTTTCCCCAGTTGTCTTCACTACCAGTGCAGAGGACATGGTGAATCTCTGTCAAAGACCAGGAACCAAACCTTGAGATGGAGCCCTCACAGGCAGACCATGGATGGGAAAAAGAAATAAGGTACAAACATAGTAATAGATCCACTTCTAGGTACAAATGGGCCCAGAACAAGGGAGGAATTATCCCCATCCTTCAGTAACCTATCACTTCCGCCAAGAAACCTTCCCTGATCTTTCCAGCCCACGGGAACCCCTCAACCTGAGAACCTTACTCCCTAAACCTACGCTTTAGTCATTGTTCATAAACTACCTCCCCTGCTTTTATGTATGTGAATCCTGCCTCCTGGGATCATGAAGTCATTTAATTCATAGCAGGAAGGGACTTCAGAGATCCTCTAGGTCAGAGGCCCTCACCTTTTTTGTGCCATAGACCCCTCTGACAGCCCAGTGCAGTCTCTGGACCCCTTTTCAGAATCATGCTTTTAGGGGGATAAAATGAAATGTAAGGGAACACTGAAGAAAACAGGTATATTGAAACACAGTTGTCATTTTTTTCTCATTCAAGTTCAGGAACCAGGTGCGATCCATACATAGACCCCTTGAGGAGATCTCTGAACCTCTGGGTTCCTTAACCTTATTGCCTCCTGCACCCTCTGGCAGTCAGTCTGGTGAAATCTACGGCCCCCTTCTCAGAATCACATTTTGCATTGCCTAAAATCAGAGGGGATTGCAAAGGAAACCAAAAGTTAGTGAAAATAAACAGCATTTTTTTCTCCCCAGGTTCACAAACACCCTAAATCTATTCACGACCCCAGGGTAAGAACTTCTGCTTTATAATTCAACCCTCTACTCATAGACTTGGAAATCAAGGCTGTGAGGACAGGACTTGCCCAAGGTCATACATCTGTGAGGGCTCCAGGCAAGTGTCCTGATTCTAAGTCAAGGGCATTACAGGGCTGCTCTGGGGGCCTCCTGGGGATGTCTTCAAGTCTTGGGTCAGTGTTCTCCCTGACCTCCAGGATCCCAGCCTCATCATGCTATCCTGTAGTTCCTCCCCCCTCAGATGGTCGGGTTGAGGGTCTCTGAGGAGGCCCCCAAAGCATAGGTCTCTGTCTCTCTCCCTCCCTCCCTTCCTCTCCCTCCTTCCCTCCTTCCCTCCCTCCCTCCCTCTCTCTCTCTCACACACACAAACACACACACACACACACAACACCCTCCCCATGCCCTCATACCCAGGGAAGATGAGAAGCAACCTGGCCTCAAAAAATAAAGGCATGGGGGGAGGGAATGGCAGGTCTCTCAGGTAGAGCTCCCCTGGTCCCCAGGTCCCTCTCCCTAAGAACAAGTCTGCATTCCAGGCCGCATCCCTAGCCATGGAAACCTGAATCTCATCTCTCCAGGTAAGCGAACGAACTGGGGCCGTGCCTGGTCCTATCGTGCCCTCGTGTGGCCAAGGCAGGAAGAGCCACCTGTCCTGTTACCGAGCCGGACTCTCCCAAACCCCACAGGAGAGGCATTAGTAGGTCCGTGGATGGCAGGGACCGGGCAGGGCAACGTCCTGGAGGGTGGCCGGACTGGAAGGAGCCCGAGTGGGCTTTGGACGGGCAGCGGGGCCTCCATCACCTTTCACTCATTCCTTCATTCCACCAGACCTGAAATGAAAGGAGTCACTGCGCATGGCCCCTTCCCCTTTCCAAACATGTGACACATACACCCCTAGCACTCTCTGCTACAGCCAAACTGGGCTTCTTACTGAGACCTGAACATCCCATCCCATTCTATCTACTGCCTCCACACCTTTGCAAGGATTGGCTCCCATGACAGGAATGTTGTCTCCCACCTCCATCTCTCAGGATCCTTCACTTCCTTCAAGTATCAGATCCGGAGCCACCTCCTCCAGGAAGCCTTTCCTGACTCCCTTCCCCAAGAGGTTAACACTCTTTCCCTCCTGAAATTACTTTTTGTTTCATTACTTCCTTGGGTACATGTTGCATCTCCCCAGGAAAATAAGCTATGTCTCATTGCCTTCATATGGACCTTGGGCACAAATTCAAAGCTTAATAAGTGTTTGTTGGGTTGAACTGAATTAAATTCTGTTTTCCAAAGAAATAAGAGTTTGTAACTTTAAGCTCCATGAACTTTTACAATGACCCACTCAAGTGCGTGTCTTGGGTCCTTGGGTGTTTCTCAACTACCCTCTCTCCTTGTTCAAACAGGGTACCTAATGATACTTAGTTGTTCCTTCCCGACTCAGGGTCCTTATTGTAGCAGTCAGTTGGTCTACTGACTGTCTGACCTGTTATGAAATAAACAGAGCCCTGGATTTGGAGTCAAAAGGTTATTAGAAATCAAACCAGTTCCTTGAGATGCAATGTTGAATTTGTACTATCATGGATTTCTTTAATCAAAGGATGCTAATAGCGCAACTACTTTCTTCGGAGATCTGTAAAATGTGTATTTAAAAGAAGTCCTCCAATTTGGAATGGTTAGGGACCACTGGATAGAAAGGTCTTCAAGGTGTTTCTGAATCAAATATTCCAGGACTGATACTCTACTAGGCTGTGATCATATGGTGCCTTCAGGGGCCATAGGGCTTGGGGGATGGGAGCCAGTGCTTTCTCAGTCCTTCTGTCAGCTTTTTATAGTTTCTTTGTCTCCTCCCCCAATTTCAGACTGCCAGTAGTCCCTCCTAGCTGAAGTCATTGCCTCTGCCTCCAGCAGGACCACTCTCCCCTTTTTGCTACCTTTCTGTTGTGATTGCAGTAACCAGTGAACCAAGGCTTTATGAATTCATCTGGAAAACAAAAGGTCAAGAACCTTTTGTTATTGGGAAATAAGATAGGGGGCGTGGGTGGGGGCAAGGTAGGGAGGAAGGAGGTGCCTTCTTTTACTGTGCCGCATGATAACAGATCTCAAACTCCACTACAAAGCTATAATCATCAAAATGATTTGACACCAATTGAAAATCAAGAGGTTCATCAGTGGTACAAATTAGGTACACAATATATAAAAGCAAATTAACTTAGTAGCCAAGTATTTGATAAAGCCAAAGACCCTAGAGATCGAGATAAGGATCCACTATTTGACAAAAACCATTGGGGAAACTGAATGGTGGTGTGGCAGAAATTGAGCTTAGACAAGCACCTCACACCATATACCAAGATAAACTACAAATGAATTGCTTTCTTGCTTAGTCATATCTACCTCTTCATGACCCCACAGACACCAGGCTCCACTATATCTCAAAGTCTGCTCAAGCTTACCTCCATGACACCATCCATCCATGTCATCCTCTGCCATCCCCTTCTCCATTTATCTTCAGTCTTTCCCAACATCAGAGTCTTTTCCAATGTGTCCCGTCTTCTCATTGTTTATTCAAATGGGTACATGACTTGAATCTAAAAAGTCACATCATAAATTAATAGAATAAGTAAAATTAATAACTCCCCTGCTCTAATACTATAGGATTCCCAAATCATTTTCCTTTTTATAGCTCTAGTAGTTCAGGATATATAAACTCCATTTTTACAGAAAGGAAAATTGAGACTCAGAGAAGGGAAATAGCTTATTCATAAGTCACATAAGTGTCAGAGCTGAGATTTTAAATGATCCCTTATCTCCAAGCTCTTTCCCCACACATTCCCACTCAGCCACATTCTAAATTGTTGAAGCTACCAAGTGGCTAAGATCCACATAAATGAGATGTTGCAGAAAATCCAATTCAATAAAAAATGCCAGACACGGTGCAAAGTTCTGGGGATAAAAAAAGAGGCAAAGGACAGTCCCTGGCCTCAAGGACCTCACTGTCTAATGGGGGAGAGACCAAGTAAACAAATTATGTACAAACAAGTTTATATGTAGGATAAATAAAAAAGAGAGAAAACACTGGAAGTAAAAGGGGTTAGGGAAGACTTTCCATAGAGGTAACCTATATTTCAACACTTCCAGGATATACAGTTTCATAAATGTGAGAACCGTCTCCATCAAGGCAAATCCAAAGTGGAAACATGAGTCCCCAACCCTGGGAATGGACCATTTTTCAAGGATGCTTATAGAGAGGATTGCTACTTCAAGGTGTTAGGATCAATATTTCTTAGCCTCCACACTTTAATAAACAATCTTCATGAGCTTTTGTGGCCAAAAATCAAAAATCCAGACTCTGTCAATTGCTGCCTGTGCAACCTCATCACCCTCTCTGAGCTACAGTTTCCCCATCTGTAAAATGAGGTAAGGGGCCTCATCAGCCTTAGAATAGCTTCTACACTTCCATCCCTGTACCTTTGGGTTTCTAAAGTCTTCCTTCCTTGGTAGGACCTTCCAGAACCTCCATTTGGACGGGAGGAGAACACTTTTGACATGTTTCTTCTCCCCACCCCCAGATGTAAATGAGAAGCCTCAGCACCTTTTCTGAAAGGGGCAGGCAGTAAGTAGCAGGAGAGGGTCCTCATGGTGCTCTAAGGTACTGGATGCAGAGAGAAAAGGTCCAGTACTAATGCTAGCTAGACTGTTTTACCAAAGGCCAAGCTGAGAGGAAGCTAAGCTTACCTCCCAGGGCAGGTCCTGCAGCTAGAGCTGTAAAGGAAACCAACTCTGAATGTCTCCCACCCCCTCTCCACACCCTCCCATGCCAGGCAGCAGAAGGAGTCCTGAGCCGCCACTCATCACTAATAAGGACCCATCAGCCACGTTAAGCCCCTCTCCTGACGATCAATAGCTAGGAATGGAGATTAAATGTGATCAATGAACTGCACATTAGAATTAAATTCAGAGCCAAGTTGTTCAGAAACTTTTCAGGTGACATTTCTGCACTGCTTCTCCTTCATAATTAGAGTGGGCCTCCTAGCCTGGCGTTCAAAAACCTCATGATCAGGTCCCTTGGCAGCAACACCAGCCAGGCTTCAACACACTCACGATTTAGTCTGGCTTTTCAAGCATACTATCCCTTCCCCTCACCTTCTCCTCCCACTTCCTGGGCCTATTTGAGTCTTTTCCATCCTTCAAGGTCTCACTCTAGTCTCCTGTCCTCCATGAAGCCTTCCCTGACTAGTCTAGCTCACAATGACCTCTCCAAGCTCTGAGACCAGATGGACAACAGATAGCCCTCAGATAGGGAAGAGATACGGATGTAATAAGAGCCAGGTCAATAGCAAGGACAATGGGCTTGGTGTTAGGAGGCCATGTGATCCAATTTTGGCATTTCAGCACATCTATTGGGGTGATTTCCCCCACATCTACATAAGAGGTCCCTAAGTCACCCTCTCTCCAACAGGAACACTTAATATTATCTCTTCATGACAGAATCAACATTGTAGGATCTACATTGGCAGGTGTATTATGGCCAAGGCCCAAGAATCCCAGGATCATGGCCCTAGAAGACTTGGGAAAACAGCAGGCATAATATGAACTGAGGGTGACTGGGGTCACTCTACCTCGACAGTCCAATGAATGTGTGCCCCTCAGATTACTACCGAGCCTGGGTCCCTGCTGCGGGCAATTCAAAAATATTTGCATGTATTTGAACTCTTCTTCATTTATAGATGGATTGTCAAGACTTTAAAGAGGCCAAACATGTATGAAAAGAAATCATCAGCCATTATTGTAAGAGGACAAGCCAAGTCTTCATCCATAAAATGGCCAGCCCACCTTCCCCACTGCCGCCTTCAGCCTAGGTCCCATCTTCCGGCAAAGTATGTAGAATGAGAACATGATCTAATTCACCTCCATTTCCTAGACATGGCCTATTATTAAACTGTACCATGATAACTGGAGAGCATGGTCATATCAAGTGAGGTTTTTGTTGTTTTGTTTTTTTTTTAAGTGATAGGCATGTTTGTAGGCAACAAGGTGGGGAATGACTGGAGAGTCTAAAGGCCCATAGTAGTGCAGAGGGTGGTGCACTGGGCCTAGAGTCAAGAAGACCCGAGTTCAAATCCAGACTCAGGGAGTTAGTGACTGTGTAACTTTGAGAAGACACTTTTCCTCTTTTTGCCTCAGTTTTCTCATCTGCAAAATAAGGATAATAACTTTACCTTCCTCACCAAGTTGTTGTTGCGAGAATCAAATGCGGTGACGTCGGTTAAGTGTCTGGCAGTGGATAAAACTCTAGTTCTAGAGTCAGGAAGACCTGAATTCAGATCCTGCTTCGGACACTTCCTAGCTGTGTGACCCTGGGCAAGTCACTTCACCTTGTTTGCCTCAGTTTCCTCATCTGTAAGGTGAGCTGGAGAAGGAAATAGCAAAAACACTCCAGTATCTTTGCCAGGAAAACCCCCAGTGGGGCCACAGATAGACAGATGTGACTCAGCAACAGCCTCTCTGTAAGGATAAAAAGAGAGAATTTCTGCAAAGTACTTAACACATGGTCTGGCACATGATAGGCCCTTAATAAATCCTTTTTTCCTTCTCGGTCTTGCCATCACCCACTTCCATGTTCATGAGCTCTGAAATGCCCTTTATCTGATCACAACCTGGTGTCCTTCTACCTCTTTCCTGGCACCACCACCCCAACCCTACCACATGTCCTCACTGTGACCTCCAATTCCTCCACCCTTCAGCTCTCTCCTGGCCAACACCCAGCTACACCCTCCTCTCTCCCCTACCTTGACCCCTTGGTGAACCGGTACAGCTCCACATGGGTCTCTTTTCTGGGGTCTCTTGATCCCTTTTCCTAGCATTGATCTTGACCAGTCAAGCTTCTGCCCTGGAAAATCCCCAAGGTCTATAGCCTTTTCTCCTAACCATGTGTTTCTGAAAAAAAAAAAAGCAAGAGGAAATCTTGAATATGGGCTGACTGGACCCACTACAAATTTGTGTTGTGTAATCTCAGCTGGGCCTTCACTGCTTCAAGGCAATTATTTTACACTCCTCTAATTAACTCCCAGTTATCCTCCTCACAGAGGCTCCTCCAAAACTTCTCATGGCTCCCCTTCCCCCACCCTCAGAGCACAGAACTTTGCCTCTTTTACTAGAAATAACTGAAGTTAATCACTGTGAGTCCCCTTTCTCCCTCCTCCTCATCTACCACCACACCCAGGTCTCACTCCAAGAAGGGGCCCTTTCCCTTGCAAAGGTCAGCCCTTCTACTTGTCCAAGAGATCCAATTCCATCCTTCTCCTCCAGTAGATCAACCCACTGGTCAGGCCCAGTGAATCATTTTTCTGCAATCTCTCCCTGCATACTGTTCACAAACCTGTTGATGTCTCCCCTATCTTCACTGGATCCATCCATTCCCATTGGCCATCATTCCATATCTCCCATCCCTTTTGTATCCAGAGTCCTTGAGAAGGCTATCTACATGGGGTACTCCAATTATTTTCCTTTCACTCTCTACTTAATCCTTTATGGTTTGATTTTCGTTCTTATCTTTCAACTTATCTGTTTTCTGCAAAGTGACTGATTATCTCTTAATTGCCAAACCTAATGGCCTCTCCTTAGTCCTCATTCTTCTTGCCCTCTCTGTGGCCTTAAAAGCTGGTGAGCATTAAGTTCTCTCCTAGTTCTCCTCTTACCTCTCTGACTGCTCTTTCTCTGTCTCCTTTGGGAGAGTTTCTCTCTGGTCATGCCCACTAACCGTGGGGATTTCCAGGGCCCTCCTCTCTTCTCCCTTTATACTACTTCACTTGCTGATCCTATCAGTTCCCATGGAGTAAATTATCATTTCTATGCTATTGGTTCTCAGATCTACTTATCTATCTCTCACCTTTCTGCTGATCTCCAGTTTCACATCTTCAATTGCCTTTTAGATCTCTTGAACTACACATCCAGAAAGCATTTTAAACTCAACTTGTCCAAAACTAATCTCATTCTCTTTCCCCCAAAATTTTCTTCTCTTCTGAATTCCCCTATTACTGTCAAGGGCACCAGTATCCTCCCAGGCACCCAGCTGGCCCCCTGCTACCTTTTCCTTCCTTCTCTCATCTTTCTAACTTTTCCCTCTCCACCCTCCAGATAACTCTGTGATCCAGGGTCACATGCCTCCTTGCGGACCCTCTCACATGACACTCCATTTTCCAACCCTGTGCATTTCCACGAGTTGCATGTTGTATGACTAGGATTCTCTTCCTCTTCATCTCCATCCCCTGGTTTCCTTCAAGTCCAAGTTAAAATCTCACCTTGTACAAAAAACCTTTCTTGGCCCCATGGAATCCTAGTGCCTTCCCTCTGTGGATGATTTCCATTTTATTCTGTCTATAGCTGATTTGTATGGAGCTGTTTGCATCTGGTCTCTCTCATCAGACTGTGAGCTCCTTGAGGATAGGGATTGTATTTTGCCTAACTTTATATTCTCAGTACTTGGACACAATGCCTGGAACGTTGTAGGTGTTTAATAAATGCTTATGGATTCTGGCATACAAATCAAATTCTAGAATTTCAGAGCTGGAAGGACCTTAGAGATCATACAGTCCAACTCCAATGATGTAAGAGGAATAAACAAAGGGTTTGGAAAGGGAAGGGAAAGGACTAGACCACATTCACATAATAAATCAATGACAGAGCCCAGATTAAATCCCAAGTGTGTTAGTGCTGGATTTCCTAAGGAACCACTGGGTTTTCCCTCACCAGAGATCATCAGAGAGTGAATAGTTATGTCCTGACATAAGAGGGGCTTCTCATTCAGGTGGGTGGGTTGGACCAGGTAGTTTCTGAGGCCCCTTACAGCTTGGAGATTCTGCAAATACATGATCATGGATTTCTCATTCAGCACTTTGTCTGTGAAAGCCTACTGAGCCTCAAGATGGGCTTCACAAGAAAATTACATGCATGAAATTAAGATTCCCCTAAATCTTAACAAATCTTAGCAAAGTCCACCTTCCACAGATGCACTAACACTGGGAGTGGCCAACACCACATCACCAGGCTGTCATTCCCTTAAGGGACAAGTCTTCAGGAGAGAGTCATACTGATCTTAGTTTTAACAAGTATTTCTTACTCCCTTTCCCCAACCCCTTCACTCCCCAAAAAAATTCATAAAAGTTAGAACTGATTGAAAACTTGAAATTATAAAGGCATAATCCATCAGCTCCCAGTCATTCCCATTAACAAGGAAGAATAGTAGAAGGCCTCTGGAAAGGAAAGTAATTCATTGATTATTCAACCTCAGTACTATTAATGCTGAAAGCAATGAATGAAGAAACTGACTTTAAGCCACTCTACCAATAAATTCGGTTGTTTTCAAGTAAAGAAAAAACAATTAGGTTCTATTAAAAGAGACATATGATTTCATTATTCTCAAAAATAGTTTGTCAGAGTTGAAAGAGGAGAGAAGGAAGAAATGAGTGAGGGATAGATTTGGCCGAGACACAGTCAGAGGGTGGTAGGAAGAAGCTCACAATGTCATGGAGGCAAAATAGACAACCAATGAAATGCTCCTAAATTTACAGCAGGCAAAATCTATTACCCACGCCCATCATGCTTCCTCTGGTACCTAAGTTGAGGGGACCTGGGCAGTTAGTAAATGTCTGCTGGGTGTGTTAATGAAAGATGAATGGATGAAAGGATGGATGGATGGATGGATGGAAGGATGCCCAGACAAGTGGTTACTGAATAAATGAGAAGATGACTAGATGGATGCACCAATGAGTGACTGAGAGAATGTAAGTCAATAAGTGAACAAGAGATCAGATGAATAAATGGATGGGAGCCAATAAATAAATAGAATAGATGGGTGGGTGGGTGGGCGGATGAGTGAATGGTTGAGTGAACCATTGAAAGGCAATGAACTAACTAACAAATGAATAAGTAAGCAAAGACCATGCCATCAGAGTCAAAACAAAACTAAGTCAAGTGCAGGTCATGTCATCACTTCTCTGAGGGCCTGGTCTTCTTCAGCAATGAAGGATGAACATAATCCTGTGAGTAGAAACAGTTGACTGAATGGGGACCCAGCTAGCTGGGTAACTCAACTCCTCCTCTCCTCTCTGCCTCCCCCTCCCCCACTTCCTTCTCCTCTCCAAAGGAAGGTGAATTTGGATGGTCAAAATATGCCCAGTTGACTTGGGTTTTACTGGCTCCTTTTCTTTCCTTTCTTTTCCTTTTCTGTCCTTTTCCCTGTTCTGTACTGTCCTGTCCTCTCCCAAAACCTTAAACCTACTGCACTCTGAAGCTGGGACGCCAATGGGGCCCTGCTTAAGAACTCCTCTGGACCCCCCTAACTTTAGAGTGACTATCAGTATTAACTCTTGTTGTTTCCTTCCCAGCCTGATGTCTTCCTTTTTCTTGGCCTCATTAAAGGGGCCATGCCTTGGCTACTTCTTAAACAGGCTTATTCAATGAATGCATGTTGCCTCACTCTAAGTGAGTACCTGCAAAGACCTTGGTCTAAAGGGCTCAAGGTCTCCCAGTGCATCCTGAGTCATCTGCAGTCATCCTGATGAGTATCTAGTCGCTGGATTCAGATGACTCTGGAGGAGAAGTGAGGCTGGTGACCTGCACAGCCCTCCCTGACTCAAAACAAAGACAAGTGCAAGTCATGTCATTATTTTTCTGATGGCATGGTCTTCTTCAGCAATGAAGGATGAACACAAAGTAAACAAACAGATAAATAGAAGAATAGATAGAAAACTCACAAAGGAAGAGGGAGAGAGGAGGGGGAAAAGAAGAGAAGACAAGACAAGGGGAAAGGAAAGAAGAAGAAAAGACAGCAGTAAAGTGTTTCCGGGGGAGAGGGGGGCATGATGTTTGGGAATCTCAGTCATCACAATTGGTGCTCCTCCAAGGAATATCTACAAACCTGGTTAGGTAAAGAGGTTTGTTTAATGGGAAGAACATTGTGTCTTCTTAGGAACCCCAAGTTTTCCACTTAGTGACATGTCAAGATGTAAATCATGGTGTTTCTCCTTCTGGGAACTATTCCTCTTCCAATGACTATCCCCATGATTGTGAGTCCCTAAACCTTCCTTGGTGCCTCAGTCAGCCCAGACTCAATTACCCAGCTCCCCCAGGCCCTGCCCTTTGGCATTCAGTTTGCTTAGCACATTCTCTGCTGGATCTCAGAACAAGTCTAATTATAGGACTTTCCAAAGAGTGGCTCCTGAGCCATCCCAAAGGGCTCAAACTTTACTAAGGCTCAGTCAAGAGCCGTGCCTGCGCATCTATTGGTCACACACCATAAAGAGCAAGACAGAGCTCACATGCCAAGACATACAGGTAATAATAGCTCAGGTCAGGAACTGTCCAGCAAGGACAGAGTGTAATAGAGCAAAGCCAGAAAGGGATTGGGACTGCTGTAGGGTCTGAGCCCTGGCAGGGACGCTCTCTAACTGCTAGCTTTGGGCAAAAGTTATTCCCACTTTGGGAGCCTCAGTTTTTAGTCTGAAAAATAGTGACAATAACCACCAAATTTTAAGAACTTTGAGTTATTAATCAATCATTACCGTGTGCCAAGTACTGTGCTGGTGTGGAGGACAGATATACACAGAATGAAGGGGTCCCTATACTGAAGGATCAGGCTCTCCTCCTTCCAAGTATCTCTTGGTTAAGGAAACATTCTCAAACTCCAGGCATCCTCTTGGGCTGCCCCCCACCATGCCTGGAATGCTCCCCCTTCTCAACTGCCCCTGTACTGGCTTCCTTCAAATTCCAGCTCAGATCTACCTTCTGCAAGAAGCCTTTCCTTCCCCCACCTCCAGTTCTAGTGCCTTCCTTTTATTGACTAACTCCCATTTTTATTCTGTCTCCATCTTGTCTGAACATACCTGTTTGCATGGTATCTCTCCCACTGTACTGTGAGTTCCTTGGGAGCCTTTCTTTGTATCTCCAGTGCTCAGCACAATATCTGGCATACAGTAAGTGTTTAATAAATGTTTGTTGTCTGATTGACTGACCAAATCACAAGATGTTGTATTTACTTGAGTAATATGTCCCTAACATTTGACTCCAGATTAATGAGGACTTCATTACAACCACAAAATTTGAGAGCTGGAAGGGACTACAGAAAAGAATCTGTATGAGTCCTACCTGGGCAGAGATAGGATGCGCTTTGCACACAGTCCATGAGCCTCCATGTAATGGAGGAGAATCCACAGACCTGGAGGCAACCTGTTCCACTGATGGACAGCTCCCATTGTGGGCAAGTTTTTCTCTACAATCTATGACCCTCAATCTGCCTTTCTGCTCCATCTCTTACAGTGCTCCCAGCTCTTTTCTCTTGGGCTAAGCAAGGTAAATGTAGATCCTGCTCCATAAGGCTGCCCTTTGGAAACTTGAAAATCATCATCACATCCTCTCAAGCCTTCTCTTTCCCATTTCTTTCAACCAATCCCCACAGGACATAATGTTCAGTCCTCCCACTGTCCAAGTCACCCTCCCTTAGACACCCTCTAGTTTGTTACTGTCTCTATCATTTAATGTATTCTTATTTATTTTGTTAAGCATTTCTCAACAATATCTGAATCTAGTTAGGGCTGCTGTGGGCTACAGCTACAAGTCTGACACCTCAGGTATAGCCTGTCACAGTTAGGAGCAGGTTCAACAGCTCCAAGTCTGTTTAGAATTAGAGGCATGGCTGGGACTGAGTATGGCTATTCACTAGGGCCAAGTTCAAGGACAGGCCTCTGCAGAGTCTGCTTCTCTCTTTATCTCCTAAATACTCCACCCCCACCACACCCCTCCCCTGTGAGTGAACTGATGCTGTATTATAAAACAAAGCTAACAGTGATCAAATGCTCCTCAAGGTTAGACTAGCCCATTTAAATAAAATTTATTTTCCTCTAAAATGTGTGGTCACACCCCAGTGTGATGTAAAATAAAAACAAAGATATGAATAATGGCCGGCACTGGCCCACTAACACTTCCTAAATCAGCTCTGGAGTTAAGGCATCTCTTAGTGTCTACTCCTGCCAACCAGACCCCTGCCACATCCCCCATCTATATTCCAGTCAAGTCTCCCCTTAGCACTGATCTCCTCTCCCAGTGCCAGGCTCAGATTTCAGGTCATAACCCCATGTGCCATCTTTGTGTTTGTCTGCCTCAGCAGTACCCACCAACCCTCAGAACTGGACTGACTCAGGACCCACCTTTGGACCCTCCTTCCCAGCCCTTCCATCCACACCCACCGAGTGAAGCATTAATACAACCACTGACTATTGGAACCATAGGGAACTTTGGAGATGCTCTTGTAAGTTCAACTCCCTACACTCATTCACTGTGCAACCTTGGGCCAGTCACTCAGCCTCTGAAACCTCCACTTGCTCATCTGGGAAATAGACAAAATCATCTTGTGTTGTCTCTCCCTGTTAGGATGTAAGCCCCTCAAGGAAAGGGACCGTCTGGTTTGCTTGTGGTTGTATATCCAGCATGTAACATAGTGCTATGCCAGACCCTTTAAAACATCTCATTTAATCCTCACCATAACACTGGAAGGGAAGTGCTATAATTATCTTCATTTTACAGTTGAGGAAACTGAGGCAGACGGAGGTTCGGTGACTCACCCAGGGTCACCGATCTAGGAAGTATCTGAGGCTGCATATGAACTCAGGTATTCCTGACTCCAGGCCCCCACTGCACTGTCTAGATGCTCAATCTACCTTCCTGCAAGATAATAGATATAAAAAATCTTTATAAGATTGACTTATCACAGAAGTGGAAACTGAAGTTAAGAGGGGCACAGAAACACTGTCAGATAAGAATCACAGGCTTTTGGAGCTGAGAGAGACCTCAGGGCTTAGCCACTACAGCCTGTACGTCAACCCCAAAAATGATCCTCTCTCCTCCACTCACAGACGTCTAGAAAGGGGACACTACTACATCCTGAGAACACCCATTCCACTGTCAAGAGGTTCTAATTATTCCCTTGAATGGAAATTATCAGCTCTGTAATTCCATCCTCCTTCTCCTCCTTCCCAAGTTGTTCCCAGTTTTGACCCCCAGGACCAAGAAGGACTTGACCCTCATCCCCCCAACAGCCTGTCAAATACATCAGACAAACATCATGTCCTCCACCCCCAGTCCCTAACCTTCTCTCCCCTAAGCTAAACATTGATCCTAGTGTGGTCTAGTCTCCAACTCCTTCATCGTCCTCTAGATCTTATCAATACTTAATGCCTCAGTGGCTCCACTGGAAATTAAGGCATCCCTTTGTGTCTGTTCCCTCTAATGAGGTCTCATCTTGTGTGGTTCATGTGCATATAAAATCCATTCAATTCTACAAATGTTTAGTAAGTGCCTACTGGGTACAAAGCCCTGTACTTTAACATATGAAAGCAAAAATGAGTAAGTCCCTGCCCTCAAGGAGCTTATGTTCAACTAGGGATGGGAAAGAGTAGGAGGAGCCCCTAGAGGACCATGTGTGAACAGCCTATGCTCTGTAGATCATCCCCTAAGGCTTTCCTCCTTTTCCATATGTAGCGGTGGGAGATAAAGGCTAAGGCAGGCAAAGACTTCATTCCACTCCAGGCTTCCTTCTTGACTCCTCATACTTTCTCGGCCATGCCACCAAAGGCTTCTCACCCTGCAAGTTCACTTCAGCCCTGGACTTCTCTACCTCTGTGGTCCTTTCCCCTCCTTGACTGGTTCCTCCCAGGATTTTCATCTTAAGGAAAGGGTCCAGCTCAGCTGTGTCTTCATTCCACTCTGGGCTCCACTCCTGAATCTCTGGACTTTCTCTGCCATGACCTTGCATGGCTACCCTCTCCTCCCCCCACACTCCCCCCACTTCTCCTTAGCTTCCTTTTATCTGCTATCTTCCCCAATTAGAATATAAGCTCCTTGTGGACAAGGATTGTCTTTCTTTCCATTTGCATTTTTGTTTCAGCACTTAGCACAGTGTCTGGCACATGGTAAGTGTGTAATAAATGCTTTCTGACTTGATTTGACTTGATACAGTATTCAGTCAGCTTTAAAGAGCTCACAACCTGGTGCGAGGAAAAGACCAGAACACACAAGTGTCCTCTTCAGACACTTTGCATATTCTCATTTCTATTCTAAAGTGCTATGAGAGCCAGTAATACTCCATCCTAGCCCCACGCCTCCGATATACTTGTGCTGTTAAAAAAATGGTGAATGTGAAGACTACAGAGAAACAAAGGATGATTTGTATAAACTGATACAAAGGGAAGTAAACAGAACAAGGAAAACCACAGAATTACTACAATAATGTCAAGAGAAAGAACAAAAACTGAATGCCACATAATTTTAATAACCACGCTAACTGCCCGTCCTTCTTTGCAAAAGTAGGAAGTGGGGGTTATGGATTTGGAATGCTATATACAGTGACAGAATCTAAATATTGCTTAGGTTTATTGACATTTTTTCTATTTAAATATGGATTATAAAAGGTGGCTTACAGGGAAAAGAATGGGAATATATTAAAATAGAAATATATAATATATATTTCATTAATGTGCTATAAAAACAGAAGGTGTTAACAACATTAAGATTTTTCTTAGTACTCCAGGGCTTATATTGAGAAAGAACCCATTTCTAACAAGGAAAATCAGAGAAGGTGTCCTGGACAAAGGGCCATCTAGGGTGGGCCTGATGCCTGTCTCATCTAGAAATGTGAGTGAGGGGCCTATCCTTATGTATGTGAATAACCCACTTGGTTTTCTCTATTCATGTTTTGACCTAGTTTTTGCTTTTTCTGTTCTGGAGAAGTGACCACTGTCCAAAGGCTGTTCTCACCATTGCTTACACAGTCTGGGCTTAAACAAGTATTATGATAAGCAGTAGTGAGGGGAGAGGTGGCATGGCAAGCAGTGTAATAAGAGAATTTTAGTATTGCCACCACTTTCTTGAAGCAAGTCACCTCACTGGTGAGAGCTTGCAGTTCAGGTAATTAACAGGTTAGTGAAAGAGGAATTTCTGGCTTGACTTTGTTTGCCCCTATTTTCTTAAACTGAGCCATCAGCACTCCAGGGCTAATGCTATCTGGTTAGTTCCTGCTCTGTAAAATTCCAGCTTGAGACAGCAGCTTTAGCTCCACTGTTTGCTGATCAGTTTGTTATTTTATCTTCCCTCTCCTCTTTTGCTGTTGGTTCTCTGATGGGTTCATCTTTCTCTTCCCCTTTGTCCTATGTAAAATTTCAACAGCTGATGTAGCTAAAGACTAATCAAAATTGCTAAAAGTGTAAGTCAGAACCTATGAGTTTTTGTATCCCGGGGGACTGTGCTTCAAGAACATAATACACCAATAACTAAACTGTCCCTGGTGTTAATAAGTATGATTGGCAACAACTCCTATCAGTGAATCCTGGGACAGTTTTTATGTTAGCAGGAATGATTTTTCTGGCTATTTAGGAGACCAAGGAGAGATAAATAGAAATTCTCACAAATGGAGTAAGTATGCTTTTAAAGGGAAATTTTTAATGAAGATAAACAGTATGTGGGTACAGACAAAATTTACTTTGGAAAAACCTTCTCTCTGAATATTTATATTCCTGCTCTAAAAGGGCCCCACTTGGGAGTCCAAATTCAGAAATAATGAGGATCTATGGATCCTTTTCAAGGACAATAGAGTGGATAGCTGGGGATTGGAAAGGAGGAAGAGTCAGAATTTTCATTTTTTTATAAAGAGAAGCTCTGACTGACTCCATGGAATGCCAAGAACAGACTGAGCCTGAACTTTGCACACAGGCTAGAATTAAGTGGAAGTGCATTGGAAAAGTCTGCACCTATAGTATTTAATTTTCCACAACTCTCATTACTTACCCCACCCACAAAGCACTCAGTATCAAGTTCTCCTCAGCTCTCTAACAATTTCAGGGCTGATCTGAGGTTCCACTTCATTTCCATTTTGTTACCAAGGTTCACAAAAAGGGAAAATGACAAATGCTAGAGAAGCTATGGGAAAATAGGTACATTGATGCTGGTAGAGTCAAGAAACTGGTCCAACCATTATGGAGAACAATTTGGAACTACGACTGAAAAGTTACTAAACTCTATGCTCTCTGTCCCAGGGCCACTATTGTGAAGCCTATCACCCCAAAAAAATGAGAAAAGGGAAAATCACATATAAAAATACTGATAGCAATTCTTTTTGTAATACTGCTGTTCGAATGAGAAGACTGGTGATCCTTGGCCCATCTTACCTGTCCTCTAAATGGGAATAATGGGGCAGCTCCCTCTCCTGAACAGGTCAGAATTCTCCAATGAGTCATGAGGACCAGATTAAGGGAGGCAGTTTTTGTCCATGAAAGTGGTTGGATCCCCTCCGATCCTAAATTTCTGGAAATGCTGGCAATGGGAAATTGTGTCATCCTTGGAACTAAGTTGAAGAACAGCTGGATAGAGGGGTGTTGGACTCAGGGTGTGACACCTAGGGGCATGCAATCTAACTAAATTGGACAAGAAGTGGTGACTGAGCTTCATCCCACTCTTCTGGACCTTGGGCTCTTTTCCTTTCTAATGAGCCATGAGGCAGCCTAAACTGGCTTTCTGCCTGAGGACAGAGCAGTCCAGGAGCCCCACCCACCCCCAACCTTTTCTGGAAAGAAAACCAGCCACTTACAATTTAGGGAAAAAAGTCAATAAAAAGCCTTATTCTGCCCATAGTTACAGACCAGGGCATGGAGAAGTACTGGCTGGCCCAAAGAGGTCTCATAAAAAAATTCCCATAGTCATCGAAGATGACAAATGGTCAGCCACTGGCCAATCTCTTGCATTTGGGGGAAAGACAGAAACTTCCTAATCTGCTAGCCTGCCATTGACCTCCGGTCAAAATGTGCTCCCTCCCCTGAAAGTGGTTAACTCCCAAAAGTCCCACTGAACCTTGGACAGGCATTCACTACTTAAACATCTTCCATGTTTAGGGAGACTCAAGAATGTTATTTTCACCTCATGATACCCATTCTTGGTCTTCACCAAAGAGCTGCATCTCCCCAGTGGTCCATATGCTCAACCTTTCCTGACCTGGCATCTTTCCTAGGGACTTGATGACTTACCCCATTGTCTTTGGTTCCCCTTAAATCCCTCCCGTCCTTGGGTAAAATTGTATCTTGACTCTGGACTTCAGCATTTGCTGAAGGTTTCCAGTGCCTAGAAGGTCCCAAGTATCACCCACAACAGATTTAGATCCCAGTAAGTCCCAGAAGAGTTGGTCAAAGTCAGAGGTTTCCTCTACTCTAGTGGGCATGTTCATTCAAACCTGTTCAGGACAGGGTAGGGTCTGTTTGCAGGAGTAAAGAGCAGAGGACCCTGGCTCTGGAGACAGAGGACCAGTGTGAATTCTAGCCCCAACCTGGGCAAATCATTTATCCACCTTGAGCTTTAACTCATCTAAGGAGGACTGGTCTCTCAAGCCTCTTTCAGTTCCAAATCCTGATGCAGAATATGGCTTGTGATCTGGTACAGCCCAGGGAAAAATCACTTGGAGGGAAAAGTAAAGAAACTGAGGTCACTCCTCTCTGGGTCTTTGTCACCTGTCACTTGTAAAAAATGGTTCCTTCCAGCTCCAAAGTCAAGTCATTAAACATTTACTAAGCCCCACAAACACAAAAAGACAGCCCCTGCCTTCAGAGGGCTTCCAATCAAATGGGGGAAGTTGAGAAGGGGGAGGAGGCATGTGGAGAAGATTGAAGTGAGAAGGGCCAGTTAGAAAATGAACAGATGACTGGCCCGTGCTTCCTCCTTAAATGGAGTCCTGACTGAAGACAGAGAGAAAACTAGCCCCCACAACTCTGGATTGCCATTCAGGGCCCTGCCCCCAGCACCACACAATCTCTCCTATCTGACTTCCATTAGTACCATGGACAGAGATGATGCTTAGGAAACAGTTCACCTCCCATTATGGGGGAAACCAGGTTTTCTTGGTCCTCTGGAATGCTTTTAAAATGTGTCTCAGTGTGAAGATCAGATGGACTGAGGCCAGTAGGGTCAGAGAGACCAGCCCTTCATTAATTTCTGGGGTGTGTCCCGGCATGATGTGCATGAGAAACCAGGAGGGAACATGTGGAAATTATCCAGAAAAGACAGGGAGAAGGTAGTGAGCAGCGTCTGTTCTTGCATGCCCCATATTTGTTGAGAGACAGTTGACCACAATCAACCCTAGAACCTCTGAACTAGAAGGAACCTCCAACATCTACCTGAGCCTCTTTGGTGATGGGGAGCTCACTCCCCATTGAGGTAGCCCAATCCACTGGATAGGCCTGCTTGTTCAGAAGTCCCAAACCTGTCTTTCTGCAGCATAACCTTGGCAGCTCATTCTCCCAGGCCAAGCAAATGCTAACCCTTCCCCCTCAACTCTTGAAGGCTGTTGTGCCTTTTGAAAACATTTAAATTCAGATGGCCCCAAGCAGGAGTCAGGAAAGCCCAAGTCACTGGCAAATATTGGCAGATATTCCCCCTAGGAGGTGGAAGGGGGGAAATGGGAAATTAAACCAATGGGAAAGAGATTTTTCTATTGTTAAGACAAGTGTCCACACAAGACTGAAATTAGGCTGCTGAGGAAGAAGCATTCCACCCACTGATTAGCTGACATCTTTTCCTCAAAGAAAGCACTTTGAGGAAGAAATGGACTTTGGAGGGTTGGAACCCATCCCAAAGCATCGAGTGCCAGGGCCAAGCGGACAGAGCATCCAATGCCAGCTAAATTACTGCGTTCCCTGCTGCCTGTAATGATGGCCTGACAGATGAGCATCAAAGGAAAGAAGAAACAGGCAAGCCCTACGATGAGGATGAGGGCTGGTGTTTGGAGCGGAGCTGAAGACTTATCCATAACCCAAGGACCCAAACCTAAGGCATGTCTGGGCACCCAGGTCTTCCTCACTCTCCCAGCCCCCCAGCCCAGCTTTGTTCCTGTTATCTTCCTCAGCCCCCATTCACCACCCCTCCATGTACCCTCCCATTGTGCCTTGGGCCTGGATCTTCCCATCCTCTGAGGCCCAGCTCATTTCACCTCCATGAAGCTTTTCATGACTAGCCTAACCTATACTCATTGCTCTTCTCTGACTTCTCGAATACCCGATACCTGTGCCCCCCCTGGTTTGGCCCTGATCACACCTGCCCTTGAGGTCCTCTTCTTATCTTGTCTTATCATTATTTTAGTTTAATTTTCCATATAAATTATCTCCTTTAGACTATGAAGTCCCTGAGGGTGGGGCCTGGGACTCCTCTTCTGCCCCCATCCCCATCCCAGACAATTCTCTGAGGGTTGCTCTGAGGCTCTCTCTCCTTTATCCTCTCCCCAGTCAGTCCTGCCTGGGGCAGCTCCTCAGTCTCTCTCATCATTTAGCCACAGTTTTATCTATAGGATGAGTTTAATTTGATTTAAAAAATAAACTGGTAAGAATGAGGACAGGCACCCCAAGAGGAAATGTCTGAAGGGCTTTGAACTTTCAAAAAGGAAATTCAAGGCTTCCTGATCATGAGAATTCAAGTTTAGCCTTGGCCTTAGGAAGCAGTGACCTCCAGTTACTAGTGATGCTCACATCGGATATCCATCCATCAGACCAGATGACCTCAGATGTCCCTTCTAAGGCTGAGATTTGGTGACTCGGGGTCATCTGCTGGCAGTTTACAATAAAATTCATCACGGTGTCTAGGCAGGCTGAAACAGCTTGGCCTTGGTCCAATGCAGTGGCCAGACCTCTCCCCACACAACCCACTCTTCCAGAGAAAAAGAAGTGATTCTCTCGGCTTCCTGGTGTTGACAGGACTCCCCTGCCTGCTCCTGGTCAGCCCTCAGAGGGTATCTGATCTAAGCTGTGCCTAACCACGATTCCTCAGGGGTGCTTCTCTAGCTTATAACCTTGAGTGATGGAGAACTCGCTACCTGCCTACTGTCCTCTAACTCCTCCAGCCTGAATGAATGAATGAAATGAATGAGCAATTATTTAGTACATATCCTATGCAAAGCACCCTGCTAAGTACTGGGGACATAAATAAAAGAACAGACAGTTCTTGCCCTCAAAAACCTTCCATTCTCCTAGGGAAGTAAGACAGCACGTCACATCACAGCGGGGACCAGCCTGTTGTCCTTAAGGTTCATCTGTTTCATGTCATTTCCACCGATCAATCAACAGGTAGGTCAAGGGGAAGGGAATCAGCATTTACTAAGTACCTACTGTGTGCCAGATACCAGCTGAATGCTTTACAATTATATCTCATTTTATCCTCACAACCACCTTGAGATAGGTGCTATTACTGTCCCCATTTTACAGCTAAGGAAATTGAGGCAGAGCTAAGTGCCTTGCCCAGGGTGACCCAGCTGAATTTGGATTCATATCTTCCTGACTCCAGGCCCAGCACTGTAAGGCCCTGGATATCAATGAATCTGTATAGGACTATACTGCAGCAATCTGTGGGAAACCATGTTGTGTATGAGGAGTCAGAAAAGGATTCTGTTACGTTTTCCCTGACTGTATTTCTTTGCTAGAGATGGTGCAGCATAGCACATGGTGAACCAATCTTGAAGTCTTCCAGACCCAAGTTCAAGACCCACCTGTGACACAAACTGACACTGGAAATGGGACCGAGTCATCACCATTCTCGGTGCTCCAGACCAGAAATGGCTGGGGTTGTGGCTTCCAACATTCCAACTTGAACCAGGTCAAGACATCTTTGGGAAATATTGAACAAAATAAATGGAAATATAGCAAAACACAGCATTAATATGTCAACAGATGGCCCCCAGGGGACCCATCCCACACAAAAGCCAAGAAGAGGAGCCCTGAGTTGGTTGGTCCTTGTCCACTTCAGCCCCATCAGAGAGGTTCCACATTCAGGCCCCGCTCAGCAACAGACAAGGCTAAAACCTGAAGACCACCCCCACAAAAAAAAAGAGAATTGATCTCCTCTCTGGCTCTTGGCTGGCCCCATGGGGTAGAACTAAGAGCCGCAGACCCAAGTTACAAAAAGATGAATTGTGACCTAACAAGAGGAAAGCCTCCTTGTCAATTTGAGTCACTTAACAGTGGGATAGGGTTACATGGAGAGAGAGAGAGAGAGAGAGAGAGAGAGAGAGAGAGAGAGAGAGAGAGGGAGAGAGGGAGAGAGTGTGTGTGCGTGCGCACGCGAGTACATGCCGGTGTCCATCTTAACTGGGCAAGTCTCCAAGTCTGGGCATGACTCCAGGGTAATTTGCTGCCTCCCAAAGCTACCTCTCTCCTACACAGTCACTGAGTCCAGACATGCCCCTCTTCTTTGCTCATGCACTTAATTGTCTGGGTCTCAGCCACTGCCTCCATCTGCTTAGAAAGTGCCTAGCACACAGTAGGCACTTAGTAAGTGCCTGTGCTTGATGGGAATATCTAAGCTGGTGAGAACGGGACAGCAGGGTCTCTCAACTTTGGAGTCATTCGCTGGACTAGCACCTAAAAGCACCTGAAGACTCCAGGCTGCAAGCCAGGCCTGGTGTCTCCGGCAGCTGCAAGGGATGCTCTCCAAAGCCCTAGAGGCTCTCTTCCTCCCTGCACTCTCCCACCATTTGCCCAGGAACAAGGAAGAGGGAGCAAGTGGGGACCAGGGCACCAAGGGTCTGCTTTCCTCAGTGGGTGGGCCTGAGTCGGGGGAGGGACATCCCTGGGATGATCAGAGGTCTGAGAGCCAACATAAACCTCAGCGCTGGAGAAGAGAAGAGGTTCCTTCACAGGCCCCCAAAACACAGAAAAGTCAGATGTTGGCGTTCCTTGCCTGGCTGAGTGCTCCCTCTAGCGTCCAAACCAAGAAAATACAAGCATTGGTCAATTCTGAAAAACAGACCTAAAGACACATACAAACCCATGCAACACATCTGGGCTAAGGAAAGAATCCCCGCTCTTTTTAAGGAATGCGATTTAAACCAACACACCTCGAGTTGTCTACGTACTCTCAGCATCGAGCACAGGGCCCAAATCCTCCTTTGGGGGCTTCCTACCCATATGACCCTGGTCAAGTGGCCCCCTCTTGGAGCCTCAGCACTGATGTTGCAGGGTTGTTGGGGGACTAAGAAAATATATGAAGAGTGCTGCAAACTGTAAAGTACCATTCAAATGCTAGCAGTTAGTATCACTGTTCAGTCACGTCCAACTTTGTGACTCCACCTGAGGTTTTCTTGGCAGAGAGACCGGTTTGTCAATCCCCATTCCAGCAAGCGGGTTAGGAAGATGAGTCTTCCCGACCCCAGGCCCAGCCCTCTATCGTGCCACCTGGTCGTCCTATTAGTACTGCTATACAAACATGAAATGATTGATGGTATTTGCCCTCCAGGATCTTATGGTCCCCCCTGGGGGTACATGAATCACAAAAAAAGTAAAACTAGAAGGGGGAGCCTCCAGGGAGGCAAGCTGCCTTTGGGAGGGGGGCATCCAGAAGATTCCAACACTGACCCTTTAAGAAAAAATCAGTAGCAGTAACAAAAGGGAGGCAGCTGGGTGGTCCAGTGAATAGAGCACCTGCCCTAAAGTCAGCAGGACCCGAGTTCAAATCCAGCCTCAGATACTTAGCTGTGTGACCCTGGGCAAGTCATTTCACTAACCCTATGCTGGCAAGTCCAAGGACCACAGCAAGTCTGACTGCGACTACGGATCCTCAGTGTTGCAGCAGATAAAAGGAACACTAAGACCAAACTTCAAATCCGGCCTCAACACTTCCAAACATATGACCTTCCGGGAAAGCACTTAACCCGGCTGCCTCTCTTTGCTCAGCTGTAAAATAGGGCTAACAGCACCAATCTCCCAACGTTGTGAAATGCTTAACACAGTGCCTGCACAAAGTCATCCTTGAGAAGTTATTATTCCTTTCCCCCTTCCCTAATTGATATCCCTGCTTTGAGTCTCCCTACTTTCCAATAATACACCCTAATAAATATTCCTAGAATGCAGATTACACCAGGTCACTCTCCTGCTCACACAACTTGAGTGGCTCCCCAGTGCTCTAGGATAAAAATACGAGCTGGTCAGCCTGGCACCTCATGTTCTCCAGGTCCATTCATGGTCCCTGGCAATCTCGTCACCTGCCTGCCTGTTATGCTCTCTCTCTCCCATTCCCCCAAGGCTCAGTTCCCTTCTGGGAGGGCAACCCTGAGTACCCTGCTCACCACTTTCTCATCCCCCAGTGCCCAGCACAAAGAAGGTGCTCTCAAGAGTTCAGCAGTGCATTCGGGTGGGTCATGGCCAGCACAACCCACCCACATAGCAGGTTTTCCACCACGGCCCAGGCCCAGCAGGAGAAGGTGGGGGAACATGAACTGACCCCACGCAGCAGCTGCTTGGGAGGCAAGACATCTGCCCAAGGGAAGACAAGGAGGAGTAAAGAATGTTTCTTTTTTATTTTCAAAGCTTCTAAGGGGGTATTACAAACAATGGAGAATTTAAAAAAGAAACATCAAAAGCTATTTTTTTAAAGTAACTGAATGATCCTTTAAAATAAAAATCTGAGATTAAACAATGGCGAATGCTAACCAATTAAATCTTTTGAAGATGAAAAATACGAGCTTTGCCTCATTTGCTAACCGGCTACCAGCAGCAGGGCACCAATAGTCTTTGAGGTGTCGGTGGAGTGTGATGGCAGACGCAGACTGTGTGTGGCACCAGGAGAGCTCAGCAGTGACCACCACACACAATCCACAAGGGAGCCATCCTCCCACCAGCAGACAATGATGCTGTCCTTCCCACTGCTGCCAACTCAGCATTTCAATGAACGTAAGAATAAAGTGGCAACAAAAATCCAAATCCTGACTTTATTTTTTAATATAAAAAATGCAGTTCTGGAAACCCCCCCTCCTCTTGCCCTAACATAATGCTTTACTTCTTAAAAATAAAAATAAAGTCCTAATTCTATATACATCACATGTACCATACAAAAAGGTATCCAAAGTTTCTATTGCTACCAAAGGGTTCTAAAGTAAAACGTGTTACAGAAATCCCCTCATTGTAAACAAAAGATTACAAGGTACAAAACCCAATTACACACAAGCCACCGGGTCCTTTTCAACAACAATTGTGATACAAGTTTCTCCCACAGCAAGTTGAACGCTCATGTGCCTGTATAAAAATGCATATCAATAGACTTTTTCAAATTTATTTTTCATTATAAAGCAAATTAATACTTTCTACAATAAATAAATCACAGGGCGGCACACCTAGAAAAAAAATAAAAGTCACTGGGAGATGGATGGGAGGAGATTCTGAAGGGAACTGAATGAGAAAAAGATCGGGGAAAACTATCGGGCTCAGAGCCACCCTGACCCAAAGCACGCCAGAGACCAAGGAGCTCCCTGAGCCCTTCTGGGCAGCAATGGAGTGTTTTTGGTGATCTGCAAGTGATGTACATAGCATAAATTTACTCTCCACCCCTTTCCACAGAGGACCCTTCAAAATAAGGTCATTTTCTTAAAATACACTTTTTTGTCATTGTAAATTTACATCAGTCTTATTAAATAAGTGGTACTCTGTGCAAAGAGGATGATTTACAAAAATTATTAAAACATTCAGAAGTCTTTAAAAAAAAAAAGCCACAGACCCAGGAAAGTAAGAGAAGCAGCACCATTGTAGGCCCGAGGATTGAAGCCGACGGACGCCTGGGATGTCACTGGGATCTCGGGGTGGACAGGGCCGCAAAGTGGTGCTTAGGTACCCAATTTCAGGTAGAAAACATGGAAGTAAAACCACCCCCACCCCCCAGCTGGGGACAAAGAAAGAATGAAAGAACTCCTACTGAAAACCAGAATAAGTTAAGTTCTGAACAATATACACCTATGTACAGCGGTTTAGGGACACTATGGACAAAGACACTAGGAGCAGGGTTGTGATAGCTCCTCCCGGCAGCAACGCAATGATACAATCATTAATCAATGGGGCAATGGCAAGCGGAGAGCGCGCATAGCGGAGAGCAGCGCTCAGCCATGGCATCCATCAATGATTACGGAGCTAGATCTTCAGGACATTCCTTTGGAAGAAGAGAGTCCAAGCCCCCTGAGGCCTGCTCGGGGTCACGGCTGTGCCGGGCGTCTAGTCAATGTCGCTGAAGTCACTGACTGGATCGCCGTGGACGCGGCTCAGGTGGTTGGTGGCGCGATCAAAGGCAATCCTCACAGCTTTGCGAATACTGGAGTTCCGGCCTTCCATCATTTTCAACTTGTCTATTGTCTCATCAATTCCAAGGGGGACCATTTTGGATTTGGGAAGCCACTGCCTGTAGAAAAGAAAGAGAAGGCAGATTCAGGGTCGGGGACAAGGGTTCTCCCAAGACTCAATGGGGGCAGAGGCGCTCCGTGACTGATGCTAGTCATGGCTAGCCTGCCTCCAAGTTTCTGCCTATTCTGTGGCAAGTGCACATGAAGGGCTTCCTTGACAAGTTTCGGTCCATCACACGAAGGCCTGGCGGGAATGCATTCAGATCACTCACAAAATTTAAAACTCTTTCCAATTGTACTTTACTGATAAACCCTTGTATCTCATGCGGCGTGTGATTCCATGCCTCCCCCCACCCTCAAACACAACACTACCTCAGAGTACTTCGTTAATGCCTCCCTTGAGGAATAAAACCCTTCTCTGCAGACCTACATCCAATGAGATATTTAGAAAGGAATGTCTTGAAAGAAAGGCTGAGTGTCCTACCACACAGACTCACAGCCACAGCCTGGGAGCTAGCTCCCCATCGCCAGAATCCAGCACCAGACAGGGCTAGCTAGCCCTTGTATCTACACACCCACATGGCCTTTCAAAAGGCAAACTCACCAACTCCTTTTATTGTCAAAAAACAACACTAAGAAGAGTTTCTCATCGGCCTTGGTCTGCATCTGCTCTCCGACCTTGAGCACGTCCAGGGGAGGGGCTGGAATGGTGACACCGTTGTGATGGCCGGCCACACGGGGCATCTGGGGGTCAATGATCTGGAGAGAGGAAGAGCAGGAAAATGAGATGAGAGGATGCAGCTCAGCATTGCCCTGGGCCCTCCTCCTGCATATGTAGGGGTAGGGGCTGATTCTGGGGCCACACAAGAGGTGTCCAGTGATTTTTAAAAAGAGAAAGTGAGAAAGAAATGGGATCTGACATGCCCACAACTCCACCAGGGAGCTGGGCACCTTGGGAACATCCCCTGTGCCTGGGGCAGTCGCCATCACAACCAGTCCGCTGCACAAGGCCCTCCTCACCTCCTGCCTGCACTCCCACGGCACCAACAGTGACTCTGCCTGCCTCGGAGCCAGCCGCCCTCTGTTCAGTCAGCTCCATCTGACCTGAGCCCCATGACTGCCCCTCCCCGCTGTCCCATTCTGGCCTACTGGCTGCTCCTCACATAGAGCCCTCCACCTGCATGGCATGCTCCCCCTCTCAACATTCTCCAGGATGCTCCTCCCAGCTCCCAGGTTCCTAATGCCCCCCCCAACACCTTCCTCCCGATTTGTACATTGTCTCCTCCTTAATGCCTACGCACAGAGTGCTTGACGTACAGTAGATAAATGAACATGTGTTCTAAACATGCCCATTACTAAGAACCACAACCAAGTTGTTTCTTTTTGTGAGATTATGGAAAGGGTCACACCATTTCCAGCCTTAACTGATTTTAAAACAACCCAAAGTGCAGGCCTGTGCAAAAGCAACCAGGCTGTGAGATCCCATGGCCACCCCTGTAACATGAGCAGATTTCCCTGGGAGAACACAGTCCAATGCCCATTCTACAGGGTGGGAGGCTGAGGCCCGAGGGCCCCCACTTACCAGAGCAGGGTAGGAGGGGTATCCACTACATTTGGCCCACACCACTTTCAGAGGCTCCAGGACAGAAGTTGCTGCATCAGTCGAAATCCACATGCTATTCTGGCCAACTTCTAAGCAGGGAGAAGAAAAGTGACAAAAACGCCATGAGAAACAGATGCCCCAGAGAGTGCCAGCCCACCCCCACCCTTCATGCAGAACACAAGGGCGGACTTCAAATCACAATCCAGGCCAGAAGCCGCACATAAGACAGGCCGGGGCTCTCTGCGCCCCAACGCACCCCAGCAAGTGCTGACTTAGCAGAACGGGGACAGAAGACAAGAGGAGACAAAAGCCCCTGCACAGATGGCTTCTAGGAGCTCCCACACGGGCACACAGTAGGCCCAGAATCCCCCAACATCACCTGAGCACCTCCCCGTACTCCCATACTGCTGCCAGCTCTATTCCGGGAGTCACACCCAAGGTGACTGCCACTGTCTCAACCTCCCAGCAAGGGACATCCACACACACCCAGAAATCCCGGGTCACATGCATGGTTCCCACATCACATCATCTCCACCCAAGGCTCCCAGAGGCAAAGTGGATCCTTTTATTCCAATGACAAAACTTCTGAAGAGTCCATGAGAAAGGAAAAAGAGACAAGGACAAGAGACAGCCCCTCCTGGCCTTTGCAGGCCCCCAAAGAAGGAGGTGTCCTTTCCAGGCCAGGGCCAGCCCACACACCACTGCCAGGACAGCTGGAGAAGGGTTATACGCCTCAGGAGTAGTCATGTGAAACAAGGACCAGTCTGCAGAGAGCTAAAGGCACCAAAACAAGAGTCTCAACTCTATCTACCCCTAACTTCTGGAGGAGCACCATGACAGTACAACCTCAACCGGGGAGGGAAGGCTTGACTAAAGGCCTTCTGGCCATCCAGCTGAAAGGAAATGCCATCAAAATAAAGGAATCAGCTCCACAAAGTAGTCAGCCAGACTATGAACCAGGTCCAGTGGAGAGCCACCAAGGACACAAAGTCAGTCTTCCTGGTCCTGGGGGGGGGGGGGGGGG
>CM053770.1:244012105-244054159 GCA_028658325.1 Potorous gilbertii | reverse complement strand
GACCAAGTCCCACAAGTGGCCGGGGCTCTCCCAGGGACATGGTGGCTGCCACTATCGGGCCCCTGGGGAGGATACCACCTTGATGGGCTGGGGATCAGACTGATGTGAGGCACCTCAGGATTATTGAAGGCTTTTGGTGGCTTTTATCTTTCAAGGAAACCATGACAAATTCTGATGCAGAAATGGATGAAACCATGTAGAAAGAGAGCCTAAGGGCAGAGCTTTGCTCCACGGAATGAACACCCAGAAATCTGCTCCAAGGCACTCACTTTGCAGTCTCTCTACTTCAGAGGACACTGGGATGTGACAGTAAAGGTATGGTCCACCATACCATCTCCTTGGGAGAACCAGCCTGTTCTCTGATACTCTGCCCAATACATGGTAGGACACGGTTTTACCAAGCCATGTAGGAGAGAAGGCACATGAGGTAGCAGGGTCGCTATCTCAAGTGCCCCTTTTCAGTGGTGGTCCTGGCGTGGCAGCCTACTTGCCATTTTGGTGCACTAGCTATCCTTCCAAAAGGGAAGCCCCCTCTTCCTTCTCCCTTGGGGCCATTTTTAGCATAGATTTCCCAGAATGAATGCCTGGAACTGGCTGGTAGCTGCCCCACTCCCCTTCGAGTCTCCCTTGACACCACTTCTAGGTGTTCCCCCAGCACCCGGAGGATGGTGGGGTTACTGTGTTGACCCAAAGTGAAAATTGTTGGTTACAAAGATCCCAGCACATCCTTACAATTTTCCTTCTGATTTTCCTCTCTATTCTCGTCCTCAAATGTCATCTGGGTGATCCTGCTTAGTTGTTTCTCTCACCACATTTTCTTTCAACAATGTCTCTGTGTTGTGCGGAGATGCTACCCATGATCATCCCTGATCTGCAAGACTCTGAACAAGTTTATACTCAAAACTTTGGTCTGCCATCTCTCTGTGCCTGGCAACTAAACCCACAGTGCTCTGACAAAGGCACTGTTAAAAGCTTTCACCTTTTGGTGATGTATACTGGTTAAACTTTGGAACAAAATTATTACCAGTCTGTCCTTTTCTCAACAACTTGTTCAAGAGGTCGGGACTGAACTACTTCAGTTGCACATCTTTTTTTATTTCTACTCTACTTTTGTACTCATTTCAATCTCTGCTCTAATGAGTCAGCAGTCTGACAACAGAACTAACAACAGGTTTTCTATTTGTCGGAAGTTATACTCCCTCTCCTTCTGATACTGAGGGGTTCCCCTTCAGAATATCCCAGACCTCTCCATCAACTCTCATGAAGATGCAGAGGCTTCGAGATTTTCCTTGGCTGCTCTCTCATGGCTGATCAATGTTTTCCTATGTATTTCTCACCATTTGCACCTTCCTATTGAAGACCCTGAGCATCAAAGTCTCTGCTTATGACCTGAGAGGACATTACTAACTTCTTCATGGACTTTCTCTACTACAGGACCAGCTAATGGAGAAGCTGCCTTTGTTTTGGTGATTTTTTTTTCTCCCAAACACATATTACCAGCAGCAATGCAACAGGAGATGACCAAAATAACCCATGAAATGATATTTCTTGCTCCCTTTGGAAGTTCAAAACCAGCTGGCCTGACTACTATGCTCCTCTTTCCAAGAACAACTCTGGAGCAATTCTTCCACTTCTATGCAACTTGTTTTTAACCTCTGATCTCCCTCAGAGCAAAAATGTCAAGAGATGGGACTAAGGCTGCCCCCTCACTGAGAGCACCAGCAGCCCCTTGGCCTCCACCACTGGGGTGTACAAGGTGTTCCAAAAGGACCAGCACCTCCAGTGTAAGGGTTACCCAGCCTTTCTCAGGACTACTCAGGAACCTTTGGTATCTTCCTTTACCCAGCTCTCACTTGTGGAACCAAGAAGCTGAAGCATCCACAGCAGCCACACCCCAGTAAACCGTCTCGACAGATGGGTTAAACCAGTTTGGAGGTAACCAACAAGCCTTAGACCCACCAGAGAGTTAGGAGGGTGTCTACCTCAAGCATGTGAAGACTTGCCCCAGCAGGATGGGTGGATGAGAAAAACGTTCCAATGGCCATCAAGATGACTGAAACAAGTGCTATGGGGTGCTTAGAGCTTGGTCAGACATGAAAGAACTCCAAAGTCAGGCACTGCAACCAGGCCACTGACAGTCTTCCTGACTTTTGTCTTCCCTCTGGACTTTGATGGTTCTGGGGAAGTGAGGCATGCCTCACTGAGATCGAACCATCACCCTCTGACGTCATTGAAGTCTTCAGAACTGAAGGACAAACAACAAAACCAGAAGCAGAAGGGCCCAAGGTCCACCCAGGGTCCATCTAGGCAGCTTTCTAGTGATGCGCTCCAGCCGTCTTCCTCTCTGGCCTTCACTAATGCCAACCCATGTATCTGCCATGAGATCCTCTGTCCCCCCAGGCCTTCCTCTTTCCCCACCAGCATCTTTCAGAGGCCAGCCCAAATTCCACTTTCTTCATGAACCCCTGACCACTCCAACCTAAAGTTATCTCAATCACCTAAATCCCAAGAATCAGCATCATCTACCACTAAAGTGACACCAGAAAACATGACTTTTCTTCTCCACAACCAGAATTATCATCACTACCAGCGGCAGCAGGCCTTGAATGAGCACCTTCTTCATGCCAGGCATCGTGCAAAATACATGACCCCTTGTCCTCACGGAACTAACATTCTAATGGAGGAGATGACATACCAACTGGCAGTGAGGGACCAGGCAGGATCTGAGCTGAATGGGGGACAGCCACGGGAAGAGGACAGAGAAAAGGCAGCCCATTGGCAGAATACATGGAGGAGGCTCCAACGTAAGATGACCTTTAAAAGTCAAATAGCATTTTCTATTTGATCCTGGAGATAGAAGGGAGTCTCTAGAATCAATAAGTAGGGGTGTGATGAGGTAAGAGCTGTACGTTAGAAAGTTAACTGCGAGTTGAGGACAGACTGAAGTGGGGAGAAACTGAGGCAGAGAAACCGGAAGACTCCCCTGAGAGTCCAGGTATGAGGCAACAGGGGCCTACAAAAGGTGGCATGAGATGTCCTGGGATGGAAACAAGACTTATCTGGGTACATGGAGTGAGGAAGAGTGAGAAGCCAAGGATCTCTGGAAACTGAGACTGGGGCTCAGAGGATGGTGCTGCCTTTGAGGACAAAACAAGAGGGTTTGCAGCGAAAAGAGTTCAGTTCTGGACATACCAAGTTTGAGATGACTATGTCACACAGGGAGCTGCAGAGGTGAGAGACTAGAGGCTGAGAAAGAGACCAGGCCAGACAAGGGGACCTGAGAACCATCCGCAGAGAAATGATAACCTCATGGACAGGTACAGCCAGCAAGTACAATGGTCCAGAGGAAGAGAAGAGAGCCCAGGAAAGTCAGGGAGCTCCCTCAGCAGGCATAAACAAAGGTAAGCTGAGAGCAGTCATGCTGGGGAGAGGGAGCATCCCAGCCAGAGTGAGAGCTCTTTAAACAGCCTTGCTGCTTTGTCTAGCTCTGAGCGAAGCGGGGATCAGGACCCATCTCACACAGCCAGGTGCCCACCTCTGCCAAACAGGAGGCATGTTCTGCTCTTCCCTGGGAATCAGCCCAACCCCTGGAGGGAGCCAGTCCCCAGGGCGGGGCTCACTGGGGGCACCTGGTCCCTGCTCCCTCAGCCCATCTGTTGTCTCCTCAGGCTTCTGGGTCACTGTCACTACTTAGCTATCTCGTGCCACACATCTCGTACAGCACATCCCAGGCGGGTTGTCAAAGCATCGGCCATTTCTCAGTGCAGTGGGCTGCAAGCTACTTTTGGGTACAGCCTTGGCAAGAGGCACTCTGAGTCTCTCTCATGGTGTTGACTCAAAGCTTTCCCTGCCATGCTTAGACCGATTCACAGTTCTGCCCCAGGGGCAGCCTTTCTGCCATCTTGGCCAACAATGTAGGATGGGACATCGAGCCCCAACCTCCTTACTCAGCAGTCTCTACTCAAAGAACAAAGACTCCAATATAGATGGAAGACAACATATGAAATATTTCCCCTGCAAAGGAAGCCAGGAATGGAAGTTGGCAAAGCTGCTCAAGTCTTTTGTCAGCCCTGGAGACAGACACAATCTCTACTATTCTGAAAACTGACCTTGCTGCCTTGTCATGAAGCGGGTACCAGGGCCTCTTCTATTTCCCCCATTCACTAGCAGGTGCTAGGAGAGCCACAGGCATGTGGGTTGTCATTCACTCCTCTCCAGCAGGACATCCCTGGCACCTGATCCCAAGTGAGAAAGGAGCCAAGGAGTACAACAGAGGATGGCACAGAAGCTCAACTCTGGTGACAGGAAAATACTCAATGCAAAGACTAAGTCTGGTAGAAAGCAATTACCTTATAATGAAAAGATGAACATTTTAAAATTTAAAACTATTGCTAAATAAAATTCATGCAGCCAGCAAGAAAAAAAAAGAGATGGGGGAAGGAGGTGTTATGTTAAATAATGTGGCAAAATTCTGATAATCAAAATCTATAGGGAACTGACACATGTATTGGCCCACTAACCATAACCCAACAGATAAATCAACAAAGGAGATGACATTTTCCAAAGAAGTACAAACTAATACAAAGTAGAAAATGTTCAAATCCTTTTTTTTATTAGCAAAATGAGAATTAAAAAAGGCTTCGTCTCTAGTCCATAAAGCTAAGCTAGCAAAGCTGCTAGAAGAATTCTAGCATTCTTGGGAGCCACTCATCTATTTCTTGTTTTTAAGAAAGAGAAAAGTCTGGGTACTCTCAGCACCTACAGGTAGAGTCCTCTGGAAATCACCTGGCATTTCAAAGTCAGAAATAATTTTCTCTTTGTGTTTTTCACGAGCAACCAAAAATCAGAAAGGTAGCGTGCAAGGAGCACTAACATTTTCTTTGCTCTAGATCCCAGGCATGTTTGTTTCCAGGTGAAGAGAAAACATCAGTGGCTCAAGTCTTACCGTGCCCCCCTTGCTGGGCCACCTCAGGACCTGGACAAGCCCACAAGTTCTCCAAGGACTTCCTCACTAGACAGGAACTAAGAATGCAGGAGTCAACAACCCTCAAGTCTTGAGCAAGCCAATCCGTAAAGAACACATGGGCAGGGGTGGCATTCAAAAATCCCCCTCACCGCCACACTTTAAAACAATCCTCATCTTACATGTCCAAATCTAAGCTTCTTGGCATCAAAGAGATGTCAATTCCCTGATCACATGCCCAGGATTCAGAATGAAGGAGGTGGCCATTCAGATTGAGCATCCCTTCTCTCTCCCTCCCTCAGAGAGGCTGGAGACTAGCCTAGGCAAACACACAGAAGGAAACCATCAACTTGATGCAGCACAGGTACAATACATACCTGTTATTTTAAAAATATTATTTTCAGAGATGCTTGTGGATACACTGGGCACCCACGTCACACTAGACACCAGGAATAAAGCCATTTCCCCCCACCCACGTTAGTTCTCCTTCCGTGATCCTGGTTTAACAAGTGAAGGGTGAGTACGGCACAGAATGCTCTCCATACAAGTGACCACACTGGCCCTCACCCAATGGACAAGAGTCAGAGATTGCAAGGAAAACGCAACTCTGAACTACTGATGAGCTTCTGAAGCTATCCAAGAGAAAGGGGATTTTGGTGAGGAAGCGGACAGCAGAGAAACGGTGCCAGACCAAAAAGACAAATGGAGCAAATTTGACTTGGGTCAAGTCAAATCAGAGCAGGGTTTTCTCAACCCAGGGTGTCATTCTCAAGAATGTGCAAAAAGGCTGAGTTTGCCCCAAGGCCTGGCCCTCAAATGGGGATAGAAAGAAGGGCCCTCAAGTGGAGCATGGACACCACCAGCTCGGCAGCACACAAACAAATGAACCACGCCATAGAAAAGTACAAATTGGCTGGATTCTGAGACAATGGGAAGGCTGGCAGGCCCTGTGATGGCTCTCAGGAGGCTGAGCAAGCCAGCGACCAGACCAAAAGCTAAACAGGCCTCCCCCTATAAGCCGTGAGGCAGAAATCTAAGGGGAAGAGCAAACAGAGTGACAACTTGGCCTGACCCTACCTCTATACCTAGAGGTAACATACCTCTTAAGGAAAAAAGCTTCTCTGGGACAAGGACTGAGTTAACATAGCAAGAAAGATGCCAAAAACTTTAAAGAAAAGCCTCAATAAAAAGTTTTCAAAATATACAAAAAGCCTTAAAGAGGCTAAGGTGGGAATATATCTTTGCCCCCACCAAAATTTTCAATCTTCTGCCAGGATTATTATGATGGATTAGGGGAATGCTCATCTTTATTTCAACATTTGGTCAAGTCTCCTAGAATACACTAATGGACCAAGGAATGAAGTGTGGACAGGATGGTGGGAATGGGGGCTGGCTATGCAACCCACTGCCAGCAGCGACGACCAGTGGCTCACAGTAGTCCCCGCTCCATCACGTTTTTTAGAGACACAGATAAAACCACGCAAAGTGTGCTCTTCAAACAAAGTTTGAGAAGGACGATCAGTCACATGCCTGACCAAACCAGGCTAGGAACCTCAGACGCAGACAAGGCTGGTCCCAGGTCTGTCATCCAACCAGTAGCTGAATCCTGCAGCCTTGCCTTCATTGCAGACTTCTGGGGAAGGCGAGGGCCAGCAATACCCCCCGAATGAAGAAAGAAGCACACAGTGCTCAACAGATGGACCCAAACCAGCACCAATTTGAAGGGCTCAGAGCACAGAACAGCATTTAGTTTTAAAAAACCAAGTCCATAGGTTCTTCTGTGATTCCCTAACACTCCCAGCTTCTCAGGCTGCCACCAACTTCTCCTAGACACTGTTCTGGTTCTGCTCCCAGTTCCCCGACCCTCCGTGTTTGAGTCCTGCCAGGTATCTCTGAAGTTGTTCCTTTCACCATTTCTTATGGCCTCAATAGTTTTAAGAGGTAATCAATCATCAGAGGCAGAAGTTGAGTCTCCAGGAGCCGGCTGGGTGATTCAAAATTCAGCTAGCTAAGGTGATAGAGAAAGAAGCACATCACGAACCAGTCATTTTTAAAGATTGGTATCTCTCAGCTTCAAAACCCAGGCTGTGCCTCTGTCCCAGATACCCAAGGAGGCCCCTAGACACCAAAGGATTTATAGCAAGGGTTCTATGATAGCAAAGAACTGGAAACAAAGATGGTGTCCATCAAAGGGGGAACAGCCAAAGAAACTGGAATGTGAATGTGATGGAACTTGACTGTTCTCTGTGAGCAAGGGTGAACACCAGGCCCAGAGGAGCATGGGACATGAGGATACCAAGGAAAAGGATCTGTCCAAGGACTCTAAGAATGCAAGCAGACTCAACAACCCAAAACCAATGCACTGCTATATTTTGTTGTGCTTGACTATGCAAACAGCTCTAATTTGCTGCAAGGATTTTATCTGAAAAAGATCTGGATTAAAATGTACAGATAACAATGCCCAAGTTGAGTCCCAGAGAAGAGCTCTGCAAAGGCATCCCCTGGAGTGGAGAGGAGGGGGAAGGGCAGGATCAGGGAGCCTCCTTGTACTGACCAGCTGCGATCCTTGCTGCTTTTGCATAGTTCCCATTTTCAATGCAAGAGATGAGCTCACTCCGATCTTCCAGCGTGTGTCTTCGGATCAGAGCCGGCTTGCCCTTGCCACACTTTGGTAGGCTGAAACAGCACAAACAGGCCATTGATAGAAACACACACATCAGCCCATAGGGAATGAGTGAGAGGAGCTGGCGCAGCACTGGGCAGAGCAAACACCTGTGCTCCTCCCCGTGCCTGGGAAGTGGCCAGGTCAATCAGTGGGACTCTGGGCATCCACATTGGGCCTAAGAGAGGAGCCATGAGGGCAGGGAAGAGCTCAAGGCCAGCCACTGGTGCCTTTGGGCATTCACCACACTAGAAAGATGACAAGAGGCCCCAAAAGTTTGGACTTTCTGGTCAGCCTCATGGCAAAACTCTATCACCCAATATAAGAATGTAAGGTGTGAAAATCAGAGGGGGAGAAAGGCATAGAGGGCTATGGGACAAAGCCTCAAACTCTATGAAGTCAGAGGGTGGCTTCACAATGTCTCTGGGCAGTCTTTCCTATCTTGGGCCCAGATGCACAGGTCTACGCAGCAGGATCAGGGCTCCTCAGACCTGACTCATGCCCCTAGGGGCCACCTGGGCCCCACCTCCTCTTGGGGAGCCCACCCCACTCACCTGGAGTTACACAGCAGGCTATTACTGGAGGAGATGCTAGACTCTGACGCGCAACGGCGCCGAGGCTCCACTCTCCGTCCAGGGCCGTCGTCTGGCTCTGGCTCCTTGGCTTCACCTCCAAAGCCATTGGACAGACCTACAAAACAAACACAGAGAGCACCGTGCACAGCTGAGCATGGGTGGAGGTGGGGGGCTGAGAGCTGGGAGACATCCCCCCTAGCAAAACCACAGTAAGCCCAGAACAAGTCAACGTGGGTTCCACTTCCAGAACCCAAATGGCAGGGAAGAAAACAGCAGCACTCATAAATGTTCAGAGGCCTGGTGAGGTCAGCATCCATTCTGGATTGTCAAGTGAAAGGATAACTGCCTAACAAGAAAAAACTGGCTAAGTCCATCTCCACCACATCTGCCTTTCTTGTATTCAGTGTAGATTGGAATGTGGGGCCTCACAGTTAAAAGCAACCCTGGGGCACAGGAGGGAGCTCCAAGGTTCTGCAGGCAAAGTCAGAGTGAGGACTAGAACTCCTCCTCACACATCTCAGGCACACTCCTCCCTCCCTCTGCCTATCCCTCTCTCTTCCTTGTTCTCCATCCCCTCCTCCTTTCCCTCTCCCCTTCTCTCTGACTCTGCAGCTCTTAAGCCAGGCCTTGCCCTCATTTTCCTGCTACTCTCTGCAGGGGTCATAGAACTAGTTCATCTAGATCACAAAAATGGAAAAGGTCCCACATATACAAAAATACGTATAGCAACTCTCTGTGATGGCCAAGAACTGGAAATCCAGGGGATGCCTATCCATTGGGAAATGGCTGAACAAATTGTGGTATTTTTAATGTCATGTAATACTATTGTGCTATAAGAAAAGATGAACAGGAAGACTTCAGAGAGGCCTGGAAGGACTTACGTGAACTCATGCTGAGTGAAAGGAGCAGAACCAGGAGAATTTTGTACACAGCACCAACCACAGGGTGTGAGGAACTTTTCTAGTAGACTTAGTCCTTCATAGCAATGCAAGGACCTAACACATACCCAAGGACTCATGATGCAAAGTGCCATCCACATCCAGAGAAAGAACTATGGAGTGAGAAGGCAGAATAATAGTATTTTCTCTTGTGTTATGTTTCGTTTAGTTTTGACTTCTCTCATGGTTTCTCTCATTCATTTTAATTCTTCTATGCAACATGCCTAATGTGAAAATGCAGTTAATAAGAAGAAGAATGTACGTATAAAACCCATGAAATTGCATGCCATCTTGGGGAGGGAGGGAGAGAAAATGTAAGACTTACGGAAGTGATTCTTGAAAACTGAAAACAAATTAATTTACAAAAAAAAAAAAAAAGAAAGAAATAATTCATCTCCGGTGACCACAGAAATCACTCCTCTATCTCTCAACAGCTAGAGACCCTGCTGCCAACTGGCTCCAGTTCAGGAGAGATCTGGATTACGGTCAGCAGTGGCCATGGGATGAGGGTCAACCCAATCCTTCCCCATACCCCCAGGCTTAGGAACAATCCTGCGGCCCAGTGGCTCCTGGTCCTGCAGCCTGGGTGCCTCTCAGGGCCTACAAAAATGTTGGATACGTCATGTGTCACAATTCTTTAACATCAAACATCATCCTTAGCAAAACATTCACATTTTCAAGTTCATATGTTAAAAAGCTGCTTTTTACAGTTAGTTGTTTTTCAGTTGTGTCTGATTTTCTGTGGCCTTATTTGGGGTTTTCTTTTGGTTTGCTGTTTCCTTCTCCAGATCATTTTACAGATGAGGAAACTGAAGGAAACTAGGTGAAGTGACTTGCCTTGGGTCACCCAGCTATAGTGTCTGAGGTTGGATTTGAAACTCAGTCTTCCTGACTTCAGGCCTGATGCTCTATGCACTATGGCACCTTAACTCATCCAAGAAAGAACTAGAGAAAAATCTATGACTAATCTCAAACTTGCAAATATATTTTCATTACTGTTCTACCGGTATACAAAACTTTTAAAAAAACACTAAGGCAGAAACCTAGGAGCCAGAAGAAAAGTAGCAGCTAGTACTACAGAGAGGCCTCTAAAGCCAAGCATCCTTTCCATTAGCTCTCCAGACCTCCCATTTTCTCCTCCTCCCGCTTCCCGCCCTCTCCCCCTGGACTCCAGCTCTTCCACCTACACTTGTCCCTTGAGTTGGCTGGCACCGAGTCAGAGGCATGGCTGGCACCCAGGCCAAAGGCCACAGAGAGGAAAGGCAGCACCCAGAGCATGGCCTGAGCTCTTGTCCCAGCTCATGAGAGCTAAGAACCAGTTGTAGAGGGTTCAGTGATGGCGACCTCACCAGGAGTCTATCACCAGAGCATCCACAGGGTCAGAGACTCCTACGGGAAAGAGAGAGGCTCTCTTTCAGAAGGAGAGGTTCCACATCCCTGGGACGGCTTCTTCAGGAATGTCTGTGTACATGCTGAAGTTGGAAAAAAGCCTTTTACAAAGTCAACTTCTACATAGCTCGAGTCCATGCAGGGAAGCTGAGGGCTCCTGACATGACTGCCAATGGGCAGGAGAAGAGCTAATAATGATGATGACCCTCATCAGCACTGACTGCAAAGCCCTCTACAACTATCGGCTCATTTGATCCTCATCACGCCTCAGGGCAGAAGGGATACGATTACCCTCATTTACAGTTCAAGGAAGTGAGACAAGCAAAGAGGTGAAGTGACTTGCTCAGGATCACCCAGCTAGTTGAGTTTTCCTGTGGCCTCATGCTTCCCTGCCCAGTTCGTCCATCTGCCCAGCCTCTCAGCTCAGAGTCAAGGTAAGAATTTTCATAGGCTGCCCCCCACAATACAAGGCACAACAATCCCCCCAACCCCCAGACCACAGAAAGCAGAACTCCCTGCCATCATCAAGGGCTGAAGTAATAGCCAGGCTGCATTTAAGCGTGCCTCTGCAGGCTCTGCTGAAGGGGGCTGCCCACTCCAAGCCCTTGCCAGCAGCAGCAGCAGAGTCAGAGAGGTCACTCCAAGGTCAAGTAAGAGCTAAAATTTCTTCCCTTCTTCCTTCTGCTAATTTTTTTGAAACAAAGAGGCTTGGGCAGAGATCAGGAATCCTCTCTGGAGTCACTCCCCACACCATAAGCAAAACCTCACCCAAGATGGCCTAATGGGGGTCATCCTTCAGAGATCCAACGTCCAATGGTTTGGTCACCACTTTCAATGCTACAGTGAAAATCCTTAGGCCCTGAGCCTTTCCTACCTCAAAAAACAAAAAAAAGCCACACTGGAAGCACATGATCTGTTTTACATGTATACTTTGTAACTCATGGTAAAGGGGTGTATTTATCTTTAAAATCCTACTGGATGGTAAACAAAGGCCAACACTGCTGGGGTCCCAAGAACAGGACTTACTGTTTTGCAAATGTTTTATCAACTCTACCCTGGTCTTCAAGAAGACTTTTACCAGCTCTAAATAAAGAAGTATAAAAAGAACTCAAAATAGAATAAAGATATGAGGTTGCTCTAACACTCAAATGTACAACTAAGCATGTTTATGCTATCATCAAAACCAAAGAAGCAACAGGGGCTTAGGGAACAGATCTGAATAATCTGCCTAAAAAGAAACTATCCATCTGCTTGGCAGAGAAGTGGGGAACTACAGGTGCTGGACAATGACGCTGCATCCATTTTGCTTCACTGCTCTTCTTAGCTGGGGAGAGGGACATTCTGACAAATAACCCTGTCCTTTTTGTAAAGGACAAAAGGTTACAGTAAGCCTTTTACTTCCCAAACAGAAAAGTAACATGGTAGAGAACCAGCTGTCTTCTCAAGGCAGCCTTGCACCCCTCCCAGGATGTTCCACAAGGCCCATGCTGCCCAGTCTCTCCAATATTCTGGCTCCTCCAACATATCTGACGTGAAAATGTCATGCCACCAAGACAACACGGCCCCTTTCCTCCTCATTCTCACCTCCACAGAGTGCTAAGGACCTTGGCCCCCTTGTTCTGTATGAAATCATGACTGAAGGAAACAAAGCCCAGCTTTGAATGTCAAAGACCAGAGATCTGACCTCCGAGTCTGACATCCCCTCCTTCCTTCCAAATCAGACCCGGTTACAGAGACACATCCACACAAGCTGAGCCCCTAAAGAGAAGGGCTACCACTACTGATGACATCATACACAGTAGACCTCAAGGAGGTCAGGCCCCTTCCAAGCCAGCAGCAGCCAAGCAAGAGCTCACTCACCTCCAGCCCTCCCAGGATAGCCTGCCTGACCCTGGGATGTCCCTCCCACCCCCCCAACCTTCCCAAGAAAACAAGGCTCTGATCCGGAGACAGACAAGCAGCTTTCTATCATTTGGGCCTCCTGCTCTTTCTCTCCTTCTTGAGACAAGTTCTCCAGCCTCTCCCAGCCCATGCCCAGACCCCAAGGAATTTGTCCAAGTTGTTACATCCTCCACAAAGCTTTCCCAAGCCCCTAAGATCTCCTCCCTGGCCTCCCAGCCCTTGGCCCAGGCCTCTCCTTGGTGGGCTCCCATCACACCCCCAGGATACAATTAGCATGTCCAGGCCTCAGTGGTGACCACAGAGATTTCAGGATTTACTGTCCTTCTGGGCTCCCCTCTCCTCCATCGGCCAGCTGCCTCCACCCTTACCTTCTGCTGTCACCAGTTACCATGGGCTGGGCTAAACAAGGCAGCTTCCCTGTGTTCCCCCTCAAAAGCAGCCTGATGGTTGCTTAGGAAGCAGCAGTCCATAGTCAATGCTCAGGTTGCATGGATGCAGAAAACAGCCGCCCCTCAGTTAGCTAAGAATGGCCCCAACACAAAGAAGCAAGGCACTGTGAGGGCATCTGGTCCAGCTCAGGGTAAACAACACAAACCCTGCTGATGATGGCTTGGGCTCTGTGGAAACCTCCAAGGGAGAGGGTCCCGAGAGTCCCAAGAGAGACCAAGCGACTTCTGGGATGTTTAAATTAATTCACATGAGTTCCAACGTGTGTAAGAATTGTTAAATGTACTGGGCAGAAAGACTCAAAAGGCCAAGCTCTGCCCCCCAGCATCTCCCATTCTATCCAAGGATGTAACATGGAGACAGAGAAGTGAATTTGAACATGATGGCAAGGCACCAAGAAACCAAGACACCACTAACAGCTGCCGACACCAAGAAAAGTGCCATATTGAAGGAAACCCAATCTTCTGAGAGGACTCTGGGAGGAAGCCTGGCCTCAGGCTCATTGGTCCCACTCCACCCAGATCTCTCCTCCTGACCAACAGAGGTCCAGCCAGGCCCCGTCCCTCCCCCCACCCCACACCGCCCCTCCACTGCCTCCATCCTATTTTCTCATCTCTAAGACAAACAAACACCCAGTTACCAGCAGCTTCTAGAACCATCCCTAGGTTCTGGACACAGTCCAGCTTGTCCTCCTTGTTTCTAAAGCATGGAGGAGGTAACTAAAGGCAATGGAGGGCCCCTGGCTCTGGGGAGCAGCCTAGACCTCTCCAGCCTCTTTGGAGCACCTGACACTCAAATCTTAAACTTCTGTGATTATTTTTTAAAAATTCAATTGCAAGACAGCACACTTGTCCTTGGCGAGCTCCAATCTATAAACCCAAGCTTTCTACAAGTACTCACTTCCCCAATTTGGCTACCCTAGAAAACAAGCATGCTTCAGTGCCTAAGCAGTGACACAGCACAACCTTCAGGGTAGGACTTTTCAATCTTCTTTCCCTAAAGAAATGAAGTCCGCCCAGCTGCCACTAAGCACAGGGTCCAAGGTGACATCAGAGCCAGCAACATGAAGAAACAAATAGGGGCCACCTGGCACGATTTGAACACAAGCCCTGCCAGTAACTGCAAAAGGGTAATCTGAGCATCAGGATGAGCCTGTGCTTGGAAGAGGATGGCTACCTATGCCATGGGCACCAAGTGAGCCGCATCCTTGTCCTGGCGCTGTGGACAATATTCAAGGGAGAAAAGGAATCCCAAAAAGCACCATCGTTCTCACGGATCACCTCTGGGGCAGAATAAACTTCCTATTCCTACATTGTAAAATTTCAGCCTTAAGAGAAAGACCCCATGTCCAATCTCTGTAGAGTTAATGAATAAGGAAAAAAAGAACCGTTCTGAATGATATAGAACACAGATTGAGCCTCAGCAACCCAACTCAAAAGGACCTGCCCCTCCTGCTCTGCTCTCCTCCCTGTCACCACTTGGACCTCCACAGCCCGCCACACCTTCCCAGACCTGTGCTGGCCTTCCCCATCTGAGAGTGACCTGTGCTGGCCTTCCCCATCTGAGAGTGAGCCCCCTGCGGGCAGTAGGTATTTCTATCCCCAGAACTAAGCAATATGTCAGTTGACTACACTAAGCCTAATTTCTGGCCCTTTCCGTGTCACCAGGAGACTCAAGCAGAAAGCCAAAGCTGATGACCAGAGTCACATTGAAGAGCCCATGAAGAACCGGGCTCCAATCTGAGCCTGCCCACAAAATGCCATCGGGCACTTTGGGATGTACGGCTTGGTCCAGAAACAATGTCTACTACCAACACTGTGAAAGGGTTTGTTCTAACCAGATGACTGAGGCTCTAGGCATGGTGGCCACCTCTCTCCTCCCCGGCCTCCATAGCTGAAGTCAGAAATTACCTGTTATCTACCAGGCCCCTCACTCCTGGGATGAGCAGAACCAAAGGATAGAAAGACTTATGACAAGCTCCTTTTTTTTTTTAAAGGGGAAAAAAAAAAGACTGAACATGGCAGAAGCGGGGAAGGCCAGGAAGGGAGAGCTGAACAAAAGCACTTCATTTGCCTGTTTATTTCTTTACTCATTTGATTCTATTTTGTTGAAACCTAAAGATTTGGTTTGAGGTCTGGACCCAACTTTTATAGCTGACCTTTTTTATTGATGGTTCATTTTATAACAGGGAGGAGAAATATCCAGAAAACACTTATATGAAAACCAATGGAATAAAACATTTAAGTATAATAAAAAAGTTTTTTAACAACTCTCGGCAGCAAATTCCACCCCAGTAGCCACAAGCTTCCTTAGCCACATGGCTCTAAGTCATCACTTCCACATCCCTAAACAACAGGAGGGTTCCCAGCACTAAGGGGACTCTTGGCCAGCCAGGCATACACAGTGTCTGCTGACCCTGGCTATGAAAGGCTGTCAAACGACAGGCTGGTGGGTGGGTGTGGACATGGCTATTTATTGGGGGTAGCAGGTGTATAAAGTGGGACTTGTTCAATTTTTTCCACTCCTGACCCCTTCAGGGCTTCTTAAACTATGGGTTGTGACCCACTGTTTTAAAGCACCTTAGAATGAAGGACTTTATACCTTATACATATTTCAATCCTTCTACAGCAAGCATCCAGGCACAAAACTCATGAAAGGTTAGACCAGTCCATGTCCCATAATCACTGTCATCTTTTTCAAGAAGAAAGTGCTGAAAGACTCAAGACAGAGACATATTATACTACGAATCCTGAAACTAAAAAGTATATGTGAAGAAACACATATGCCGGTCCCTGGTCCTGGAGAAATAATTTTTCAAGTTAAGATAATTTCTTAAAATATTTATAATGGGAAGTTTCAATCTTCTACTGTTGCTGATAATCTAGACAGAATTTGATGCTGTGAACAAATTCGTTACAAATTAAATTTTCTTTAAAAGAGTATATTGAAAAGAAATAAGGGGAAGAATCCAAAAAGCCAGGAAATGGGTCACCCTAGACCTGCTCCATTCATTGTGAGTCTGTTCCACAAGGAATATAGCAGTTTGCAACTAGTGGCTCCAAGGTCTGAGGAAAAGGCCTGATGGAGAAGATATCCTTTAGTGGTGGCCAACCTCAGCATCAGATTGATGGTGTGGAAGGAAAGGGGTCTTGTCCAATACTCTCCTGAAGCACTACTTATGGAATGCTCTTGCACCTTGGAATACACAGTGACAGTGTCTGCCAGCCAATCACATTCTTTTTAAATAGAGGAAGGTTAAGTCGACCATTAAGAAAATAAACATTGCTACACATATCTAGAATTTTCAATGCAAAGGAAACTTTGACAGGTCTCTGAAAACTTTCCTAAACAGCCCATACAAACAAACAATGAGCTAAGAGCTCTGGGAACTGGAAGATGGGAAGAGGAGAAAACGGACCAGTGTCACAGAGAACCGCGACGGGAATGACTTTTAACTTACAGAGATGGGGGAATGGACTGAATGAAGAGCTTAGGTTCATACATGTCAAAGATTTCCTCCAACAGTGTTCATGTTTTTGATTTGTTCTAAGGTTGGCTGGTGTCTCCAACGTGATCCAGCATAATTACTTGAAATGCAATGGTCTTTCTGCGTTCCAAAATGATCAGTTAATAGAATTCCAATCCAAGTTGAAGATTAATAGAAAATAATTAGGATCCAAAGAGATAAATACCCCGGCATATTAGTAAATATGAGAACCTGGAAAACAGTGAAAAAGCCATTTAGTCTGACTGAAAGGAAACAAATACAGCAGCCATCTTCCCATTGCAGTCCAAAGCCACTGAAACACATCTATAAATCTTTCACACAGCTAGAACCAGCTAACAAGGGTCTCACAAGAGGAAGCATCAAAATGGAAGCTTAGCTGCTGGCCTGGTTGTTCATTTTTGATAAAGAAATAACTATTTAGGAAAAAAAACAATGAAAAAGTGATTGAGATACCAATACAACCTTCTTCAAATGTGCCATCCATCAAGACTATGGTATTCAGATTTTCCTAAATTGCTTCCAATGAAGGATAAAAGAAGGGTGCTCACTCCGGCCGGAGGTAGGTCACTCCTTTCTTCCAGAGAAAAAAGCACATGGCTCTCCAAAGAGGTGACTTTTCAAATATACCCCAAACCCCAACAGGAAAGAAAACAACACTCCACAAAGTTGCATGATTGAAAGTCTGAGTGAACTTGAACAGGATCTGAATCCATGACCTTGAAGGGCACTGTCGAACACTGGAAAGCATCCCTATGGCTCAGGGTGCCCTGATGAATCTTTTGACAAGATCACCAAGGCTCAGAACACTTCCATGTCCTCAGAGAAAGAAGGCAAATTGGAGCAAGAAATTCCAGGGCTTGTGGAAGGTAACGAAAGGTGCAGATGAGGACAAATGGTTGACAGGAATTGCAAAGTTCTCAAACTCTGCCCCCAGGTACTTGGGTCTGGATCAACAGCTCAAAAGAAGCAGAGAAACTTGGGATGAGCCCGATGTGGTAAGAGTGTTCATTAAACAGATAGAAACATCAAATGCCAGGTTCCCTGGAGTTCCTGAATGATGGAATTTGGATTTAGTGGAAATGTTACTAAAGGCTCTTGGCAAAGTGTTGGGCCACGAAAACTTCGTGTTAAGCATCTTTTTCAGAAGTGCTTAGGAATTCATCATGCATCCACTGAAATCTACTGGCATTCTGGAATAAGAAAGCAGAAATCTCCATTTCAGTCAAGATCAAATGTGTAAAAAATATCTTCTGGAGCTGGTCCTATGAGAAGTTTACTCTTAATCAAAGTCAAGCCCAATTCCTCCTAAAACAATACACCACGGTCACAACTGGAAAGCTGTAAAACAGTCGAGGATTAAGCATCAAAAGAAAAATGGAGAAAAAGGACAACTAAGGATTATTTTCTGAAAGGAGCATGTCAAGGGAGTCCCAAGAACAATTAGCTACTCTGATTGTAAAAGAAATGATTAGTAAGTTGTTACAACAGAGTATGACCCATTTGAGATATGGACAGATAACTGCTTTAAAGGAAAAAACTTTCTAGTCAGTTTGAGATCATGTATGAATAACTCTTTCCCACAGAGGTGATTATTGTCTAAGTACAACTGGAGTCAAAAGGTATTGAACACTCACACCAATCATAACATAATGAGAAAAGCTCCAAAGAGAAAAAAACATTCAAGTCTACAAGTAAGTAGGAGTTTCTGCTTGGAAAGCAGTGGATGGACTGCACAATCTGAATCTCAGCCTTCTTGAAGCCATCTTTCTGAGACATCAGTACACAGTAAAATGCTGAGTGCTCAACTACATCCTCAAATTTCAGATGACAGTTTCCACTGATGTTGCTTATGCCTAAAATGTGCTGCCATTTCTTCTCTCTCCACTAAAAAGATGTCAAAACCATCTAAAGACTTTAAGGCACAGGATTTCAAAGGAGGAAATGTGACCAACTTGGGCGAACTCCTAAATTAAATAACGTCAAAATTCCCACCTACCTCCCTTAAACTCCCTTAAACAAAATAAGCCAATCTTGGGCATCAGAAGACACGAGCACTCCCATTTTCCCTTTCAGCTGATTACCAAGAAGATGGGATCATTTTCACAACTGAAGACTTTCTCCTAATGACTGTTTTCTGGAAGTCTGACATGCCATCTCGAGCTTAACAAAATATTGGAAAATACTGCCACACTACTTCAGAATGAATTTTTCAGTGACAATGATGCTTGTTATGAGCTACAAATACTGAAGATACTTGGATGCAAATGGCAAACAATTATTTTAAAACATGGCATTTTTCTCATTTAGCAAGTTTATCATCAATCCGTAGTTAAGTATAAGAAACTGATAAGCTTATGGACTTTTAAATGTTTATTCCTCTAGTTGACACAAAATGTTTTAAAGGTACATAAATCTATCAGAATGCAAACTATCTCTTCAAAAAGAGAGGGTCTGTGAATAGTTCATTAATTATATAAAATATAAAATTTCTTACAAATATGTACAATTTCTCAAATCATCCTGTAATCATGTACATTCAACCCCAAAGTTTTCAAAATTAATTTACATAAAGTACGTGTATCATACTTTACCTGTCTTATATGAGAAATTTAAAAGAAAAACACTAATTAAATTAAGCTACATGACAACAGTAGGTTTTAAAACCTTGCAGGATGATTTGGGATTTTCTCAAGAAAACACACACCAAAAAAAGATGAGAAAATGAGAGCATACAAGTGCTCAAAATCCAGCTGCCTTCAATTTACAGAGAAAACTGGGTTCCTGGGAGGTTCTGCACCTTGCTGACAGATACCAAGGTGTCCACGACAGATACAGGTCCAAACCAAGGACTCTTTCCATTGCTCCCACACTGGCCCCGATTCAAAGTCTGAAAGTGTAACAAATGAAGCCAACTGGCCGAGAGTTTGGCCTAACTTGATCAATCTGTCATCTTCCTGTTTCCAGTCATTCCAGACCACTAATCCCATTGCACGTGTGTGTTCATCCTTCTTTGCCAAAGATGACCAGGCCATCAGAGAAATAATGACATGACTTGCACTTGACTTTGTTTTAAGTGAGGGAGGGGCTGTGCAGGTTACTAGCCTCACTTCTCCTCCATAGCCATCTGAATCCAGTGCCCAGATACTCATCAGGATGACTGGAGATAACCCAAGACGAGGAAATTGGGGTTATGTGACATAAAGAAGGAATCACAAAGTCTTCCACAATAAGGTAGAAGGCAAGCATGACAAAACTAACCTCTATTTCTAAGGAAAAGCAAATAAAAGAATCCATTTTCCTGGCACAGGACTCTTACTGGCTATAACTAAAAAACCAACCCAAAGCTAAGGCAAATTAGCACCAAGTTTTGACTGTAGAAGGAGAAGCAAAACCAAAGCCCAGGCTGCAGGGCTTGGTTGATATCCCATCAGAGAAGAATGAAGACACATTCAGAGAGCCCTCTCCATCTACCCCATCTTCCATGATCAGCCCATCACACTCTGGGATCTTGAAGGCTAAGTCAGCAAAGAATAAACTCTGACAGGTCCTACCTATCAGATACAAAGATTTCAAGGCCATTTCTGGTGACAAATTTGGTCTGCCGTCTATGGCGCATGGACCACGGACCACCTGGGGCAGGACTCATCTAGCTGGCCAGGAGGAAATCAAATGTTTGGCCAAGACAATTCAAGAGACAAAGAACAACTTAAAAAGTCATTGGTCTTGCCCCCTCTGCCAACAGCAGGGCAGTGGCTGGAAAGAGGAAAGACACACAGACTGGGACTTTGAGCCCCCATTGATGTGCTCACCCACTCAAAGACTGATGGGCACAGGGATATAACAAACACTTCAGGAAAATATGAAGAGCAACACCATGACAATCATAACTGAGATTCTCCATCTTTCCTACTACAATCCTTCAGTGAAGGATCACCTCCAAACACAGGCTTTGAAGGAGGAAGAGGAGCAGGACCCAGGGCCAGAACAAGGCATTTCTGTAAAGTTCCATGGAGAAAAACAGGCTTCAGCAAAGGTCACTGAAACTCCTTGGAGGCCGGATCTCATGCAACTGTCTCCCCTCATTCTATACAGACAACAGTGGACGCCCACCCTGCAGAAGGGACATTCCCTCGGCCTTGCTGGCAGCTCAAGGGAACAGCCCCCACTTGCTCCTTCTGAGGCACGGTCAAGCCCATGCAGGGCGGTCACCAACAAGCTGTCGGAAGGCAGTGAGTGTCTGCGCTGCAGTGGTCTGTCCAGCTACTGAGGTAGCTGAGATCTCAGAAAGGAGCATACAAAGCCATGTCCATTTAGCATTGTAGGCTGTAGGTCACAAGCAGGTATGCACATTTAATTCTCTCTTTATACCCCACAAGCTCCAGCCATCCCAATGCCCTAAGCACAGCCCAGACACCCAATTTCTGTGTGTGCAAAGTGAAAAGCGGGAAATGCCAAGATACATGCAATGGCGAATGAAGGGCGAGGGTCTAGGAGTGAGTGCAACCTCGAACCCAAGCCTCAACATTGGACTTAACTTCTGGAGAACATAACTACACTCTTCTCTCCTGGAAACCAAGAGCACTAGATGGCAGAAAAAGGCAGGGCAAGGGTGGGGAGGGGAGGGGAGAGAATAAGAGGGGCGGGGGAACTGGAGCCCAAATCAGCTCATGCTGGGGGGAACAGAGCACAACCACATGGACGGTGCAGATTCACCAGAACTGAACTACCTGATGTGTACTTTTTTAAAGAATCAAAATTGTAGCTGCTAAAATTATAACCTGTCTCTCCCACATAGGCATCCCCATACACACATACACACGCACGCGCACGCACACACACGAACGCACAGGCACTCACACATGCCATGCCATGGAAGCACCCCGCTGATGCCATTTACCTGTGTCCAGGCGCTTTCCCGGTGACTCCTCATCCGCTTCGGAATCTCCGCAGGCACTCCGGGACCTTTTCCTTGGCTGCAGAAGTGTCTCCAACCTTGGAAGGACTACAGACAAAAAGGTTTTGGTCCCTAGCTGTGGAGAAGTTGGCTGGGTCTCAGTGGTCTTGGCAGGCTTTGGGGGGCTTACACTTTTCGATTTGCAGAAGAGAACAGAGGTACGTCTGTTTACATCGGTGGATGACTCAGCTACTGCAGAGACTGTCGAATCATTGAGATTACTGTCAGGTCTATGTTCTGGAGTGTGTCCATTTACCATTTCTTTCTGAATGGACGTGCTATATAATTCATTATCAAATTTTACTCTTTTGAATAGTTTACTCTGCTCTGGATTGAGTTCTACTGGTTTGAGGGTTGGTGGTTCTGAATTAGTCTCCGAGTTTGAAGGAAGAGGTAATGCATCTGATGGTTCAAGTTTAGGGGGAGATTTATCTCCTGAAAAAATTATAAATAAAGGGTGATTTTTGAAAACTGATCATTAAAAAAATGTATTATAAAACTTATTATAAATGTGACGTCCACCAAAATACTAAGTTCAGTTAAGGAAACAGTGCATAATAGCTTATATACATAAATGTCTGCTAGCCACAAGCTTTCCTAGTTAGTAAAGTTAGAAACTCTTGTGATTGGCACCTGCATGGCAGAGGAAAGCTGAAAGTCAAGGCTAAAGATTCCGCCCACCTGCCATGCTAATCTAGCAGCAAAGGCCTCAGTGGACTCAAGCTGCTAGGTTCAGACTTCTGTGTCTGGAAAGTTACTGTTGGTCCAAAAGTGAGGAAAGATTATTTTGCCCACACCTCTCCAGGTTCACGAACAAGGCTCAGCTTACCTGAAGGGGTAATTCACAAAAATTGAAGGCAGCTTATGGAAGTTGCCTTTTCAAACCTCCTTGCACCATGACACAGCCAATGTGACAAACAGAAAGGGGATAAAGTTCACTTCTCTTGATCTAGACAAACAGGCCAAATCTTGCTAGAACTCACTCAGAGATCAGAGGGCTTCCCCAGGGTTCACATAGTGAAAGACTGTTAAGTCTGGTCACCACTTACACAGGAATGGGAAGCCTGTAGCCTCGAGGTCACATGTGGCCCTCTAGGTCCTTGAGTGCAGCCTTTTGACTGAATCTAAGTTTTACAGAACAGATTCTGTAATTAAGGGGATTTCTTCTGTGAAGTTTGGATTCAGTCAAAGGGCCACACCTGAGGACCTAGAGTACCACATGTGGCCTCGAGGCTGCAGGTTCTCCCCCTCTGACTTAGAGCAAGCTCCTCCCCAAGCCAAAAAGAGCCTCTATGAGGTCTCTGACTGGTAGTGAACACTTCTAGGGCTAGGAGTGTAAAATGTTTACTCATAAGACCTCAGAAAAGTTCAGTTAGAGAAAGCATCATGCCTCCCCCTAGTCACTTAAACATCGCAAAAATATTTTCGTCATTTAGCACAAACCAGAAAAGGTAACCTGGAATGTTTTCAAGGACCAAAAATGTTGGCATTTTTCAGTCTTTGCTGTAATGGAAGGAGGCCCCTTAGGGTTTTTCCCCCAGGCAGGGGTCTTGATGGCAAAGCAGGAATTAGATCAAGGGACCCAGTGCAAAGCAGGGGAAAGACTGGCCTTCCAAGAGTACAGAAAGGAAACAAAGAGTGTCACAGATCAAAGACTGGCAAAGAAACTCATCTTTAAAGTGCTTCAAGTCCACTTACAATCATAAAAAAGGCTCCAGGTGGACTGTTTCTTTGTAATCGCTAATCCTAGGAGGATATGTCACCCCATCAAGTCATTCTGCTGTGACTGAGCATTACAAGTACAAACATGGAGGCTGCAAGAGAGGTCCAGCCTACCCAGATGAGGTGCAAACACAAAGCAATGTCAATCCCCACTGCAACAGTGGCCAGGACAGTTATAATGACTGTTGTAACTGTGTAAAGCCTTTCTCATCTCCTCCTCCTCTAATTTTGGAAACAAATGTTGAAATCTCTCCAGCTCCTATTTTTTCTAAATTTCTCATAAAACTGGTGGGGCTTTCACAACCTAAAATCCCACCTACCTCCCTGTCAAGATGCTATTTCAATAGGGATTTATGGAAAAGGTCTTTATACAGCACTTCTTCTGTGCAAGCACGGCACAAACCATTTTTACACAGATATCATCCCGCTTGACCCTCACAACCCTGGGAGGGAGATGCTGTTACTATATGTGCTATTCCCCAGTAAACTGAGACAAGTGGTTGTTAAGTGACTTGCCCAGGATCACCAAGCTGCTACGGTCTGAAACAGGATTTGAACTCAAGTCTTCCAGACTCCTGGTCAAGCCCTCTCTGTACCGTACCATCTCACTGCCTCTGGCTCTGAGACTGTCTGAGGTTGTCTCTGAATTTTAAAAATTCATTCTCAAGACATTCATACTACTACGACACATTAAAGATTTATCCAAGTTCTTCCAAACTGGTTAAAATCAACTCACTTCCAATGCTAACCCTGAAAAAGAAAGGCTTTTTCAGAGCAGATACTCTAAAAGTACCTCTGAGTCACCAAAAAAGGACAATGATGCCAAAGCAGTTGGTTAGAGGGGGCAATATTCCAAAACGTCCTTTATGGAGCTCCTGGCTCTTCTGAGAGAAGAGATATTTCCTACCATCATGATGAAAAATCAGGGTTCTATATGTTGTTCTAATGCCCCTGGGGAGAAAGGTAATGGAAGAGTTTGTAAACATTGCCTCAATCACTTAAAATAAATTAGGAGTAACTAAAGAGAAAAAAAGAGCCCTTCTCACAGTCTTTCACTGAGAGCTCAGTCATCAGGCTCCCTTCTGTCCCCAGGAGAACAAGCTGGCCACGAGGGCCCTCATTCTGGCCGAACTAACTAGGCCTCCTGCACCTGATGAAGGGCTTTCCTCTGGCCAAGGGCAGCTACAAACTGCATCAGCTGCCCTTCTTTATAAATACCTCCTAATTATTCCATTTTATTTTATCTTCAGGTCCCAATTTTCCCCTTCCCCCACTTATTGCAAAGGCAAGAGAAACAAAATCTGCTATGATCATGTGTAGATATGTAAAGCCATTTCCTACATTAGCCAGGTTAGGAGGTGGAGAAATCAAAAGCAGCAGATGCTCAGGAGGTGAAGACCATGAGTACTGTGAGCAAAAACCAGAGTACTGTGAGCAAAAGTTAAGTTTCCACAGTAAGTTACTGTTAATTAATGAAGTCACTGAGAATAAGTTAGATAATAAGATGGCCAGCAGACTGCAGGTGGACTCAACCAACCAAAAGATAAGACAGTGGCCTTCAGAAAATATGAGAATTATGATAAAGGAACCAAATCTACAACTAGCTGAAACTAGCCAAGAAAAGTGCCCTAGAGCTACCTGAAGGCTTTTCTTACTGCGCTTGCTTAATGAACCTCATGCAGATAAGCAGACACACGCTGCCTAAAATTATCCCTTCGTTGTCTGATCATGGGTCCTATGTTAAAGCATGTTTGGGAGGGGGAATCACACTAAGGGGGGGTTAGGTAATGGGCATGAAAAGAACACGGTGACCTAATGGAGAAGGGACCCATCATCTCCTGGTGGGAGGATCTGTCTTGAGCACACAAAACATTGCGATTCTGTAATCAGTGCCACCTCCTCCTGAAAAGAAGGCAGAGTTCAATTCCTCTGAACTCTTCTGTAACCAATTTTGCTTGATGCCTTTTCAGTGTCAAGAGTGTTTCTAACAGTACAAAGCAAATACAGTAGGGGAAAAAAAAACCAAAACTCTCTCTTAAAGTTGGATCCTTTCCAAGTATCAGTCCACATATCCTGGGAATCATCCAAATCAATGATTTTTTTAAAAGTTTCAAGGGATGTGACAAATTAGTCCAGAGAACAGCTTCCCAAAACTGAGGGAAGATTTAAAAGCTTACTAATTTTAATATGAAGAAAAAATATATCTCGAGAGACCAAAAAAACCCATCCCCTCACCCCAGCCTGTCCTGGGCTCTTCTCATTAAGGCTGAGATCCATGAAGCGTGACCCACACCAGGCCCTCTCTCCCTGCCCCATCCATGGTTCCTCAGGCACAAGTTCTCCAATGGGGAGGACTTCCAGAAAACAGACCCCATTCTTAGGCTATTCTGAAGTCATCTGAATACCAAGAACATCACACCAACACTGGAGTTTTCACATGTTCCTGAAAGACCAAGTACGCAAGTGTAGCCAAGCCTCTGGAGGAGGCAGGAAGCCATGACTTTGACTTGTTTCCAGTGTATTTGGCCACTGTACTGTGAGAGCTTTGTCACTCTACAGACTTTATGTATTTACAAATAAGACTCTAAGAAGGGATCGAAGGCTGCCCCAGGAAACCCCCAAAGGTTCAGAACCCCTGCTGTGAGGCCAATGGCACCAATGTCAGAGAAGGTCCACAAAAGGAGAGGGGGAAGGGAACATGTTTTCATTAAGCACCTACTAAGTGCCAGACACTGGGCTGGGTGCTTTACAATCATCATCTCATCTGATTCTCTCAACAACCCTGGGAGGGAGGTGCTACCATTATCCCTGTTCTACCTTTGAGGAAACTGAGGCAAACAAAGGTGAAAGAACTCTCCCAGGGTCCCACAAAGAGAGATTCTGAAGTCCCATTTGAACTCAGGGCTTAGGCCACTCAATGGCCTCAAGGGGAAGCAATAATATCCACAGGCCACTTGGGGCTGCAAGCTCTGCTCTCCATGACTCTGAGGTCAAGCCTAGGAAATGATCCATCCTTCAGTGATAGACTGCTGCCCACCATCTCTCTAGCCTGCCACCCTACTCTGTCTCATGAACTTGGAGAAGAGCCTACGTAATCAGCACCACGGGGCCACACTCTCCCAGAATCTGAGGAGCTTTTCTTACTCCCATTACAATGTTGTCAAGAATCTACATGAAGTTTTTCAAACTTGCAAGTGAATTACAGTACACATTTATTCATGTAATTAAGCTTACAAAGTGCACTAAGATCCTAGCCTTGAAAAATCTCTCTCCAACAAAACAGTGACTTTTTTCTAAACCTCCACCATCAACTATTCCTTTTATAGGACCTTAAAAGCAAGTTCCACTGAAGTGACAAATATTTCAACAAGGCCTTCTACCTCTTCCGCTAAATTCAGGCAAGGTTTTCTTCAAGAAAATACCATCCATCATCCTATGAAGAGCCATTAACCAATCTCCTTTCCTAGGCAATAGGATGGGAAGCTCAAGTCAAATCCTTGAGTGGGTTAAGGAAGACAAGAAAGCCCAGTATGACCCACAGAGGCCACCCTAATTATAAAACCCAAGGCTCAACTGTACCCAGCCCTGAGGAACTGCTGCCCACATGGATCCAGGAGGAGTCACAACAAGGAAGAAAGGGTTAATGCCACAGCTCTGTCTGGCAGCAAATTGCCAGCAGGGCAGTCAGTCTCTAAGGCCCGAGAGGTTCATGGGAGGTCAGGAATACTCAGCACCTGACAGGAACTAACATTGACACAAGTGATGGACTTGGGGCCTAACACTGGTAGGTGCTTTAACAAATGCTGACTGATTGATTAGGGGGATGGAGATGGAAGGAGGACTGGAGAAGCGAAGTTCTAAATGCAGAATCTGTTTTTTCTGACTGCCAATGACTAACTTACATGATTAAGAAATTCTCAGTCTCCACTTTCCTAGAGCCCAACAAATGAGTCAGAAACTAGGCTAAGCCAGAGACAAAGTAAACAAGGGAGCCCAAAGCAAGCCCCCAAAGGCTAGGGCCTGTAGCTCTTCCGGAGCTGCTCAGTCTCTGCTGCTTCAGGAATGGCACAAACACCACCCCAGGACCACTGAAGGAACCTACATGTGATGGGCACCACCACTAAGCACCCTAGGGCCCTCCCCCAACTGTGTTTGAGGCAGTCACAAAGGCCAGATCTGACTGAGGGCTCCCATTAACACTCCATACTGTAAGGCTGTGGCAGATACGACAATGGCTATCAAGGCTGAATGAAGGAGCTCCAATGAGCCAGTTTGCCTCCCCCTAGTAGTCTCCCCTTGGTGCAGAAGCTGGGGTCAGCATGGGGGGAAGTCCTGTAATGGAGCAGCTGACACCATCTGGGTGCTAATTGGTTCTGAGCTTTTTCTCTTCTCGTTCATTTAAAATGGTTTTCCAGTTATCTGAATGAGGAAAGGAGGTGAGAAAGAGGGGGAGTGTGGGCCTGGGGAAAAAAACAGAAATGAATGTTTAAAACCTCTTTGTTTTAAGGGCAGGAACTCCAGGAGAAGGAGATACCTACGAGGGCATCACAAGGGACCTCTGTGAAAACTGAGTTCTTAACAAAAGGGCCATGTGGGCTCGTATGCTGAAAAATTCCATCTTTGACACCAGCTTCCAGCACATCCCCAAATGCTCTTTTACATGGAAAAGACCATTAGTAAAGGGCTGACTTTCCAAGCAGCAAAAGAAAGGCAGCAAAAGATGAAACCAATAGAAGATCAGTGGGAGGAAAACCCAAGTGGAAGGAGCTAGAGACAAGGGGCCCCGGCCTCAGACAGGGAGGAAGGAAAAAGGCCAGGCTTAGCCTCTCCAAGTCACTCTCACAGACCCATGGGCAGGAACCATCAGACAGAGCACCCTGAGGGACCTGGAACTGGGTCAAACAAGAAGTGAGCTCAGCATTCTGGGAACTGACAGCATGGTCATTCCTCAAAGCTTGTCTTCGGGGAATAAATCTGTCTCCCACCTAGAAATGCTAATGTCTGGACCACTCCAAAAATGGACAATTGGGGAGCCAGAGGAGGAGTATAATCAATATGGCAAATGCTTTCTCTTTTGGGGAAGAGCCACAGGAAAGCCAGACTAAAGGCACAGAATGGCAAATGGCTGTTTGGGGCCTTTTCACTGGATTTTACAATTCTTTGACTTCCTTCTAAAAATAAGTTTTTTCCTCCACACACACATGCAGGCATATACTGTATATATGTGGGCACATGCATGCACATACATGTGTTCACACATGTATGAAAGTGCACATAGGAATGCATCTGCCTATATACAAGTATAGGCATGTAGAGGTGTGTGTGCGCATGCACAGAAGGGTACTGTGTTTCTACAGAGGTGCATGTATGCACATACTCATTTCTGGTACATGTATGACATGTGTGTGCTTCTGCATGGGTGTGTGCACACGCATTCACACTACAGCTGTGTAGTTATGGGTACACACATGTATATACTCATCCCTGTGCACAGATGTGTACCTGCCTAGGTGCATGTGTGTGAATACATATACAACCTGAAGCACACAGAGCCCTTCCAAGAAGGAACAGAGAGAGGCTGTTCTCCTTCCCGCCAAGCGCCTCCTATTGTGGTCCTGCCTCTGTCCTCGGCCTCATGAGTTATTACACACAGGCTCCATATTCATGTGAGATCAGCCGATGCAGGGAAACTGAGATTTCACCTGCTCCTCTTTTGACAGTTCAGGGAGAAGCAGTTTTATGACACTACTCAGACAGTGACCCCAGCTAGAACTCTGTGCTTAACACAGACCCTGTGGTGACTAGGCCAGAGTGTTCCAGATGAAGACACAAGAGTGTCGGGCCTACACAGTACTTCTTTGCTGTTCAATTCTGTTTAAATTCTTCTAGTCTCTTGCCTAAGAAATTTTGAAAAACTGGCAGTTCCCACATACACACATGACATAAACATAAAAACCAGGAAAGGGAGGAAGAGAAAGCAAGGGGGAGATCAAAGGAAGCCAGGTCCCAACAGGGACAAGGAAGGAAAAGTATCTTCTTGGCACCTTCCCAGAGTCCTCTGCTTCTACCTCATTAAATGATCACAGAACATTCTATACCAGGTTTTTAGGTTTCTTTTGCTCACCTGTTAAGATTATAACCAATGTTTTAAATTAGTGGCTTATATGCATATTTTGTGAATAAATAATTTTAAAACAGACCAAATACAGCGTATGCCAAACTTAATTTATAAAAGCAAAGATGCCTTGACAGGAAGCCCTAGGATCAGAATTCTAGCTCAGAGAACATTTCTGACAAAATGTCTCAAGAATGAACCATCAGCTCTGGGTCCCCATTCTAGTTCCGTACACCCAGTGGACAAGTGCCCCCCACCAGCCAACAGAAGACCCAGGCAAGAGGCACGTCCTTACCTTCCTCATCTGCTTCCTGTTCTAACGGTGCCCCTTCTTCTTCAAAGCTCCCAATACCTGACTCCATCGGAGGGGGTTGGCTGTCGGGCTGACTGAGCTTGTTTCGAACAACAGCAATTTCTTTTTTTAATAGCTTTGCTCGTTTACTTCTTGACCCGCTGGATTTCATTGAGCACGTCAGATCCAGTTTGTCCAGTAATTCTTTTAGCTGCTCTTCCAAGGACATGTGCACTCGGTTAGCTGGATTTAGTAACCGATCCACTAAAGCCAAAAACAGAGAGGGGAAGGTATTTTATTACAATCTGTCTGCAAAACAGTGTTGTAAATAAGCACAAGAAGGAACTACCCCAAAATGTTTTTCTAAACCCTTCCCGTCAAAGTCACTCCAACACTCAAAAAGAAATGGTCAACAAATTCCCTACTTGCTCATTTGATGAGCCAATTTTTGTTATATTCTAAAAATGAGAGAAGGTATGTTTCCAAAGTCGATGTATGTAAATATATCAAGCACCTAGACATCTGCATCATAACATACACTGTGTACACATGAGTCCCCACACCCCCACACATGTGGGACAAAGCTCTGTCCTCAGAGAACAGTAGTCACAATGTCCAATACTGTCGTGTCTGGTACATAAGCCCACACAGGTAAGATACAACTGATTTAAAAACCCAGCTCCACCTGACTTGGGAAGACCATCAGATAAAGTTAGAATGTATTACAGGCCATGGCAAAGTCCCAAGTGGAGCTGCCAGCAGAGACATCTACACATAAAAAGAGATTAATTAGGGTCTTGATCTGCAAATCAAATGAGACAAATCACAAACTGTTCGTTAATATTCCAGGCCTAAACATGTGACTCTCCAAGGCAGCCGAATGCCTCCCACATGGACCCTAGGAGCACAAACAGAAAATCCAAGCACACAGTTTTATCATATACTTGGAAACCACATTTCCAAACAACAACAAAAATCACTGCTAAGAAGAGAACAATCAGGACATGAAATCAATAAACTGGCCAAAAGTTGCTCTGTCATCACAGAATGAAAACAAAAGAAAACCCCAAGCCCCTGGATCAAGTCAAGAAGATAAAGGCCATGAGCCTTCTCCCTGTAAGCGCTGACCAATGAATCCAAGGCCTGCAGACCAGAGAGACACAGAACAAGTGGGACAGCACAAACCTTTGTCATCTCGAGCTCCAAAGAGGAGCCCCTGCAAGACTGTCAGTGTGGTGTATCTCCACAAACACACACCTTCTGCCAGCGATGACTAGTGCCCCAAGGAAGCAGCATTCAAACAAGAGAACTGAGTGAGGCTGGCCTCTATGCCTTCAATCACTCACACACACACACACACACACACACACACACACACACACACACACACAGACAGACAGACACACACACACACACACAGCTTTTTCGACTTAAAGGGAACACAGCACTCTATTAATTCGGCTGTAACAGTCCATTTTTGAAAAAAATTTTTCTCTTCAGACTAGTCTATCCTCCCACAAAACATGGAGTGTTTAGAAATTTGCTCTGGAGGCTAAAAAGTCATTTTGGGCCTTGTTGATGAAAAATCTATCACATTGTTTTCTGAGAGACATGGGAAGAAATCACCTAAGATGCACTTAATGACCTTCCCTGTCCCACACCTATTTTCCCTTGGCCCAAATAAAGTCCTAGACTTGGCTGTTCACTAAAACCTAATCCAGGGAAGGTCAAGAGCCTTTCTGCAATAGGTTCCTCCAGACCTGCAGGTCCATCAATCATAGCTGATATCCTGGACACCTCCGATATTCTGTATTTGTTTAAAAAAAAAAAGTTTGCTGTTGAAAAACTGAAGAAACCACAATCTAACTCTAGACTGGCTGAATACTGAGTAACTTGGAAACATGGCCCTGAGTGGTCAAGTAGTGGGGGGGCCTCGACAAGGCAGCAGGGGTACCCCTGGTACATCAAACTCCCTGACCACAGGCCTATGGAAAGAACAACACTCAGAACAGTCCAATTTCAGATTCAGTTTTTACAGCACTCCCAATCTAACAGGGACGGGCTGCCTCGAGAGGCCTCCTGACCTCACTATGTCTGTGTGGGAACGCTGGGCAACAAAAGAGCTGCCGGCCTGGCCTGGCACTGGGAGAGGACACATCACCCTTGAAGCCTCAGCCAACAAGGCTCTCCCTCCCAGGGCTGGAGTGTGGTGTCGCTCAGTGGGTGGACAAGCTTCTTTGGAGCTCAGCCCACTTGGTCATTTTCAAAGCACCTGTTCCCAGGGTAAAGACAAGTGACATTCTCTTCCGCACAGTGCAGCTCTCCCAGCAATGAGGAGCGGCTGGCACAGTTCCCAAGCCCTCACCACTGCAATCTTCAATCAGTTGCCACCTTCTCCTCCACACTTTCCACCTAACCAATGTCCTCCCCAAAAGATCATGCTCACAAGGGCATGATCAGGGCAGGCGTCATCTCTGGACCAGCAGCTCCTTATTCCTGACATGGTCTCAACTGTTAGGGGCTCCTCATAATCCCCCAAAATCTCCAGATCTCCTTCTGAACAACAGGCTAACTAGTCCGCAAGTTCCCAACCTATTCAAGTGTAAGACATTAATTACTTCACTGCTCTTCAGTCGCCTCCCATTCATCTGAGTCCAATATTCCATACTCTCGAAACTGTTCTAGGGTCTGTGTCATGGGCCTGGCCACATCGGCCATCCCATTCAGGACTGCGCTATGGGAGCTACTAGCTCCTCTCCTCTTGTCCACCCTACACCTTGCGAGCCTCCATTGAGTCAGCATGACAGACTGCATCACAGTCCAACCAGGCCAGGAACCAGACCCAAAAGCCAGAGGAGGAAGTCATGGTCACTGCTGGCTTTATGACCACTCTTTAGTTCCTTAGAAAGCCCCTCATAATCAAACTTCCTCAACTGTTCCCAGTAGCTGAAGCCAGTGAGTTTACCAGCTCAGATTCTTCCCTTTCTGAAAATCAGGACATATGTTTTCCTCCAATCTTATAAAGCTAGAACCACCAAACTTTCCAGTCTTTCAAGTTCACTGATACTGATTCATCAACCACACCCACCAGTAACCTGGAATATGACTGGTCTGGCCCAGACTTGGACTCATAGGCAGCTGGTGATCTAGTGTATAGAATCCTAGGCTATGAGTCAGGAAGACCTGGGTGCCAATTTGGCCTGTGACCCTGAGTGAGTGATTTCGCCTCTGCTTGCCTCTGTTTCTACATCTGTGAAATGGGAATAAATACAGCCCCTCCCTTACAAGGCTATTAGAAGGATCCAATGAGACAATAATGTGAAGTGCCTAGCACAGAGAAGTGCTCAATAACTGGTAACTGCCACTGTCATGGTAAGCATTATCAACCCCATTTTTCACCATCTCAGGACCATCCTTGGTAGAAAAAAGAGGAGCCCAATGAAGGAACAGCGTGTCCTTCACTGCTGTCCAGCCAAAGCCTCATTGTGAGCCCTCTGAGCATGGGCCAGTGCCCTCACTCCCACCCTGCTGAGGGACCCTCACTGGGTTCTAAAACACACCCCTCACTGTTCTGTCAAAACTGTGTCCCCACAATGCCTTCAAAGAGTGTTGCCTGCTGAACTGACTTCTGTCAAAGTTCCAGGTCCAGGTTCTGACCTCCCCTGTTCTTCTGCACCCTAGGAGATATGTTCTCCCTAAAGTTAGGGAGCATGCCAGAGTCTGCCCAGATGTCCTTTCCTTTATGCCCAAGGCTAAAAAGATTGGGTCACAACTCCACCCAGGAAGTTAGAATCAGAGGCACAAGAGTCTGGATTCAAAATCTTCCTCTGCCACTGATCACTGGTGTGACCTTGGGCAGGCTATTTTACCTTGATGGGACTCAGTTTCCTTAACTGTCAAACAAGAGGAATGAGGTACAAATCGATGGTCTTATGAAATCTGTCACTCTTTTGCTCACGTCTGGCAACTAGCTGGAGAGGTGCGACAGATGTCAGGCTGAAGAAGAAACCCCACCACAGCTACGGGCAGGGCCTAAGGGCTGGCTTCCCTCCCCCTCTCCTTTATTGGTTCTTTCTGTCCAGGTGTCATGTGGAACAGACTGACAGCCACAGTGGTGCTTCCCCTCCCACCTCCTGATCCTCTATTTCCTCACAGGATTATATATTTCTTTGGGAAGAGCCAAATCCCATCCCTGAGTCCCCAATGCCAATGCACACCATCCCCATTACCCCTTCACTGCTGAGTGACAGCCCAGAGCCTGAGTTAGGACATCCAAAGACATGAGCTTTCTTGATGATTCTTTTCCTGGATTTTTTGTGCCTGTACATTTGGGGGCTTTCTACAGTTCTCTTTACAATGTAGCTTCTCTGGCTTAGTGAGTATTCTCCTATCCATTCCTTTTCACTGAAATATCTCCAAGTAGACAGCACCATATGTCAAAGACTGGTTTAGACTAAGATGACCCTGCCTGATCCCCTCCATCAGATAAGTCAAAGCGCCTACTCCTCCTCAGAAACTCTTAACTGTTTTGAGTTTGCTCAAATGACATGAGGAAATCAGCCTCAGCTCACTGAAGTAGCAGACCCCCAAGTCAACCACAGCCTAGACACAAGAGATGCACAAATGCACATGCCAGGGGCTAAAAGAAACTGTCAATTAAAACGGACTACAGCTTAAAAATTTTAAGGGGAAAAAAACCTCACAGACCAAAAAGTATCTCATAGGTAGAAAATAGATTGATTTAAATCCTAAAACTCAAGAGTCCTCTAGGCCCTTAGGGTCTCTTAGCCCAAACAACATTTGACTAGGAATACTCACTTCAATAGTCCAAGGGAATTGCTGAGTCTGCTTCAAGGCCTTCAACCACCAAAAATCACAGTTTCCCAAGGCAGCCTGCTGCATTCTGAACTTAACCCCCACACAGCACCTTGTGGTATCCACTATGGAAGGGCCCACCAAGTCCTACCCACATTCTCAACATTCGCTCATTCTCTCCTGTTCCTTTCACCAATCTTCAAATGGCAGTTTCCACTCACCCAACCATCCAAAGCATCCTCTGCTGAACCTACTTGTCAAAATCCTTTCTAAAGTGGAGCACCTGATACTGCCCATGAGACCCCAGGGCTGTCCCTCCATCATTCAGAACCCAAGGCACAGGTTATTCATGGGGCTTTCAAGAGTAGATCACAGCACCTGCTGCATCCACTCAAGCGCCAGGTCCTGGCCACAAGCACTGACCACTGACACAACTTCTTACCATCTTCCCAAGAAAAGGGCCGAGGAGGCTCCAACTGTGGCCGTTCAGGTAAGTGCATTCCAGTTTCATGATCGAAACCAACCCCTTCAGCGTCCCGCCGGGTCTGCCTGAGGACAAGCCCACCCTGGTCTCTCAGCCGTACGGCTGCTCTATAAAATATGGTATCCTTGGCGTTGTACTTCATACAATTATCTATAATGAGATGAAAATCTTCTTCAAACTCATTGAGGTCTCTGTAACCTTGAGCATCTAACCGTTTCCTCATTGTAGCAAAGTCCATGGGATGTTTAATGTGATCCAAATAATCTGGAACCTGAGATTTGAGATTAAAAAAACAAAAATAAAAACAAAAAACAAAAAATAAAAAAACAAAGAAAATTATCTAAAACAAAAAACAAGAAAACAAGGTACAGTTTTCTACTTAACAAAGAATACACATTTAAACCTCAAATTTGCCATGAAATCAAGCATAAGAAAATAAAATGCAAAGCTAAGTATAATGTCAAAGAGAGACAGAAATCAAAAAGCAAGGATTTTTTTTTTTTTGGATATCCATTAACTTAAGGAATAAATTACTCTCAAGGAAAGCTTGAATAAATATTAAAGATTTCAAAACAAGCCACTTGGAGAAGCAAATGGTGGACACCTCTTGCAAAGAGAACAAAAGATACAAACATTCCATCTCCAGCAGAAACAAGCAGGGAAATAATTTCTGCTTCTGAACATTCTACCAGAAAGGACACTCAAATGAAATTGAAAATTAAGACTAAAACTACATAAACAGCTCTGCATCAAAATATGGACTGACTCCAGCACTAGCAGCAGGTCTGGTGGGGCTGGCAGTCAAGCACACACCTCCTTCAGATTCACTGGCTGGGCAAAGATGCGCGCAGGATCTTTCTCTTGCAACTGGTCCAGGACTGATCGTAGGAGAACTGTGAATGGTGTCAACTGTAACTCCAAGGCAACTTGCTCCACCTTCACCTACACAGAGCAGAGAAGGGTCAAAAGTGGAGACAGACACACCCAACACATGATTGGTGGGTCTGCTGGACTGAAGGTCTGTATACATGCCTGGGGAGGGGGAAACAACTCCTCCTCACCCTCACTCCAAGTCACCTATCAGGGAGGATGTCCAACAAGGTGCTGCAGAAAAAGTCCATGAAACATCATTCTGGCTACAGATTACAGGGTATCCGGGAAAATTCCCCTCACCTGTTCTCGCTTCAATTTTTCCCGTTTCCGAATAAGTTCAACCAGCAATCTCGCTCTCTCCAGGTCATGCCGCAGCCTCTGCCAATATTTTAACTTCTCTTTCAGAGCTTGTATTTCTTCATCATCTTCTCTCTAGAGAAGTAAATGTAAAGTATATGAACAAAAAAAACATAAAGAAATCTACCCCTAAACAATGCTAAAGAAAGTCTTGTGATCCATTGTCTTGGCTCACTCTTGACAAGATGGCCCCAATGGAATCTTGTGACCCTGTTCCACCCAACCTCACTCACAAGAATCCTCTCAGGTTTTGTACATTCTTCAACCACACCTTTGGTGAACTAGTAAGAGTAGGCCAAGACCCCCAACCCCAGCCAGGGTAGTGAGTAGACACGTGAGATCAGCTCCCATCTGGGAACTTCAGAAAAGCCTAAGATGAGGCTATTATGGCCAAACCCCATGGGGTCCAGGTCCTTCCTGGCCCAGCTCCTCTCCATCCTGGCCGCCTGGGCCAATCCATGGGAGATGGGCAGGCCAGCACTATTGTGTCACAGAAAGGTTTTTCCATGTGATTTCTGTGGTTTCCATCCTATTTCCTCTCGTTCTTCTCCCTCATCTCCTATTGATGTACATAAAAGTATCTATTTTGGAGGCTGCATGGTTTCCCCAAATCCATCCCATCAAAGGGTTTTTACATTCCAACTTAATTCCCTGATACTCACTGATGGCCATTTCTTGCACTCTCTCCCCTCTTGCCAAAGTTGATGTTAATACCTTGAACACCACCCCACCCCCACCTCCTAACATCTGTTCCCTAAAAGACAGTGAGGCTAGTTCAGCTGGCCCCCGCAAGGGTAGGTGTGGTCCCTGGCTGCAGGTCTGGCTTGGGCACCACACCAGCTCCAAAAGCCAGCACAGACATTTACTTGCTGCATGATCCTTGTGAAGGCATTGTCAATCTCTTCTGGAGCCCCACAGACCACCCACTTCCCCAAGGTCCTGAGCACAGTGTTCTGTGCACCTGAGTGCTACAGAAAGAGGAAAGACAAAGAGGTTTCTGCAGGAACAGGAAAGTTTATCAGGGACTTCACTGTAAAAAATGCTAAGAAAGTATAAACACACAAGGAAATGGGCAGGAAGAGAAAGTAATATGCCATGTCCCACACAGGTAGAAGCAGAGAAAACACCTTCTTAACCAAACACAAGACTGAAGCGATTACAAAAGAAAGAGAAAATAGACAATTCTGACTTATTGAAACTAAAAACCTTCTGCCCAGACATGAATGCACCTGGCTAAGAAGGGAAGGGACAACATAAGTCTCTAACAAATGCTTAGCATCCAAGAGAGATTATCAATTAACATATACATGAACATGCGCATGACAATAGGCATTCTGGGATATGAACAAACAGTTCTCAAAGAACTGCAAAGAATTCATAACCACATGAAAAAATGCTCCAAATTCCTAAAAATAAGAAATTGCACATCAAAAACATTCTGAAAGTTCACCTCACACCCTGTAAACCAGCAAAAATGACCCAAAATGGCAACAATTAATGTTGGAGAGTTATGGAAGGACAGGCATCATTGGTGGAGCTGTCGAATGGTACAACCATTTTGAAAAGCAATTTGGAATTATGCAAATAAAGTGACTAAAAATGCCCATACCCTTGAATTGTATTACAGGGTTTATATTTCAAGGAAGCCATCAATAAGGAAGAAAGTTGACACATACTCCAAAATATTTATAGTAGCATTTTTTTTGAAATAGCAAAGCACTGCAAACAAAATAAGTGCCCCCAACTGGGGAATGGTGAAACAAATTATAGTCTATGACTCTCATGGAACATGACTACACTACGAGAAATGATGTGCAGGATGGAGACAGAGAAGCCTAGACAGAGCTATATGAACCGATGCAGAGGGAGATGAGCAAAGCCAAGTGACCACAGTCATGTCAATAGCAAGAACAAGAACACCAAAAACTCCTAAGTGAATGTAAGAGAAGTATCAAGACCAAGCAGAAGGAAGAGGGCTGAGAAGAGATCCACAGTTCAGACCTGGGGAGGGGGAGGGGGGCCCCATAGGGGTTATCTGGACTTTTGCAATGTATCCATCATTGGTGCTGACTTATTTTTCCTCCCCAAAATATACTGGCTCTCTGGGAAGGGAAGGAGGAAAGGATACATGGGCTACTATGGTAATGTAAGAAGTAGAAGATATTAAAGAAAAACATTTTTTAAAAAGAAAATTAAGAAAAGAGAAGGAAAGAAAATCAGAGTCAAAGAATAAGAACATCAGAAGATGACACAAAATACACCTAGCTTTTCTCACTGTTAAAATGTTGGTCTGGTTTTCTTTATTTTAATTAACAGCATTTATATCCAAAGAAAATCAGTCCTAACTCTGAAGTGCAACTCTGAAGGGTGAGCACATCAGTGAGGTGGCAGTTGGGAGTCAGTGGCCTACAGTACCCGCCATCTTGCACAGGGGCTGCTGTCCAGTGCTGATAAGGCCTCCAGCCTCCAGTCTTTCTCTCATCCTCTCAGACACTCCTGAAATAAGGGAGTGTCTGCCAGGGGTGTGGGAATTTCAGTTTCACTGAAATGAATTCTAACCATGGAAAAAGGCCAATCTAAACCACTTTTCAAAACATTATTTAAATTTATTTTCCATTTTTTCCATTCCATACAGCCTACTGAAGAACAGAGTTATAAAGAGGACCAAGAATGGGTACAGCCATAAGCAACTGACAGCCTTCCTTGAGGTGCTCGACAGATCGAGGGGTAAAAGCCAGGAGAGAGGTTTCTCCTTCACACAGAGAAGAGCAGCAAGGGGGCTCAGTTGCGTTTCTAAGGAAGAGATCAAATAAACCGCCAAGAGCCAAAGCACAGCCATAGGCATGTGTGATGCCCATGAAGCCAAATGGGCCCCAAGAGGAAGTCAAACTCTGTCATCAGAGGAACAGCGCACTCTACCTCAGTGACTCCTATCAGGCTCAGCGGTTATGAAAATGAGACGTCTGAGTGTCCTCCCTCCCCCAATGCTGAATGAGGTGGACTGAGCAGCAGCCCCACTGGACACCCAGAACAAAGCAGGTGCTCAGCTCAGGCATGCTCAAAGGGCATGGAATAGCAGCAGCACCCATGGTTCATTGGAAAATGCAGCTCAGGGGAGTTAGAGCCATCCTCATCTTAGGGCTGACCCTAGAAAACTCCAGATAAAGAGTCACAATATTCTACCTACTGAAGCAAACTAATCAAAGCCATCTGCCACAATCAATTTCTGATGTTCTAACATAGAGGCCAGCTCCAAGTGCTCACACTGGCTAGGGTCCAAGTCTCAGGACTAGCAAGTGAGTGCAAGTTCAAGAAGACCAACCAAGAAGTCTGGCTCAAGGTCAGGCTGATTCCACATGTCACTCTAGTGACTATGGAAGGGGCCCAGCTCCCCCAGGGCTCCCTTCCTCCCATGCAATCACTGAAAGCACAATGTGGACCTGGAACCAAAGGAACCAAAAACCCCAAGTAGGCACAAGGACATCTATAGGCTAGAGATGGCCTGGGAGGTCCAAGAGATTAGCCAGGGTGAGTGAGACTGGCTGTGGTGGGCACCACCTGGGCTCCAGTTAATGCTGCCCTTTAATAAGAGCACCAGGTACCCACAACCAACATCAGGTGCAGCTTCCTCCACCTATGCTACCACATTAAGTTCAACTGATACTACAAGAGAAAGGTGACAGTACGATGTTATTGCCCAGGGCAGAACAGGACCAATTAACCAATGTGAGGTCACTACTGGGGGGCAGGCAAAAGAACTGATCATACCATGATTGTAAATGAAGAGGATGACGTTGAAAAGGTCTTCCAAGTCAACTATAAATGATATAAATCGAACCAAGAGAAGCAGCGTGGGTTGCTTCATTGTCTCCTTGTAGTCTTCTCCTCTCCACTCTCAGGCATCCCCAGAGGCACACAAGGCTTCAGGATAGGCCTCAGACCTATGAGGAAGGATCCCTTCAAACTGCACTCATCTGACAGCACGCTTATGTAATAACTCACAATTCTGATATTAGGTATCTGCCAGGTTAGGAGGAGGCAGGCATTAACCACCCCCATCTTCACAAATGGAAAAACATAAGATCTAAGTACATTAGGAACTTGGTCCAAAGTCACAGAGGCAGGGGTGAGGCCAATCTGGGCCCCTGATTTCTGAGGCAGGTCATATTCTGACCTGTAAACATGGCTTCCAATGGGGGGAGGGGCAGAACTGCGATTACATCAGTGATTCACACAGGTCAACCTTGGCCCATCAGAAACAACTTAGGAAGAATTTGGACCACATGATCCTTTTTAAGAAGCCAAAAACAACAAGATGAGCTGCATGATGAGGGAATGCTGCCTTGCCAGTGGAAACCTCAATGAATGAAGTTAGCAGATAATTAAGCCCATTCTCCTCAGATGTTAACATGCATAGTAACTAGAAAGAGCGGCAGTACATAAAATCCCTCAACCTCCACCTGAGTCACTCCAAGGGTCCAGAGTGGAGGGAGGAGAGAGTCACACTGCACAGGGCACTCCGAAATGAACTATGCAGGAATGTGGATTGAGCTGGATGTGACTGGCCAAGGGCCAGTTACTAACAAAGGATCACAGCAAATTCATTCTTTAGGCAAAGACTAATAATCTATTTCCTTCACTCCTCCAAACATGCCCTAGGCCACATGGGAGGTGCAGTTCCAGTATGGAGGCCACAGAAATGAGGTCAGAGGAGGCCCTGCCCCAGTCAGGAAGAGTGTACAATCCAGCAGAACTACACAAACCAAACATGAACAGAAGCCAACAAGAGGCCTAACATCAGAAGATTCCCGAAGGAGGGGCTGCTTAGAAAAGGCTTCAGTGACACAGCCCAAGGCTGCAGATCAGCACTGACTTGGTTTGGTGAGCAATGGGAAACCACTGGACAGGCTCAACATTCTTAGAGAAAGAACTGCAAAGGTGCTTCAATGGAGCCAAGTCTGGATCCCTCACTTTTTTGCAGATATGGCAACTGAGGCTGAATGAGGACTGACAACAGCCTGGGCAAGGTCCAACAGATGACTCCCAGAAGGTCCACTGTTTCTGCTAGGAATTCAGGCAGCACCTCCGGTTCAATGCCTTCCAGTGAGAATAAAAGAGAAATGTGTGGATGTGGAAAAAGGCGAGGCAGCTGACTGTAGAATGGTAATAAAGGACAGGTCAGAGGTTGGGGCCTGGGACAATGGGAAGCACAGAAGGTTTCAGGAGAGAGGTCACTGCTACAATGCACAAATTTGAGCTGGTTGCTGGACACCAGGGGAGAGAGGTCCTAGCTTAGCCATATGGATTCAGGGCTGTCCTCAATACTGAGGTGACATCAGACTGGCAGCAAATGCAAAAGGTAGACTGATGGAGTGAGTCAAGCCTGAGGACTGCCCTGGGAAGGTCAGGATTTCCCTCAATAGTGCTCAGTTGTCCCTGCTTGATCAACCCTCAAGTTCCAGTCCTTACATTCTTACCTTGGGTGATCTTGTTCAAGTCATCATTTCTATGCCCATAACTCGAAGATCTCCAGATGGATGGAGCCCTAATAATCTGTCTCAGATGCTCCCTTCTCCCCTTTCTCTTTCGACAAGGCGGCAGTCAGTCATCACTAACTCTGCGCCCAAGGTAAGGAAGGCTCTCACAATCTCTGAGGCTCCTGACACTACCTTGAGACACCACTCCACTTCTCACCAATGGAATAGTTTCTGGGCACATCAGGTCCTCTGCTCAGCCCCAGGATCCTGAGCTGTGAAAAGATGGCCTGTGAGGTCCCTCCCGGCCTAAGATGAGTAAGCCTGATTGCCCTCTCCCTTTCTTCTTCCTCCAGGCTGCCAAATTACTTTTTTTTTTTTTTTGGCCTTCTGAAAGAGCACATTTTATTGTGGAATACAGTGTAGCACACCGAACAAAAGACTTTGGGTACCTCACAGATCCTATCCAAGTACTATTTAAAAAAAACAAAAACCCTTGCTCATAAAGACCCACTGGCACATGGATGCCCCTTCATTTCTCCCAGCTTTATTAGTTCAGGGGCTTTGGACAGCTCCCAACAACT
>CM053770.1:243951645-244011605 GCA_028658325.1 Potorous gilbertii | reverse complement strand
GTTCTTGCTACTAGGAATTAAGAAATACAGGTAATGGGAAATAGAAAGTTATCTGACCCTACAGGACAAAAGAGAAGATGTAGACAAGAGAAGGGAGGGATGATAGAAGAGAGGGCAGATTGGTGATAGGGGAAATTAGAATGCTGGGTGTATTAGGGTGGGGGGAGGGGAAAAATGGGGAGAAAATTTGGAACCCAAATTTTTGTGAAAATGAATGTAAAAAGTTAAATAAATAAATTTATATTAAAGCTTCCCTCAACCTGGGCCCTTTCCTATCTTTCTAGTCTCAACGCAGAGACAAGAGATTCTCACTGTTGCTCAAACAAAACCGGACCTTCACTGGCCAAAGTCAGGTCTGCTCGAGCTCAACTTCAAGTCTCAGCTTCTCCAGGAAGTCTTTCCCATTCCTATGGCCAGGGCCACTAGTGCCTTCTCCCGGTCTCTCCAGAACCATCTGTGTGCGCCTGCCCCCTCAGAATGGGAGCTCCCTGAGGATAGGGGCAGGTTTTGCCCTTTATATGACCAGCACTTAGCACCATCCCACAGTACAAAGCAAGTACTTAATAAATACTTGCTGAATGAATGAACTGCTTGACCCAGGTTATGGCAGCAGAGCTGGGGTTCAAATTCTATGCCTGGCCTATGGCAAGTGAGTCAATCATTCATCCTTCATCCCTCTCACAGAAGGCTCTTACCTGGTCAGCACCATGGCCTACTGCTCTAACTCAGCACTATACAGTCCACATGCATTTGCCCTGAATGCCCTCCCAAATGTGGTCCCATCCACTCTTTCTGGCCTAGACTCCAAATATCATCTCAGTTCCCCAAACACACCTTCTACTGCCACAAGGTTCCGCAGGTCTGGGCTGCCACCTCCCCCTTCCCTCAAAGTATTAATACTATCTTTTCAAACCAACCTCTACTGCCACTTTCCCTAGAAAGCCAGCACATAGCCCCCAGAGGGCCCCAAGACATTACAGAGCACTTTGGTACCTTGCCAACTCACTGAATAACAGTGCTTCTATCATCAAAATCCATAGTTTTCTAACCCACCAAATTGTAACTTTTTTAGGGCTAAAATATGTCTTTTTCAGTACAAATTGCTAATGATATAAGGAAAAGCTTTCTAAAAACCAGACTTAGCGAAAAATGAACTATGTTGATTGTCAAGTAGCACCATCACTGCCAACATTCAAGCAGAGGATGATGATGATCCTTGAAACCAGTCAGGAGGTGAATAATTGATTTCTGGGTCTGTTAAATCTCTGGCCCCAATCCATGCCATCTCCCTCTCACCTCCTTTTTGTTACTGAAGTCCCTTCCAAGTCGGGAAGATTCCACATGCAGATCAGATTACACACTCACACATCACAACATACCTAACTCATCCTTTAATTAGCTGCCTGAAATTCAGGACCCTCGGCTAGCTCCTACAGGGTGACCAAGGCAGGAAATGGAGGACGGGCCCAGTCTTCTGACCCCACACACGAGAAACAGGCTGGGAATCCTGTCCTGGCTCTGACCCAGTGGTCAAAGCAGGAGCCGAGTAACTCATTTCCCTGGCAAATAGGAATCACCTAACAACAAGCCCAAGTGTGACCACTCACTGTACACAAACTGTGGTTACAAACTGCAGTCTCCACAACGAGCAACTTGATGTGACACAGTTTAAGGCAGCATTTTTCTATTCTCATGGTTTATTTCCAACTACAGTAAAAAAAAAAATGAAAGTCTGCAATTTTATTCTTAAAAAGCAGACAAAGCAAATCCTTCTAAAGTGACCGAGCTTTGTCTCCACTCTTCACAGAACCTCTGGGTGGGTTCCTGATTTTGCTTTATTATCCAAAGGCAATGGAACCACCAACTATTAAAATTCTCCCTCCAAAGGGGAAACATTTTGACTGTTTTTTTCTCTAGAATATCTTTCAAAAGACCACAGAGGAACCTTAAAGAAAAACCATCAGAAAAGCCACCAAAAAAGCAGGCAATGAAGTCAGAGCTAGCTTGGCTCTTCTCCATGGCCCCTTCTTCAACTTCCAGCCCCCTTCCTCCACTTCCAGCCCCCTTCCTCCTTTGGCCCGGCCCCACACCATCTCAATTAAGTCATGATTTGCTAGCAGCTATTCACAACTTCCCAAGCTGACAAGAATGTTTTCCAATGCTTAATTTAATTCAGTTACATTTCTGGTTCCTGGGGGACCTCTACTGAATTCAAACATCTTAAAATGAATTATTATAGTAATTATCAGTTCCATTTCTAAGGCCTTTCAAGTTTCCCACATGCTGCCTTCTGAGGGAGTCTACACTACACAGCCCCACTTCAACCCACCACCACCCCTATTTCCTTGGAGGATGAGGAGGACTCAGGGTCAGCCCAAGTCTATCATCTGCCATGGGCAGAGAGATGGCAGTCAGGATTCAAACCCAAGTCTTACTGAAGCCTTTGTCAAGCTGCTGTGGGTAACTGGTAACGAGACAACAGGCCAAAAGCCCTTTGTGAACATCTGAGCACTCTGAAAACACCAATCATCATTATCAATCCATCTTGCTGCCAAAGCCTCAATTCTGGCATACAGCTTTTAAAAATTATCCTACAATTTTTAAAATTTAGTCTTGACTCGCAATTATTTCTTCAACGGTAAAAAAAGATTTCAGCCACACTGGTAGGAATGTGTATATGTAAGAGATGGAAATGCCCAAGTCGTCACAGCAAGGAAAAGTGCCATGAGAGGAGCCGTTAATGACCAATCTCCAATCTTCTAGAACTGGACTGAGAAGTAGAGAAAACTGGCAAGGAACGAACAAGAAGCTGTTTTAAGTTTAATAAACTAAGTCAAACCAAAAACTTGAAATTTTTACATTAAAAACTGAAGGGTTTTCAACCCTAAGCAGCATTTATACAGCACTTCCACAGGTCCTATTTGATCAGAATTCATCTGACTGGCAAGCTGATACACAAGTGCATCAAGAAACCCAAACTGATGTCTCCATTCCCAGCCTGCAAATAGTAACAAAGGGCAGCATATAAGCCTCCTGAGGGGTAGCAGACTCAGGGCAAGGCTTTGCCTCAGGCCCACTTTGGACACTTCTTAGGGCTGCCATCTGGATGTCCTAGGGAACTGCCACCTGCTGATGAACTCACGGAACCTTTGGCCACCAGCAGTCTCCCCTGATTCTTCACAATAATCCCATGACAAAGAGAGCACAAGAATCATAGTCCAGATTTGAAAATGGGAAGGCAGGACTGGGGGTGGCTCCCAGCCCCAAGGCTTGGATGAGCAGCCCCTCCTCCAGCCTCAAGATTACTGTGTGCTGACACATCTCTAGTCTGATTAACATTACACTCTGATGGGCACACAGGACATACAATGGGACATTCCAATGAAGACGGTAACAACAAATACTGTGCTGGGCGCCCCACCCCCCTCCCCAGCCCCAAGAGGCTTCCAGGATGCTGGAAAGAAAATCCAAACAAAGCCTTCAAATACACCAGGAACGCTGCTAAGAGAGGAGGGCTGTAAACCACAGGGACACAGACTGAGTGGCCCTGCCTGAGGAAGAGCACAGCCTTTCAGTTCATTTAGAAGCAATCCTCTCTGAACTCTCAACACTAGAAATCACATACAAAGCCACATGCATGTGTAAAAAGCAGGCTGCGAGTTATCCAGTAAGATGCATGTCAACAGCAGGACCAAGCCTGAGAGCATCCTAGGGTACTTCCTGGGGGAATGGTCATGAGGTGCAAGCAGATGCATCCACCCATCAGTATACAGAGAATACATGTAAGGTCAGAAAGCGCAGCACCAGCCAAGTCACTGTGCTCAGCTGGAAAGAGTTCTGAACACAGCAAATCAAAATCTCTGACCAACAGGATCTGCCTCTGCCCCAATTAATGTAACTTAACCTAAAATTCAGCCCTATCTTCAGGACTGCAGGATGACAAAGCCCTTCTTGTCTACACTTTCTGAGCAGGTGCAGGAAGAGCTCAAGGGCTTAGGGCCTTCTTGGCCACCTCAGGGATACAAGTACGGGGGCTATTTGGAGACTGGGGAGTAATTGCAGAGATTATTTCCCCTTTTTTCCATCCCTCTCATCTCTGACCTCCTGGCTGGAAATGCTCCATTAATGAAGAAGCAGAGGCGGTGCAAAGAGGAATTCAATCTACAAATCCACTAAATGGGGAGAAAGAGGAAGTCAGGTCCCAGGTCATATTTGAAGGAGGAAAGAACTGACCAATGTTTCCAGATTTTCACCAAACTAAGGTAGCGGTGTGGAGAAATTCTTCTGACTCCCTGCTCAATGCCAGTTTACACATCAGTGCCTTCAACACTCCCCCCAAAAGACTCCAACGGAACCAAATTTCAATAAAATGAGGACGTGAGGGAGAAGTCCAACTCTCAAGTAGCTACATTTTAAGAAGCAAACCCCAGGCCACCCCTAACTTGGACCCTCAGTTATCTCTGAGGTTGAGGGGACAGGACAGAAAAAACACTGATGGACGGGACATTTTCTTTTGATTAAAGAAATAAGTGCCACCTACCTGTTGGGTGTGTCTTTGGGACTGGGAGCTGGACTGCAGCCTCCGTAACAAGGGCACGCCATTTCTAGACAGTCTTTTTAGTAACCAGTAACTGTGAGCTCTCTCAACAAACTGCTTCTTCCGTTGAACGGCCACCTGAGTCAGAATCTTATTTAATCTAAAACACGGAAAAACTCAAAGTTTAATTTTTGAAGCAACACATTAAAGAGAGGCTTTTGATTATGGAAATTAGGAAACATTTCGTAATAACCCTCCATCTTTATTTCAAAATTACTTCAAACCAAAGAGGTAGTGACACATTCCCCCCAGCAGAATTCCCACCACATTCATATAGGTTGCTGGCGCAACTCATGAGCTTAAATCATGAACTGAATTGATCATTTATCTAAAAATCTGCCCAAATGAACCATCCAGAAATTTTTAAATGATTTTAACTAGTGTTAAAACCTAAGCAAGCCCCCTACATCTTTTTTCATCCTTTACACTATCTTCTTTAAGCAAGTTAACCTAAAATAACAACTTTTGTGCTAAACAATTATTTTAAATTCTGTACACTCACATTAATAAAAGAACCAAGTCATTTAAGTTACTAAAAAAAAAATGCAGCTTTTAAAAAAGTACTGTTAAGTCAAGTATTCTGAAATAACTGATTTTTCTCCATCCAAAAAAATAGTTAAATACATCCAAAACTCATGAAAGTTCCTTTAAAAACAAACAAAAAACTAAAAACTGATTTGCAGGAAAACTGAAAGTCTTATAATCAAACATTGAAACAGAAGACTCAAAAAGTGCTACTTGTCCTCCATTCATAGGTCTCCTGGATGCTGAACTGTCAACAGTTTATTGTGCAGACTAGGCTCATCTGAGCTCAGCTGAGCACTAAGTAACTACTTTGTAAAGTGGGCAGAAACTGCAGTTTTCATTCTCCCTTTCTTGCCCACAGAAAATGAAACCCTTCTGAGATGAGCTGGAGAATCATGCAAGAAACTGAGTCTACCTGTATCAGCCCCATAGAATGCTGTAGCGTATGTAACCACACTGCTGTTCCACATAACTTATTTCTGTTTCTCCAACCAAAGATAACCCGTTCTTTCCCTAAATCACTGCCAAATCAAGGAACCCCCAGTAGGTAGGGAGTGCAGTGCAGAGGGGATCTAAAGTCAAAAGACCTAGGTTCAAATTCCATATCCTGGCTGTGTGATCCTGAACAAGACATCTAACTCTCTGAGCACTCCCTAGGACTTGCCGTGTTGCAGAGAAGGTAGCTGGCTTAGCTGGGAGCTCTCCATACCCATGACATCACACAGGTCTAGACCCTCCCCTTAAATAAATAGATAGCTGAAAAATGACTGATACAGCAATGCTTCCCCAAAGAAATACCTCAAGAAGCTAGCGTGGGGAAGTCAGATTCCCCAAAAAATGACTGCTCAAACTGCTCCCAGAGGTTGCTGGGGGAGGCACTGTGTCCAGTACTTGCCTACCATCCCCCTGTGCTTAGGGAAGGGCCAAGAATGTCAACAGCGATTTCCTCAAAGGCAGGAGATACAGTGTGACCGTAGCTACTTCCTTGTTGTATTTTTACAACTCAGTGATCACAAGCTTTTCCTAATGAAAGCCAAACTTTCCCAGCTATCCCCCTCCTCCTGAATAAATACTCAAATATCCTATTTCAAAAGGGGAGAGGGAAGACCTAGAGAAAAGCAGAAGTGAGAATTATAAATATTTCAGTTCAGAAACTTAAAGCAACTTCTAAACCATTCATGGGAAACAAAAAGCAATCAGAACAAAGAAACCAAGCTAAAATGATTCATCACTCTGAAGCTTTTAGAAAACACACAGTTCACTCATGTTCAGTGAAGGCACAGGCCCAGGTCACTCACAGATCCTCCCTTGTAATGGGTAATCCTGCACAAAGTAGCGGGGAGTAAGCCTACAGAGTAACAGAAACCCTGGCTCAGAATCCAGAACCCTGCTGGTTCTATAGCTTCCTGGTGAACTGACCATGGAGGCAAGTTGCTTCACTCTGGAGCCTTGGTATGCTCACGTGTAAAACGATAACAAGCTTTGCACAGGGTTGCTAAAAGGAAAGCACTCTATAAATCTTAAGGCTTCTATAAAAGTGGTTGTGGGGTTAATTACTATGCTTTAATTATATGTTATCTCACACATTAGTCAACAATATTAGGTGGACTTGGGCCTCCTCTATGGCAGATCAGGGAAATGCAAACGTGTGGCAATTCAAACATTCTCCCTTCAGTAACTAGAATTCCAAGGATGAACTTTGCCAACCCAAGTACACCACTCTTTATCAAGCCCTTACTAGGTACGAAGCCCAAATTAGTTCATGTACACATTGTTCTCCTTTCCTCTCACAGAAAGGGGGTTAATGTTGATTTCTGCCCCAGCTCCATTGTAGAAATCTTTCTTGAAATCTGAACATTCAACACTGCCCTCTTCTCTACTCAAACACAAATGACCCTCCCACTATAAACACAGGGATGGAAAAGCTAAGACACAAGTCTGTGCAAGAAACAGCCCTGGCATCTCAGGTAAGCCTGCTAGGACAACCTGCTGGTTGACCCCTTCCAAAGCATGTGCAAGAAGGGCTAGAGCAACTCAGTAGAAACCATTCACCTCCTCCACAGAAAGCCATCTGCATCAGAAATTTAATAAATTAAGAAATTCAGAGAATGGTGACCCCTCATACTTAGCAAGTTATACTATCTGGAATTCGCTGTCTGGACATTCACTGTTTAAATTTCTTTCATGTCTACTACATAATTATGATTTCTGATTTTACCACAAGCATTTGTCAAAACAACCCTTAAGGCAGAAAGATGAAAAATAAGGCCCATTAACTGGAGTCTTTAGCTAATGCAGACTTTTCCTGTGTGTACCTTAGCCGAAGTCGCCAAGCGTTGTTATATGCCTGGATTCTGCACTCCAGCTTTTGACCCAGTCTCAGCCTGTACTCTCATAATCCTCTCTGACCTCACAGCTCTCCACATCACTAGCACCCAATCCTTGCTACCACAGCAATCTTCCAAAGAAACAGCTCTGATTCACTCACCCCTTCATTCAAGACATTCAGTGATGCTCCAACTGTCAATGAAATAATATGCCAATCCCCTAGCTTTTGTGCAGCCTTCCTCCAAGGTGGTCTCTGAGGCCCACCACAGTCTGGCCAAGCTCAACCACCTTTCCAGATGAGCAGGATTATTATCAGGTATTCCTTAGGTCTTCCTTGGTCAGTCCACCTCCATGCATGGACAGGAGTTCACTGACATCCAGAAGGTATACCTGCCACACCTCTCTCTGGGAAAACGCTGGTCTTCACCTCCATGGCCAAGTTCCTAGGTCATCTCCTCCCAGAGTCCTCCCTGATCCCTTCAGCTCTAAGTGGCCTCTTTTATTTTCTGAGAGTATACAAACAAGAAGGTAATTTTGTTATTACCATGCTAAATTTAACATTTAATTTACTATAGACATCCAAGTTTCATATACATTCCTCTTTTGTGTTCTCTTGTATATTGGAATGTTAATATTTGTTAATGTTTAAGGTCATTTTTTAAAAGACTTTTTTAAAACACTTGCAAAATAAATGTACCAGATGGACTTGAAATGAGGAGACATCCCTCCAAAACCTCCAACACTCAACTTGCAAAGCATGGGTACAAAGACTACCTACCCTCTCTCCTCCACAGCTACTGGGAGGCTCAAGTGAGATCTTGTTTGCAAAATACCACATATCCAAAGTCCACCTGGCTCTTCAAAAGGCTAATTCAGGTATTTGAACCTTGTTTCTCTAGAGTGCTTGGGCATGGCTCTTTGTCCAATTCACATTCTGGTGGGTGGACCACAAGGGACCACCCACCAGTTTTCATGTTTCTATCCGGATCCCCTGGGCTGGGAAGATGGGGGAGGGGGAGAAGGCAGGGGCAATCAGTAAAGTCAGCCAAGTGAACTGCTAAATCTATTTGTAAATGAGGATGGCAGAAATATTCAGATCAAGTAGCAGTAACCTGTCCCCTCCCCACTACCCACCCATGGGAGCACCTGTCTAGAACCAGTAGAAGACAATCCAAGGGGAGGAATCAAGGTCAGCACATGAAGCCCAGAAGGAATGAACTCCCCAACCAGTCAAGCACTTTGGAAATTAAAGAAACTGTCAATATGTCTGCATCTCTACAGGAGAGCTAAAAGTAGCCCACTGGGCACACACTTAATCAACGCTTGTTGGTCAGCCACTTCATGTGGTGCCAACGTGGGGGGCAGGGGGAAGGATTTCAGCTTCTCCTGGTTATTTGACCAGGGGCAAGTTACTTAAAGTTACATTCACAACCTCTATAAAATGGGCCTAACAGGAAAGCTTGCCCACCTCAGAGGTGGAGAGTAGCTGTATACAACCTAGTTTATAAACCTACACAAATTTCACTATCATCACTATTATTCACAGCAGTATTATCTGTAATAACAACAAACTGCCAAAACACAAGACTGAGGAAGGGCTACAACTCCTCTTTTATGAAATGGCTATCCCCTCTCGATCCTGTCTACCTGGGTCACTCTCCCTTCTCAGCTCACCTCTGCGTCCCCCTTCTTCCAGTCCTAAGACAAGCCCATCTTTTCTATGAGAGGTGACCTTTCCCAAATGTGCCTTCCCTCTGGGGACCATCTCCAATGTAACTTTCAGAGGTGTCTCCCCATTGTCTCCCCTATAAAACTCAGAGCCTTTACAGGGTAGGATCTGTTTTCAATCTTTATGTCCTCAGTACCTAACACGATGCCTACCACACAGCAGGTGTTTCACAAATGCTTGCTGACTTAACTTGAAAGTAGTGACAAATGTGAAGAACCATGGAGAAAGCTACATATATGAAATGATTCAGAGACCAAAGATATACCTCACAATTACATAAACAGCCATGGAAACAGAATCTAGGAAAATCCGGCTGAGTCTCAATTAGTACGGATGATGAGGCCCCTGCAGTATCATCCATATTCCAATTCCCAATTAGAATTCAGTTCTAATTACACGGCCGTGGTAATGATTAGCTGCAGCCCAAAGGAAATAATACAGCTTGAATTCCAATAATGAGAGCACTCCAGGATTCAGAGCAGGACGTTCTGTGACGAGCTTACTAAAATTCAGACATTTTTCCAAACTGAAGACAAAATGCAAGGGTTCCATGTACCACTTTTGCTCACTGGTGCAGCTACACGTTCTTGAATCATTCTACTTACACTACAGTAGGACAGGTCCTAACCGCTTTTGTTCTTGTACAACAGCAACACCTTCATGAAGACAGAAAGTTGGCTCTATAATGTGTCTGGGGCCCATATCCTCCCTGGGTGACCTCTGGACGAGATCAGTTCTCCTCATCTCTAAGGTGCCTTCCAGCCCATGCCGCCCCATGAACCAGGAAACTGAGGGTCAGTGGTGGTCCACTCATGTAATGGAAGAGAACTGAGTCACAAAGAAACAATGGCTATGAAGCAATGAGAGGTACCTGGGAAGACACTATGAATAAATGCAGGGAAGTGAAAGAGCCAGTAAACCACACAGACCAAACATCACTGAAATGCTGCTCCATTCGATTCACTGCACTCATCAATTATGGGCCCAGGAAACAGACAGAGAAATAAAATTCCTTAAAGGAGGAAAGCAGGTCATCACTACATATAAGAAATGTTGATGCGCTGTCAGACCTGGTCACAGGGTGTATTGACCATCTTTGCTTAATTCTTCATTACAAGAGATAGATCAAAAGAAATCACTAATGTAAACACACACCGCAAAAAAGAAAATGATTTTTAAAATTCATTCTGTGAACCATAAATGCCTGTAGTAAGTCTTCAGTATATTTTTTATAGTAACCAAATCATTCTGAACAAAGTAACCTGGTCAACTAATAATAGTCACTCAAACCCTCTATTAAAGTACTGAACTTCTACGATGCTTTCTCCCATGGAACAGACATCACAGAATCTCACTCATCAATACTTCCAAGACTGGAGGTCTCCATAGAGGGATCCCACCCTCCACCAGTTTCAGGACCTGAGTCTCCATCAAGAGATGCTACCAACTGTCCTCTTCAGACATCACAGCTAACTTGCTAACGTCTCCTGGGAGCCAGGCCCCTTGAGGCAACTCTCTGAACTGAGCTCAGTTGCCAGAGTTCAACCCAGGGCCTCAAATTCCCAGTCCTAGAAGGCTTAGAGCCACCTGAAGAAATGACTATTACACACACTGCAGCAAAACCAAGGAGATACTACTACTCAACTAGTAAATAAAAATGGCAAAATTCCCAAGAGTTTTCCTGCTTCCTAAATTATCTCAAAAACATAATTCTACTTTAAAATTGAAATTTGAAAAACCCTCCCAACCTAAAGAAAACTCTCTGGTTAAAGAGAAGAGACCCCTCCCAGTCAATGGCAAACACTATTTTTATTCCTTGTCATTCTCTCTACCCAAACAAATCTGCTCACCAGATGTTCTTTATTCAATCCCAATGGGAGAAAATTCCTGGATGAAGATAAGCACTCTTCAGGATGTGAAGTCCAGCCCCTTCCGGTGCCATTTCTCAGCCACAGCCTACATTCAGGTGTTTTCTCCAACTCCAATCACCTTCAAGTCTAAAGACCTTTTTGGCCTGGTAAGATGCCACCAAGTGGAACTCCTGGCCCTGCAATGATGCAAGCAATTGCCTCTATTTCCTACCTGAAGATATCAGGTACCTTCAATACTTGCATTTATGATAACCAGGCAGGTAAAGCCAGGTTTACCAGCACCTAACAGGGGCCAATCCATCCATACAAATGACACACAATTCTCCCCACAAGTTGTCCAAGCTACTGTCCTGAAAAATCTTCCTTTTTTAAAGAAATCTGTGGCTTAAGTAGAGGTGGAAAAGACGCTGGGACGGAAAGCCAATAAGCCCAAAAGACAGTCCTGGGTACCTGAATTTCTACTTCACTGCCTGAAACAAGAAATTCATTTGGGTTAACAAGTGTTCTTTTTTCAAAATACCTCTCTGGGGGTAAAGAAACCAGTGGGTAAAACACAGTGTGACATCAATTCAGGCAGGTTGCTTTTTACCTAATATTCAACCCATAATGACCTGCTGTATCAACAAGGCAAGAGTTGTGATTGGCAGGGAAAGAAGAGCAAGAATTTGGGCCCATGGAGTACTCTGGAAATTAAAGAAGGGAGTGAGTAGAAGAATCAGTCAACACTAAGACACTCATTATCTGGAGAGGCCTGGTGAAAAAGGCACATGGAATGGGAGATGAGAAAGTGGCCAAGACAAACCGACTCTGTTTCCAAGTTTGACCAAGAGCCAGCCCTGGCACCAAAAGGAGAGAAGTTTCATCCTCCTCTTACCTATCCCCATTCCCCGACCATCCATTCACTGCTCTTGGATACATTTTAGATTCAATGGGGAGGTTTTGATAGGCTGACACAGGAAACTAACCAGACCACTAGTTATTTCTGAAGCATTTCCCATGTGCCAGACATCGTGCCAACCACTAGTAATTCAAAGGGCCATAATTCAAACACCATATGCACATGTGAGATACATGCATAGAAGACATGTAACCACTATTTACAACACTGTTTCTGCAGAAGAAAGGGTTTCTAAGTTTCAAAGAGAATGGCAAGGGAACTTTTGGAACACGGCCTGTCTGAAAAGCCGAGGTCTCACCTGTTACATTAATACAATATTTGTCTCAGAATTCAATACCTCTGAGGATCAAATCACATCAACTGACACAGCACAATTATTTTTAAATCTGCAAAGTAAAGAAAGAACAGGATGGATCTTTTTGTTTCTGAGTAAAAATTCTAATATTTTTGCATTGATGGACAGGCCTAACGAAGCTAACACAGGTCCTGACTTTTAAAAGCCCTATCTGAATGAGCAATAAGATAAAGGATACGGTCCTTTGTGTCGGCAGTCATCATTTCAGAAAATTACACACTGCTTCTGTTCCCTGCTCTGACAGTATGAACCATGATGGGCCTGCTTAGCAGCACCTCCCACAGGAACAAGGATGCTTTCCTTTTCACAGATGTTTGTCATCTGACACCAGAAAGTATTGGAAAGCCTTTGCTCTCCATCTCCTCTGGTACATGAAAAGGCAGATGCTCAAGGAAGCTTGAAAAAAGGATTTCTGTGCCTGGCACCCTGAGCAGATGATGTCAGGGCTTGAACAGATATTCTTTTCCTTTAACTCCCATGGGAAGGTCCCTATTTCTCAAAGTTAACACTCGTCTTCATCCACTTCAAGGATAAACCCTCACAGCTCATTCCTCCTATGGGAGGGGTAAGGACCTGACTAAGGCCTCTCCTCACCATCCCATAGGTTCTGCTGCATCCCCACCCTTCAAATCTGTATGTAGACACATAAAGGAACATGGGGGGTGTGGGGGGGGCCTGCAGGGATAAGGAGAGGGGAAGAATCAGGTAAAGGATGAATCTTCAAATAAAGGAAGTAGCTGGGGTGGGAGACAAACTCGAGGTACATTCCACTGGAACAACCTAGGCCAGGTTGGGTTTGGATCTTCTCTCCTCACTTCCCTGCCCTTCAGCATGTAAGCCAAATGTACCCATCCTTGGAGGCATTCCTTGTCCACTCTAACCCAAAACAATGCCATCCTCAAAAACCCTGCCAGATACTCAGCCAAAGGTTAGGGTTTTAGCAACAGCAGGCAGCCCTGTGCAGCCTCGGATTGCTCAGGAAGGGCTTGTCTCTCCTGACAAGTAAGTAGCTACTAAGTGAAAGAGCAAGTGATGCTCATCCCCGTCCAATCTTGGAAAACCAACTGCCACTGACAGAATGTCAGAAAACAGATGACCAATGACTGGTCATTTTGTTCCTAAGAACAAAAGCCTCAGCCATCCAACCACCACTGGCAGTGGGTCTCATGACCACACATGTCCAGAGAGAGAGCCCCGCCACAGCCCTGAGCATGTTCCCCTGGGCCCACTCCACATTATAGTTCTCCCCAACCAACTCCAAAGCAAAAGCCCCAGAACAAGGACCAGCAGCTTGGTCACATGCAAGCCCCTTCTCCAGTCCCACAGCCTCCCTGAGCCTCAGCACCACCAAGGAGGGCCTCACTGGGTCCTGCTGGGGCCTGGAACCCAGGCCTAAAACCACCTATGGCAACACCTGGAACCTCAGTTTGGGATGATAATCTACGTGGGTCCCCCCCCACTCAAATAGAGCCAAATATAAAACACATGGGGGTCTTCATTTCTGCCAAGGGTCCTCAACGAACTCACCTATGAGTTACTGAATCCTAAGAGAAAGCAACGAAACCTCAGACCTTCAGCCCAGGCTTCCACATTCCAACACAGGATTCTTTCTCTTAACTTGTCTGCAGGAGAGTCAGGATGGAGACAAGTGAACTAAGACATTTGATTTCAAGGTCCTACAGGACTGCTGCTGTCCCTAATAAGAAAACAGAAATTGCTTGGTTGGGGAACCAAGACCACTGAGGGGAGAACCCATGGGATGGGCCACCCATACTGATGGATGAGAACTTTCCATGTGAGTCTATGTTTACAATAGTGGCTTATATGACTCGGAGCCAAGAGCTCTGCGCAGGGTAGGCCCAGGATCAAGCATGGACACTTCTGCAGAGCCCCAACATTCTCTCCCAACCATCATGTCAGTCTTACTGGCAGAGGACACGCACCTTTCCCAATGGGGAGCTCAGCCCCAGGCCTTCTCACTCAGGTCCAGTGGCCTTTGGTGACATCCTGCTGGCTCTCTTCTCCTTCAAGACTGGAGAGCATGTGCAAGTACTAAGTTCGCATCAAGAAGTGAAACTGAAGCCTCCCATGATTACCCCTCAATGCTGCTGATGTTCCCCATCCTGTGGCCCTCAGACTCAAAGCCTCCTCTCTCTCTCAGTCCCATCTCCAAGCAGGTACCAAGCTCTCCTCTCTAACATCTCTCCACTACATTCCCACCACTCAATCCCCTCATGCCTAGACAGCTGTGGGGCTGCCCACCTCCAGGCCAACCTCCCCTCAATCACCAATGATCTTTCTGAAGCACAGGTCTGCTCTCAAAAAACTCCCATGGCTCCCTACTGCCTCCAAGTGACTTGCCCAGATCCAATGCTTCTCACACAAGATTCTCCACCTCCCAGCATTCCCACTTCCAAACCTGGAATGCCCTCCCTCTTTATTCAGCCTCAGGCTGCTAAGATGCTACCTTCTGCAGGAAGCCTTTCCCTGACCTCCTTAATGCCAACACTAGTTGATTCTTTCCTATTTGTCCTGCTGTCTTCACCATGATCACGAGCTCCTCAAGAGCAGGGAAGATCCTTTGTCTTTCTTTGTATGCTCACTTAGCTCACTGCCACGTACGTGGTAAGTACTTAACATGATACTGTACACACAGTAGGTGCTTGACAAAGGTTTAGTGACTACTGACTTATTAAACTTGCCAGTCTTAGAAGGCACCCTTGAATCAAGAACATCCTGGCAAGAGGTCACACTGCCTCTTCTGAAAGTGTGCCTTCCTAAGAGGAAGCTCACCACCTCCCAAATCAGCCTCCCTGTTACTTTATCCCAGCTCTGCCCTTCAAAAGGAAACGAAATCCACCTAACCCCACCTGCACCTACAAGTCCCTTCAGGTATCCTTTTTTAGCCCAGGCCAAATACTCCTATTTCCTTCATGCCCTCCTCTTCAGAAAGGATCCTAGTATTAGATAGAAAACCTCGGAAATCTTCAGGGCTGACAGAGACCTCAAGACCGAAGCCTCTGATCCTCTCTGGCTAAATCGGACCCTGGACAAGTCACTGCCCAGCTCCAGGTCTCAGTTTCTTCCCTTACAAAACAAGGCAAGGAGGACAGAGGGTTAGACTCTCTCCTTCTCCAGTCTTTTCTACCCCTCCAAGCCCATGATATTCTGTGCCCAGCAGTAAAGTCATTCCATTTATTCTCAGAGTGAAAAGGTTCTCACCCTACGCTTGGGTGTGAATGAGGCCAGCAACCTCCCTCCCACCAGCTTAGGAAGAGGGGTCAGAACACAAACCAACAAGATCCTTGGAAATAATATTCACATCCTACAAATCAAGGACCACATGGGGGGACAAGACTTTGCTTACTGCACAAGTAAGGTGGCTAAAGGGGCACCACCATGCACAAAACAATAGGTCTAGCCTCAAGAGACCCGAGTTCAAAGTCAATCTCTGACACTTCCTAACTTTGTGACCCAGGCTGGCCTCAGTTTTCTTGACTGTAAAATGGGGATCATAACCCTAGTCTTGTCACAGGGATCAAATGAAAATACCTGTAGAGCACTTAGCACTGTGCCTGGCACATACAGTGCAATTATTTCCTCCCTTTCCTCCTACCCCAGTGGGTGCTGCCTCAAGATCCTCACTACCACTGGGCACACTGTTCCAGGGCCCTGTCCAGAACAAGCATGGTCCCTCTGGCCTGCAGATACCTTAGCACCCTCCTCCTCTCTGACCATTAAGACACAGCCTAGATCATCTCCTTATAATACTCACTACATTCCAAGCGCTGACATATAAATCCCAGTCACTGTTCTGGACTATGTCTTCCTTCAGTCCTCCTCCCACTCCATGTTCAGCTCCTGATCTGTCTGGGAACTCTCTGGAACGTCTGCTCCATAATTAATAAACCTTCTCTTGTCTTGACCTTCCTTCCATTTTCTGGCCCTCACTGAGACCCCGCTCTGGATATTACAAAGAAAGTACACTCTCTTCTATAGCCCCAAGTCCCCTTCTGGACTTCCCTCAGATGAGCACTGTCCTGAGGAAGTGCCAGCCACAGACTGCTCATGATCCCCACCAGGGGATCCTTCCCCATCCCCACACTGCCATGGTGCCTAGCAGAGATGGAGCAAAGGACAACACCAAGTCCACTGGGCCGCCACAACCTGATGTGTCCCAGCAGCAAGACCAACAATCCCTAACTCACTCTCCTCTCCAAGGGCTCCCCCTCTACGCTAGTCTCAGATGAAGATGTTGTCCTTCTCCCCCTCCCCCAGCAGCATGGATTCCACCACCACCACCAGGTGGTATCAGATGAGTATAAAATCTCCAATCACTCCCATCGACTGGCTCTATATCCAGACCTCTCCCCACCTTCAAAAACCCTTCACTTGACCCAAACACCACTGCTAGCTACCATGCTCGAGCTTTACGCAGCTGAGGGGCACTGCTACACAACAAAGCACTGGGCCTAGATTCAAAGCCATAAAAATCTGGGCACATTTCTTCCCTTTGGTCTGCCTCAGTTTCTCTATCTGTTAAATGGGGATAATAACCACATCTCTCTCAAAGAGCTGCCAGGATGCTCAAATAAGAAGTAACCCGCGGCTATGGTGCTCAGTAACAGCTATGATCCTAACCTCATTTAAACTCAGGAAGAAAGCAGTCTACGGGTGCCTTCCGTTTCTTTGGCCACCAAGCTTTCCAAGTCATTCAAATGAAATCTTCTTTCCTTCAGCTCTCCTCCTCCCCTCCAGGTCCTTTTCCTGGTTATTTTCTTCTCCCTAAATTTTCATGACAATGCCAGCTCTCCTCCTCCCCCCAAGGTGATCTCAGCAGCTCCCACCAGATTCATTAGTATCTTTTAACAGTAGAAGCTAGTTAGTAGCGGTGTCTTCTGAACTGAAATCACACACTGGATATTCTGTGTCAGCAAATCCACAACAGGACACATCACCTTTCCCAAAACTCCCCTTTCTTCCTAACTTCATCTTCCAAGTCCACAATCTCCATGGAATCTCACCTCCTCATCATGACTCAACCCTATAGCCAACTCCATTTTTTCCTTCCAAACATCTCTCCTACACAGGCCCCTAGGGTCAAGCCTCCTCTTTCAGGTCCTCCTCCTAAGTTTCTAAGAGGCTTCTCTGCCTCAAGTCTCCAATCCATCTTCCACTCAACAGCCAAGGTGATTTCTGATAGTGTGCCTGCCCTGCTATCTGCCCTCTCCTCCAGCCCCAAATAGAAAGCTCTTCTGCATCCCTTTCCAGCTTTCCACCGCCTTATATTCCAGGGGTGCTGCCAGCTCCCATGTTCCCAGGCCTGAGATGCCCTTTCCCAGCCTCTCTTTAAGACTCAGTTCCAACTCCCTCTCCTGCAGAAAGCTGTCCCATAGATGCTGATACTTTCCTCATTCAGATTTTTTCCTTTACATTCTGCATGTATGAGCCCCTCTTGTACGTACCTGCATGTTTCCATGTGGCCTCCTCCAGCATTAGAGTATAAACTCCTGGAAGTCAGGCTTTTCGGCCTTTCTTTTCCTTACTTCAAATCTTTCAAACCCATTTTAACTTTAAAACTCTTTACCGCCAAAAGTAATCTAAGCAGTCAAAAAGCAGATTACTAACATCAGTATGTAAAATTCTAAGAGATTTAAGTAACCATGTTTAATTTAAGGATAATTTCTGACACTTCTCTAAGAGGGTACAAATCTCATGTGAAACAGTATTAGGTGGATAGGTGGAATTGTTATCCCCACTTTTCAGATAAGGAAATTGAGGCAAATCAAACTCTCACAAGAAATGGACTAAGTCTCCCACACCTCCCCTTTCTTCTCATGACTAACTTGGTCAGACTTTAGAGAACACAGATATCAAAAAGATGGCTGTGAAAGAATCCAACGCAAGCAGAGACAATTTCAGCTTTTTCAGATCATTTCAATCCATTTCCCATGAAGCAATCCCCAGAACTGTAATGTACCTTTCTTCAAACAGCACCTCAGGTTTGTTTACCACACCAGTCGACCTGCCCTTCCTGATTACCGTATGGGATCTTTCTCTGTCATTCTCCCAACCGCCTCACTCTTAATAGGAAAGTCAGCGGTCCAGCTTCCTGCCAAAGCTCCAAGGATATTTGGCCACTGCAGCCAGGCAACCTACAAGCTTCAACTCAACTTAGCTAAAAGGGACCCAAAAACATCAATCACTTGTAAATTCTGAATGTATTTCAGTATATCTGGTTATACAAATACAATGCATTTAGGAAAGTACTCTTGACAATTTCTTAAAATTAATGAACTCTTAAAGTTCTTCTCTAATCAGCCATTAGTTTTTACAGTAAACGCCAGCAACACAAAGTGATCGAGGCTCCCATCCTGCTGTGCTCTAATGCTTAATTATTACAGTCCTGGGAACAGTGCCGATTTCGAGCCAGCACAGGGCTAGGGAAGCCCCTTCTTCCCAATGACATGTCATTAGTGGGGTTATTAGTGTCCTGTCACTTACCTTATGAGAAAGGGCACAACAAAGGGCAAGGTAGGAAAGAGCCTATAGGACCCGCAGGAAAATAGATGGGAGGGCACTAATTAATGTCAGTCACCTTAATTAAGTGGGCACACAGGACATGTCATTAGTACATAAAAAGGGCTGCAGATAATGAAAATCAACAAACACCCTCTGAATCAAATGAAAAATGGCCAAAGACCTTCTGTGTCTGCCTACGGCAGCTCCTATGATGACAATACTCATTCTTCTGATGAAGAACAGGAATTCTGGCTCCATCAATAACTAGCTGTGCATCTTGGAACAAGTTGCTCAACCTCTCTTGAGACCCTGTTTACTCCGCTGAGGGTTAAATCTTCCCAGTTCCCTTCCAGGTTCAAGTCTGAAGTCTAAACATAGGACTTCGCACTAACAGAACTTGGTGGCATGAGACACTACCAGAAAAAAGGGGGAACCCTGGCTAAGCAGAAGGACTTTGGTTCTTCCATTAATTGATTGTAAATCTACTTTGGACTGGAATAACAGTGGGGAACCTTCTTCACTGGGTTACTGGGTTCTCCACCCATCAGCCCAAAAAGTACCGGCTCATTTTCACCCCAAGGACTCCATTCAGAGAGCTCCCCAAACAGGATGCCCAGAAGTGCCCCCACACACCCACCCAAGTAGAGGACAAAAGGTGCCCTCTCCACCTCTGGGATGGTTCTGACTGAGCAGAGGCCTGCTCCTGCTCCAGCCCTTGGGCCTGCTTACCTCTGAGGGGGAATATAAGGAGCAGACACTGTGGGCATAACTGTACAGGGCTCAGCCAAAGTTTTCTTGGCCTTTTTTGTTTTCTTCCTAACTTTGGACGTTGACCTGACAGTTTTGACGGCTCCCTCCTTCCGGCAAATCCCGTTTTTCATCTCGACATCCCCATAAATATTGAGAGGCCTGCGGATGCAGCCTGGGGGGGTATGCACATCACAGTAAGCAGTCTTTTTGACAGAGAAGGTGGTGCTGCTGCCCGTCACCTCCTTCACAGGTTCCATTTTCATATAGAGGCCGGCCTTCTGGGCACACGTCACATGAAACGCTGTGTAGCAATTGGCTTTGTGGCACTGGATGCAGGCACCGACTCCCTTCTGCTTGCAGAGGTAGCACGTGAGCTTCCACCGGGCCGGGGGTATGTTCCGAACCCCATCGATGGGCTCAATGAAAACCGTGTTGGCGAATCCCACCTCGGGAATCCACAGGGCACAGACCACATGACCCCAGCGGTCATCGTCCGTCTTCTTGAAGGCGCCTCCCTTGTTGGGGCACAGCACACAGTCGACAGGCCGGGAGCGAGACTGCAGGCAATGCCGGCAGAGCCACTGGCCCTCAGGGATGTAGGGCACCCCGTAACACTCCTGGTGAACAGCTAGATTGCACAGGTCACAGAACAGAATGACATTGCTGTTTTGGCACTCCCCGTCCATGCAGATGCAGCACACGGCATCTTCATCGATCAGGGACTGAGGGTCGCCCTGCTTCTGGTTCTCACAGTAGGACTCCTTCTCAAAGCGGTCCATCAGGAACTCAAACATGTTCTGGGACACCACAGACACGCCATCAGCTTTCCGCCTCTCATTCATGATTTCTAGCCAGGCGTAATCTTCCTCGTCCATGTCATACTCCACCTCGTGGTCAAGCTCCTCGGCTGACTTCTCAATGAACTTGTAGTAGACCGGAGGCCGCCTTGGTGCTGAAGGTGGGCTGTACTCCACAATGCGCACACGGGGCTCAGGGAGGGGGCTGGCAGCAGCAGGGGCACCGTGGGCACCAGGGAGGGCATCATTCTTCTTCTTCACCTTGCTGTTCTTGTGCCGCTTTGTGCGCAGACAGACCGGGGGCCTCTCACTGTTCTCTTTATTGCTGTTACACTCGCTCAGCTCTTGAGCTGTGAGGTCATCTTCTAGGATGATCTCTAAGGGGTCAAAAATACTGATTCTATGCAGGCGACCTTCAATCTCTATCTCCACCATCCTCTGAGCTTGGGCATATGTCAAGGTCTCTCGAGTAGGGGAGTGCTTAATACTGCACGGGGAAGAAGAGGTCCTGGTTGCAGATACTCGATGACATCGTCCTTTCCTCCTCATTTGGCAATGATTACCTGGAATTACAAGCAAAGTTCAAGTCAATGCTTTCATGTGACAAAATGTTTGAAAAATAATCAGCCAAGTCAGCCCAGGTAAACCCAAACAAGACACCCACTCAACAGGTGTGAGGGTCCTTAGCTCAGGGCTCAACCGAGAGGCATCGGGAGGCTCAGGCCCAAAGTCAGGACTGCTTGAGTTCAAATGCTGCTTCAGACACAAATCACAGACCTGACTTGCCTCAGCTTCCTCAACTGGAAAATGAAAATAACAACAGCAGCAGTAACACTGCCTGGCTGTGCACTGTCCACATGGTAGGTCCTGACCCTGCCACAAAAGCAGAGGTTTTGTCAATTCATTCATCTCAGAAAATCAAGTCTCAAGTTACCAACAGAATCCAGGGTCCTCTCAAGAGACAGAATTTTGGTGTTGCTGAGGGCAACCAGCAAGGAAAGCAAAGAGCAGGAGATATTGGGAAGAGAGGATACTTAAAGACAGCCTTACTTAAACAGAAACATAAGCACAAGTAGAGAAAGGGCTTTTGGTAAACAATGGCAGGGAGGAGAATGTTAGACATACAATATCAAAAAAAAAGTTCAAGAAGGAAGTTCCTAAGGGTCCACGGACAATAAAGGCAACTTGGTCCTCCTACATGTTAAACCTAATGGGTTTTTTAAAGCAATACATGGTTTGAGATGGTCTTTCTGTCTTTTGCATATAGAATGCCCTCATTTATTGACTATTGAGATCATAATAAAAGTATTTCACACTTTTCAAAATACTGTGCAAAATTCTTTGTCCATATCACTCATGCCTCATACACAGGGACATGTGATCTGATAAAAGTTTATTTTTAAGGCCAGATCTACCGGGGATAAAATGGGGGTGGCCCTATCCAATTCCAATTCAAAACCTGATTCCATGGGACCGATGTTACTAATTTCTGGAGGGGGGGTGGGGGAGAGGGAGAGAGATGAAGAAGAGGGAGAAAGAGGGAGAGGGGGAGAGAGAGGGGGGAGAGGGGAGAGAGGGAGAGAGATGAAGAGGGAGAGAGAAAGAGGGAGAGGGGGAGGGAGAGGGGGAAGAGGGGGGAGAGGGGGGAGAGGGAGAGAGGGAGAGAGAAGAGAAGAGAGAAAGAAGAGAGGAAGAGACAGAGAGAGGCAGAGAGAGGAGGGAGACCAGACACACCTTTGGAGGGGGATCTAGTTCCTGCAGCCTATATTATCATTACAATCACAATTAATGACTGTCTTTGGGCAAGTGCTTTTCCGGTTGTACCAACAAGGAAGCAACAAGGAGGAACAGCCCAGCTCAGTTCTGTTTAAGGCCAGGGCAAATTAACTTATTAACTTGACCAAGAGTTGCCTCGTTCCCCTAGTTCTTCTTTTCCTGTGGCTGGTGGTTAAGTGAACCAAGGGACCAAACAGTAAGGGAGTCTACAAGAAGAATCCCAGTGGGAAGAGAGCCACATTGACAACCACTGTGTGTGTGAGGGTTTTCTAAGTGCTTGGAGGAGAAAAGGGTGTAAGCCAAACCAGAAAAGATGTATAAGAGGGCTAAAATAATTAGACTCCCTCTTTTCCAAGGCAGACGCCGAACAGCCATGCCGTGCTGTCAGTCTTCCTTCCCAGAAGTCAGACATCGAAAATACAATCGTCTGCTAGGTCTCCTCGGGCTAGTGAGATCGAGGACCCTCCCCAAGCCTCATACACCTACATACAACTTCCCTACTGCATAGCCTGCACCTCTCGGGTTGAACGATTCAAAGTTCTAAAAGAAACAGCAGGGAGCTGCTACGCAGATCGCAGCATGCTCTGGAATGAGGGCAGGGTTTGGTCACAAATAACAAGCTTTTGTACTGGGCAAACACAATCCCTCTGGCCGGGGCTCCCTCCCTCCCAGCCCCTCGGCAGTAAGGGAACAGGAACCCACAAAGAGCCAGGCTTCGGGTCTCGATGGGGAACTTCGCCCACCCCATCACACACGGGCCCTCCGTCCCACAGCCCCGTCCGAGGAGGCGGATGGGGCTGGGAGGAGGTGACCGGCACCCACGGAGGGGCTGGCCGAGTGACAGCCCCGGGGTCACGGGCAGTGACCATCGGAGAAGCCGCGGCGCTCGGGCGGCCCCGGTGACAAGCCCCGGGACCCAGCTGGCCGGATCCCGGTGCTGACCCAGCTCCCCCCGAGTCCGTCCGGCAGCTCGTCCCGCCCCCCGCCCTGCAGAGCCCCGGGAAGGCCGGGGGTCGTCCGACTGACCCTGCCGGGCTTAAGGAAGCCGGGACGGCGAGGGAGGGGATGACAACCGGCGGCCCCGGCCCTTCGTCGCCGCGGCCCCCCACCGCGCCCAGCCCAGCCCGCGGCCAGCGCCGGGGCCGGGGCCGAGCAGGGCGGCCGCAGGGCCAAGGGAGCAGCGCTCCGGCCGCCCCCGCCCAGGCCCCGGCCGAGCCCGGCGGGCCCCTGCCGGGCCGCCGCCGCGCACGGGCCCGCGGGCGGCCGGACAGCCCCGGGTCGGGCCGGACAAAGCTGCGGCCGCAAACATGGCGCCGTCGCCGTCGCCGCCCGCCGGTCCCTCCCGGGCCTCCCCCGGGGACTCACCCACCTGGCTCCGGGGCTCGGACGGCTCCGGGGGCGGCGCTGGGGGCGCCAACGGCCGCGGAGGCCTCGGGGACGCGCGGGGCCCGGGCGGGGCCGGAGCCGGGGCCTGCGCGGCGGGCCTGGCCCAGCGAGGGCGGCGAGGCGGCGGGGCGGCTCGTCACGCGAGGCCCCGGCTCGTGGGGGGGCCCGGGCCGGGCCGGCCGCGCTGCGCGGAGCCGCTCTCCAGGGCTGGGGTCGGGGCCGGGGCGGCGGCGGTGGCGGCGGGCCGGGGGCAGGCGGCGGCGGGCTCGGCTCGGGCGCTCGCTCCGCTCGCTCGCACCCTCGGCTGCGCCTCCTCCTCCTTCGCTCTATCTCGCTCTCTGGCTCCCTCGCTTCTCGCTCGCTCCCCCCGTGAAACAAACAATGCGGCGGCGCTCCGCCCGGCCGCGCTGCGTGACGCCGCCACGCCCGGACACGCCCCGACGCGCCCGCCGTCACTCCTCCCCCGAGTGCCTCTCGCACTGCGCCGGCGCCCTCCCGCCCTCGCCCCATGGCCCCCTCCCTTTTCCCTCGCGCGCAGGGCCTGCCGGGAGTCGCCGAATGGAAGTGGCCGGAACGCCTCCGAGAGGTCCCGCGTGTGCACGCCCGGCCCCGCGCGCGTCCCCGCCGCCCTGTCCAGACGAACCCTCCCCTCAAACAATATCCGCGCCTCCCCCACCCCCGCGCTCAGCCCGCGCATGCGCAGAGCACCGGCTGGGGCCGCGCCGCCCCTGACCAAGGCTCGGAGACTGGAGGCCCCCGGGAGGCGCTGCCGGCCCGCCAGGGCCGAGGTAGGGCCCGCCCTCCGCCGTGCCGGACGCGGGGTTGAGCGCCGCGGACCCGGCCGAGGCCAAGAGCCCCCTAACCCGGGGAAGGAGGGGAGGGAGGCCTCGAAGAGCACGTGGCAGACCCCAAAGCCTGAGAAGCCGGGGAGGAAATAGCGTCAAAGGAGGAGGGTGAAGAGGAGCCCCCGGGAGCGGGGAGGGCGCTGCCGCGGTCACAGGGGACCGCCGAGCAAAGCCGCGTCACCTGGGGCCCGAGCCTGCGGAGGAGGCGCGCACTCTGCCCTCCAGGGTGATGGATCGTGCGCTCCAGCCCTTCTAGAGGGAATGAATGGGGGGGTGGCACCTGCCCGGGGGTGCGGGCCTAACTGGGGGCACAGCCCCGCTCTCAAACTGCCGTCTGCTGAGGAGGGAGACCCAGACCTGTGTTCTGATGGCGGAGACCGTCTCCTGCCCTCCCAGAGGGGGGACCTCACCACCCCTAGGGAGCCTAAATTGAGGAATATGATAGCCCTGCCTTGGGGAGATCCAGACGTCACCCCTGCCCTTGGGAGTCCTGATCCGGGGAGGAGAACTTGGCTCCTCCCTCTGGGGGATAGAGACCTCCAGGACAGATGGGAAAGACCAGGTCCTGGGGGACCTCCCGGTCTAATGGGGTGAAAGAGGACAAAGAATCAGTACGTAAGAAGAACTGCACTAGAATCATATTTTTCTACAGGAGAGATAACATACATATCAACTGTCAATTCCTTCTGCTTCTCTTCCCCCCCAAAAAAAATGTCACTCAATACCCAATGGGACCAGGGCCTGAGAAACTTCTTGTTTGCAAATGCCTTAAATTGCACAAAGCCTAGGAAATCCTTTGTTTTGTCTTCTCTTTGTATGGCCAAGGAGTATGAATTTTGGCCTGGAAATGAACAAAAATGACTTGAGAGAATTAATCTGCAAAAGGAGATTATGAGGAAGCATGGCGCTGCCATGTAAACCCGAGTCACAGTGGGATGTGATCCAGATTACACAGGGGATGTGGTGTTGAAAGAACAACCTAAGGAGACTTCACCCAACGTGACCGAGACCCAGAACCACCAGGCTGCCTCCAGCCGTCTTCACTCAGTGTCAAGTGTCTCCCATCCACTTTGCGACTCTAGCTGTGGCATCCAATCAACGCATATTCCTAGGAAGGCCTAGCCAATCAATTGCTTCAACATTAGATGCCACAAACTTGAAAACCACTCCAACTCTGCTGTAGCAGAATATGAGCTCCTTGAGGCAGAGACTCTTGATTTTTGTAGGTGTATCGCCATCATTTCACCCAAGGCTTAATGTAGTAAGGGTATAACAAATGCTTTTTCAGTCTGGTGCTTGCTGAGCCACTTGTTAGTGACCTTAGTTATTTCAAAATAACGTGGAGAAGATGCAGGAGTGTGGAACTGCATATAGTGTCAGATTTTTTTCTAATATACAGACCCATTTTCCTGATTATTTTTTCTCTTCCTCTTTAAAAAAAAAGAATGTTATAGGAGATGACTCTGGAAGGGGAAGGACACAACAGAAAAATGGCAATCCCTGCCCTCAAAGAGCTCACAGCCTGATGGGGGAGACACTGCTAACAATATACAAACAAGCTTTAGACAAGATAAACTGGAGATCATCAAGACACTATATAGACTAGTGAGCTTGACTTCTACTTATCACAAAAGTCTAGAACATTATTAGAGAACTAGAAAAGACATTGATGATCACAAAAAGCCAGTGTGTGAGATACATTTGTTTTTTTTTTAAAGAGGTGGCTGTCTAGAATTAATCTGGACCTTAGTAAGACACGATAAAATCCATCACGTTCTTGTGGAAAAGATGAGGAAATGTGAGCTATATGTTTGCCATTAGCATAGTTAGATTTTTTTTTTTGACTGGTTGCATAGCAAGAGCAAAAAGGCGTCATTAATGCCTGCTAGTCAGTTTGAAAGGAGTTAGGGAGTCCCAAGAAGCTTTGCTCAACCTTGTGTTGTTTCTATAAGTGACTTGGACCAAAGCATCAGGAGCACACTTACCAAATTTGGAAATGGCAAAAACAAATCAAATATTTATGAATTAAGAAATAGCTGAATAAAATTAAGTATGTTTAATGTATTGGAATATTATAGGAAATACTAAAAAGAAAAGGATATGAAGAAACCCAGAAAGACTTGAATAAAATGATTCAGATTGATGTGAGCACGACCAGAGCCACTTTATATAGTGATCACAACATCATAAAGGAAAAATGAAAGGCTGAAAAATTTGGATCAATGCAATGACCGGCAGTGATTCCAGAAGACAGAGGATACAAAGCATATCTCCCTCTGCTAGGTAGAGGGGCAGAAGGAGACACACATCTCCAGATGAGCCCACAACAGCATAAATTTTCTTCAATTTTACTTTTGGTATAAGAGATACATAGGTTCAGGGTTTTTTGTGTTGAAGAGACAATAATGACCTCAACAGGCTAGAGCAATGGGCCAGGTGTAATAAGGTGAAACATAAGAGGAATAAATCTAAAGTGGGTTGAAAAAAGTCAACTTTAGAGGTACAAGGTGTGGAGATAAAGCCAGAAAAAAAATTCTAGTTCAGAAAAAAAATTTTTTCTTTTTCTTTTTTTTTTTGTGGACTAAATATGAACCAACAGTTTAAGATGGCAGTCAAGAAACTTAGTGCCCTGTGACTGGATCAAGAGAAGTTCAGCCTCTGGAAATAAGGCATTAACCAAACCTAGAGAATCATGCTCAGTTCTTGATACCACATTTTGTGAACGATGAAAAGTTCACATTTATTTATATAGTTCTTAAGTTTTGCAAAGTACTTGACTTAATATTATTTCATCAGATAATGTATGCAAGGGCATTTATAAGCAGAGTCCAAAGGACAGCCATGATGACCTGACCAAGAGCCTCCAGTTGACAGAAGGAACTGGAACCACTGAGCCCGTAGAAGAGCAGCCTGAGTGGGGACAATAGAGGTATTTGATAGGTTGTCATGTGGAAAATGGAGTTAACTTGTTATGCTTGGCCCCAGAGGGAAGAACGGGGAACAACAGGGCAAAATTTTACAACATCAAACTTAGTACTTGGTATGAGGATCAACTTGCCAAATATTATCAAAAAATGGAATCCATTGCCTCTGAAGGTGCTGTACTTTCTCATTTGAAGTTTTCAAGCAAAGGCTAGAGGCTCACACGTCAAGTGTGTTGTAGGGAGATTTTTTTTTTTAAGTACAAATTGGTCTAGATGGCTGCCAAGGTCCATTCCAATTCAGATGCTCTATGAATCTTTGAAATGGTATAGTGATAAATCTCCTGAAATAGAGTGTCAGAAGACACATTCTACTCTTGAAATCTGCCACTGGCTTACAATTAGTAGTTGGGCAAAGCTCCTCCCCTTCTTGGGTTGCAGTTTCCTTGCCTGTAAAATGAAAGGGTTGGATTTCATTACTAATGCACCTTGTTTTGTTTTGTCCATGTTATTGTTCAGTTGTTTCTGATTTTATGACCCCATTTGGGGTTTTCTTGGCAAAGATATTAGAATGCTTTGCCATTTCCTTCTCCAGTTCATTTTATAGATGAAGAAACTGAGGCAAAAAGGGTGAAATGATTTGTCCAGGGTTACACGGTGTTTAAAGTCAAATTTGAACTCCTGTCTTTCTGACTGCAGGCCCAGAGCTCTATCCATTGCACTACCCATCTACCTATTGTGTTCATCCTTCATTGCTGAAGAAGACCATGCCATCAGAGAGATGATGATATGACTTGCACTTGACTGTATTTTGAGTGAGGGAAGGCTATGTAGGTCACCAGCCTCACGTCTCCTCGAGAGCCATCTGAATCCAGAGACCTGATATTCCTCAGGATGACTGGAGATGACCCAGGATGCATTGGGAGACCTTGGCCCCTTTAAGCCAAGGTCTTTGCAGGCACTTATTTGGGGTGAGGCAATGCCCATTCATTGAATTGGCCTGTTTAAGAAGTAGCCGGGCATTGCCCCTTTAATGAGATCAAGAAAAAGAAAGACATCAAGTTGGGTGGGAAACAGCAACAATTACTACTGATAATCACTCTCAAGCTAGGAGGGTCCGAGGAGCCCTCAGGCAGGGCCCCAGGGGAGTCTCAGTTTTGGAGAGCAGTAGATTTAAGGTTTGGGGAGGGAAGGGGAGGGGAAGGGAAAGGAGGGGATATAGGAAAGGAGCCAGTAAAATGCAAATCAACTAGGCTTCCTTTGGAAGGTAATACCTGCCTTATAAATTCCTTGAAGGCAGAGACTACACCATAATCCCTCTCTCCAGCTCCATTTCCTAACACACAGACTTACAGATGGTATACACTTAATGCTTGTGGTTGAATTTGATTCTGAAGAACTCAAAGGGATATGCCTAAAGGAAGCACATGAAATTTACTTCATCAAATGCTAGGACAGTTTTTTATTCACTTTGTCCTCTTTGGAGTGATGCCAGAGGCCTTCTGGGCCGCATGCATGGTGTAGCCTCATTTACAAACATGACCTATGTGGACATTTGATTTGCTAAGTTTTGGGTTTCTTTCCTCCTCTCCCTGTAGTGTGGGGATCGGGGAAGGTGAGAAAATAAATGCTTATTAATTTAAAAAAGCACAACATGATTTTTAAAAACATTAGCTGAATCCTAATGAGGCCTGAGACCTCCCCAGGCCAGCTACTTTAGTAGAAAGTGAAGCAAGCTCCATCCAAGGCCCTTTCTAGCTCTGGGTCCAACCTTGAGATGAAGAAGATGAAAGCTTCTTTCCATTGGCAGCTCCCCACATTTATCAGCCATACAATCAACCTTATTAAGATTCACAAGATTTGCATCTGGGATCGATCTTGGAAACAATTTAGTCTAATCTCTTCATTTTATAGAAGGGGAAAACTGACTTAGGGAAGGGAAGAATTTGCCCAAGTACACACAATGAATATGCAGCCAAGTCAGAATTTGAACTCAGACCTTCTAACTCCAGGTCTATGATCTATCCATTACCGATGCTACCTTTCTCTTTTCTGTCTTTTCCTCTTTCTTTCTGGCAGAATTATTTTGATCATCTTCCACCCTACTCTTATTTAGCAAAAATAAAAGATTTCATAAATAAATCCAGTCAAGCAAAACAAATCCACACATTGGCCACATCTAAAAATGTATATCTGAGTCCACCCAAAGGTGAGCAGTGGACTTCAGCACTGAGAGTTCTTAAGTCTTTCAAACTTTGGTTTCTACAATGTAGAAGTCATTGTCAGTCAGTCAATGACCATTTGCTAATCACTTGTGCTAGGCATTTTACTTAGCACTGACATTGAGAGTAGTTTACATAGAAAAAAGGAAACACTTGTAAATAATCACAATTGGGTTGTTCAAGAGACACAGAGAGGAAATAGATAATTTCAAGAAGATTCTGGAGGGTGAGCAGAAAGGGCTCAATGGGAAAAAGGCTTCTGACATAAGGTGAGACTTGGGAACCAAGAGGCTGAGGCCAGGAGTTGTGAAGGGACAGGTACAGGAGATGGTGTGTCGTGTTTCAGCAGCAGCAGGTGAGCCCATGTGGCTGAATAGAAGAGGGTAAAGAAGGGAGCAGAGTGTGAGATGACTGTAAGGGAAGGAGACAGCTGGGGAGGGGCTTTCAAACTTCACAGGGTATGGTACACAAATGTGCAGTGAGGCACACACCCTTGTGTGAGACTTGAAGGCAGACAGAAGAGATCTCCAGCCTCCCCTCTGCATCCTCCTCCTCCCCTCCCACCTTTGTCCAAGGAAGAGGAAAGGAGAGAGAAGCAGGAGGTTGGAGCTAGAGGCCACCATCCTGCTCTCCTCAAAGAGAGAGGGAGTACCCAATAGAAGTATATCTATCTACTTTAAATATTGTTTTTCTAGAGAATATAATTGGGTTTGAGCTAATTTCTGATTGCTTTAACATTTGGGGAGAAAGAGAATTCCAAGCTCTGTATCCAAGGCTTGACTCTATACCTACCTAATACCAGTTCCACAATGAACACAGTGAATAGCAAAGAAACTTATTTATTCAAATCATAACAAACAGAAATCATAGAAGTTCTACATAAAATAATATATACCAGACAATACAGAGTGAAGAAACTCTCTCATTGGGAGTGAAATAACTCAGCTCAACCAAGAGAGTCCTGGATCTCACCTAAGGGGAAACTACCCCAAATTCCTAGTGTAGCAAACTGGAAATGAGGACATGATAGAGACTACCCATTGCTCTTCTCATGTGTTCCCAGAGGCTTTTCCTCCCTTTAGCAACCTAAAATTTGGTTAGGCTCTTCCAACTAATGGACCCAGTTAGCAGGGGTTTGGAGGGGGTACCCCTCATACTGTTCTATAGCATGTGACTAGGAGAGAAGGTAGATTGTGGGTATCATCCAAAGCTGCGGTTTGGCAAGGCATGATCATCAATAGGACCAGGGGGCCAAGGAATCAAGAAGTGAGGATAGGCTAGGGTGGTGATAGGGGAGGGAGGAAAGTATAGACAGTACCAGAGTGAAGGACTGGGAAACAGCTGAGGGCACGATTTGACACTGAGGATGGGCAGGGTTAGGGATTCTAAGGCAGTGGGAAAGACAGAATAATAAAGCATTTATTAAACAATTAAATATGCAAGGCTAACCCTATGGGTATAGATAGAAAAGATAGTCCCTAGTTTCTAGGCACTTCCATTCTTGTGGGAGAAGGTGCTGAATGTGAAGGAAGAGGCATATCAGAGAGCAAGGAGCAGAAGACCTTGTGTTAAAGTCCAGGGAACGAGGCTGGCCAGCCTGAGTCCCCGCTCATATATCAGTGAGAAAAGAGGGGAAAGGGGCAAAGTCTTCATAGCTAGTCTTCAATGTCACTTCCACTATATCAGTTTCTGATGTTCTGCCATTTGACTGTGGCAAGTACTGTGGTGGGCACAACTTTTGTTTGTTTTCTTCTTCTGGGTCTTCAGCAGCTGCAGGATTCACAAAGAGGGTAGCCAGGCTGCATCTCCAAGGAAGTTGCTTCCTGGGATGATTTCTTCAGACTAAGATGGAAACAGGACCAGTCATCTGGGGTATGCTGCCATTTCTGGGCTCTTGGCCTTCCTTGCCCAACAGTCATTGTGTTCGTCCTTCGTTGCCAAAGAAGACCATGCCATCAGAAATGATGACATGACTTGCATTTGACTGTTTCGAGTGAGGAAGGACTATGCAAGGTCATCAGCCTCACTTCTCCTCCAGCCATCTGAATCCAGTGACCAGATATTCATCAGGATGACTGGAGATGACCCAGGATGCCCTGGGAGACCTTGGACCCCTTTAGGCCAAGATCTATGTAGGTACTCACTTAGGGTGAAGTAATGCCCATTCATTGAATAGGCTTGTTTAAGGGTCCAACAGTCAACTGCAGCTGGTTAGCCTTTGTGGTGGTGGAAAATAAGGTGGGCTTCTTAACACAGTGTTTGCTCCCCTCCATGATGGTTCCAAGGCAAAGATTATTCACAGGCTCACAAAATTTGAGAATTGTAAAGGACATCATTTTATTTACCTATTAACTCTTTCCTTTCTAAAGTTAACTGCATGGATTTTGTTTGTGCAGAAGACTTTCAATTTTATGTTATCAGAATTATCTTTTTTATCTCCTGTGATCTTTTCTACCCTTTGCTTCAACAAGAACTCTTCCCCTATCCAAAGCTATAAGAGGCATCTCCTTTCCTATTCTTCAAATTTATTTTTGATATAACTTTTTATATACAATTCATGTTTTCATTTGGAAGTTATTGTGATCTATTGTGCGGGATATTGGTCTACACATAGTTTTATTCTAGACCCCCAGTTTCCTAGCAGTTTTTATCAAAAAGGGAGTCTTAATTCCAATAACTGAGGTTTTTGGATGTATCAAACACTATGCTGCTATATTCATTTGTTTCCATATAATATGGTACCTAATCTGCTCTAGTGATATACGGAATACTTTTCTATTCTTACCAGTGCCAAATTGTTTTCATAATTATGGCTCTATAGTATACTTGGAGAACTGGTACTTCTGGTCTCCTTTCCCTGACACTTTTCCCCCATTATTTCCCTTGAGATTCTTGACCATTTTTTTATTAAATTATTCATTTTTAGTTTTTAATATTCACTTCCATAAGTTTTAAATTTTCTCTGCCTCACTCTCCTCTCCCCTACCCCAAGACAACATGCAATCTGATATAGGCTCTACATATACATTCAAATTAAACACTTTTTCACATTAGTCATGTTGTAAAGAAGAATTAGAGCCAATACCTTTTATTTTTCCATATGAATTTTATTCCCTTTTTCTAGCTCTGTAAAATAGCCTTTTCTTTGGTAGTTTGATTGGTGTGGCACTAGCATTGTCATTTTTATTATATTTGTGTAACCCCTGTCCCAAAGCCCATTGATATGGGACTCTCTCCTTATTGGTGGAGATGAATGCCCTGCCCTTCAAAGCAGGAGGGATTGGGCTAGAGGTGAGAGAGCTCCAGTCTTTTCCAGTCTCTTTGGGTAGTTCTCAAGGCTAGTTCACCATCAGGACCCTTGAAGCATTGAGTCACTCTGCTTTCTATCTTTGAGAAGAAAGTTGGAAGAGGCCATCCCTATTTCAGTTTGATGAAGGGAAACACTCTAGGAAAACATAAGAAGGGCTGGAAGTCTCCCTCATGTCCTAATCCCCAGCTTGCTCCTCTAGAGACTTCAGGGAGTTTTCCCCTTGGGTGAGATCCAAGGCTTTTCCTCTTGGTTGAGCTAAGTTGTCTTACTCCCAGTGGGAGAGCTCCTTCACTCTGTATTGTTTGAAATAGATCCTCCTATGTATACCTCCTCTGATTTCTGTTTTGTTATGATTTGTATAAAAGTAGTAAAGGGGTCATGCCTTGGATATAGAACTTTGGGGTCCTCCATTCCCCCCAAACGAATGACAAACTGATCATAAGTTAGGTGGAATCTGATCATATCTTAACAATATTTAATAGATATATCTAGCTTGGTATCTCCTCCTCCTCTGAGGATGATTCCCATATGACATTGGATTACACAACTCCACCCTGGTCAAATCGCAGAACTTTGCTTCATTATGGTACACCAATTGATTAAAGGAGTTAACAAAATGGAATGTGTTCATAGGAGATCAATCAGGATGAGGAAAGGATTAGATCAAACACTGGAGGACCAAGTAAAAGAAAGAGGAATTACAGCCTGAAAAAGAGAAGACTGCTAGTGTGGCCACTAGGAGGTACCACAGTGGATAGGGCATAGGAACATCTAAGTTCAAATCCAGCCTTTGATCCTTACTAGCTTTGTGACCCTGGGTGAGTCATTTAACCTCTGTCTGCTTCAGTTTTTTCTCAACTGTGAAGGTCAAGGTGGAGTGATAGCAGTTGCCTTTTCTGCCGCCACATGCTGCTGGGGGCCTGTGCTGACCCCTTCTTTCCATCCTGCTGCCATTTGCTGGCCTTGGAGCTGAGGTGCACGCTCTCTGCCGCTTGCCAGTTTAATGTGAAATTGATGTTACTATCTGAGTCTGTCCCTTTCTTTTTCTTTTCCTTCATAATCTCCAAGGCTATCTCATCCCTTCTGTGACTGACTCTCGGTTCTCCTACCAGAGAAGCTCTTTGTTTTCAGCTGCTTTTTTTTTGGCTCCAGCAGTCACCCATAGAATTCTGGTTATTCCAAAGGAGAATGAGAGGAACCTTTGAACCCATTTGGCCTCCTATTATGCTCTGTCTACACCTTGCAAATCATCGTCCATATCTTCAAGGCTAGCAGAGCATGTTAGACCTGACTTTTGTGTTACCTTATCTCTTACCCCAAACTTCCTGCTCTCCCAACATAATTTGCTTAAAGTGTCTGGAAATGTGAGAATTCTTTGAGAAAAGGTTCCATTTCCCTTGGTTAGTTGCCTAGTGAGTAGTTCCTCAGGCTCCATACGAGGTTGAGCCTGCTTAGGTGTTTTTACATCCACAGGGACAGGAAAATGAAGCTATTTCCAAGATCAGCAAGGTGCTTGAGAAGGCCTGTGCTCAGCTTTGGTGTAGACTACCTGTGTAACTCTTAGGGAAATCTTCACCTCTCTAGGACACAGTTTCCTCATTTTCCAAATGAGGGAATTGTGTTGGATCCCATCTAGCTCTCAATAGGTGATCCTATGACTGTTTCCCCATTTTCCATTGTCATTTTTACTTTCTCCAAGCAGACAAAAGACCCTGAGGCACTTTGCTTTCTATTCTTTGAACTTGTCATGGATCACTGTGTTGATCAAAGAGCTAAGTTTTTCACAGTCAGTCATTGTTATAACATTGTTGTTACCACATACAATGTTCTGGTTCTGCTCACTTCACTTTATATCATTTCATACAAGTCTTCCAAGTTTTTCTGAAACCATCCCCTTTATCATCATTTCTGATAAGCCTAATAGTATTCCATCACAATCATATATCCCAGCTTGTTTAGCTATTCCTCGTTTAATGGATATCCCCTCAATTTCTAATTTTCTGCCACTACAAAAGGAGCTGTTATAATTTTTTAATATATCAGTCCTTTTCCTTTTTCTTTGATCTCTTTCAGATACAGACCTAGTAACAGTATTGCTGGGTCAAAAGGTATGTACAGTTTTATAGTCCTTTGGGCATTAGGTCCAAATTCTTAGCCAGAATGGTTAGACCAGTCCACAACTCCACCAAACATGCAGGACAAATCCCTATGTTTTCCACATCTTCTCCAGGATTTGTCATTTTCTTTTTCTGTCATGTTAGCAAATCTGATAGGTGTGAGAGAGTGCCTCAGGGTTATCTTAATTTGCATTTCTCTAATTTTTAGTGATTTAGAGCATTTTTTCCTATGATTATTGATATCTTTCATTTCTTCTTTTGAAAACTGCCTGTTCTTATCCCTTGACCATTTATCATTTGGTGAATACCACTTATTTTTATACATTTGGCTCAGTGTCCTATATTTTTGAGAAATTAGAACTTTGTCAGAAAAATTTGCTATAAATCTTTTCCCCAGTTTCCCCCTTTCCTTTTAATTTTGACTATTCTGATTTTGTTTGCATAAAACCTTTTTAACTTCATGTAATGAAAATTATCCATTTTATTTCCCATGATCCTCTCTATCTCGTTTGGGTTTAATTCATAGATCTGACAGGTGAAATTGTCAGTGTTCCCTTAATTTGCTTATGAAATTAACCATTAGGTCTAAATAATATACCCATGTTGACCTTATATTGGTATACAGTGTGAAATATTGTCCCATACCTAGTTTTTGCCAGATTGTTTTCCAGTTTTCCCAGCAGTTTTTATCAAATAGTGAGTTCTTATCTCAAAGACTTTGAGTTTATCAAACACTTGGTTTCTGTGGTCATTTCTTTCTGTACTAATACTAGTCTATTCCACTGATCAGTCATTACTTTTGCTATTCAGTGCCAGATGGTTTTGATGATGACTGCTTTATAATACAGTTTGAGGTCTGGTCCTGCAGACTGCCTTCCTTCACATTGTTTTCATTGATTCCCTTGATATTCTTGATCTTTTGTTCCTCAGGATAAATTTTGTTATTATTTTTTCTAGATCTATAAAATGAATTTTTGTAGTTTGATTGCTATGGCAATGAGTAAGTACATTAATTTAGGTACTATTGTCATTTTTTTTATATTGGCTGTTTACCCATGAGCAATTAATATTTCTGCAGTCATTTAGGTCTGTCTTTATTTGTGTGAAATGTGTTTTATGATTGGGTTCATATGGTTCCTAGATGTATCTTAGAAGGTAGATTCCTAAGTATTTGCTTACTATTATTGTCAGCAGTTATTTTAAATGGAATTTCTCTTTGTGTCTTTTCCTGCTGGGCTTTATTGGTAATATATAGAAATGCTGAGGATTTGTGTTGATTTTATACACTGCAACTTTGCTAAAGCTGCTTATTGTTACCACCTAGTTTTTTAGTGGATTCGTACCATCATATTATCTGTAGATTGATAATTTTGTTTCCTTGTTGACTAGTCTTAGTCTTTCAAATTCTTCTTCTTGTCTTATTGCTAGAGCTAGCGATAATTAAATTAATTAAATAAATAATGATGATGATAGTGGGCATCCATGCTTCATCCCTGATCTTACTGAGAAACCTTCTAGTTTATCTCCATTACTGATAATGCTTGTTGATGGTTTCAGATCAATACTATTTATCACTTTGAGAAAAGTTCCATTTATTTTAATGCTTCCTAGTGTTTTTAGTATGAATGGGTGTTGTATTTTGCCAAAAGTTTTTTCTATATCTATTGAGATAAAAATATGATTTCTATTGGTTTTGTTATTGAGATATGGTCAGTTATGCTGATAGTTTTCCTTGTACTGAACCAGTCCTACATCCCTGGTATAAATCCCACCTGGTCATAATGTATGATCTTTATGTTATATTCTATAATCTCCTTGCTAGTATTTTATTTAAAATTTTTTGCATCAGTATCCATTAGGGAAATTGGTCTATAGTTTTCTTTGTTTTTGCTCTCCCTAAACATGTTTTTAATTTTAAAAATATTTTGATAACTGTATTTCAATATAATTGGCTTCCTTTGTAATTCCATATATTTTATGCATTTATAAACATAATTCTGAGGATGCTTTCTTTACTAGACTGTCTGCCCAAGGGTTTTGTAACACATAAAATAATGAAGAAACCCTGAGCCAGAAGAAGGGTTCCAGCATTGGGGGAGGGAGGATTGGGGTGAGGAGAGAAGGGTTCTCTTTTAATTTCCCAAATCCAACAGGCATTTGTTATGGGCTTACTAGAGTCAAGGCAGTGCTGCTTCTCAATACCAAAAGCAAAGATCAGTGTGCCTGACCCCAAGGAGCTTACTTCTACCAGGGGAATAAGACAGATACCATATAAAAACAATACAAAGTCGGTTGTGATAGGGGCCAGTAGAGGTGGCCAACCAGTGTTCTGAATCTTGTTGAAGTGCGTACCCTGAAGGTATCAAGAAATCTTCCCTGAGGGACTAAGTATCTCTAAGGAACCTCTGAGGAAGGACACAGACTCAGATTACTTAGGATGACTCATAATCATGGATTCACTGAAAAGAAGGATCAAAGAATCAGAAGTTTACATGTCTGGGTATGGGCCACTTCAGAATTTACAAAATGCTTCCTTCACAGCCACCCTGGAAGGCTGAGAGTACAAATTATCCCTATTTAGAGATGAAGGAACTGCGACTAAGAAGGATTATGACTTGTTCTTGTTCAGTCATTTTCAATGATTTCACATTCTCCATGACCCCATTTGGGGTTTTCTTGGCAAAGATACTGGAATATTCACCATTTCATTCTCCAGCTCCTTTGACACAGGAGGAAACTGAGGCAAAGAGTGTTAAATGACTTGCCCAGGGTCACAGAGCGAGGAAGTGTCTGAGGCCAGATTTGAACTCAGGAAGATGAGTCTTCCTGACAGAGCCCAGGGCTCTGTGCCTTGTGCCACCCAACTGCCTTGTGAGGATGCTAGAGTAACAAGAGTCAGAGACAGAACTTCCAAGTCTAGTACTCTTTCCAATCACACTGTCATACAGTAGCGTCCAAGTCTTCATGACCCTATGGCTGATAGCATACCAGTCCCTTCTATCCTCAACTATCTCCCGAAATCCGTCCAAGCTCACGTCAGTTGCTTCCATGACACTATCTGTCCACCTCATCCTCTGACATTCCCTTCTCCTCTTGCCTTCAATCTTTTCCAACATCAGGGTCTTTTCCAATGACTCCTGTCTTCTTATTATGTGCCATTTAAGCTTCAGCTCCTGTATTTGACATTCCAAAGAACAGCCTGAATTAATTTCTTTATGTATTGATTGATTTGATCTCCTTACTTTCCAAGGGACTCTCCAAAGTCTTCTCCAGCACCACAATTTGAAAATTCTGCAGCCTTCAGTTTTCCTTATAGTCCGACTCTCACAGCCATATGTTGCTACTGGAAAAACCACAGCTTTGACTATCCTAACCTTTACCAATCAGCAAGGTGATGTCTCTGCTTTTTAGTATACTGTCCACATTCACCATAGCTTTCCTTTCAAGAAGCAAGCATCTTTCAATTCCATGGTTGCTGTTGCCATCTGCAATGATCTTTGAGCCCCAAGAATATAAAATCTAATGTTGCTTCTATTTCTTCTTCCTCTGTTTGCCAAGAAATGATGGGATCAATTGCCAAGATCTTCATTTTCTGACATTAAGTCTCAAACCAGCTTTTACACTCCTTTTCACCCTCATCAAGAAGCTTCTTAATTCTTCACTCTCTGCCACCAGAGCGGTGTCATCTGCATATATGAAATAGTTGATTCCAACATTTCTTCCCACATCTCACATGATATGCCCTAAATAAGGTGACAATACACAGTGTTGTCATACCCTCAATCTTAAACCAATCGCCTCTTCCATGTTTGGTTCTGTCTGTTGTTTGTTGGCTTCTATACAGGTTCCTCAGGGAACAAATAAGGTGATCTGGTCCTCCCATCTCTTTGAGCACTTGCCACATTTTGTTGTGATTCACCAAGTCAAAGACTTTAGTGTAGTCAAAGAAGCAGAGGTAGATGTTTTCCTGGATCTTCCTTGCTTTTTCCATAACAATTAAAAACAGCCTGTTCTTCTGGTGGTTCTCACTTCCCATACTGCTGAAACCTAGCTTGCAGAATCTTAAGCTTAATCTTTCTGGCATGTGAAATGAGTGCAACTGTTTGGTAATTTGAGCATTCCTTATTCCCCCCCTTTAGGATTGTGATGTAGGTTGAACTTTTCCAATCCAGTGGCCGGCCACTCTTGAGTTTTCCAAATTGTTGGCCTATTGAGTACAGCACTTTTAAGTAGCCCAGCTGGAATTCTATCACCTCTACTAGCCTTGTTATTAACAAGGCTTCCTAAGGCTCATATGACTTCATTCTCCAGGATGTCTAGGTCTAGACCAGTATCTACATCATCCTGGTCATCTGCAATGTTAAGATCTTGTTATAGTTCTTCATGTATTCTTACTACTCTTTTTAATCTCTTCTGCTTCTGTCAAGTCCCTGCATTTTTGTCTTTTATCATCCCTAGTTTTTCATGAAATGTATTGGAACAGATATCATTCTATCATTTTTGAGATTATACCCCCATCCTGCTTTATTAACTGTGAGAGCCACACCTTCTCTTCTAAGGGATTCGTGCCCACAGCAGTGATCACCTGGATTAAATTCCATTCCCATCCACTTAAGTTCACTGCCACTCTAGATGTCAACATTTAATCTTGATATCTCCTGTTTGAACATATCCAGCTTACCTTGGTGCACAAATCTTTCATTCCAGGTTCCTATGCAATATCTATAGCATCAGACTTTCCTTTGGGTCACAAGACAAACCCACCACTGAACTTCTTCTCGGCTTTGGTCCAGCCTCTTCATTACTACTGGAGCCACATGTAATTGTCCTTCACTCTTCTCCAGTAGTGTGTTAGACACCTTCCAACCTGAGGGTTCATCTTCTCATGTCATCTCCTTTATCCTTTTCATACTCTCCATGGGGTTTTTCTTGCAAAGAGTGGTTTGCCATTTCCTTCTCCAGTGGATTACCTTTTGTCAGAATTCTCCACTATGGCCTGTCCATCTTGAGTAATCCTTTATGACATAGCTCCTAGGTTCATACGCAAGCCCCTTCACCATGACAAGGCACTGATTCATGATGGATTCCAAGCACATAATAAGTAATAAGTGCACATGCCTCCCATTAGTGAGTAGGTGTGCATTAAACATTTCAACTTAACAAATATTTATTAAGCACCTATTATGTGCTAGATTTGAAGGATAGAATAGTTTTTCTTTTTAAAAAAAATGCTTCTTGCCATCAAAGAGCTAACAGTTCTCTGGTGAGACCACAACATATACAAATACATCCCTTAGGAGACAGATTTCTTGAGCTGTTGTTATCCGAGCCTCCTCCTCCCTTTTCCCAAATCCTTTCCTCCTTGGACAGCTTTGTGCTGAAGGGTATTTCTCTGCTTCCCAAGGCTGATCTTCAGGCAATGGATACTTTATCTATTATTGGGCCCATCTTCAAGCCTTCCCAATAGGGTTGGCTCTACCAGCCTTTGTTCTTCACTGGCATTGAATCCATATCAGGAGAAGACAACAAAGGAGGACTTTGGTCCATTGAAACTGATATCCCAACACTTGCCAAGCTGTGAGTTTCCTCACTTTGCAAAGGGAGAAAGCCCACCTAACACTGGCTCATGTTCAATCCCTGGTATCCCCAGGCTCCATCACAAGGCCTTTTCCCTAGCTTCACAGATTTGCCTTTACTGGCTGTGGGATCTTGGGCAAGTCATGCAATTTTCCAGTCTCAGGGTCCTTTGAATGTATAATAAGTATTTGACATGCAGGAGATTAGTTTTGCTTCTTTCTCCTTCACTCGCTTCTATGTTTTTCAGCTTCTATCTCATTCCTGCCTCAAAGCAGGATCTCCTGTGTGAAGTGGCCCACTTCTTTCTTAGAGGAGGAAACCACAAATTTACGTTTCTGTCAACCATGCCACAAACTGGCAGTATACAATTGTCTCATAGTCATCAACAAGTCCTAGTTATCAGGACTTCTCAGCTACCAGCTTCAAAGTCTTCCTGGTAATCCCATATACATTAGTTGCTGGTTTTATAAAAAAGATATTTTATCTTTGTTTCAAAAAATATTTTTTATCTGAGGCCTGATTTCTCTCAACACTTCTCAAAATCATGTCTCCTCCCAAGTACTTTTTTCCTTAGTGGTTACCTTATTTGAGATTCTCTTAGAATTATCTAAATTTCTGGCCCTTTTCTCAAGTAAAACTGTCCCAATATAAAAGGGGCACCTTATTTGTTATAAGAAAAGGTTTCCATTTATAGTGAAAGAGATTCATAAAAAAGATGCATAAATGAAACAAAAGTACATGAAAGTAACATTTTTAAAATATAAAAGAGAGAACAGAGGGTTCAGAAGGGGATACAAGTAAACAGAGCAGTCTTGTTACTACCATGTTAAATTTAATATACTATTAAAAACAAATTATATGTAACATTAGTCTGCAGATTCATACAATCCTCTTTTCTGTCCTCTGTATATTGAAATGATCAATTCTGTTGATGTTTATTAAGCTCATAATAAACTTTTTAAAAGAAGTAGATAGATTCAAGAGATGTGTGGAAATAGGATCAACATAATTTGGCAACTGATTGGCTATGAGGGGACAGGAAGCGGAAAAGCCAAGGATGACTCAGGTTGGGGTTCTAGGAGCTTGGAAGAATGAAGGTGCCTTTTGTAGAAGTGAGGAAGTTTGGAAGAGAACTTTGGGGGAGAAGACAGCCCCTAGAACTCAAGCATTTTAGGTCCAATGTTTTGTGCCCCTTAGACTCTTCAGAGCCCTTAGCCCAAAGATAAGGGGGCTAGAAAAAGGCATTACCTCTTGATAGAGAAGGGAAAGTGATCAGGATGATGAAGGCATTCCCTGCTGACCTTGAGCTAGAGTTTCTTGAGGTTCTGGGGAATGTTGGCTGATCAGTTGATGGAGGGTTGGGAGAGAGTAACAATAAGCTCAATAACACTCTGACCCTTCAATGATCTGTGATTTTCTTTGGGTAGGAATCTTCTCCTTCCCTTCCTGCACATACAGCCCTTTGTAGAGAGTCTTTGTCAGTGGTGGTGACCTCTCTGGCCAACTTAGGTCACCGCCTCTCCAGAATTGGCCCAGTCGATCCTCAGAGAGTTAGAGACCCTATCTACTGTTGGGACCATCAAAGTTCTATTACTTGGCTTAGTAAACTGAGGCAGGGGGGCACTCCTAGGACTTAGGGTCATCTCCATGCCACCTGAAGAATGACAGAAATATTGATCATTTATTAAGGACTTTGAGATCTGATGAGGAGGTAGGAAAATTCAGCCCCTACAGGGGATGGCTAGTGACCAGGAAAATTTACTCTTTGTAGGGTGAGAAGGGATGCAAGCATATTATGACAGAATGTGACCCTGGTATAGAACAGCAAGAGAAATTTTACGGGGTTTCGTAAAATTGTAAACGGTAGGTTGGGGATACTCAGTATAGAGCAGGGAGGAACCTCAAAGACCACCTGGTCCAAAGGTTCTCAAATTTTGACTGTGTCTGAGGAGACCTATGGGCCCCTTTTCAGAATAGTGTTTTTAAACACATAAAACAAAATACATAGGATTATAAAGCAAACCAACTATACTGAAATATGATTATCAAAAGATTCAAACATTAAAATATTTTTTAACAAGTTCATAGATCCCAAGCATGTCCAACCCTTTAACAGGAGAGGAGGGTGAATGACTTGCCCAAGGTCATGAAGCTATTGTCAGAGATGGAATTTGACTTCGGGGCCTTTAAAGAGGTGGTGCTCTTCTCCTTCTTGTGTGAAAATGCAGAACTTCAAGTTCTGCTGGCTGAATGGGAGCACCTAGTTGCGTGAAAGGTAACGTGAGCTGTCCGGACCCAGCAGTCTTTGGGCAGCAGGTGAGAACACCTGCCTCCAGCATCCAAGCAGATCCCAGTCATCTGGAGAGTTCTGTGATGCTTGGGGATTGAGTTGGGGGTCTTCTTGGTGCAGGATAGAAGCCAAGAGCCTGCTGGAAGAGAAGGAAGGAGTCTGCAGTATCAGAGAGGAGTGGGGACCACATGAGGATGGTCTGGCAGTGATTCTGTCTGGGAAAAAGATGCTGTTCACTGCCCTGGGGTGCTATATCCGCTGAGGACCACACGAGGCACACTGTTGGCAGCCCTTGGTTCTTCTGCCTGGCCAGTTTTTAACATGAACCATCCCGGTGCTGATGACTGAGCTGTGTTAGGGATGCCCCGGGGTGCCATTGTGTGAACACGCAGGGTGAAAGGTTGGAAAGGCTTGGGGAGAGGGGCAGCAGCCTCCAGGCTCTGTTTCCTGCAATGATTTTTTTTTTTTACTAGAGCTGTGCTTTCAGTCATGCAGGGAACTCCCTCCAGGAGCTTGTTTTCCCAGTGTAAATGTGGTGGGGACCTACTTTATGCATGATCACTTTGGGAAGTGCTGGCGAAGGGGGACTGAGAGACTAGGGTCCCCCAGCCAGGACACAGGAATCAGGTCTTCCTGACTCTGAGGCCAGCTCTCCCTTGGCTGTCCATCCTGTTGCTTGGGTGAGTCTAGAGCTTTCATGGGAAAAGACAGCGCTCATTAATATCGGGGTCCCGGGCTGGGGAACCCGATGGAAAGATAGGACACATAAGACTTGTCTGATAAAGGGGGCAGAAATGAGAACTGACCTGCTTCACCCCCCTTTATCCTTCTTCTCTGGCACCTATAACTTACTGTTTTTAATAACAGCTAATATTTCTATAGTGTTTTAAAGTCTGCATAGCACTTCACACATCTCACTTGATCCTTTGGGGTAAGTGCTATTGCTATTCCTGTTTTACAGATGGGAAAACTGAGACACACAGGTTAAATGACATGTCCAGACACATGACTAGTAAGCACTAGCTCCACCAGCCACCGAGCTGCTTGTAGAATGGGGAGGGAGGAAAAACAAAGAGGAAGAAGACAGAAGGAGGGGCCTGTGGCAGCTTATTGATGCTGTGTGCCCTGATTTGCGAACATGTGTTCTCTCCTGAGAAAATGGAACATTAAGTTTAAGGCTGTTCTCCCTCTGGGTACCTGGGAGAGTGGGTTTGGGGAAGGAATGTCTAGTCCCAACTGTTCCTGCTGTACCATTTTAGTGAATACCTTTGCCAAGAGCTATAAAGGATACCAATGGTCAGCGGGAAACACTGTTAATGGGGGCTTCTGAGCAGCTACTTACAGGGTTACCCTGTGACGATGAGAAAGAAGTTGTCCTCTGAGGACCTGAGCTACAAGTCTGCAATAGCAAACACCCTGGCACACATGGGAGGGCCTGCTGCACAGGTTCTGGGATCTGCTTTTCCAAGAGAAAAGCAAACAATCTACTTTAATCAGACACATGTATCATTTACTTAGTTCAGGGGAAAAAGTCAGCACCCTGAACTTCAGAGAAAATAACAGTGAAAAATATCAAAAGACAGGGCTTCCAACAGTCTGACCATTACATAGTTACCAGAGAGAAAAGCGCCAACATCTGGGTTTTCAAAGCTGGGGGGCTCCTCAGTGGCTGCCCAGAGTCTCCTCTGGCACACAAACCTTCTTCCAAGAATTGAGGACCCAAAACCAAACCTCACCTGAGAGTATTTATACACTTTTCAGAGAAGGAAGGCAGGACCCTCTGACCCTAGGGCCTCAATAGAAATTAATAAAATGTACTGAGGCTTATTAATGAGCAGGGAAGATCTTTTGGTCTTCCCCCACCTGCCATTAACCTTAAATTACCATTGCAAAGTCTGATGGAGAATTGGGGGAGGAGGCCAGAAGAGATGCTACGGAGGGAGACCAAGGAGGAAGGAGCTACCCTGTAGGAGTGGGCAAGGTGCCACGCAGGAGACAAGGTGGCATCTGCTTCAGCCCTGGAGACGCTTTCAGCCAGTGATGCTGAATCTACATCACCTTCTCCTTTCTCCAACTGGAGCTGTCACAGAGCCTCTCTGACCATCACGCCAGGGCCACAGTGATGTATCCCACCATTACCTGAACCCCAATCCAGAGTGACCCTGCTGGGCCTTGTGGTTAACAGAAAGTACTCCCAGGGTCAGATCTGGAGGCATCCGGGAGCATCCCACAGGCCTCTCCCATTGTGGAAACAACCCACATGATGAGGCACAGACACAAGGCAACCCAAGTCATCTCCTATTTATTAAGAGCCTGCAGGGGCAGGCATCATAAAGAAGTGAGGGAACACAAGTTTGTCCAGCCTTGAGGAAACTCACAATGAGAGCAGGGAGTGGAGGGGGCTCAGAAAAAGCTTGAGGAAGAAGGGGGCATTAAAGTGTAACTTCTAGAGACTGCAGGGGTGGGGCTCATCTCTCACACATCTGGGGTTTTCCAGCCTAGGCAAAGGCATGGAGTTCGGAGATGACAGGATGACAAAATTAGCCCAGTTTGAGTGGGGCACAGCCTGAGTGAACCCTGCTGGAGGGAGAGCAGGCTGGAAGGGTTGGTAGGAGGATTTCTCAAGGTCCTTAACACCATAATCAGGAGGCCATGGGGAACCACAGAAGGCTTTCCAGGAACACAATGATGCGTTCAGACCCTTGTACTGGGAAGAGTGCATGTGGTGCCGGATCCAAGGATAAAAAACTCAACAGAAGAAAATCCAGAGGTTATCTAATCCACTCTGCCCACCCTCACCCCCACCCCCGTTTTAAAGAGGAGAAAACTGAGGCCTCAATATTTTTTAATACCTAGTATCATTTACCAGAAAACGAGGCCAGGAGGTGGTGGAGTGGATAAAGCGCTACCACAGGTCAAGATTTGAGTTCCAATCTGACCTCATGCACTTCCTGCCTGTGTAACCCTGGACTTAATGACGGTTTGCTTCACGTTCCTCAGCTGTAAAATGGGGGTCGTAACAGCACCTTCTCAGTGAGGTATCTGTAAGGTGCTTAATAGTGCCTGGCTCTTAATAAATGCTGCCACCCCCAGTCCTGAGTTTTTCTCTTCATGATCTTGAAACTATACTTTTTCTCTTGTTTAAAAAAGGTTCATTATTGATTTGTTTTTACATTCTCACAGGTCCCCTGTGCCGATCAAATGCATCCACCCCCTTCCATTCAACAAGGTTAGCACCCCTGCTGGCTCCTTGCCTTTACTAAATGACCACATACAAACCAGGGGTCATTCAAGCCAGCTGAAGATACAAATGGGTCCCTCCTGGGCCTCAGTGCCTTGCCTTCCAGCAATGGACAGTGAAGTGAATGCAGCACAAATGGAAAATCAATACACACTGATGGGAGAGGGCCACTGATATGGAGGGGAATGAAAGGAGGGAAGAATCCTACGTAGGAAAGGGCAGGAGGGTGGGAATAATGTGTGATCAGCCTAGAAAGACAGTCTTGGACCAGAATGGGAAGAGCTTTGAATGTCATCAGAGAATAGGCACTGTCCTAAAGGCAAGGGGTAGAAGAAGAAGAGGGTCAGATCTGGGATGTAGTTCTGTAGAGAGGAGAGGCTGGACTCAGTTAGAGGGAGATCGGGAGGAGGGTATTTCAAAGATCTGAACTAAGGCGAACAGACACCAGGGGTGGAGGGGAGAGATTCTTGGGGAGCTGTAACTGATTAGCTATGGGGGGCAGGGGGAAGGAGAGTGAAAAGCAGAGTCATGAACCTGGGTGGCTGAAAGAAGAGGAATACTCTTGACAGAAACGGGGAAGTACAGGAAAGAGAAATGGGCTCTCCTTTTGAGTAGGTGGTGATTCTGACCCTTGTGGGAAAGCCAGGTAGAGATATGGGAGGCGAGTTTAGGAGAGAAATGTGAGGGTCATCTTCGGAGGTGATGAGTCATCAAGGGAAGCGTGGCAGAGGGCCCAGGACACAACCGTGGTGTTCATCTTTGCTTCTGCAGAGGGTTCAGGGAAGAGGCAACCAGACGTGCAGGAGGAGAACAAAGTGTTGTCCTGAAATACCAGGGAGGAAAGAGGATCCTCAAGGCAGGGGAGCCCCACAGGATCCAATGGTGCAGAGACAACCAGGAAGTCACAGGCGAAGGAGACTGGACTGAGCGATAATGAGACCTGAAGGAGGACAGTTTCAGTTCAGGGGTGAAGGCAAGTGAGAATGCAAGGGGCTGAGAGGCAAGTGGGGGTTGAGAAAATGCAAGAAATAAAATACAGAAAAAAGCCCCCCAGAGTTTGGCCCCGAAAGGGAGGAGGAACCAGTAAGGTCTGCTCTCAAATGTCTCGTCATCTCGTCCTAAATTTCTCCCTCCTACAATTCATCCAGCCAACATGACCTTCCCTATCCAGACACAAACCTTTGATTGCTTCCTGTTGTTTACAGGACAAAATATGAACCCTGTCCACGAGCCTATCCAGTCCTCTACAATCTGGCCCCAACCAGCTTTCTTTGACAGAACTCCCCTTTGCACAATTCCTATTCCAGTCAAACAGGACTTCGGGCTGTGCTGTGACCTCCCCTCAATCTCCCGTGCTTCCTTCCATTCCGCTAGGTTCTTGGCAGGCTGGAGACTCAGCATCACCGGCTGTCAACATAGTTCTCTGCCTTGGAAGCCAGGTGTCAGGGATGCCTCCTCCAGGAAATCTGCTCCCTACCTTCCAACCAGGCACCCCTCCCTCCTCCACCCTGGTGTCCCAGCACTCTCTGCCTAGTACCCTAACTAGATGGGTCCTATCCCTCTCAACAAGCTGTGTGGATTTCCTCTTTGAATCTCTGGTGTTGAGCACACAATAGGGTCTTGAAGCTTTGTTATGGAAGATATTTGAAATGACCAGGCCTGGGAAATGTCGAGGCTGCTTTCCCAGCACTGGAGTTGAAGGCTTAGATTAGAGTCAGAGGACTTTGAGGGAGAATGGCCCTTTTCATCCCCCCACAACCTGTACAAAGTATGCTGTACAGAGAAGGGACTTGGTCTGTGCAGTGACAGATACACTCATGCATGATCACCAAGGGGTACGTGGCCTGCACTGAGTGCCCTTTGGAGCAGGGGGCAGGCAGAAAGTAGGTGGGATTTGGGACTTTTTCCACCACCACCCCCCTTCCATGGGGGCCTGCCTCCTTGCTTTCCCCACAGCATAAAGCAGCTGAGGCCCAGGTGGTCCTTTATCAGGGGTGAGAGCCTACAAAGGTGTGCTGGGAGCTTCTGCCTCCGTTCTGGGCCTCCTAGGCTCATGTCCTGGAGGAGTGGTTCTCAGAGAGGACCATGACAAAAAGCTGAAGATGCCACGACCTGTAAGTGAACTGGATTTGAGTGAGGCAGGGTCATACAAAGCCATGAGACTCCTTTTCACACTGGGAGTCATCTGGGTCCAGCGGCCAGATATGGGTCAGTAGGCCTGGAGACGGCCCCGATGCCTGGGGACCTTGGCCTTTTTCAGCTAAGGTCTTCTCCAGGTCTCAGTCGGACTGAGGCAACGCCATTCAGTGTTTAAGGCTAAGTAACCGGAGGCTAGTCAGAAAAAACCGATCTGGGAGGAGAAGACCCCCAGGCCCTCTGACCCAAACAGGAACTGCCCTTGACGTTCACTCCGGGTCATCACAGCCCAAGCCACGGCCCGGAGGAGCTCGGTCAGAGGGGTCTGAAGGCACGGGCCTTACGGAAGAACCCAGCCCGCAGACCCCGAGGCGTCTTGGGACAGACGGGCCAGCCCCAGCTCCTCCGTCCCTCCCCCTCCTCCGCACGGGGACCTCGGCCCAAGGGGACGTCGCGGGGACAGCCGCAGCCCGGCCCGCTTCTTAGCCCTCCCCCCAGTCTCCATTCTGGGGGTGCAGGGACCCCAAGGTGCGGACTGCAGGGGAAAGCCTGGGATTCGGGACCGGTTCTTCCCAGGACGGTCCCCGGCGCCGGCACAGTGCGGGGAGAGGCGGGGGCCCGGGGAAGGAGCCCCGCCGGGGCTCTGTTACCTCGGAGAACCGCTTTCTATCCAAGACTCGGGTTAACCCCCAGCCTCCAGCCGAAGGACGAGCGCGCACACTCCCGCGGGAGCGGGCCCCTCTCGCCCTCCGACCGGAAGCTCAGGGGGCGCCGCGCCGCCGCCCGGGAAGTCTCTCACTACGCCCATTCTCCCGAAGGGGAAGCTGAGGCTCCGAGGGGGGGAGAGGAGGGCAGGGCCCCGCGCGCATGCGTACAGGTCCCCCGACCCAGCCCACCCCGCCTCCCCGCCTCTGCCTTTAGAATCGACCTCGGCCGTGGGCGGGGCAGTCGTCCGGTGACGTCACGCAGCAGCCGTTTCTAAACCCCCCCTCGAGTCAGGGTGAGGTAGACGCATGCGCGCGTCGCGGGGGGCTGTGGGCATCGCATGGCGTCACACTGACCCTTTACAGACGCCTCTTCCCGTCATTCTCCGCCACAGAAAGGGAGGGGGGAGTATGCGTGGGGCGGCCTGACGACAGTACGTCATTCACGTTAGCGTTAGCGTTTCTAGGTGATCCCCAAAGCAGCTGCGTCCCGCACTGAGCGAGCGCCTCTTCTCCCTCCGGCCTCGGGCTTTCCCCGTGACCCGCCCTGGCCCGCCATGACCCGGAGCAGGGGCTGCCTCCAACACGGGCCGCGCGGAGTCCCGAGGCGAGTCCCAGCGGAGGCACGCGGCGGCCATCTTGAGGCGGCCGGGGCCCTGTGCGCGCGCCCTCCCGTGTTCCGCCCCGCCCCGGCCCCGCCTCCCCTCCCTCCGGGCGCCGGGGCGTGCGCGCTCTCGCCCCGGTCTCTTCCGCCTCGGCTGGAGCGTGCGCGTTCTCGCCGCCGGCTGGCTCCTTTCCCCGCAGGACGCGCTAGGGCGTGCGCGCTCCCGGCCCCCTCCTCCCCCGCCCTCCCCCACCGTGGTTGGCCGCCGGAGCTGGAGCCGCGGGCGCCCCGCGCGCTGTGGGAGCGGAGCGGGAGGGGAGGGGCGGGGGAGGAGGAGGAGGAGGAGGAGGAGGGAGGGGGCCGAGACAAAGCGGCCGCTAATGAATGGGGACCGGGATCCGGATCCGGCTGCTCCTCCTCCGCCTCCGCCTCCTGCAGCCGGGCCGCCGGGCCGAGGCCGGGGCCGGGAGAGCCGAGGAGGTGAGTGCGGGGGCGGGGGGCGGGGGCGGGGGCGGCCCCCTCGGGCTCGCGGCCAGGAGGCGCCCGCCCCCCGGGGCCCGGGGTCCCCATTGTCTGCGGCCGCGGCCCGGCCCGGCCCGGCCCGGCCGCCACGCGGCCCCGCGCCTTGACAGCTGCCCCGGGCCTGGGGGGGGCCTCGACCCCGCGGCCCGGCCCGGCCTGCGCCCTCGGACCCGGGCTCGGCCCCGCTCCCGCGCGGCGAGGGGTTCGGGCGGGTGGACATCCCCCGGGCCGGGGCGCTGGGGAGAAAGGAAGTGAGTGCGTGCCCGCCCGGGAGCCTGCCCCACCGCCCCGGCCCGGCCCCGGCCCCGCGCCCTCCCCTCCGAGCGGGGGTCCCCGCGCGTGGGCAGCGCTGCCACCTCCCCACGGCCGCGGAGTCGCGGAGAGGACTCCCGAGGGCTCTGGCCGTTTCCGGGGACAGGTGGACAGAATGGAGCGCAGGGCGGCTCGGCGCCGTCGGAGCTCCCGGGCGGGGTCTGGGGCCCTGGAGAGCGCCGAAGCCCGAGCCCAGAGCGCGTTCCGGGAGGAGAAGGGGGCGGTGGGGGCCGGCCTGCTGCGTGCCCCCTCCCCAGTTTGTGCTGGAGTGCTTGGTGTTCGGGGTGCGTGTGGTGAGGGAGCCTGGACTCCCGTAAAAATCAACACTTTTACAGTCTCTAGGAAAGGGGGGCCGAACAGCCTTGAGCTCCCTGGGCAAGGAGGAGAGCCTTTAGGGTGGGGAGCTCCGCTTCCCTCCAGTTACCCCCCAAGGCTTGGCTGAACCCCAGTAATGAAAAGCACCTTCTGCGTTTCAGACCCTGTTGGGACATATGGTTGGCGGAGTGAAGAAGAGTGTGGGAAATGAAGTCGAGGGCCAGGGAGAAGATGACCAGTAAGTGTCCTTTGCCTTCCTCTCTCTCCCCTTTGGGCAGCTTTTCCCTGCCGGTGCTGGGGAAGCTTTTGGAGCTGGGCCCTGGGCATGGCCAGGTGGGAAGGGCTGCCGTGGAGGCCACTTCTGGGCCCCTGGCAGGAAGCCGCTGGAGTTTTTGAAATGGCATAGACTCTGACCCCGAGGCTGGCCAGGCCCACGTGCTTCCTGGTTTCCTTCTGTAGCTGTTGTGCTGTGGGCTGCTTCATCAGACCCACTTTCAGAATGAATTGATGGATGAATGTCGTCCAGGGAAGAAAGCGATTGTTGTTTTTCATGTTTGTCATAGTCTCTGGATGTTATCCTTCCTCCAGAGTCAAACCTACTCCTTGTGACCGAGAAAGACTGTCAGAAGCACCCAGGGAGGGTCCGAAGTATTCTGCCCTGGTAGGCCTCCTCCTCTGCAGAAAGGAATGATGGCTGTTTTTCTCTCCCCGCTGGGCCATTCCTGGCCTGTTCACTGCATTTGTCATGCTTTTAATGATCTTTTCATTTACATGGGATTGTTAAAGGAGTTTTAGGAGGATGCCCTCTGGGACTCAACTGTTCCATATTTTGCTCTCCTTGGTGAAAACAACTAAACCAAGAGCAGAACCTTTCAAAGTTTCGTTGTGATGCTTGCCAAATGGCAGGAAAAACCTGTTGGTATGGTCACCTATAGAAACCGTTGAGATTGCATTTAGACATATTCTTGTGTTTCTGAGTGTATGTACCAGCATTTCCCCTTCCTCTCGAAGACCTCACATTTGTGACTTCATTGCTACACATTGGATTTTTCAAGCTGCTAGTATTGTCAACAACATCCCCCCCGTCCCTGCCTTTTTCTCCTTGGCTCCCCTGGTCTCTTTTTTGTTTGAGGATTCTCTTAGATCTAACAGTCTCCTCATCTCTCACTGGAGCTCTGCTGGACAGGGCCAAGGAACTGCTGGTCCCTGCTGTTAGTGCCTTCTCTCCTCCGGGCCGGGGCAGCAGGGAGTGGGCACAGGGGGGCTACCTACATCTTGGGATAATGACTTGTCTTCATGATGACTTCACTGCCGGTCTGGGAGTGAGTGCCTGGTGGGGCCCTGGGCCTCACAGGGTATTGCTGCCCAAGGGATAGGCACCTGCATCCATCTCTTAGGTGGGCCGTGAGTTTTTCTCTGCCGTTCCATCTACAGCCACAGAGTTGAGTTTGAAGACTTCAGACTAGATGAGAGATAATTTAAGTCTATCCATATTTGGCTAGGACTAGGAGCTGGTGTGGTCTGATATAGGTTCAGTTACTCTGCTGGCCAATTTGTGTGTTTGAAATGGAAGAAACCTGGCAGGGCCCTGGCTTCCAAGTTCCCCTGGCTTCCAGGTTCCCATACCAGTGGGGGTCTAGAAGACCCTTCTGGCCCCTGTCACTAGGATGTGATGCCCTAAGGCTCAACATAGTTACTAGGGGAGTAGAGGCACACCTTATTTTGGGGAACTAGGAAAAAATCAGGAGGCACAAGCCAGAGTCCTGGTATTTGACCCAGAACGTGCCCAGGGCAGAACAGGGACCAGATGACCTTCCCTTGGACTGTTTGCTAGCTCTGGAATGCACTTTGTTACTAAGGTAGCCTTATCAGACTTTGTGAACGGCTCCTTGCCTGACCCCTCCCATTAGGGCTACGGGTTTATTATGGTCCTCACCACACTGAGGGCAGAGTGGTGGCCATGTGCTGTGCCCAGCACTCAGCAACCAAGGAGGGAAGGTGCAGCAGCGGTCGCTGGCTTCTCTGCCCGTAAACAAGGCCCTAGTTTGCATTAACCTCACTAGGAAAGAATGTGATCTACCAGTTTGAACCAGGCCGACCAGGGGCTGGTGAATTCTGCCGGGTTTGTGTCAGAAGACTCTGATTTACTGGGGGACTTGGACCAAGTCAGTCAGAGTCATGATGTACCAGTTTCAATGTGTCAGAGAATAAGGAGCCGAGCCGTTAAATGGCCAGAAAGTGTGTTTGGGGGAGATTTAATGTTCATAAAGCATTTTGGGTGAAAAAACATAATCGTGGAAATAAAACCACTTTCTCCGTAGGCATTCAGTAAAGAGGGACAAGCCTTAAAGGCATAGAAAGGATTTCACCAGTCTAGGGACTACTGAGCAAAGGCTTCCTTTGCTGGAGTGGGTCCAGGCCTCCCTTGTAACAGAAGTTTGAGGGAGTTCCCTGGGGGTGCTGAGAGCTTGGGCAACTTGCCCCAGAGGGTCAGAGGCTGGGCAAACTTTCCCTGAATAGAAAAGATACCTGTACTCCTTGCTAATGAGGAGGTTGGCAACTCAGGTTTGCACATTATAATTATTTGTGATGTTTCTTCTGAATTGATGGGTGAAAGAGATAAATTCAACTCCAGAAGCACACATGAAGGTTATCTCTTGGCATCCCTACCCACAAAGAGGTTACTTTTTCCTGGTTCATCATTGTATGTTCCCAGGCAATACCGGCACTCACCACTTTGGGAATCTGGAGTTGAGTCGTTGAGGAAGACAAGGTTTCTGACTCAAGCCTAGCTTTCCCTAAGGCAGAAGGTTGAGATTGGAGGATGGTTTGAGGTCCAGTTGGGCTAGACTAGGAAAGCCTCGATAAAAAGGAGCAGATGAAACGAACACATCCAATAACTTGTGTCAGGAAATCTTTGAACGACAATGCTGTCTTCCCCCCTATGGGACAATTTTGTCGGCTTTTTCAGTTTTGAATTTTTTTGAATTATTGTTGTTTTTGTGCTTGGGATCCAGTTGGATGAACTCTATTTCTCATTTTTCATGGTTTCAGAAATTTTTTTTAAGTTCCTTTTTACCCTCCTGGCCATGATTGAAGAACAGAGAGGTGACAGAGTGTAGAGTGTAGTTTGTGTGCTCAGCTCCCCCCTCCTTCTCTCCCAGAGCATGATAGTTTGATAAAACAACAGTTTCTGTTCCCGATGCTGACTCCAAAGGCGTGATGATGACCAGTGGATGACCTAGAGACAGGGTTGACATTTGTTGAAGGGGTTTTTCCATTTGTTTACTGCTCCAAACCATTGCAGGGAGAGTGCCTTCATAGATCCCAGTTCAAACCAAACAAAAGCTGTGTGACCTCCAGGCCCTGGAGAGCAGGACTTCCTAAACCTTGGTGTCCACTGGGCGCCTTTGGCACGGTGGCCAACCCTTTTCAGAATTCAGGTTTATTTGATTTGTTTTGTTTTTGAAGAAAAACTCGTAAAGGAAGGAAAAGCTAGTGAAAATAAAGATGTAAATCTTTTCTCACCCAAGTTTACAGGCCTCTGGCATCCAGTCCCTGCTGGAATTCACAGGACAGCCATGAGGGAGCACTTCCCCCCTGATTAGTTCAGGGATACAAGTGGCACGGCCCACTTTGGGAAATGGAAAAATGGAAGCTTTGGGTAGCTGTTGGGCTGGTGACACTGTGCTGAATGCTTCATAGTCATTGTCATTGGAGCCTTACAGTAACTCTTCGAGAAAGGTGCTGTTACAAGACCCATTTTACAGCTAAGGAAACTGAGGCAAAGAGAGGTGAAGTGGCTTGCCCAGAGTCATGCACTTAGTATCTCTGGCTGTGTTTGAACTCTGAACTTGGTGATTCCAGTCCCAGCATGCACTGGGCTAGGCCTCACTATACCAATCAGCAGGTGCTTCTTCTGGGCCCTGCCCTCAGAGGGTGCACATTCTCATAATAATGCATGAGAAGGCAGTCTTTTTTAAGAAGTTAAGAAGGATTTTCCAGTTTTGGCAGGTGGTTACAAGGTAAATCTGTCACTGCCCCTACATATGTATATAGGGATTTGAAAGGAAAATAGCCTAATGTAAAAAAATAAACTTTGAAAGGTGTGGAGGAGGGCCAGGCTTGTGTGGTGCAGGTGTGAGGAATGATTGTGAATAAATGAGAGAGCTCCATGGGGTCCTTTAAGAGGATGATGGACACAGAGCCCCTTGGCAGCTTCTTAGAAGAGGTCTCACCTTTTGGTCTGTTTATCTGCAAGGGTTGGTGGAGCCCTTTCTCTGCTCGAACTGAGGGAGGAGAAGGTGGGCTCCCTGTCTCCCCCAGCTTCCAGGAGAGGTCCTAATTGAAATTGGGAGAAGGTGGCATCCGCCAGCATGGACATGTCCACCTAGGGAGCTATGCTGGCTATGTTGGGGATACAGTCCTAAACCGCTGTCATGTCCCTAGGAGATTCTAATCTCTAGAGACTATACATAGACAGAAAGAGGAAGGGTGCAGGGTGATGCCCTGCAGAATACAGACTGAGTGCTCTGGGAATTCATAGCTTTGGGGCTTCCATGCCCCCACCCACCCATCCAGTGGTCAGTGCCCTGCCCATATCCAACCTTCCTGTCTCTCTGCAGTCTCTGAGATTCCTTCCCTTATTACTTGGATCATGTGTGTGAGCAGGCACACGGTTAAAAGGGAGACTCTAGAGGGAGCTCCCTGCCTTTCAGAAGCATGATAAATTAGGGCTTTTTGGTTTCTGTACCACCATCATTTCCTAGCGTGCTGCTGCGTTTGTGTGTTAGTGGGTTGAGGGAATCAAACTCTCCTTTGTAACAAAGAGAAAGTGTTAGAAGCTGTGTATGCAGCAGTCTGATCCAGGAGCTCCCCACCTCCCCAGCCAGAGAGTTAAGGAGTATTGTTGAGCCCAGGATTGGTCACTGCAATTTGAACTTGGCCATTTTCTCATTTTGGGTGTTTACATTACTGTCATCATTGTCATGATATTCATTCTTTCTGGAACTGGTTTCAGTTTAGCTGTCTCCCCACATTTCTCTAAATTTTCCTGGGTATTGTTTCTTATCATATAGTAGATCTCCTTCATTCTGTGGCCAAGCACCAGCTAAGTGCCTTGGCCTCCAGGACCTTCCAAGCAGTTTGATCAGCTGTTTCCTAGCTGATAGGCACCAGCTTGGGCTTCAGCTTTTGACACCACAGAAAGTACTGATAAGACTATCTTTAGTATATTATGAGGTCTTTCTCTCTTCCTTCCATCTCTGGGGATTATGCCCTGGAGCAGATCCCTGGGGCAGCAGTTGTAGAGAGCTCTGTCTGAGGCCTTTGTTAGCTCTTCCCGATTGGTCTGGTTTGGAAGCTTGATCAAAGTCAGGGAGTCCAGGTCAGTTGGACTTGGATTGATAATGCTCCTTAGGATTCTTAGTTCCCTTTAGAACCTGCTTTCTGACCCCTCTGATCTTTGGGTATTTGGACCTTGCTTGAGAAAGTTGCTTCTCTCTTGGCCCCAGCATTCCCTCCCTGGGCTGACCTTGCCATCCTCCACTACAGGTCTTAATGGTGCTTGGCCTTGCCCTCATTCTTCTCTGGCCTGATTGGTTTGGCCCAAGTAAATTCATAAGCTGATTAAGAATGGTTTTATCCTTGTAAAAATGAGGTTCTACCTTAAGGACTAATGTTCTAGGCATGAAACAGTCACTTCTGGGCATTATATACAGATATAAATTACTGAATTGTGCACTGTACAATTAGAGACTAGAGCTGTGGATTATAATGTACTAATTGTGTGGCATAGACAGCTAATTCTAGAGGAGTGGGTGGGGGGGTGATTAGCTAAAGCTCCATGGGACAGGAGAGATAGTGGGGCCTGAAAAGAGGATGGGATGGCCAGAGAGAAGAGGACTGGGGGTTTGGGAGGAAAAGCATGAGTAATTACTGGGACAGCCTTCCTGGAATCCTTGGGGAGAAGGTGGAAAGCACATCTGAGGCTGTTTGGGAGGTTCTGAAAATGACACAGAGCCCATTAGATTCCCTTAGGAGTAGTGCCTTCAAGTGCTGACACGGGCCAAGCCTGGGATTTCCCCTCTGCAGCATCTTACAGACACCTCTGGCACCCCACCCCCCCCCGCCCCATCTTCCCATGCCTGGACCATTGCAGTGGCGGGGCGGGGGGGTCTGCCTGCCTTAAGTCTCCTCCCAACTCCAGTCCCTCCTCCATTCAGCCCCTAAAGTGATTTTCCTAAAGTTAGGTCCGACCATGTCACCCCCTACTCAGTAAACTCCTGTGGCTCCCTATGGCCTCCAGGAGCCAATCCAAAATCCTGTTTGGTATTCAAAGCCCCACATAACCTACCTTATTCCCCAATGTATACTCTTTGATGCAGGGACACTGGCCTCCTGACTGGTCCAGGAACAAGACCCACTATCTAAGACCCAGCTCCCAGGCATTCTCTCTGGCTGTCCCCTATCCCTAGAAGGCTGTCCTTCCTTATCTCCTCCTACTGACCCCCTGGGCTTCCTTTAAGTCCCAACTAAAATCCTCCCTTCTACAGGAAACCTTCCCTAGCCTCCTTTAATTCTGGGGCCTTCCCCTATTAATTATATCCTATTTATCCTATATATAGCTTGCTTTTCTATATATTTGTGTCTTTTCTTCCATCATATTGTAAGCTTTTTGGGTCAGGGCCTGTGTTTTGCCTCTTTTTGTATCCCTAGCATTTAAGACAGCCTGACATACATTGTTCGGTCATGTCTGACTCTTCATGATCCCATAGACCCTTCTGTCCTCCACTGCCTCCCAAAGTCTAAGCTCATGTCTGTTCCTTCCATGACACTATCTAACAATCTCTCCTCTGCCATCCTTGTCCCTTTTTACCTTCAATCTTTACCAACATAAAGGTTTTCCGGTGAGTCCTGTCTTCTCCTTATGTAATCAATGTATTTAAGTTTCAGCTTTAGTATTTTGTAATGAATTTGTTGTTCAGTCATTTCCTTACACGAGTCTGACTCTTCATGAACCCATTTGAGGTGTCTTTGGCAAAGATACTGGAGTGATTTGCCATTTCCTTCTCCAGTTCATTTTACAGATGAGGAAACTGAGGCAAACAGGGTTAAGTGACTTATCCCAGGTCATAGGGCTTATAAATGTATGAGGCTGGATTTGAACTCATGAAGATGAGTCTTTCTGATTCCAGGTCCAGTCCTCTATTCATTGCTCCACCTAGATGCCCAATGAATAATCTGAATTAATTTCATTAAGTATTGACTGATTTGAGTCCAGGGACTCTCAAAAGTCTTCTTTAGCATCATAGTTTGAAAATTCTGCATCACTCAGCTTTCCTTATAGTTCACCTCTCACAGCCATGCATTGTTACTGGGAAAACCACAGCTTTGACTATACAGATCTTTGTTGGCAAGGTGGTGTGCCTGCTTTTTAGCGTGTAGTCCACATTTGCCAGAGCTTTCCTTCCAAGGAGCAAGCATCTTTTGATTCCATGGCTGTAGTCACTGTCTACAGTGATCTTTGAGCCCAAGAATATAAACGTCGGACCCTGCTTCCATTTTTTTCTCCCTCTTTTTGCCAGAAAGTGATAGGCCCAGTTGCCAAGATCTTAGGTTTTTTTTGATGTTATGCTTCAAGCCAGCTTTTTCACTCCTCATTCTCCCTCATCAAGAGGCTTAATTCCTCTTCACTTTCTGCCATCAGAGTGGTGTTGTCCACATAGTTGACATTGTTGATATTTCTCCTGGCACCTTAATTCCAGCTTTGGATTCATCCAGCCTGGTATTCACATATACTCTGCATAGAAGTTAAATGAATAAGGTGGCAATATACAGCCTTGTCATAGTCTTTTGCTAGTCTTAAACCAATCAGCTGTTCCATGTTTGGTTCTAAGAGTTGTTTCATGGCCCAAATACAGGTTCCTCAGGAGACAAGTAAGGCAATCTGGTCCTCCCCCTCCCTGAGGACTTGCCATAGTTTGTTGTGATCCACACAAAGGCCTAAACATAGTCAATGAAGCAGAGGTAGATGTTTTACTAGAACTCCTTGCTTTCTCTATAAGCCAGTGAATGTTAGCAATTTGGTCTCTAGTTCCTCTGCCTCTTTAAAGACCAGCTTGTTCTTCCAGTAGTTCTCAGTTCACGTATTGCTGAAGCCTAGCTTGCAGAATCTTACTTTGCTGGGCTGTGAAATGAGCACAAATATTCAGTCATTTGAACACTCCTTGGCATCGCCGCCCTGTAGGATTGAGTAAATTTGTCTTTTCCAATCCATTGGCCACTGTTGAGTTTTCCAAAATTCTTGGCATATTGAGTGTAGCACTTTAACAGTATCATCTTTTAGGGAGTTAAATAGCTCAGCTGCAATCCCGTCATCTTCAGGATGTCTGCCTAGATCAGTAACCACACCATCCTGCTTCCTGGTGATGTCAAGGTCTTTCTTTTATAGTTCTTCTGTGTATTCTGACACATAGTAGGCACTTTACAAATGTTTATTGAATAATTAGAACTGATTTGTTAACTTTCCTCAGTCTAAATTTCCTCCCCCTTAAAATGGTGATCTTTTTATTTTAAAAATACTTTTATTTGGGGGGCGGAGCCAAGATGGCAGAGTAGAAAGACACACATTTTGTAGCTCCGAACCCACAGCCCATGGATTTCCTCTAAAAAGAACTCCCAACAAATTCTGGAAAAGTGGAAGCCGCATAGCAACACAGTGAAGGAGATTTCCGTTTCAGAGAGCCCTGAAAAACTGATCCCAAAGGTCTATTGCTCTCCAGATGGGAGCGGAGCCCTCCCCTGCCCTGCCCTGGCCGCACGGCACTGAGAGGAGCCAGCAAATCCGAACAGGCATTAGGGACGGAATCTCCAGGGGCCACAAAGGTCCCTCCACCCATGGACTCGCAGGTCAGTGAGAAAGACGGGCTGAGAGGGGAGTGGGATGTCTCCGGGACTCAGGCCCCCTTGGGAGGCAGCGGCGGCCAGAGGCTCCCAGAGCAGGCAGGAGCTCCGCAGCAGCTCCATTACAAAAGGTCTCTGCATAAACCCCCTGAGGGAACTGAGCCTGGGAGGCGGCCCTGCCCCCACCTGAGCACCAGCAGATAAGCTCCCATTGAATAGCAGCCAGGCCTGATGCGGAAAGCCCTGAGGCTGGGGAGCAGCATTTGAATCTCAGATCCCAAGCACTAGCTGGGCAGATGTAGGCCAGGGTGGAGAGGACTCTCAGAAGTCAAGTAACTGGCTGGGAAAATGCCCAGAAAAGGGAAAAAAACTAAGACCACAGAAGGTTATTTTCTTGAAAAAATGA
>CM053770.1:243850894-243951145 GCA_028658325.1 Potorous gilbertii | reverse complement strand
GAGGGCAGATTGGTGATAGGGGTAATTAGAATGTTCAGTGTATTGGGGAGGGGGGAGGGGACTAGTGGGGAGAAAATTTTGGAACCCAAAATCTTGTGAAAATGAATGTAAAAAGCTAAATAAAAAAATTTATTAAAAAGTCCCCTAAAAAATAGCGCCCTCCCCTTAAGTATGTGTAGTCTCTGTCTGTCTGTCTGTCTGTCTTTGCATTCTGTTGATTGCTTTCCTGGCAATCCATCTACGTTCCTCTGTGTCCATGGTTGATCATGGCCTTGATAACCCTTCAGAGTTTCATTTCTCTTTCATCTTGTTCCCCCATTTCTGTTCCCTTTGCCCCCTTCTTGGCTTTCTGTGAAATTGTCCTTTTCATCATTTTCAGCACAGTAATATTTCATTACATTCTTGTACCACAACACGTTTAGCTCTTCCCCAATAGTAAGAGACTCCCTTAGTTTCTGATTTGGGGCTGCTCTAAAAAATGTTGCCGTAAACATTTTAGGACACAGGTACTTTTCCTCTTTCTTTGATTTTTTTAGGGTATAAGCCTGATTATGTATAGCTTAGTATCTTTTGGGGCACAGTTCCAGATTGCTTTCTAGAATGACTGGACAATTCACAACTCTAACAACAATACTCTTGTGTGTCTGCATTCTCACAGATCCAACTTAGGATATTTGTCATTTTCTTCTTTTTTAATTTTTACCAGTCTGATGGGTTTGAGGTAGTGCCTTGGAGTTGCTTTAATTATCAGTGATTTAGAGAATTTTTTCCATATTGTTAACCATTGATGGGTTGAATTTCTTAGGAAACTACCTGTTTATATCCTTTGAATATTGATTGGTGCTATTGAAAAGGTACTTAATCTTCCAAATTTGAATTAATTACTTAAGTATGAAACCTTTATCAGAGAAACCATCTGTTTTTTCACTCATTAACTTGTTTCCCTTCTAGTTTTAACTATCTTTGTGTAAAAGCTGATAAATTCTGTATAACCAAAACTATCCCTTTTGTCTTGCATGATCATGTTCAGTCATGAATTCTCCCCTACTTCATAGGCCTGAAAGGTGATTTTTTCTTGTGCCTCTAATTTATTGAAGATCTGACCCTTTCATATCATATGGTCCCATTTGGTGGCGTTTTCCAAGATTGCCGCCCTTCCACCACTAGGAGACCATACTGCGGACCAGAGAAACTCAGGTAGGCTACTATGATTGCTTTGGGCTGGCTGGCCCCCAGAACCTTCTTAGCATTATTGGCATGTGCTTTTCTACCCATTTGACTTCTGTTCATTTGCCAAGACTTAGTCAGTTGTACCCATTAGTCCTTTGCTGCTGTACCATTGCCACCCTGATATTTGGGTGTCTGTGTGACCTTTCCCTCTGACTGCAACCTCCTTGGGGCATGTGTCATGTCATGAGATTCCTCAGCAGAAGGGGGTGCACACTTGAGTGACTCATCTACCCAGATGGATTTTTATTATTGGTAATGTAACTTCTTGTCCTAGAGTAGTGCTATGTAAGACAACCTGGCAGGATGAGGTCCCAGGCCACTGCAGCAATCCTGGTACTAAGTGGGAAGGTCCTTCTGTAACACAGTAGGAAAATAGATGACCATACATAAAACTGCAAATCTGTTATGTACAAGTGGCTATTCTTTTTAAATATATAATAAAGTCATTTGTTTCCTTTTTTCCTTCCCTCCTCTTCCGCCACTCTAGAGATGGCTACTATTAGACAATATGTAAAATTATTCTGTACATACTTCTATTTATCAGCTCTTCCTCTGGATGCAGAGAGCATCTTTCTTCATCTGTTCTTTATAATTTGGTTACTTATAATAGTCAAAATGACCTATTTGCTCAAAGTTGTCCTTACAACAACATTGCTGTTACTGTATACAGTGTTCTCTTGGTTTGCTTTTTTCCCTCTTCATTATTTCATGCAGTTCTTTCCATGTTGTTCTAAGACATCAAGCTTATCATTTCTTACAGCGCGGTAGTATTCCTTCACAATCATACTACAACTTGTTCAGCCATTCCCTAATGGATGGGCATCTACCATTTCCAGTTCTTTGCTGCAACCAAGAGAGGTACGGTAAACATTTTAGAATGTACAGGTTATTTTCCTTTTTCCCTACTCATCTTTGGAAGTAGATTTAATTGTGGAATTACTGGATCAAAATGTACAGGCAGTTTCATAATTCTTGGAGCATAATTCCAAATCTTTCTCCAAAATGGTTGGATGTTCACAATTTTACCAACAATCCACATCCCCTTCAATATTTGTCATTTTCCCCTTCAAACATTTTAGCTAATATCACAAGGTTGTTTTAATTTGCATTTCTCTCATCAGTAATAGTTATTCATATAACTATAAATTGTTTTGATTTCTTCATTGGAAAACTGCCTGTTCATATCCTTTAACCATTTATCAATTGGGAAATGACTCATATTCTTAAAGATTTGACAAAGTTCTTTTTGTATTTGAGATGTGAGACCTTTACCTGAGAAACTGTCTGAAAAGTATTTTCCAATTTTCTGCTTTCCTTCTGATCTTGGCTACATTTGTTTTATTTACACAAAACCTTTTTAATTTAATATAATTGAAATTACCCATTTTACAACTAACTTTGCTCCCTATCTCTTGTTTATTCATAAATTGTTTGCCTCCCCATAAGTCTGATAAGTAATGTATTCCATGATGTTGAAATTTTCTTGTAATATGTCTCTTTATTTGTGGTTCATATATTCATTTTTGACTTCGTCTTAGTAAATGGCATAAGGTATTGGTCTGTGCCCAGTTTCTGCTATACTGCTTTCCAGTTTTGCCAACAAGTTTTACTTTTTCTGGGGGATATTGTAATGCTTTAAAAAATGCCTTACTAACAGGTGAACACTGAACAGCAGTAAAAAACCCACTAAACTTGCTTAGCTTATTTATGTTTAAATTAGCTTCAGTGTATAACACATTGTAATTTTTCTGTCTGAGGGAAATTTTGTTGGACAAATAAGTAGGATTTCTGATCAGATATTCAGATGTAAGAACACAGTTTAAAGGCTGGGGACAGTGGTGCCATCAATGTTATGAAGGAGTACTCAAAGTGTGGGTGAGAGGCAGTTGGAAAAAGCACTGAGAGGAAGTGTAGAGGCCAGCAGCTTGGGGTCCCTGGCCTGGGTCTGAGCTGGGAGCCCAGGAAGGGGGACGGTGTCCACAGTGATGCTCCAGGGTGCCAACAGGTCAAAAAGGAAGTGGCTGGAGGACAGACCTTATGTGTACCTTCCTGAGGTCAGCAGACTACAAGGACAGAGGTTAAAGACCATTTGGAGGGTGAAGAGCAGATGTAGGTCCAGCAGGGTCATCTGCAGGCCTTTGATGAGGATCATGGCCCAAATGCCATTTTGAAGGCAGAGGGAAAGAAAACTTTGGAGAAAGAGATGGCGGGGGCAGAGATAGGGTGGATGTGGAAGTGAGGGCATGAGGGAAGTGTGGGAGAAGTGGTGATGAGAAGGCAGAGGGCAGGAGTAGCTGCTCTCTTTGGACAGGCTCCACCTACCATACTCTGCCATCTGGCTCTCACACATAGCCTGTGCCTTCCCTCTCCATGCCTGGAGCACCTCCCCCCCCCACTACTGCCTCACAGAATCCCTCTTCCTTGGAGGCAGCTCAGATAACACTTTTTGTGACTGAAAGTCTCTCCCGATTCCCCCAGCTGCTAGTTCTCTTCCTCCTGCCATCTTGCGTTTAACTGCGTCCTCTGTCTGTGTTTGATCACTTCCTCTACTTGATTTCTCCATTGTAGTGTGAGCTGTTTGAGTGTAGGAATCAAGTCATTCTTTGTGCTTATACTCCAGGCCTTGGCACACAGTTGGTACTTAATCAGTTCTTGTAGATTGAAGGCAGCTTGCTGCAATAGCCCATGTATGGGTGAGCTGAGTAGGAGGGTCTTGCCAGAGTAGGGAGCTCGGACAAATGTGTTCATTGACTTGGGACTGTTTCTCTTCTGTAAAAGAGTGAGGGAGATGCAGGATGGGCTATGGTTTACTTTGGGTGACCTGCTGGGCCACTCTGGCTTCAGATCTTTGGTTTCCTATGGTCCAACTGCCCCTAGGCTGTAGTCATTAATAATATGGGCCTTAAACTGATCAGGATGGGGAGGTAGGGAGGGGTCGTGAGGGGCCCAAGTCAGGATGAGTTTGGGCCAGGGCACTCAGAGGTTTGACAGCCATTCTGTTGTCACTTTAATCACTGATCTGAGTATTGAACATTGGGAATTTCACAGTTGGATTTGGATGAGTCACAAGTAACATGACTTAAGAAACATTTTAATTCAATATGTGTAATTGTATCTTTTACCCAAAGATAAATATCAGTAGGTTAGCAGTGGCAAATATTAAGAATATTTAAAACTTTGAATTCCTCAGTTTCAAGTGAAGTCATCACAAAACAATTCATCTGGAAAGTTGGCCTTGGGAAGGCTGTACATTTGTGTTGAAATGATGTGAAATGATTCCGAATGAGGTGGCACATCTTAAGATGGTCTCTGCATGATTTTGTGAAGGAGGTTGATGGCCTTGTAGAAGAAGCCTTGGGCCATTTTCTCAGTGATACTGAAGGCAAGACATGACAGGACCTGCTGCCAGGGGGAGAGGGGTGTGGTCTTCGAGGTAGCCAGGACTCCTCTCTTAATGAAGCTCTGCCCTGAAGGAAAACTGCAGGTATTTTGTGAGGGTAATGGCCTAGAAGGAGAGGAAAGTTGAAGAAGTTTATGTCTGAAGACAAACATTAAGTGTCTGCTGTCTACAAGGCTCTGGATTGGGTGCTAAGGTTAGAAAGAATCTCCAGACCCCATATAAAGAGATGTGTGTGGTCACCATAACTGGAAGAGGTTTGGTGCATGGTATGACCGTTGAAGGAAGTGAGGAATTCCAAGCATCAATGTGGGGAGTGAGGAACAGGCTGTTCAAGGAAATTGAGGTGGAGATGCAGTGGCATATTGGGCTAGACCAATTGGAGTCTGTGCCCCTGTGAACTAGGGAGCTGGAAGCCAGCTGGCCCAGCCTGAGATAGGGACACACCTGTGCTTTGGAAGGACCTCTTGGAGGTGAGTGGAAAAGGTCTCCCTCCAAGGGGCTGTCTGTCTGAGCTGGGACACTAATGATGATCATGGAGGCCCAGCAACCAGGGTGAGCCAGGCTCTTTTCAAACTTGGTAACAAATGGCATATGGGGAGAGGAAGAGGCAGTTCCTTCTCCTTCCTAGATGCCTCTTGAGCGGGGCTCTCTCAGCTGTTTCTTGTTATGGGAGTCCTGTAGACTTTGGAGGAGTCCCATCAGGTGCTTCTCAGGGCTGACCTGCCTGCTGAGAACCAGGACCTCGCTTGAAGAGTTTCCACGGCTTCTGACACTTTCTTAGAAATAACTGTTGGTTTTCTGCAGCTCAGGAGTGAGTCATTCTGCCCTAAACATGCAGACCAAGGGCAGATGCACCACAATGACTTCTTTCTGTTTCTGTTTCTGTAAGGTGTTGGTTAGTTGGTGACCCTCTGCTGTGTGTGAAAGCTGAATAATAACAGCCTTTTTTACTTTAATGTTTGCAGAACGTTTTATGAGGTTATCTCTGTCCACCCTATTCCCATTTTACATCTGAGAAAACTAAGGGGAGAGAGGTTAAGTGATGTGCCTTAGCTTATACAGCAAGGGAGTGTCCTCGACAGGATTCAAATTCAAGTCTTCCTGGCACCCAGCGCAGGTTTTTGTCTGCTGTGCCACAGGACAGATGCTGCTGATGTGCTGTTCCTTGTAGCTACAAACTTGCTGTAGACAGTGTGATGTTTGTCATTCACAGAAAACCAGCGATACTGACCTTCTGGAGCAGCTGGACAGCAAAATTAACAAGGAGCCACTGAGTCTCTTGTGGAATCTCCTCGTCCAGGTTAGAAGTGTCAGCCCTTTCTTCCCCACCCCACCCTGCACCGACCTGCTTGTTTCCTTTTTACTTTTTAAATAAAGTTTTATTGCACTCTTTTGTTTAGATGTCACCTTCATTTCCTGGTGTGGCTTTCTCTTTCCCAGAGAGCCATCCTTAATAACATAGGGTCAGAGAGAGAAAACAGTGCAGCAAAGCAAATGGACATTTCTTTTTAAAAACATTCCATTTTATTTTATTTTCAAGCCCAAATTCTATCCCTCCTCCCACCTCCTTCCCACCTATTGACAAGGCAAGGAAAAGAAAATCCATCACAGATGCAGAGAGACATACGACAGATTTCCACATTTAGCCGTGAGCTTAAAAAAAAGCAGGAAAAAGAAAGAAATTGGCTTCCATCTGCACCTTGGCCCATCCGGTCTCTCTCTGGAAGTGGATGGCATTTTTTTCAGGAGTCCCCGGGATTAGACTTGGGCTGTTGTCTTGATCAGAGCAGCTAAACCTTTCACAGCTGATCATTGCAGTGTTCTCCTGGTTCTGCTCATTCCATTTGTTTCATATTATATAAGTCTTCCCAGTTTCTCTGAAACCATCCTCCTTGTCACTTCTTATAGCAGAGTTGTATTGTGTTAGACATTTCTGTGTTTCTGTCTCACCACTTCTTTAGCTATCCCCACTATTTCAGAGAGGCTAGCATAATGTTTCCCACCCATAGGCCTCCACTTCTGATGCAGAGAAGAGGAGAGGGGCCCGCTCCTAGCTCTTCGTGGATCGTCATTTTACTGTTTTCAGTTTGGATGATTGTGTTCTCTCCATTGACCTATTGTCATGACTATTGTAATTGTGTCCATGACTGGTGAGTGCCAGGCCCTGGAGATACAAAAAACTGCAAAATGCACTCTGCCCTCCCAAAGCTTCCAGTGTAGTGGGGAAGCAGCATACATGCAAGAGTGTGCTTGAGAAGACCCCAGGATGTGTAATTCATTCATGATGATTACAACTTTCCAGAAGTGAAATGAATCCCTCACGCCCAATTCTTCATGAAAGGCAACCCTGTTTGGGAGAATTCAGGAGGTCCTGGGTTTGAATCCTACTTTTGAATCAGTCCTGGGACAAAGTTGTCCATGTGACCATGGGTCAGTTTAGCCTCTGAAGGTGCTTGCTGACTCTTACTCTATGCCTGAGGAATGTCATAGTGAGCAGAGAGGGAAGAGGCAGATGGCATGGCTTGGTCTTCATGGCCAGGCCTGCTCACGCTGATGACTTCTTTTGGGTGATCTTTCCAGTTCCCTTGCTTTCATTCTCAAGTCTGTCTTTTCTTTGAGGGTCACAGGACCACTTCTCATGTGGGCCATTGAGGCCAGGCCGTCCTGGCACTGAGTTGCCACCCCTCTTTCTGGGCTTCTCTGCTCATTGTATTCATTGTTTCCTCTGGTACTTCATTTCCTGTGCCCAAACTTGTGGGGCAGTTCCCCAATTACTGGATGTAGATTATAGAAAATAGAATTTTCTTTCCAATTCTTTTCTCTGGCAAAAGGTGTTGTTCCACATGGTTTAGTTTGGGGGGGGGGGGGTCTCTGTCTTGACCTCCTTGGGTATATGCCTGGCAGTGGGATTTGGGGACCGAGGGGTATGGACGTTATTTTCATTTTTTTTGCGTCATTCCAGATTTCTTCGTTCGCAGCTTCTGAAAGCTCTCATGTCCTCCTCTTCCCTCTCATCTCTGAATCCCTTTGTTTCTTCCTTCTGTTTCTTGTCTTTACTCCTCTCTGCCGGTGGTGGTCCGGCTGTCACGCTGGGCTGGCTTCATGGCCCCAGGCAGCCCCTCTTCTCTTCCACTCAGCTCCCACAGCTTTACAGAAGTTTTTCTGAGTGTCAGCCTGCCACGTAGGCCCCTTGTTTCTAATTCTGCCCTCTGAGGCCAGGCAGAGGCCATGGACTCTTTCCTTTCCATGCCCCACAGCCAACTCTTTAGATCCTGAGACCACTCTCTAAGGCCCTCGCATTCCTGACTTGGGAGTTCCCGCCTGAGGTGGGTGGGCAGGCCATCTCCCTTCTGTCACACCCTTGACTCTTCTGGACTTCTGAGTTGCTGTGCTCCGAGGAAAGACGTTTCATCTTCTTTGATCACATGCTAGGATTGGTTGGCTGTTATCTGTGGTAACTTCCCTCCCATCTTTGCCATCTGTGCATTGAGTAGTCATGTGGTCGGGCTTTTTGTCCATGAGAAAAATGCTTAGCAGCCCAGGCTGGAACACCGATCCTGGAGGCACCTCCTTTAAAGACCTTGCCAATTTGCACTCTTGTCTCTCACACTTCCCTCCATCCCTCCCATCAGAATATTCTCTACTAGAGATTTTGTTTTGTAAAAATCTGGGTAAACTCCATTTCCCTATGTAGTATATAAACACCAGGTCACCAGATCTGCTTCCATGACTGAGGGGAGAAGTCAGTGGAAAGATGGGGCCAGCTGCTGATCAGCTGCCACCAATGGGCAGGTGAACGGGCACAGTAGCCTGCCCTCACGCTGAAACTGGTCCTGCTTCCAGCATGGTCCTCACAGCCCTCATCTGAGAAGGCAGCTCCTGTGGAGAAGGGACTGTCTATCACCACCTGCTGCCACCCACAGGGCAGTCACCCTCTGAGCTAAAGCAACAGGGCCTTGAGGGAGAGAGACAAGAGGCAGCAGGTACTGGGCAGCTCTAGCCACCTCCACACTTTCACCACCATCTCCCCTCAGCCTCTGATAGAGACAGCCCAGGAGCCTGAACCCAAGAGCCCGCCCTGTGCCCTCTGCCCCATTCTAGGGAGATGCGGTCTGGGGCCTGCTCCTTCAGAGGCTCCAGCCACAGAGAGTAAGGATGCAGACAAGGACATGCTGCTGCCTGAGTCCTCGGCCCCTGGGGGCAGGGTTCAGCATCAGAAGCTGATTAGATTTCATCAGAGGGAATGGCAAGAAAGATGAAGCTGGACCATCCTGCTGGACTTGTAACTAAGACCTTCCCCATGTGCTGTGTCCTGAGCAGCCTGGGAACACTCAGAGAGAGCAGTCTCCGGTCCAGGCCTTGGCAGAGTGAGACCCTACTGAAGGCTTCATTCATTCATGCTGTTTTCTTCTTTGGACATTCTGGTTTAACAGAGAGAAAGAAAATGAAGTTCCTCTGGTGTGACACGTTTTGGACCAGAGTAGGCTTGGTCTTTGTGAACACCACTTCTTTTGGAGAGACCTTCGCATGAGTGTTAAATGATGCAGCTGAGAATATTAGCCCAGCTCAAGGACCCATGAGGACTCCTCTCTTCTCTTCTTTGATCACTGGAATGTAGGGCTTTCTTCAGTTTCGTAATATCTCTTCCTGTTCTAAGGGATCTTTTTTAAAAAATTATTATGTATGTCATTTTTCCATCACATTGATTTCTGAATGTATTTCACCCTGCTTTCTTACCAGAGGCAGCTGTTTTAGCGGACATTTTAAAAGAAAGAAAAAAAGATTGAATCAGTTAAGATGTAAGTCATTAAGGGGCTGCTCTGTCAGGCACTGAAGCTACCAAGATAAAAAGCAGTAGATCTCTGATGTCCTGGGGAGCTTCCCTTCATTCTCCTGGAGGTAGAGATGACATGTACCCAAGATGGATACCAGTACTTTGGACGAGAGGGTCCTCAAGGCCCTGGAGGGAAGGTGGTGAGGGAGGCAAAGACTGCCAGGGAAGAGGAGGGGGTGAAGGGGGCCAGCCAGAGCTGAGGGGCTGTGGATGTCTGGGACAGGAGGAAGGAGAAGGAAAGAGAGGCCAGTTTGGAAAGGCAGGTTGGGAGCAGGCCATGCTGAGGATTTCATATTTGATCCTCGATACAGGCAGTAGGGAGCCACTCAGTGATCAGATTGGAACTGCAGCCTGTGGACAGTCAGTTTGTAGGGACAGGGAGACCAAGAGAGCAGGGGCATGGAGAAAGCACAAGGAGGAACATGTTACTGAGGCTGCCTGGGGGAATACATGGTGGCACCCAGGGTGGGAACAGGAAGTTCAGAGGAGGGGGGCCCACCTCGAATTGACAAAGATGTCTACAGGACATCCAGTGGAAAAGTATTTGAGAGACCAAGGCTGGTGGTCTTGTGCATAGAGACATTTCTCCCCAGGGGAGCTGGGGGTAGGTGCCCTGTTAGAGAATGTCCAGAGGAAAAAGAAGACAGACTTCATCCCCCAGCAGGATTGGGCTGGGCCTTGGGGGCTCCTAGGATTAGCAACCTACCCATCAGCTGAGTGACTGTATATGTGGTATTTCACACTCATAGACCCCTGCCTCTGTAGGAGAGCTGCATGTGCAAGGCATGTTTTTCTCAGCCCTTCGTATCTCCATGATCTTTCAGAAATCTGAGTGGCTTAGGAACCCACAGATTCCTACTGTTTCCCCATTAGCCATTTTGGACTGAGTTTGGATCCAGCCCTTGGCACTTAGAGCCTCTTACTAACTGAGAAAACTGTCTGCCTCTGTTTCCCCACGAAATGGGAGAAAAATCACATCTCCCTCCCAGGGTTATTGTGAGGAACAAATGAGATCTGTCTGTAAAGCCCTGAGCCCAGGACCTGGCATATGGTAGGCATGTCATTGCAGCTTTTGGAGGCGTTGATTAGTGGGGGCCTGCCGTTGCCTTTTTCTGGTATGATTTTTTTAAACCTCCTTTTCTTGTCCCAGCTTCCTATCCAGCCTTTGGTGGGTGCCCTGACTTCCCTTTCCCAGGGGATGTGCAAGGACCATCCTCAGGCTCCTCACATACTTGTGGCACCCCCACCCCAGGTCTGCCCCCTGACTTCTTCTGATCTTGGCATTAGGATCAAGTTCTTCTGTTTTCTCCTTGAGGATGAGTCTCCTGACTGACCTTTCGATCTGGCCTCTCCAGAGCGTGTCCCCTCGTGGGTGAGAGCCTGTGTGCTGCTGCAGCTTTTCCACCTTGTGTCAAGAAGGTGACCTTCTGGCCAACTCTTCACAGAGTCTGGGCTGCTCAGGTCTCCCCTTGCTGCCCTTGGACCCTGCCATACTCATCTTCTTTGTTTTCTGTGGTGTCCTTCAGGCGGTGCATCATTTCTGTTTCTGCCCCACATTGGACTTCCCTCTTCTGCTCTCAGGATTCTTCATGTGAATATGAATTCTTTGTAGCCAGTTAAGATTTACTGAAAGCCTACTGTGCACCAGGCTGTGGGGGTACAAACAAAGACAAAAGGCAGCCCCGACCCTGGAGGGGCTCATAGTCTGATGGGGGAGACAGCAGGCACAAATGGACAGAATAAATTGGAAATGACCAGTGGAGAGAAGACATCAGAATTAAGGGGAGACAATTGGGAAGGCTTCCTGTGAAGGGGAGTTCCAGGAAGGTCAGCAGTGGGAGTGGAGGAGGGAGAGCATTCTGGGCCTGGGGGTGGCCAGGGAGGATGCCCAGAGCCAAGGCATGCAGGGTCTTTGTGGTGGAACAGCTGGGAGGCCAGGTCATGGAATTAGAACCCTGCGAAGACAGGAGGGGTTTTTTCTATCTTGAGTCTCTTGAAATTGTCTTAGATCATTGCATTACTGAAAAGAGCGAGGTCTGTCAGAGTTGGTCATGGCACAATGTTGCTGTTGCTGCGTATAGTGATCTGGTTCTCCTCATCATTTCTTACAGCACAACAGTATTCCATCACAATCATATACCACAACTTTTTTGACAATTCCTGGTGTGCCCGCACTTTCCAGTTCTTTGCCACCCCAAAGAGAGATACTGTCAATTTTTTAGAACATGTAGCCTCTCTTTCTTTTTCCCTGATCACCTTGGGAAACATACCTAGTAGTGGATTGCTGGCTCAATATAGTTTCTTTTTAACTCTTTGGGCACCATTCCAAATTGCTCTCTAAAGTGCTTGGATCAGTTCACATTTCCACCAGCAGTATATTAGTGTCCCAATTTTTCCATACCACCCCAACATTTGTCATTTCGCACTTCCATCATGTTAGCTAATCTGATAGGGTGATATGGTACTTCCAAGTTGTGTTAGTTTACATTTCTCTAATCAAAAATTTTTTTTCATAGATAATTTTGATTTCTTCTTCCAGAAGCACCCTGTTCATATCATATTCTTGGACCCACTGTCAATTGGAGAATGACTCATTCTTATAAATTTGACTGCATTTTCTATTTATTTAGGATATGAGGCCTTTATCCTAGAATCCATGCATATTTTTTTCCTCCAGTTTTCTGCTTTCCTTCTAATCTTGGCTGCTACATTGGTTTTATTTGTAAATAAAATTTTAAAATTTATTTTAATCTTTAATATAATCAAATTCAGTCATTTTATATCCCACAGTGCTCTGTATCTCTTGTTTATTCATAAACTGTTCTCCTATCCATAAATCTGATAGGTGTAATGTGTTTCGCACTCTTCTGATTTACTTAGGATAGCTTCCTTTCTGTCTAGGTCATGTATCCATTTTGACCTTATCTTGTGGTAAATGGTGTAAGATGTTGGTCTTTACCTTGTTTCTGCCAGACTGCTTTCCACTTTTCCCAACAATTTTTGCCAAAATGTGAATTCTTATCCCAAAAGCTTAGACCTTTACATTTATCAAACACAAGGTTACTGTAATAAGTTATTACTGTGTATTGCATACATCTTGACCATTTGTTCTTCCAAATGAATTTTGTTATTATTTTTTCTAGCTCAGTAAAATAAATTTTTGTTAGTTTAATTTAACCTACTGAATAAGTCAGTAGATTAATTTAGGTAGCATTGTCATTTGTATTTTATTGGTTCAGCCCACCCATGAACAGAGTATTTAAATCTGAATTTATTTGTATAAAAAGTATTTTTAAATTATGTTTATATAGTTTATAGTTCTTAGGTTTGTCTTGGCAGGTATACTCCCAGGTATTTTATATTATCTACAGTTATTTTAAATGAAATAGCTCTTAAATCTTTGCAACAGTTCGTTGGTGGTAATAGAAATGCTGATGATTTACGTGGGGTTTTTTGTTTCCTGCTACTTTGCTAAAATTGGTCATTGTTTTAGCTAATTCTTTAGTTGAATCACTTGATTTTCCAAGTATCCCATCATAGTTTCTTTTTCTTCTCACATTGTTATTGCTAGCATTTCTAGTGCAATATTGAATAATATTGGTGATAATAGGCATCCTTGTATCACTTTTGATCTTACTGGGAAGGCTTCTAACGTAGCCCCATTAAAGGTAGTGCTTGGCATATAATTGGTATATTGACTCTTAACATTTTTGATTCTAGTTTTCTTCTCTCTTTTCTTAAGCATACTAAATATTAAACAGTGATTTATCAATTTTATTATTTTTTTCATAAAACCAACTGCTAACTTTATTTGTTAATTCAGTAGTTTTATTACACACAGTTTTACTAATCTCACCTTTAATTTTCAGGATTTCCAATTTGATGTTTAATTGGGGACTTTTTATTTGTTCTTTTTCTAGTTTTTTTAATCTCATCCCAGATTCATTGGTCTGTTCTTTCTCTGTTTTGTTGGTGTAGACATTTAGAGATATAAATTTTCCTCTGATTACTGCTTTTGCCACATCCCATAAGTTTTGGTGTGTAGTCTCATTATTGCCATTCTCTTTAACAAAATTATTTATTGTTTCTCTGACTTGTTCTTTGACCTGAGTCGAAAATTCTCATCTGGTATTGGAAGGCATTTATTTACACTTCTCACCTGGACAGCCATGTCTTGGAGGGTGTTGGAGGATGTGTCTGGTGCAGCAGTCAGTGCGCGTATCCTTTGCCCGCCCTGCTTGTCAGCAGCACTCTGCTTCCTCTCCATTCACAGACTAGATCGCTGAGCCTTTCCCCAGTGACTGAGCATGTTGATGCCATCTCTGTGACTGATGCCCAGTCATGCTTTCTCCAGTTAAAAAGTAGAAGTATTTTGTGACTCTTCCTAAGGGATTCTAAATTCTTTTCCAGAATTGTTGGGCAAGTCCATCCTTCTCTCCCCATTGTATTGGGGTGCATTCCAGTTTTAATGGGGATGTTTGTAAACACTGAACAGAGCTTGAGCACCAGGGAAAGTCTTTGATGATGTTTTCCATGGTTTGGAATGCCCTTTTCCTGTCTCCGTTCTCCAGGTCTAACCTGAGTCCCCCTGCTCCACAAGGCACTTCTAAGTGAACCTCTGCCACACTCTTTCCACTCTCTGCCCCTGGCATTTTGCCATATGCCTCCTCCCACTTTTGTACTCAATCTGTTGGTGTCTCCAGCGCGAGACTCTAAAGGTCTTTGTCTTCAGCGTCATTTCTCAACACCTAGATTTTTGTTAAAATATCATGACTTTTTGAAATCTCCCACAAAGATTTCCCCAAGAAACAGTGCAGAAATGGAAGCAAAGAAAAAGGTAGAAATACTTGGGTCTTGGGAAATAATCTATTTGATTTTATAAATAAATAATTGAGCCTGACTCCACAAACCTTTTTCTTACCTTCACATTATTTAACGTCTTTCCAGTGACAGCCCTCTATATGCCTGGTAATTTTTATTAGAAGTCTTTTGAAGTCAATTTTATGTGCCTCTGATCCATTTCTTTAAAAAAATCTCGTATGGATAGTTTTTGTTCTTTCATCATTTTAATTTTTTTTAATTTTTAAAAAAAAGTTTTGTTAATAATTTATTTGCTTTCAGGAATCACTTCCATAAATTCTAAATTTTCCTCCCCTTTTCTCCCCCGTTCCTTTCCACGACAGCATACAATCTTATATGGATTCTACACATACATTCTTATTAAACACATTTTCACATTGTCACATCATTTTCATTTTGAAATTTGTTCTTCCTGTTCCACACCTAGCACGCCATTCTTTGTAGAATAAAAAAGAAAAGAAAAGGAGTCCAGCAAAACCAACCAGCACCCCCACCCCTAACCTCAGTATATAGTACTACAACCCTTGGCTCCCCTGTAAAAAAGGCTGGTTGGGTTTCACCCCGCTCTCCTCCAGGCCCAATCTTCCTGGCCATTATTTTTTCTTTACATTCATTTTTCATTGTTTATGCTATTATAGATTTATTTTTACGTGCATTTATAATCCCTTTCCTATTCCCTGCAAACGAACAACAGAAATCCTAAAATTACAACTCAGTATAAACACTCAGAGTTCAGCCCAGCATCTTCCCATATTGATCCTACGTCAGTCACTCTGTGTTTTAAGTTCCTCGATTCCTCGGTGGGAGGAGAGTGGAATGTTTCATCCTCTGCCTTCTGAATTCATATTTCTCTTTTGCACTGTTTTGCCCAGAGTTCTAACGGCATTCAGAGTTGTTTTTCTCTCTCCTGTTGTCATGGTGTAAATTGGTCTGTTTCTGTTCATTTTACATCTGTTCATAGAATCTCTCCCAGCTTCCTCTGAAGCTGGCCGTCTCTTCATTTCTTTTGGCACTATAATATTCTATTACCTTTTGATACCGCAGTTTTAAGCCATTCCTCAATAGTAAGATACCCCCTTAAGTTTCCAATTTGGAGCTACTATGAAGAATTGCTGCAAATATTTTTGTGTACCTATGGGTCTTTTCCCCTCTTTCTTTTCTCTCTTTAGGAGTATAACTTAGTAGGGATATCCCTGAGTCAAAGGTTCTACATACCTTACTTTTGGGGCACAATTCTAACTTGCTTTCCAGGATGGCTAGGCAATTCACAGCTCCACCAGTAATGCACTAGTATTCCCATTTTCACACAAGCTAGCATTTGTTATTTACCTCTTTTGTTGTCTTTATTAGTCTGATGGGTCTAAGGTGAGCTCTCAGAGGAACTTTGATTTGCATTTCTCAAATAATTAGCAAATTGGAGCATTGTTTTCCTGCCTATGATAGATGTACTAACAGACTAAGTCAGGGGACTATCTGTTGAATCTCATACCTAGGCCCTGGGTGGGCTTGGTGGGAGGGCTCCTTGTTGTGTGGAAGGTGCCTCATAGCAGTGTTGAAAAGCTTTGAGCATCGATCCTTTCCCTGGACAGGTGGCCCCTCTATTCCTGAGGCCCTGTTCCATAAAATTGAGTTGCCCAATAAATGCTCATCCCCTCTTCCTGCTGCCCCCCATTAGAACAGCTGATTGCATTTTATCTGAATTCAGCTGTGCTCACATGTAGGAACAGAATCATTGTGCAAGCCATTTTGTTCTGCTGAAATCCTCATGTTTGCCCTGGCTTGGGGTTCTGTGAGAAGTCCCTTTATGGACTTGTTTAGCGCTTCTCCCTATTGAGGGATCTTGTGTCATCTGCCCCAGAGACCCCTCGTTGGAGAAGTCCTTGAAGGCACTTTCAGCTCTGCCAGCTCAAAGGATCCTGCTGGGGGGCCAGTGAAGTGGGGGTGGCAAGGCCCCCCCAGAGATGGGCAGGCTGGCAGCGTGCTCCATACCTTCTGAGGGTAGGGAGGAGTCCATGCCCTTGTGCATCTTCTGAAGTCTGGAGGCTCAATGCCTGATTATTGAACACCACACAAGGCTCTTCTTGGTTCCTGCTATCCCTGGAATGTAGCTTAGTCCCGCTCCGATGTAGTCATTCCCTTGATGACTCCAAAGGATCCTGGGCACGTTGGTGCCTTGGTACTGCTGCGAGTTCTCTGGCCTGTAGGAAGGTTCTTCTGCTCATTGTAGTGACTTCTGGTCATTGTAGTGACTTCTGGTCTGCTCTGGAGAGACAAGCCAGATAACCACCTTGGCTGGGACTGTGTTGAAATATAAGTCAGCCTGTGAAATTCATTCAGAAAAGTGCGTCTTCACTACGGGGATCTTTCAGAACTATTTGAGCCCTTTTTGTTTTCCTGTTGCCACAAGAGACTTCCATATAGAAATTACTTGTTATATAAAAATTATATATGTGCAAATATATTTATTCTTTTTGCAATTTTAGCTTCTATAAAAACACTTTTTATAATTTTATTTTGTTTAACTAGTAAAGTTACAAAGTCAGTACTTTGCCAAATTTAAGATACGATAATAGTTTTGAATTGTAGAGGAATCATTTCTCAAGACATTGACATAGTGAGTAGATTTTTTTGATAGCTTACCTTTAGATGCATTTTCAGAAATATTCTTGAGATTTTTAGGGAATTCTCAAAGAAAATCTGACTTTTGTGGAGATAGAAAATACAAGAATTAAGTCTTTTTAAAAACAGATTTTTAGTGATATCTTTTGTTTTTACATCACTTAGATCACTGTACCCTTCCCGTTTCATCCGTTATTACAACAATGACAAAAAATTAATAATTAAAAAATAACTAAACTGTTCAGTACATCTGTAAAAATCCCGTGTAAGCTGTGTCTCACACCTGTGGGCCCCCATCTCTGTAAAGCAATGCCAGGGATAGAGAGGTGTCTTCTGGTTCTCTGAGACCAGCTTGTTCTTTGTCATTTTACAACAGTGTTTTTTTATTGTTTTGTGGTGGTTCTTTCCATTTGCATCATTCCAGTCTGAGTGTCTTTTGTTTTCTGACTCTGCTTCCACTCTTCTTGATGCTCATCGAGCTTGACATTTCTCATGGCTCTCTGACGTCACATTTTTCACATAGCACAGTTTGTTCACATTGGCATCTTTTGTTTCCATTTGTTAGTGTAGGTGGGACCTTTGTTTTGGTCATTGGCTTCCTTAGGTCATTTATGCAGTTGTGGGATCTTGGAGTCAAGGAGTATGGCTATTTTAGCCCCTTTATTTGTATGATTCCTAATGGTTTTGCAGAAAGGTTGTGGAACTATATCTTGAACAGCTGGCACCTGAGATTTAAGACTCTTGGGTTCTTTCTGATGGATTGGCCAAACCAAGATGGGAAGAGTTGTACTTTTCTGAGGCTTCCAAGAGTCCTGGTTCTATCTTTGTCTGCAGCACCAGCAGAAGTCTGGTGTCCAGGATGGGGGAGGGCAAGAGTCACCCAAGCATCCTGCCAGCTCCACTGAAGACGTGCTCCCGAGGTGGTGTCCCAGACTTCAGAGTGAGGACGTACTCCCTTTGGACAGCAGCCCCTCCATGAGACCATCCAACCTCCCTCACTTGCACCAAATCTGGTTGTTGGTCCTTTGTTCTAGCTGCAGTCTGGCTCTCCCACTGGTCTTTCTTGTTCTGTGCCTAGCCTTGGCCTTACCTTTCTCATTTCACTTGTGACGGCCTGAGAATCTCTTGTCCCCTTTACCTGGCCTCCATCAGCTTCTCTTCCTCCCTGGGGAAGCTCCATTATCTAAGTTACCATTCCTGCTAGAACTTCAGAATATTGCTAGAGATCCCTGCTGCCCTAGAGACTGAGGCTGTCCACCTGGGTTGAGATGATGGGGTACCTGCACTAAGGCTGACCACCAGTATGCAAGGGGCCTTAAGGCTCTGGGAGGGAAGGGGGATTGGGCCATGAGGGGCTCGGCTTCTGTCCCCTAGTGGTTCTTCTGCTCTCGCTGGCTGATGCCCAAGTCACCAGATGCTTCTCCTTGATGAGATAGGTGATAGGTGATCATTGTCCCCAGAGACACATCTTCTGCTAGCCTCAGCTGGTGGAAAGAGAATTCACTGCCCCAGCCAGTCTTTTCATGACTGTCAGTGATGCTTGGCATTGCAGGCCCCACTGGGTGTTAGTCTTTGCTTCCCAGGCTCTTCTCAACTTTTATTTTTTTTAAATCCCCTAGAAAGACAGTCCTTGAATCCCACAGTATTGCCTGGTTTGAGTGACCTGGGGACCTTTTGCAGGGAGCCTGTTGTCCTAAAGGGGGCAGTGTTGGGTAAGAAAAGAATTGGAGTTCTTGGCACAGAGCTTGGAGGGGTCAGTGGGGGCCTGGGCAGAGCAAAGGGATCCTCCCTCTCCTCCCCTGACTGTTGGTCAGATTTCAAACAGAAACGTTATTCAGGACCTGATTTCTTAGAACCAGGTTTAGCTGAGGAGAGAACACAAGCTATCACACAATCCTGCAGACTGGTTAAAACATATGACATGACAACACCAAGAATTGCTACATAAAATACAGGGCTGTTTAAGGTCCATGACCCCCATATCACTCTTCTCTATTACAAATCACTTTTGTTTTTTGTTTTTTTAAACAGCTTGAACACCTTTTCACCTAATTAACACCACCACAGTTCTCTCAATTAATAGAACATGCCATTAATGACCCACTCCCAGGTGTTTCAGTCCTGTTAAGGAGTCTGCCACAGAGGATTACTGGACCCAACATCTGTGCAAAGTAGCTACTTCATGAAGGTAATCATTTGACATGGGGTGGTTCCTAAAGGCAATGAATTCACTGCAGATTTGTGGAACGAAAACATGACAAGCCCTAGACGTCAGGATCAGATTTTAAACTGTCTCTATCTTTGTTAGGTTGTCTTCATACTCTCCATTCATCTGGGCACATAGTAAGTCAGTCTAGGTCTTCCAGAAATCTCCAGCTGGGCTTTCTGAACAACTAGAGGTTTTGGAGGTTTTGAGCAAGATTCATTAGCACACATTCAAATCTGGTTCAAAGCTAGCTGTGTGTCATCAAGCAACGTAAATATTAAAGTTTATTTTTTAAATAATATTTTTTCCCAGTTATGTGTAAAGGCAGTTTTTAACATTCATTTAAAAAAAAATTTGAGTTCCAGATTTTCTCTCCCTCCTGCCCCCACCTCCTGACAGTTAAGCAATTTGATATAGATTATACATGTTCAGTCATGCAAAACAGAATATTAAAGGGTTTCTTTTTTTAATGTTTATTACGAGAACAAAGATGAAGCTTAAAACTAGAGCTCTAGGCCCTTTTGCACCTTGGCCCCTCCTAGTTCACAATGTTTCCCCTCACTTTATGGCCAACATCGGCTCAGATCCACATTTGGACTGCACGGATGGAGCTTCTGTATGTTGGTTGTGAACTTGGCTTTTTCCAGGAAATTGGCAGTTTGACCTTAGGTCATTGCTGCTCCCCACTCTGGTATTGTACCTCTTTGTGAGGCTGGGCCTCACCCCACTCCTTGCAGCAAGTTCTGCAGATTTGGGGGACATTAACCATGTCCATGGCAATGTCAGCTTGAAGGGTGGCAGAGACCTTGGGCTGGCTAATTACAGAAGTGACCCTGTACCCATGAGGATAGAACACAAAGCAGTATATGAATAAGTATTGTGGGTTTGACCATCGGCTTTAACATTTTCTCTGTTGTAAACTTAATAAGCATCAACAAAAATAATCAGAAAATCTATGAGAGATGTAATCTGACCGCAGATCCTCTCCAAGGAGGCAAAAGCAAATGAATTAACAAAGAAAATGACTTTGTTTTGTCTCTTCTTTCAGCCTTTCCCCCTTGGCCTTCCCTCTCTCCTTTCCTCCCTGATGTAGTGGATACAGAGTACTGAACCTTTGAGTCAGGAAAAGTTGTGTTAGCTCGGTGACCCTGGACAAATGGCTTCACTTTTCTGATTCTGTTTCCTCATCTCTAATGCGGGCTCTTACCTCACGGGAAGGTAGGATTCATTTATTTTGTGACTTATTATCTCCCATGCGATTACTGTTGATATGTTTGCACCGTCTCACTCCAGGAACTTTCTGGCGCTCTGCCAACATGAGATTTTATCTTTTTAACATTTCTTTATCCTGTTCTCATTGTCTGATTAGTAAAGAATTTGAGAATTTTTTCATGTGGTTCTTGAAAGGTTTAATTTCTTTCAGAAATTGTGCTAGTCCTTTAAGAATTGCATATCGTGTAGTGTCTTTAGTTACTCTGAAACCAGTTACCGCCCATACGTTTTGGACAGCAGGCCTTTACTGGGTGGGGGTAGAGGTGTAGGCGAGTATGCCTCAAGTACTCACATGTACATACAACTGGCATTTTTCCCTAGTCTCTCTTCTGTGTTCTTGTCATGCGTGTTCTAGAGACATCATAAATGTAACATGCCTCAAACTCAGCTCACTGTCTTCTCCCTCCCTCTCCCCAGGCCCACCCCTCTTCTGAACTCCCCACTTTCTGCCAAGGGCCTCACTGTTTTGTCCTTACACAGATCCCAACCTTGGAGTTATCTTTGGCAAATGCTGTCATTCCATCTCATCCTTTGCTAAGTTTGGACATTTTTGATTACGTAACATCTCTTCTAACTGTCTCCTTCTTCTTAGGGATCTACATGGCACAGTGAAGTAAGAGGGCTGGTCTAGAAGTCAGGAAGAGCAGGGTTCAAATCTGGCCTCAGACACGTCCCCGCTGGGTGACCCTGGGCAAGTCACTTCTGCTCTGCCTGCCTCAGTTTCCTCAATTGCCAAATGGGAATAATAATGCCCTTGATTTGATCTTTATCACTCTGCTCTTCCCCGCTCCTCATTGTGTACTCTCAGGTTGTACTGTCATCCCACAAAAGAAGCAGGATCCTTTCTCATCACGGGTTGGGGATGGGTGCCTGAACTGTAGGCAGGAGGTTGTCAGGTTCTGTTCGATTTCTCACCCTCCCTCCCAACACATTTTAGAAAGAAGTCTCTTTGGTCTCTCTGTTGACCCTCCTTGCCTCCCATATATTCACTCTTTCTGCATTTCAACAGCAAATAATCTCTTCATTTCTGGTTTTGTTTTCTAAAAGTGTTTCAAAATTTAAAACTCAAAATCTAATGGAAGTGACTGTTGGAAACTAAATGTAAATAAATTATTTTTTAAAAAATAGCTATTCTCCAATTACAAAACTTCTTACAGTCATGACTTCTTTTTGGTAATATTTTCTACCAGCTTTTGACTTTATTTTCATTTTGATTTCCTCCAAGAGTCTGTAGTATGGATAGATAGAACAGTCCTATTCTAGACATCTCTCTGGGGCCATTTAGTTGAACTACTTTTTAACTTAAGATGCCCTCCAAACATCTTCTAAGGGGCAAGGCAGTAGGTGGCCCTATTGTCCTCTTCTCTGGTCAGACCATATTTGGAGTATTCTGGTTATTTTTGAGTACCAGATTTTAAGTTGATCATTGAAACCCTAAAGCATGTCCAGATGAGGGCTTTCTGAATAATGAAGTGACCAGTTCCCCATGCTAGGTGGACATTGGTTGAAAGAACTAGGTGTGTTTAGCCTAGAAAAAGAGACTTAGGGGAAGATAGGATGACAGCATTGAGAGGCAGAAAGAGACCATGGACATCATCATTTACAGAGGAAACTGAGGTCTGTGGAGTCTTAATCACTATTGCCAAGTATTTAAAGGCCTGTTATTATGTAGAAGAAGAAGGTTCTGCCTGACTTCAGATAATAGAACTGGGAACAGTGGGGCAGAGTTACATAGTGATGTTTGATTTGATTGAAGGAAGAACCTGGGTGAAAGTTGGAAATGTTTAAAAATGACAAGGCTGCTCCTCGGTGAGCAGGGATGGCCACGTGGACCTGAGGGCCTTGGGTGCCTTGGCCAGGACAGGATTAAGGATCCCTTCCTTCTCTGAGATGATAGGCTCTTCCCTCTCTTCTTCCTGATTTCCCTGGTTCTCCAATGGCATCCTTGGCACCTCCCCTTGACATTGGCTGCATCTTCCCATCCTCCCTCTCCTTCACACCTTCCTTCTCCCTGATGATCCAGGGATAGAAACCACATCCCATCAGCTCAGCCTCCACCGTGATGCTTCTATCTCAGCCACCTGCTGATCCAGGAAGCTTTCCCAGATTTTTTCCCTGACTCCAGTTATAAAGGATCTCTGCCTTTACACTTTTTTTTGGCAAGGGGAGGGTGGCTGTCCCTTTTATGGTGCTTCACTTAAAATGTCTACCTTGAATTGGGGTTATTTATACGCATATGCTGTGTCCATTACTAGATTGGAAGTTCCTTGAGGACAGGAACAACATTTTATTAGTCTTTGTGTTCTATACTTAAATTTAATCAATGACTGACATTTAATAATTGATTAAATTAATTGATAATCATTGATTAATCATTTAATAATTGACATTTATCACCCTAAGGCTTACAAAGTACTTTTCTCACAAAAACCTTCAGAGGCAGATAATGCAAGTGTTATCACAATATTATAGATGAGGAAACAGACTCAGAAAGGTAAAGTCACACATATAGCAACAAAGCCAAGATTTGAGCCCAAGTGTCTCCTGAGTCCCAAATCTTCAGCACTATATGGCAGAATGATGTCCATTTGGTGCAGGTGCTGCTACTAGTATTAGTTCTTTTTTTTTTAAGCTGTAATTTTAAGTATCAAAAAGATTTTTTTTTAACAGAAGAGGAGAGATTGGGGGATCTTAACATGTTAAATAAAAATATTTTTATGAGGTAGCTAGTTGGAGGAAACTTTTTTTTAAAAGATAGCATGAAGTTGTGATATGAATAAACTTTCTCAATATAAATTAAAGCAGTCTGTAGCTATTATAGTTTCAGGGTTTCAGGACATTGGAAGGGGAATTAATTTTATTTGCCTTAGTACTATGGTACCCCTAATGGATGGGGTTTGATTTGCTACACATAAGTCTCAGCTCAGAGGTTGATATTTTTCCTAGACCTTTAACTTTACTGTCTTGGCTCATTTCAGTCTTTACCAGTAATTATAGTAAATTAAGGAAAAGAAAGTTACATTTAAGATTGTTATTCTTCCTTTTATGACAGCTCTTGCCAACATTTCTTGTCAAAGTTTTGTAGACCAAGGAGTGCATAAACTCTTGGTTAGAATGTACATTTTGGGGTTATGGCTGCCCTTGTTTTCCATCTCCTTTAGCAGTGGATTTTTGAGTGTTTGTTCCTTTTATTGTTTTTTTATTGGTTCCTTTTCTTTTTTGACAACACAATCTAGTCTGTCTGTCTCTCTCTCTGTCTCTGTCTCTCTCTCTTACAGACACACGCATGCACGTGCACGCACACACACAATACCTTCCAGTAAAGAGAGTTAAACCCAGTTGCCTGATGGTGTGATTATGACTGACAGTAGCCATCACTTTCCAGTTTTGTAGTTTACTATTTGTTTACCAAAAAGAAGAATGTAGGGTTTCGCTTTGCAACCAACATTGTCTACTGTCTTTGACTTGAATATTTGTTTTTTAGTGTTGTATCCATAGATATTATAGTCATTATGTTTGTGTATTATTCTTTTGGTTCTGCTTTCTTCACTGTGCATCAACTCATATACATCCCAGCTTTCAAGCATGAAGTTTTAAAAGTTTAAAGAATCTCTTTTGTTAGACAGATTCATGCTTTTTTCATTGCCTTTATTTAATGGGATGCGAAAAGTTAAAACAGAAAAACATCTTTCCTGGTTTAATTCTTGGTAGTTTAGGGGAATTATATGTACATTTGTGGTGGGATAGAGATTTTAATGTTTGACTCAATTTAGTATTTAATTTGATTTCATCTGTTATTTACAGGTGATACAAAAGGATCATGTTTACATTTTTCAAGATGAATGGGATTCTGACTTTGAGAAGAGAAGCTGAACCATCACTGCTCACATTTATGTTCACAATATGGAACATTTAGTATTCAAGAAGCTCAGAACGGTGACTTAGGCCCTGTGATGATCTGCTCTTAAAGAGACTTAGAGGGTTTTATGAGTTATGCCTGCAAGTTTTTAGTAAGAGTTGAAAATGAATCCTACTTGCAAAAATGGCCACATTATAAAAGACTGAAGATTGGATGTTTGTGCTTTTGCACAAACTCAATTCTTTGGATCAAATTTTACTCCTAAGTTATTAACGTGCAATGATACAGCCAGAATAATCACTATCAATCATGGATAAGAGTCAAGAAACATGTCCAAAAATGGATAATAGTTTTGTGTTAGATAAAATAAATTTCAAAGTAGAACCTGAAGATAACATAACTAACCATAGTTTGGAAAGAATGAATTTTAAAAGTGAGCAAGAGGATGTAAGACAAACAGATAGCAGTGATGAACAAGCAGAATTCAAAGGAAAAAACTGTAGCAGTCGACACCCTGGGAAATACTCTTCTCCTGACAATGAGGAGGATTATGGCTCTTTATTTTCACAATATAGCAGCACACTGTACGATGTGGCGATGGAAGCCGTGGCACAGAGCCTCCTTTCCAGCAGAAACATAAGCTCCAGGAAAAAGTCTCCAGCTTGGAATCATTTCTTTATTTCTCCTCGGGATAGCACTAAAGCAATATGTATGTACTGTATGAAGGAATTCAGTCGGGGTAAAAATGAGAAGGACCTGAGTACAAGCTGCCTGATGAGACACGTGCGAAGGGCCCACCCTACTGTGCTCATTCAGGAAAATGGGAGTATGCCCAGTATCACCTCCTTTCCATCTCCATCCTTACTACTCCCTCCACAGCCTGCAGATGTTGGTGACCTGAGCACTGTGTTGTCACCTATAAAACTGGTCAAGAAGATCACTGCCAAGATGCCCTCCCCAGACTGCGTGATGGAGGAATCTGGCTCAGTCATTTCTTCTGAAGAAATGTCATCCGACTTGTCCATCTCAGAGAAGTACAGCAAAGAAGAAGCAATGGTGGGCTCATCTCCACACCTGCCCGGTTCCCAGTATGATGAAGCTGTGGAGACCGTAGCAGAAAAGACTGTTGCAGTCCCAAAGAGCACTTCAGGTTCCAGGAGAAGGTCTGCTGTCTGGAAACATTTTTATTTGTCTCCTTTAGATAATTCTAAAGCTGTCTGCATACACTGCATGAATGAATTTAGTAGAGGAAAGAATGGCAAAGATCTGGGAACAAGCTGTTTGATAAGGCACATGTGGAGAGCCCATCGTTCAATTGTTCTGCAAGAGAATGGAGGTGGGACAAGCATACCACCCCTTTATTCTGCTCCTCCAACTCTTTTGCCTTCTTTACTGCCCTCAGAGGGAGATTTGAATTCCATGGCATCTTCTCCAGGGAAGTTGGTAAAAGAATCACCATCAGCTTCCTCTTCTCCTGATAGGCTAGCGGAAGAAATCCATTCTCATCTCAATCCTGGAGATGCTTTAATGGAAGACGTGTCTGTTCTATCATCTTCTGATGATGTAGGGGAAGCATCCTTGGTGTCTTCTCCCGAGAAGCAGGGGGATGGATTGAGTACCTTAATATTTGAGCCAGGCACTGTTTTTCAACAAAATAAAAAGATAATGAAAAGACTGAAGTCAGAAGTTTGGCATCATTTTTCGCTGTCTCCCACAGACAATTTGAAAGCAGTCTGCAGATATTGTAGTTGTATGATTAGTCGTGGGAAAAAGGGAGATGTTGGTACAAGTTGTTTGATGAGGCATCTGTATAGGCGTCACCCGGAAGTGATTGGGAACCAAAAGAGCTTTATTGACGCTAGTTTAGCAAATTCTCCTTATGCCACTTTGGCTTCTGCAGAATGTTCCTCTTCTAAATTGACTGACTTGCCAACGATGGTTACAAATGATAATCAAGTGATCTTTCCTGTTAATAGCAAAAAGACCTCAAAACTGTGGAATCATTTTTCAATTTGTTCAGCAGACTCAACAAAAGTAGTATGTTTGCACTGTGGACGTACAATAAGCAGGGGGAAGAAGCCAACCAATTTGGGTACCAGTTGCCTTCTAAGACATTTACAAAGGTTCCATAGCAACGTGCTGAAAAATGATGCCTCAGAGACAGTGTTGCCCTCTGCTGCAGAGATGCGTGTGCCCCTGAGCACAGGGTTACTAGGATCATCATCCTTGGATGAAACCAATGAAAAGTTTTCTGACTCTCACCCAGTTGCCAAAAAAATCACAAGTCTTGTAGCAGAAATGATTGCACTTGACCTTCAGCCATATTCTTTTGTAGACAATATCGGCTTTAGCAGGCTGCTTGAATACTTGCAACCTCAATATTCTTTACCTGCACCATCTTACTTTTCTAGAACTGCAATCCCAGATATGTATGATAATGTGAAGCAGATCATTGTTTCCCATCTTAAAGAAGCAGAGAGCGGCGTGATCCATTTCACCTCTGGGATCTGGATGAGTAGCCAGACTCGGGAGTATCTCACCCTCACTGCACACTGGGTCACATTTGAGTCGTCAGTCCGGCCCCATTGTGAAGACTACCACTGCTCCGCACTTTTAAATGTGTCCCAGGTGGATTGTGACTACAGTGGGGTCAGTGTTCAGAAGCAGCTGGAATATTGGTGGGAAGCCTGGGTCACTTCTGTTGGCCTTCAGATTGGGATTACTGTAACTGATAATCAGAGCATTGGGAAAACATTAAATGAAGGGGAGCACTCCAGCGTGCCATGTTTTGGTCACACGATTAATCTGATTGTCAGTGAGGCTATTAAAAGTCAGAGGATGGTTCAGAACTTACTCAGCATTGCGAGGAAAATCTGTGAGCGGGTGCATCGGTCAGCAAAGGCAAAAGAGAAACTTGCCGAGTTGCAGAAAGAATATGAGCTGCCTCCGCACCATCTCATTCAAGATGTCCCATCCAAATGGAGCACGTCCTTTCACATGCTCGAGCGCCTCATTGAACAGAAGAGGGCGATTGATGAGATGTCCATTGAATGCAGCTTCCGGGAACAGATTAGCTGTGACCAGTGGGAAGTCATGCAGTCTGTGTGCCACGCCCTGAAGCCCTTCGAGGCTGCAAGTCGGGAGATGAGCACACACATGTCCACGCTGAGCCAGGTCATCCCAATGATCCACATTCTCAATAGGAAAATAGAAATGTTATTTGAGGAAACAATGGGCATTGATACCATGTTGAAGTCTTTGAAAGAAGCAATGGTAAGTAGATTATCCTCTACCCTTCATGACCCAAGGTACATTTTTGCTACACTTTTGGACCCTCGTTATAAAGCTTCCTTATTTACAGAAGAGGAGGCTGAACAGTACAAGCAAGATTTAATCAGGGAACTAGAAATATTGACTTCTACCTCAGATGATCAACCTGTTTCCAATGGGTGTGATATAGGTTCACCATCCACAAACTCTGTCGGAGAGGACAGCCTCTGGTCACTTATGGCCAAGCTTAAAAAAAAAGATCTAAAAGACAAGATGAAGCTGCCAGAAGAAATGGTGCTTGCCTACTTGGAGGAAGAGGTGCTCGAACACAACTGTGACCCCCTAACTTACTGGAATTTAAAGAAGTCGTCCTGGCCACCCCTGGCCAAGCTGGCCGTCAGGTTCTTGGGCTGTCCCCCAAGCATCGTCCCTTCAGAAAGACTGTTCAACAGTACATCCAATGAAAACAGCAGCTTTAGCCAGTCCAGGCTGATGATGGAACACTTTGAAAAACTGATCTTTCTGAAAGTAAATCTTCCCTTAATATACTTTCAGTATTGAAATGAATGAACAAGCTGCCAGGTTCAAGTGATTGACGTCTACGGGACATTCACTGTCTTTGTGACTGGGATGGTTGAGTCGCTTCACGTAGGGGCCATGTACGACATCAAATCAGTGACCCAGATTCCAAGTTTAGCGCGACTCTCCAGCTTTCAATCCAATGTCTACATGTGCCTTATCCATAGTTCTTCAGGCCAGATAGTGTATATATGTTTTTTAAGAAGTCCACACTAGGTAGAGTCTGTCTTGTCAAATTATAAAATATGATTATTAGGTTTTAATCCATAACTGTAAACTTTTAGGGGGTGTCAGTCATTTGTTTTAATAGAATGGCAAAAAAAGAGAGAGATGTACACAGTTTGACTCTAGTTTTTTTTTTTTATTCAATTATGTAAAAACCATGAACCAGGTACTGTATTTTAGTTCAGTTTTGCTCTTTATGGCAGCAGAGCAGCTTTGGGAGCTGTCCAGTGAAAGCTGGCTTTCAGAGGTGGTCAAAGCCATTCTTTCCTGAGCAGTTGTTGACCTCTCGCTCTCAGGTGCTCAGAAGGCACAAACAAACCAGACGGGGAGAGCCGCTTATAGTACAGGAGATTTTTAGTATTCGAACATGCAACTAAACTTAGAGGTATTATGGAATATCTGTTATACAGGGATCTCGAAAGAAACTTCCCATTGGTTTTTGTGTTTGTTTTTTGTGTTTGTTTCTTATTCAGGTTTTACATTGTCCTCGAACTTCAGAAATATTCTGAGTATTTATATAAGCTGCTTGGTATTTTCACCAAGGTTTGTGAATTCATGCTTATGTTATTTAACAGTGCATAAGATGGCAAGAAATCTACAGCAGAAGTTCAGTTATTTGATTGTGAAGCCTTTAAAATCCATTTTGTGTATCCAAGTTATGAGGCTCCTGGTGTCAGATCAAACATTGGTTCCCAAGTCGATTGAATGCATAAGAATCTGTTGTAGAAAACTGATTACTGTATTCCCTTCACAAGAATAGCCTTATAGACGTGGAGCACTGCTTAGTCTTTTTACATGTACCTAGGGATGATTCAGCAGGCACGTGGGAGATTTTAGAATCCTAAGACATCAGAATAAAGTAAAAGTAGTCAGGTTTTCTTTGGACAGTATGTTCTCAATATTATTTTTCTTTTAACATCTAGAAAAGGGGTCAATTTCTCATTTCAGTTTTTAGATGAACTATTTGGGGGGTAATAAGTCACTCATTTGCCTATGAACTTTTAGCAAAGTTGTAGTTTTGTTAAAATACTGTACCTTTGCCTAATCTAATTTTTGCATTTACTATGTTTTAGTGTATTTATAAATGGTGAACTCAGTTTCTGAAATTAAACATTTTATTTGCAATTTTCTAGCGCTGGTGAACCCTGACTTTTATTTTTAAGTACAAACAATTTGTATGGCCTAATTATTGTACCTATTAAAGTCTCACTTGATTCCAGATTGAAACTCAGCAGGCCATGCAGTCAGTTAACATTGCTGTTAGCTGGCTGTGCCCTGTGCTGGGGAACTCTGGGCAAGGATGCCCTTCCCCAAGGGCAGGTGTGTCTGGTCTTTTGTAAATCCCGAACTAGGTAACTTTTCACTTAGGAGGAGGGCTTTCTGGGTCTGGAGCCTGCATTGGCACCACGTAGAATCACATGGCATTCACAGCTTTGTGGCGGTGACTCTGGTTCCTTTAAAGTTTCTACAGATGCCTTGTTTATTTTTTTAAAATTAAGTAACCTCACTTATTTGGTAGAAAGCCATTTAACTTCACCAATGGGGAACAGAACTGAATACCAAAAAGGAAGTAAAACAGGTCTCTGAATAGTTAAAGTTGGAATGGTATAAAAAGCACGGACCGAAAGGTGTACTTCACTCTGAGATCCACAAGCCTTCTCCCAGACCCTGTTGATTCAGGTTTACACATTTGTAATAAGTTCCCTCATCCACCTTCCTGACCCACCAGAGCAGATGTTGCAGGAAGGTAGAAATCAGGAGCCCTGCGGTGGGGGAACAGTGTTGGTCAACTGTAGTGAGAAAAGGGGCCAGAGCAGCATGAGCTGGGCTGTGATGAGGCAAGCACTCGCATCATCCTGTCCTGGGGGCCTTCCAGAGTGTTTAACTTTGGAAACATGAAAGCAGTGTGGCGTGATGGGTCAGGAGCCAGCCTTTCCTTTCCAAATCAGAAGACTGATTAAGGTCTGCTTCTGGCATCCATCTTGGTCGATCCTGCACCTCCATGACCCAGGCGGCAGCAGGCAGCTTGTCTGCATAGGAGGAGGGAATTCCCCAATAGGATGCCCTCCCAGAGCCCTGTGGCCTGGATCTGTGGTCCCCCTTACAGAAAGGCTCAGGTTTGGCAGCAGCTCCCAGACCTGACTTCTTGGCCCACCAGACCACATGGTGAGGTGATGTTTGTAGCTCAAGCCTTTTGCAGAGAGGTCATCTTTCAGCTTTGTCTGTCTTGACAGTGCTCTTCTGATTCTGCTCATTCACAGGCATCTTCCCAGGTTTCTCTGAAACTGTCCCTCACTTCTCACAGCACATCCATGTGCTGTCATCTGTTCCCATCAGGTCCCCTTTGTTCCCAGTTCTTTGCCACCACAAAAAGCTGCTATAGTTTTTGTACACGTAGGACCTTTTCCTTCCCAGTGTTTTTTTGTTTGTTTGCTTTGCCAATACCATTAAAAAAATGTTATTTACCAGTCATCCCTTCTAGCAGAAGTATAGTCAAGCACAGGGAATTTTTTAAACCACCTGAATCACTTCCCAATTGTATCCTTACCTGGAGAAATCCTCTCTCATAACACAAAAATTTGGGCAAATCCCAGCAGACTTAGTGAGCATGTCTTGACAGCGTGTGCAACTTGCGTCCTCGTAGTGGGATGCTTTCCCATTTGACCAAGATTAGTCACTGCAAATAGTCTGGATTTTGCAGATTTTAATGTGTTCTTTTTATTATGGTCACTGAGTATATTGTTCTCCTGATTTTACTTACTGCAGTCTGCATCAATGCATACAGGTTTTCCCAAGTTTCTCTAAATTCCTCATATCATGGTTTCTTAGGGTGCAACAATAAAGTTCCAACACAGTATGGAAAGGAGTGTCTCTGTGTGTCCTCTTCCCTTCTCTCCCCCTACTTATTCATCATGACAAGGTTGGAGCCAATGACTGGAGTTGTAGTGGGAGATTTGGCTGTGAGGGGTCATGGTCTGCAGCCATAATGTGGCATCCCAGTAGTCAGAAAGACTACTGTCTAAAGTCAGAAAGAGGAGTCAGAAAACTCACCCTTCTCTCTATGGGAAGGAAAGTGAACTACCTACCTCAGATAAATACAAGCATGAGGAAACAACTTGGGATATACAGCCAACATCCCCTCCATAAATCAAACCAAGAAGACCTAAAATTTATACGTATGTTTAAAAAATGATCTGAAATTGGTATTGTGCAGAAGGGTTCCATCCAGGCAGAGGCTCCCTCTAACGAAATATAGTCTGATTGGGGAGGCAGGGGATGAGGACCAGGTTAAGGTGTAGTGCACAAGTGTACACTTGGCCTTGGGGCTTCATGGGAGCCTTCCTGTGGAGCCTTCCTCACCCATTCTGTCCAGTAGTTTGGCATCTGCCATCTTACCACATAGCCTCCATGTCACAGAGACATTGGGATGAGCTATGGACCAAGTCACAATCCTGCAGATAGCAGCTGGCTACCAAGCACCCTAGACTGCACTAGCCGGACAACTGCAGATGTCTGGGAAATCTAAACCAGCCCAAAAAAGTGAATGGAGACCCTCGAAGTAGAAGATTGTGCCACTTGGAGCCAGCTAGCCTGGCTTAGTCCACCTCAGTGGTCCCCTGGCTCAGGTTGGTGTTGAGGGTAGAGGCACTTAGTGAGTTCCTGTCAGTTGAACCCACTAAGAAGAGACTTAACTAGAATAAGAAATTAAAAGAACTTTTTAAGACACCCCCCCCCTTCCTCTGCCAAAAAAAATGTAATATTTTACATTTATGTAATAACTATTTTACATAGTTATTACTGACCTCCCAAGGTTCCTACTCAGTTCAGAGACAGAACTCCAGGTGGAAGGGACCTTAGTGGTCATCTACTCCAGTGTATACCTCAAGAGGAAACCCAATTGGTCATCCAGCTTCAGCTCCCAGACCTCCAGCGAAGGAGCCAGCTACTACCATCTAAGGGCTACCACCCATTATTCCAGGTTTTCCTCCTGCTTCTGCTAGAAGACTCCTGCTGTCCCCACCCCCACCTCCAGGCTTAATGGTTTCCAATTCCTGTCACTGCCCTCTGTAGAGACCATCCAGTTGGTGGATGGTCCTCCTAAGTTGTAGCAACCCGACACAAGTTTCCTGATGGGGTCTGACTAGAACAGGCCTTTCCAGCCTGGAAGCAATGCTTCTTAATGGACATCACAATGGTGCCTTAGGATGTCTCACCACATTGTGACTCACTGGATTTGCAGTCCATGAAAACTGCTTTTTCAGACAAACATGTCTAACTGAGCCTCCCCTATCATATACTTGGGGAGATAACTTTTGAACCCCTTAATACTTCACCCCTACTGAATTTCATCTTTTCATTTTAATCACTTTGTTAGCATAACTGAATTTCTTTTTCCTGAGTTAATTCTTCAAGCCTGTTAGGATTCTGACCCACTCAACCATTGGGTGAGCATGAGTAAATATGGTAGGCATGCCATCTCTGTCTTTAACATTTTTTCTGGAGACTAGGAAGAATTACAAATCCCTGGGGTACTTCACCAGAGCCTTGTTGCCACTTAAGCATCAATAGCTACTCATCGAGTCCAGCCACTGAATCAGTTCAGAATGGAGTTAACCACCCTCTCACCTAACCTGCATCTCTGTCTGTCTCAGAGGCATAGTGTAAGCTGCTTTACCCAATGCTGCATTTATCTAAGGTCTAGGTAAGCTGTATCTATATTCCTTTGATTGACACAGCTTAGTTGTCCTGTCAGACAATAAAATGAATATTCTGGTATGATCTGCTCTTGGCAAAACCATGGTGGCTCTTCGTAAAACACACAAACAGAAGCAAGCATTTATATGGCACCTACTACATGCTCTCCTTGTGTTAAGTGCTTTACAAATATTTGATCTCCACAACAACCCTGAGAGGGAGGTTAGCTCCATTTTACAGTGAGCTTAAGTACCTTGCCCAGGTCACAGACCTACTAAATGTTCAAGGTTACATTTGAACTCAGGTCTTCCAGACTCCAGGTTTAGTCTTTGTAAACAGTTCTTTTTCAGAAGTTCCTTAGCCACCTGTTACTATAAGGCCGGCTTATTGACCTATAATTTGGACTCTTATTTTCTTCCCTACTTTATATTTGCCCTTTCTTGGCCTTGTGACGCTCATTCTCTAGTCTTCTAGCTATTACTGACACCAGGTCATCCCACCACAGCTGAAGTCTTTCAGTCCTGAAGAAGGCATTCATCTTGGCCTCATCTGGGGCAGCTGGACATGCTCTGGTCAGGATCAGCTGGCTCTCAGCCACTTGGGATCTCATCTCCTTGGCGTCAAAAAACCAAAGTAAAAAGTGGCCCTGCCCACTCTGCTGTGAGCTCCCATCTCATCCATCCCCACCCTTCTTGGTGCTCCTCTTTTTTCCAGGAAAACTTTAAAAACAACAAAAAATAAAATCACCCTTGTTCGTTATTGTTCTAATTTCCCTTGTCCCTACTTTCCCTCAGCTCATTTTGAGTTTTAGGACTCCTGATGGCATCTTTAAAGTAGACTTTTTATCAATATTTTTAAATTTTTAGATTGATTAGATTTCCCCATAAAATCGTCCCTTATAGCAAAAAAAAAAAAAAAAAAAAAAAAAAGAGCAGGAAGAGAAACTCTTTCAGTAAAACCATTCAACGAAGCCAAAAAAATCAAACAAAATCCTGACATGCATACAGTGTTCCACCTGTGCAGACCCTCACTTCTAGAGACATGACATGCAGTTGAGATGGTTGCAGCCCCCCTATGTAGCCGTGGCTGTGCTTGCTTCTATCAGCTCATAATGTCTTTCTGGGTTTCTATTGTTACTGTGTTTGTCACTTCTTACAGCACAATAATTTTCCATCACATTCATGTACCATAATCTGTTTAGCTATTCTACAATCTATGGCCATCTACCTTGTTTTCAGTTCTAATGTAACAAATATTTTCAGTGTATTTGGAGCCTTTTTATTTTTTTTATCAGTAACCTACTTGGGATTTGTACCTAGCAGTGGAATCTCCAAACTAAAGGTTATGGGCCAATTTTGCCACTTTATTTATGGTTATACCCATTGACAGCTCCATCAGCAAGGCATTTCTTGCACTTGTCTCTGCATAATCCATCCAACATTGACCTTTCCCATCTTCTCTGTCCCAGCACTATATAGGATTAAGTCCCTCTTAACTATCTTTTTTGCCTATCATGTGTTGGTATGTCCCACACTGGGTCTCTTTTTTCCTCATCATCAGAATCGTTTCCTTTGGTCTTTCAGAATTAGAATCTTGAGAGTCTGGACCAGCTTTCCCTGTAGAATTTTGATGCCTCTTTCCCTCTCAATCTTTGATGTTTTCTCCCTGATCTTGGGTATGTATCAGACCATGCCTACTTTTCCTCCCCTTGATCACAGTTCCCCCTCAGTCACAAGGGAGTGGTCCCTCTCCTCCAAGGCTTTCATGTGAGACTCAAATCTGGAATGGTTTCCCCTTGCTGGGTCCCTACACCATTTAAAAAATGAAATTGTGGTTACGGCGAATTGGACAGTTAACTAGTGGCTCTTGTTTGGGGAGAGCTCTCATTCCATCTGAGCAGCTGACATTTGTGGGTCACTGTTGTATCCTATCCTATACCAGCATCCTGATGGTTTTTGAACATATTCATTTCTTATTTGTCCAGATGGTCTATAAGCTCTAGTATCCCACCCTCCTCAACCCAAATGTATTTAACTAATGCTCACAGACCATCATATATCAGATGAGAATGTAGAAAATGTCATCTATCAGTCATTGAATCAATCTACAATGTCTACTTAGCGTGGTCAGTTTCTAGGGACCTTCCTTGAATTAATCAATATAAACTAAGAAAAAACAAGACTTTCCTTGTTGAGTTTGGGTGGGGGGCAGCCCTTGCTCACCAAATGAAAGAATGCAGAAGAGACCAGGCCTGGAAAGGTCTGTTCTTAGTCAAAGATAATCAGCCATGCCCTGTGGGTCCTGGCTTTCTGGGTGCAGCAGACCAGCCTAGGAGTGGGGCAGTCTCAGCCACACCCTTGACAAAGAATGGATTGTGGGTTGGGGAAGATTTCTTTTTCTCTTCTCTCTTGTGACCTGTGAAAGGACAGATTAGGTCTTATGTCATTGGTGTTGGCAGCAGTAGCTAACCTAAAGCCAAGATGATTTTTTAAAAGCACTGGTTGGGCCTCCTCTCTCCTCTACTCAATCAAGTCCAATGACTCCCTATTGCCTCCTGGAGGTGGCTGGGCGGTTCAATGGATAGCACTAGTCCTGGAATCAGAAATATGGGAGTTCAAACTAGCTGTGTGACCCTGGACAAGTCATCACACCCATCTGTCTCAGTTTTTCTGTCTGTAGAATTGGAATCATAATATTCAATCTCCTAGGATTGTTGTGAAAGATTCAGCAAGATAAAATTGGTAAAGCACATGCCAACTTGAAAACGCTATGTAAAACTTATCACCTCTGTGGCCAAACAGGTATTCCTCTTTGGAATTTAAGGCTTCCCACAACTTGGCTGCTTCCCTACTTCCCTGGTTTATTATACTTTTATCCCCTTTGTATCCTCTATGCTGTGGCCACACTGACCTCCTGTTCTTCCCCCATGACTCTGTCCTTGTGCAGACCAACCCCAGGCATTCCTTTCTCCTCATTACCTCTTACATTCTGTGACTTCCCCCAAAGCTCAACCCAAGTATTATGTTCTACAGGAGAATTTTTCTAATTCCTCCAGGCTTTTCCACCTTCCCTGATTGTCTTGTATATGGGAATGTGTTTTGTATATACTTGCATGTGCATGTACTGTACCCCTGATAGAACACAAACTCCTTGAGGGCAAGACTTAGTGTCATACACAGTGTCTGGCCCACAGTAGGTAGTTAGTGGTATTTGCTGCTGGTACCTGAGGACGTCATTCATCTTGGCCTCCTATGCCAGCTTCCTGTCTGTCTTGGTCCACACATTGCTTGGGGGAAGAGATGTAAAGTTCAAGGCCTAGAGACTCTACAGAAGCCGTAGGATCCCTTGTGGATACTCGGGAAAGGAGCTGAGAATTACTGGACATAACCAAATGACATCATGAAAATGAAATGGTTCCTATTTCTACAAACAAGGAACCAATGTGGGAGTCATTTCTGAATCCATTGTCAGCATGTACAGTCAGAATGCCAACTGGTTAGAGAAAAGGTCAAAATCTGAATCAAGTCCAGAACCTACAGGACACCTGTCCACCCTAATCTCCTTAAACAAACTCTTGTTGAAAAGGGAGAAATGGATGCAAGACTGGACATTCACAGTCTCTGGCCATTTCCTAAGGAGTTTAATTGACGTCAGTCAGCTATCACAGCAAGGAGGTTAGAGTCTAGAAACCCATTTCCACCAGCAAACATCTGACCTCCTTGCCAAGCAGACACACAGCAGTGAGGAGGCACATTTACTTGAAGCATAAACTTGTCAGGCCTCATAAAAGGAGATGATGGACAGAGATTAGTATGACCTTGTTAAAGAGGGAAAAACAGGAATACATGGTGCAAAAGCTTGACAAGGGGTCCACTAAGCCAAGTCATTCCAAGGGCAATCAAGGATAAACCAGAACACAATGGATGGAAAAGGGGAAACACAAAAACATCTTTTCTCCCAGGGATAGTGGAGCCACCACATGAAGACTCATCACAGTCCAGGATGATGGCATAAAGAAGTGAAGGCATAGAGTGCTAACAGCAATGATAACCCGAGACTCAGAGGAGGTCTGTGCTGGGGGAGACACAGCTTTCAGAGAATGGGGATAGCATGGAAGGCTTGGTGGGAAAATCATGGATCTGACTCCTGAGAAACAGAGAGAGGCTTTTGTGAGCCTTTCCCCAGCAAAGGGGTGTGTAATGATTGGGGAATGATTATCAGTCTCCCTCCTGCCTGCTTTGTATCCCAAACAATCTCATCTTTTCCCCCTGGGGTAATTCCCCAGTTTGAAGTTTACTCCCGCCCTCATCACCCTCTTTGCCTGCCAGTTGAAGGCTCAGCTCACATCCTCCCCTTAGTGATCTCCAAAAGTCTAGTGGGGAATTCTTCGATCCCCACGCCCTCCTAAAAGAGCACCTTGCTCATAGGTACAGGTGCAGCATTAGACACATTTTGGTTCTGGATTTCCTTTTGTCAGAGGTTGATGTCCCCACTTGGGCTTTGAGTGCCTCCAGGCCAGGGGCAAGGTTTCACTTTCTTCCTTAGTAATTCAATGCCAGCACCCAGAGGCAGGTGGTTGTGCAGTGAACCAGACAGGAAACTAGACCAGAAGTTGATGCACTGAGTTCAAACCCAGCCCAATCCTTACTGGCTGGCACTATCCTGGGAAAGTCCCCTCTTTTCTGCCTGCTTCAGTTTTTTCTGTAAAACAGACCCATACAAGTGGTTGGCTCCCAGAGTTGTTAAGAGGGTGCAGTAACACAGTATTTGTGAAGTGCTTGGTAAACCTCCGAGCACCATATGAATGCTGGTGGCGATGACAATGCTTCCCATTTCTTTGGGTCATGTATCCCCCCATGTGACAGAGGCCCCCTTGTGAGAACAAGAAAGCCCTGCCCTCCACATCACAAACCCTTCTTGTCCTGGCTGCTGTCCCTGGATGTATGCTGGCCCCTCACAGACCTCCCTCTTAAATTGTACATGCCTCAAGGGCAGGGTCTATCTTTGGCCTATTTTTGTTTCCAGGCACTTATCACAGTGCCTGGCACACAGTAGGCACTTGATGCACACTGCCCCAGGAGCTTAGATCCAGCAGGCGCAGGTCCTGTTGAGGAGATGGTCAGGGATCTTCAGGGGCCAAGGCTCCACTTCTGCAGGGTACAGAGCTGGAGACCTGGCACATAATACAGAATCGCAGGTGAGCAAACCAAGGTCTAGGGGGCCCAAGCTGCCTGATCAGTCTGTTGTTGATGGCATGGCCTGGATGCAAGTCCTTCTCTCTCCACTGGCCTCAGGCCCAGCCGGGGCTCATTCTTCCCCTTTGCCTTTGTAAGAAAAACCTTCAGAAAGCCACAGGGTATTCTACCTGGGGAGACCTGCCCTTGAGGAGCTGCATGGCCTGCAAGTACCCAGGGAAGGACCAACCCCAAGCTCCATCTCTCGTGGCAGAGACAGGTGCATCCACAGCCATGGGAGGCCCCATGTGTCCCTTGCACTCTACTGCCTGCTTTCCTCACGTTGGCTCCTTTCCAGACTCACCTGGCTGACTGCTCCAGAGCTCGAGGGTCTCCTCCTCCCAGGCCCCAGTGCTGGCTTGGTGTGGAGTAGACCTTCACCCTGCACACACTCCATAGACCAGGAAAGATGTCAAAGGTCACCAGGGCACTGCAGAGAAGCCCCAGCAGGGCCAGAGAGTGACCACAGCTCATCACTGAGCACTTCCCTAGGGCAGATCAGAGACTGGAGCGTGGTGCCCTTCAATACCCAGGCCTTCAATGCCCTCCCGTCTACCAGGACCCTTTCAAGAAACATCCTTGGATCTGGGTCAGCATCAGGAGGACAGCATGCCCCTGCAACATGGGTGGGCTGCTCTATTCTGACCTCGAGAGTCAAGGAATTCAGTCCTGCAGATGGCTGGATGACCACCCCAGTTCCTGCACGGGTGCTTTTCTGCAGCAGGGATGACTGGGAGCCCATGTCCCCCAGGGTCCTCCGCAGCTTCCTCCTCTGTTCCCACAACGCTGACCCTTGCCCAGCCCTTCTCTCGAGGGTCCCCACTTGCCCCCAGCTTCTCTATCACACCCCTATTTTCTTGGGCTACTTACACTGAGGCATCAAACAGGAGCATCAGGAGGGCCCTGCTGACACTGGCTCAGACCCCCGGGTCTGGCTTACCTTCCCCGCCCTGCAACACACAGACCAGAAGCCACAAAACCCTCTGCAGACACCAGGTAAGAAAATTCCTTTACTTTGGACTTTGGCATGGTACAAGTTTCACTGCTCAGTTGAGATGCTGACGTCCCCTGAGTTGTGCTCAGCGACGACAGGACCCAGCTCCCTGGGGTTAGCTTCCTTAGCACAGAGCTCCCCATGAGTGGGGGTTAGGGGAGAAGGGAGAGGCCCCCCAGGATTGCTGGCAGGCCTGTTCGGCCGAGGGTCACAAAAAGGGAACAACCCCCCCCTTGCCCAGGGGGGAGCCATAGGCCATAAGACCCTACCAGAGGCTCTGCATTACTCTGAAAAGGTTTTATTGCAGATAATGTGGACAGGCCCTGCCCGGGAAGAGAGCAAAGGAGGCCAGTGCCCAAGCCTCCCATCCACCGTGGCCCCCAGGGGTGTGGTCAGCAGGGGAGGGGCTGGCACTCTGGGCATGGCTGCCCCTCAAGAAGGCCTGAGCAGTCTCTCCAAAAGCACCAGCTTGGTTTTCAAGTTCAGGTCAAAGGGAGGTAGTTTGGTGAGGTTCAGCTTGACGCCTGTGGTGCCCGCAATGTTCGCCAGCACACGGTGGGTGTTCTGGTAGTGGGACAGCTGTGTGGGGTCCATCTCCAGGAGCAGGTGCGTGTAGGACATCATGGGCCCCGCCCCGGGCTGCAGACCTTCCCTCTTGTCATACCTGGGAGAGCAGAGAGGGAGAGCCTGGGACGACAACCCCCCACTGCACCCCTGGACAGCACTACCTGCCTGCTTACCCACCAGCCAGAGAGGGGGAAGATGGCAACTAGGTAGCCTTCCACTGCATCTGCAGTCACTATTTAAGCAGCCATGAATTAGTCAAAAAATAGAACTTTCTCTGATGAAGAGAGACTGCATTCTATAGCAGGGCCAAGGACCTGGGTTCAAACCCCAGCTCTGCCTTTGACTGTGGCCTCCACACCTGACCTCATGACCCCTGGTAGCATACATACTTCCAGTCATCGTTGACCTGTAAAAATCGAGAGACGCCCGTCTGCGCAGCAGCCACGTCAATATGAAGTGCCACATCTGAGAGGAAACGGGAGGGGTGGTGGGCAAGGATCACCCTGAGAGCATGCGGCCCCACTCTTCTGCCCTTGCCGCATTCCCTCTCGCCATGCTCTCCTCCATTTGACAATTCACCTACCGGTTTTGGGAGGCACCAACTCATGGAGTTTCTGGATGGCTACCCCTCCAGGGTAGTTGAAGTGGGAAACATAAAGAGATGTCGCCGAGTATGTGGCATTTACCAGGAGATGAGCTGCCACCAGCAGGGAGCCCAGCTTGTATAGCCAAGACTTCCTGTAGTTGTTTAACCTGAAAGAACAGGAGGAATTGGCTCCGGCTAGCATGGGCGTGGCTAGGGCACCACAGGGCAGGGCATGGCCCACGTGCTCTGGAGAGGCTCTCTCCCTCCCAAGGCTGCTCCAGAATTTCCATCATCTCCTGGATACCTTTCTTAGAGAGATGGGGGAGGGGCCAGAATGGAGGCATGTTGCTTGGTGGGCACACAGGTGAACTCATGAAATGGTTGCCCGTGGAGAAAAGGGCCCCAGAAATAAAAATCCTTCCAGGGGGTTCCATGTGAATGCAGATCAGGCAGATTTGAAACCCGATTTAAGTAACTAAAGAGGTGCCTTAATCACCTCCACCGAGTCCCTGTTAACAATTCAGCTGCACACCATGGTTTCTCTTAAAAACATCACTGTCTGATGCATTGCTAGGAAGGGGTCACTCCCAGAAAAGGCCCCACATATCCCAGAATCCCCCCCAGACACGGACAGACAGATGCAGCCCCTTGGCCCAGCCTCAAGAGCATGGCCAGTCATGTCACACTCACATGCGAGAACAGCCTTTGGCGGCCACAATGTTGAGGACTGGGAAGGTATACATGATGAAGCGTAGCTCCTTGTGGGGAAGGAAGGAATAGAGGAAGATGAAGCCCAGTGCGGGCAGGAGCAGCAGCCGGGTCCTGCGATCCCACAAGCCCAGGGGCACGAAGAAGATGCTGCAGCCCAGAGCACGGGGCAGGGCAGAGTAGAAGTACCAGAGGAAAGGTGAGGTCTGTGCAGATCAGCAGTCAAGGAGAGAGGGCGGATGGCACAAGGCAGGCGTGCAGAGCGCCTCCAAACCCCACCCCCCTACCCCCAGGCTTCACTGGGCCAGTCAGAAGCTCTGGCAGCAAAGAACCCCCATTTGTGCTCAGGCCAGCTCTGATCTGTGTGGCAGCAGGAGCCTGGCCATCATTGCCTGGTAATGGAGGACCTTTTCTTCCTCCAGTCTGACCAAACTCTTTGGGCCTGGGGTGGGGCAGTTCTGATGCCCGGCAGGCTCCGTGAACCCAGGAGCCTGAGGGACAGGTACAGCACAGCTCATGGACAAGGCCCCCTAGCTGCCACCTGGGCAGAGCCCAGGGGAATGGCTGAGATTTTCCACCTGTGGATAAGTTCCTGATGAGGGGAGCCACAGACTGTTTTGTCCACTCTCCAGTGGCACCAAGGCCTAGACCCCACAGGCTTAAAGGATACACCCCAGTCTGAACTTTTATTCAGAATTGTATTGTACCAAAGCACCTGGCCCTCCGGCCACAGAATACAGCGCCAGAACATGGAATCCACAGTGACCGTCAGTCCTGGAAAAGGAGAAAGAGCAAGTCTTCAGTGAGGTGACCAGCCACAGCCTCTGGGAACCCACAAAGATCCAATCCTTTCAGGTTCCAGGAAACTCCTAGGTCACCTACAAAGGCACTGAGGGGTGCCAGGACAAAGGAAAAACATCCTGCCCATGAGAAGACAATGCTCTACTCAGGGATGCCACAGATGTGTAGAGAAAGCTGGCCAGGAGACGTCTGGGCAGGTGGGAACCCTTAAGGAAAGGCCAGTGCCATGAGATGGGCACTAAAGTTCTAAGCCAAGGGACCTAGAACACAGCAAGCAAGGAGGGATGCCGCCAGGGGGCACCTGGGCACCTAGGGCTCGCAACCCCAAAGACTTGGGAGCAGGGGCAACCCCCAAGGGCTTGGGTGAGATTCCTCTGAGGATTGTGCTGGAAGAGAGTTCACAGAGGGGATCAACGAGAAGGTGACTGTGATGCTTCTGAGGAAGCCATTCTCAGACTTGATGAGACCTGGCCCCTGACTGGATGCCTTGGAGGCCAGTGTCCAGAGGGGTCCCAGGTACTCGGAGAGAGAAAGGACAACCAAGAGGCCAGGCCTCTATATGGGCGACCCTCATCCAACGCCTGGCAAGGACGGTCAGTCCCAGGCATATGCACCGAGTGATGGGGTGAGGGCAAACATGGCACATGTACTCACCCAGGCAGACGATGCCAGCAGGGATGGCATGACACAGGACCTTCAGGAGTGTGACCTTTCTGCTTAACCAGGTCAACAGCAGCATGAGGCCGAGGAAGATACACAACTCGGACCTGAAGACAATGATGGCAAGCGCCGAGAGCCAGATGAAGTGCGTGCGCTTCTGCTGCATCCAGGCTGTCAGAGCCAGCAGCACTGCAGAGACAGGACAGTGGGTGGTCACTTGAGGCTGCTGTCCTGAGGGCCAGGACAGGAAGAGCCCCAGACAGTTACAACCCAGAGGGACCTACGAGTAGGCAGAACCCAGGAAGCAGCAATGCCCAGTGGTGACTCCCAGGCCAGCCTGAGTCAGGACCTGAGCTGGGGCCCTCACAGTGGTCCTGGGTTGGACAGAGTTTGACTCAGTGGCCTGACAGCCTCCTACTTCTGTCTGCCTTCTCCAGGCTCTGCCCACACCCCCATACCTATGGGCAGTGCAAACACGTTGGGCAGCGTCCTTGTGCAGTAGAACATCAAATGGAACTGGGAGGCTGTGATGAGGCAAAAGGTGGTAGCTACAGTGGCACCAAGCTGCCGGCGCACTTCCTTCTGCAGCTTCCAGAGTCCATAGATGACGCCAAGTCCCAAGACACCTCTGACTGGGGGAAAGGGGAGAGAAAAGAAAACTGCCCTAATCAGCAGCTCATCAGGAAGGCACTCCCAGAGACTGAGGACCAGGCCTCAACACCCAGAGGGGCAGGCTTCCAAGCAGCAAACTGACCTCATCCTCTGCACAGTCAGAGCAATTCTAGGAGAATGACCCTCCTGCAGTGCTTGGTCCTACGAAGGGAGGTCACTGATGATGCCCCCAAGGAAGGATGCAAGGGAAGGTGGCAAAGCTGGTCTCCAAGCCAGGCCTCTCTTGGGCTCCCCATTCAAACCAATCCCCTTATCCCCTGTCTAAACTTTAAAAAATGGACATGGCAGAGGAGAGCACTGCCACATGCTGCTTTTCCTGGGGTAAAAATGCTTCAATGCTTTGTGGTGGTGGTGATGGTACCTTGTCCTTCCTTCTCCAAGAGGACTATGACATCCGGGAAGTGATGTCATGATTTGCAAGTGAATTAGCTTTAAGTGAGGGAAGGGTAGTCCAAGGTCATCAGCCTCACTTTCTCCTCTGGAGTCATCTGGGTCCACTGGCCAGACATAGATCAGAATGACTGGAGAATAACCCCAGATGCAGTGGGGGAACCTTGGGCTTTTTAAACTAAGGTCTTTCCCTGGTCTCATTCTGTCTGAGGCAGCACCCATTCAGTGAGTAAGGCTAGGTAAGAAATGAGGCAAAGAATTTTACCTAGTCAAAAAAAAAAAATTAAATTTGGGTGAGGAAGACCTTTAGGGTTTCTGGTCAAAACAGAAACAATTATTATTTACATTTACTCAGAGTCATGAGAGTCCAAACAATGATCAGGTGAGGCTTGGGTTGAGAGACAGAGTCCAACTCTGACCTTAAATGCCTTAAACCCCAATCCCTCTGGTTCTTTCTCATTCAATGTTTTAGTGCCTGGATACCCATCCCAACTGCCCATAGCACTGGGCTCAAGCAGCATCAGAGGTAAGTCTGCACCAATTCTGAAGCTACAGTCCTGCCCAGGCTCAGAGTTCTAGCTCTGATGTGCTAGGGCCATCCCTCCTGCTGGCTGCGCTTCAGCTTCCTCACAGGTAGGATGAAGGGGCTGGACAACAGGGGATCTTCAAAGACCTGACACTGTTTCTGCAACAGAAGTAGGTGAGAATTGCAAAGAGCCTGTGGGCAACAGGAAGGTGAAAAGGGAAAGTTGGCCCAGGGCTGATCCCAGCATAGCAATCATGGCCACTCTGAGGGCTGGGGGAGTATACCTGTTGGGGGTCTCTGGGAAGTCAGTTGCTAGTCTACAGGTGCCATCTAGAGCATATTAAACGCAAATAGTCCTCACATGAATACAGCAACACTTCTAAGAGGCAGAAGCTGGAAATCTCAGATTGTGAATGCCTAGCCTTATGATGCTATATGAAGTACCCTCGTAGGGCTGCCCAAGGGGTGCCCACCTGAGACAAAGTGGGGCTGCGGAGAGCCCACAGTACAGACAAGCCTGATCTACAAAGATCTCTTTATATCAGGGATTTACTGCACCTAAAAAAAAATTCATCTTTTTTTGGAAGCAAATGAGAAAAGCTCTCAAGGATCAACCTCAACGGCTGATTAGGAGGAGGGAAGCACTCAAACATGACTCACAAAAGCCCCTCACTTTATAGGGGAGGGTCCTTAATGTATACACAAAGATTCTAAACTGCCTGAGACCACTAGGCTTGCCAGGGTATGCAGCTGGCACCAGGATTCTGGGGGTCACTAGACCCAACAGGGCTTCCTCCCACGTTTCCTTGGAGGTAGCCCATCAAGCAGGGACTTCCCGGCCATTTGTTAAGGCTGTCTGGGAGATCTCTCCAGTACACTCACTTCAAATCTATTAGGCAGGAATTATCTTAGCAGCCCATCTGAGGAATATCTTGTCAAAAGGTGAACAGTGGCAGAGAACCAAGGTATCTAAACCCTTAGGCTAAGACAGTAATTAAGGAGACCATGAAATCAAACATGCCACAAGCTTTGCCTTGGTTGGTCTTGTTGGTCTACCTGCTACAAGGGCTGGTGTCCCAGCTGAATATAACTTGCTTCAGCCAACCCAGAGGAAGGCCCAGGGCTAGCTCCATCCTCAACCCATTCACCAACATGGAGGATGTTCTAGGATGGGTAATAAAGTCATGTGCTCATTTTAGAATGAAAACACTGCTAGGCAATGCCCTGAGTGTCCTCTTTCTGCTCAGCAGAAGACAGCCAGTCAAGAGAGCCCTGGAAGCCTGCAATTCACCATGTTCAGAGCGGACAAGCAGCAGAACTGTCTCCTGACTGGTCATTTGTCAGAGTGGCATGTTCTCTGAGCGCATGGGCAGGGGTCAGCACCTGTGCCTCAGATTCCAAAAGAAGGGAGTTTCTGGTGGTGGGAAGATAGCTTCTCCTGCATCTTCAAGGCTCCTTACCTATCAGCTGAGAATAAAATTTAGACATTTCCAACATGGACAGCACATAGATCGCAGGGCTGGAAAAAGCTGCGATTAAGATTGGCCCAAGAAACGTCCTTGGGACGACGCCAGGAAACTCATGATGATCATACTACAAAGAAAGAGGACACGGTTACCAAGCAGGGCATTTGCAAATGGTGCCATTGCAGGGGGAGATTCCCCAGGTGTTTGGAGGGCTCCCTCCTCCCCAGTGGCCCACTTGCCTTGTCCAGGTCCCAGCGGTGATAAAGGAGGTCATGGATGGCCTGCAGGTTGAAGCTCTCTTCCACTTTGGCATAGGGACAGGCAGCAAGGTGGATGAAGGCGACAGCAATGAACAGGAGGAGCAGGAGGGGCTGCCGTTTGGCTTGTCTCTTCGTGGCCATACTAGTGTTGGCAAGCCCTTCTCTGGGAGTCTGAGCCAGCTAGTGGTGCTACCCTAGCTCTGCCCTTCTGGGCTTGGGGAAGGAGGAGAGAAAAGGCCCTGTTTTGGGAAAACACCAAAGGAAAAATGCTAAAAATCAGGTTACAGTGTGAACTCCTTTTTCCTGGCTGCTGACCTGAGGCACTGTCTTCCGTCTGATCTACCTGTCATCCCAGGGAGAGAAACTTCAAACTCAAAACCTGAGATTTAGCTTCTGAGCAAACAATGCAAAAATTAATAAATAAAAGCCCAGCCCTACAGTGTGTTCAGAGGATGCTCACTCCTCAGCTGTCACTGGATATAGTCCAATTTGGACACTACACAATAAGCCAGAGAGCTCACCTAAAGTGACAGCACCAGAACAATAGCTGCAGCTCTTGATCTCAGACCCAAACAGGCAGCGTGGCTCAATGTCTACATACACCTATCTAGGTCCCAGAAGTGATGCAGGGACAGGATGGGGAAAGGGCTAGGACTCACCGATACCCTCAGTGGCCTGTGATTAAGATCAGCTCCTTCCCCTCTGCTCTCGTCATCAGATGGAGGTCAGCAGGAACAGGAACAGCCAGGGCTCCCCTTGGTCTCCTCCAGAATCCTGCTCTTTGGGAGGAAAGCACCCTGTGAGCACTCTTCCCCTTTTCTGTTCAGCTCTACTCACCTGCCTGGAACACAGGGCCTGGTATCCCATCCCAAGGGCCCTCCAAAAATAAAAACAACCAGTGGAGTCCAGAGAAAGTTTCATCTCCCTGATCACAAGTGACAAAGGGCTCCTAGGGACTAGAGCCTGCCCACCCAGGGGCTTCCATGAGCTTGTGGCCTTGGGCAAAAGGGTGTGAAAAGCTCCCTCTCTCCAGGAATGTCTCAGGGGATGTTTCACACTGACCACTTCTGTCCTTCTGCTCCCTCTCACCTCCAAATAAAAATTTTCCCAGCCCTGCTACTCATGGAGGGAACCTTTCATTTGTGAATTGGGGTCACAGGCCACAGAGAATGACTTAAAGTCATTCTAGAAGACCCACATCTAGCAATAGCCACACACTGCTCTAACTAGGGAGAGTACTTTAATGTGGCTCCACAGAGAGAGGGTCTTTGTGGACAGATGGTGGCTCTTTGAACATTCCTGTCATTGTTGTGATTACAAACAGCTGAAAATAACTTTAGAGAAATCAGAGGAATTGTGTCACCCTTGTAGCTTATTCTCAGAATAATAATCCACTTCTAACCTTGGGGACTGTTTCAGTAGGAAGTGAGGAGAAAAACCAAAGGCATATTTCTAGATGGCAAATACCATCTTAAGAGTCCCACAGTAGAGCAATAATAACCGACTTGAGAGTCTGTTCAATTATTTTCTACCAAATGGAAAAAAATTCTTCAGTATCTGAAGCCAATTAGACTCAAATACCAGAGGGCAGGAAGCATCACTGTCCTGAAGGGTTTTTCTTGGAGATGGGGCCGTGACACGGGAGATAACAAAAAAACAAAGTGCTAGCAACACAGGGAAATATGAACTAAGCATTAAGATACATTCTTGTTAAAAGCCTGGATGCACAGTGAAGATGGGATATGCCATGGTCACCTTGTGACTAAGAATGTTAAAATAACAAAACTCACATTGATATAATTCTCTTTCTGACTGCCCCAAGAGGTGGACAGTGTACATACTATTAGCTCCATTTTACAGATGGGGAAACTGAAACTCACAGAAGTCAAGCAACTTGCCCCTGGTCAAGAGCTAGTAAATAAACAGAGCCAAGACTTGAACCCAAGTCTTCCAGCTCTGAGCTGAGTATTCTTTTCACTCTGCCAAGCTACAAGGAAATGGGAAGGAAAGTCATTCCACAGCTTGTCACGAACATAGCTCAAGTCTTCCTTGGACCCATTAGAATCCTCCCAAATGGCTGGGTTAGAGACCAACAATGGAGAAATGGGAGGATAAAGGAGAACCAGGCAATGGGAGAGGCATTTAAGGAAGCTCTGGTCTTTAAAAAGGTAGGTCTTGGTTACTACAGATTGGTGTTCCTTGGTACAAGTCTGCAGTGAAACATTAAATACTGAGTGCTTAAACAATTAAGGAGAGAGCCCTTAGAGCTAAGCATGGCTATCCTAAGCATAAGTCATACCAAGGTATTCTTGCTTTTCTTTTCTTTTTTTTTTTTTGAGAGTTTAAAACTCTGGTGTCAAGGCCTGTCCATTTCACCTCTGCAACTTCCCTCTTGTCCATTTCGCCTCTGCAACATCTTTGCAGCATCTCTCTTCAATTTCACCTCTGCAACATCTCCCCAATGTGGCCCCCTTCTCTCCTCTGATCCTGCCCCCAACCCTGGTGGCTGAGCCCTCATCACCTCATACCTGGACTACTGCAAGAGCTGCTAGGAGTTCTACCTAGCTCCAGTCTCTCCCCACTCAGTCTATTATCCAATCAGCTGCTAAAGTGATTTTTCTAAAGCGCACCCCTAAACTCCGTAGTTCCCTTTGGCCTCCAGGATCAAATACAAAATCTTCTGTTCCTCATTGCCCCCTCCTAACTTTCCAGTCTTCTTGTACCTCACCCCCTACCACATACTCTTCAATCCCAGGACACTGGTCTCCTGGCTGTGTCCATCTCTAGGCTCTGGGCACTTTCTCTGGCCATCACCCATGCATGGAATACTCTCCCTCCTCTGCTCCCACTAACTGACCTCCCTGGCTTCCTTTAAAGTTCCAACTAAAACCTCACCTTCTAATGCCCCCTCTGTAGATTACTTCCAATTCATACTGTACACAGCTTGTTGGTATGTAGGTGTTTGCATCCCTAGGGGCAGGGGCTGTTTTTTGTTTTTTAACTTTTCTTTGCATCTCCATCACTAGAAGGCCCAGTGTTTGGCAAACAGTAGGTACTTAACAAATGCTTGTCATGAGCCACTTGCTGGTGATCTGAAGGATGGCAGACTATGATACAGTCACGGGATTGCAGTGCGCTTTTACAAAAGCTTTAAAAGTACACCTACTTTTGGCAAGTGGATTTTCAAAAATGGAAAAAATGAGATTTCCAAAAAGTGCTATTTCAAATGATTAACACGTGCCAGGAGCCCTTTAACAACCCTCGTTAAAGAGGACCAAGAATTGACAGAGATTTGGGCAGCACTACCCGTAGTCTCCCCCAACCTCCATCTGTTTCTTCACCAGCAAAATGAGAATTCTTTCCACGGTGTAAAAGACCCCAATCAACCCTCGAGGCCCAGCTCGGGGTAGGGGCCACTCCCTAGGCTGACGTGGCCAGGGGCGCCTCATCACTGGCTCCCCCACCTCTCACTATCCAGGAAGGGAGCTCCCTGTCACCAGGAGAGAACTGGTCACGGAATCGAGTTCCATCACCGCCGTCTGCCTCAGTCTCCCCCTCTCAGGTGTCACCAGAGCCGCGAACTGGCTCCGAAAAGTTAACACGTGGATCGTGCCCCGATGTCACGGAGCCGATAACGGCGTGGAGCATACGGATAGGTGGGACCGGAGAGCAGAAGCCTGGAAACCGCGCCTTTGCCCAGGCCGTGCTCCCGCCGCGGATGCCGTCCTCCCCCTCCCGCCCGCCACGTGTCAGCCCCAGGGCTCTCGGCCCTCCCGCCTCCAAGCCCCGCCCCGGCCGCACCCGCCTCCGCAGGGCCAAGCTCAGGCGCTCACCCAGGTCGGCCCCGAACCACGGCCGGGGTCCTGTTGGTGCTCCTGCCTCCACCGGCCGAACCACTCTCTCCCTGTCGCGCTCTTTCGCGCTCGTCGCGTCCCTCTGGCGTGGCGTGGCGTGGCGTGGCGCGGCGCACGCGCGTCCAGCGGCTAACGGTCGCTCAGCTGCTCCCGAGGGGCGGGGCCGCTCCGAGAGTGGAGGTGTCAGGGCTGGAGGAAGACCGGCGTCGGCTGGTCCTTTAAGGGCCAAACATGGCCACCGTACGGGCGAGAAGCCGAAGCCTCTGCCCCTAGTCAAGATGGCCACCCATTATGACGCAACTCCAGGAGAGGGGCGGGGCGGGTCTCGGCCTCTAATGCTGGCTTTGTGCTGACAGGGGCCTCTCTCATTGGCTCAAGCTCGTTGGCGAGGTCTGATTCGTTCACGTACTCGTAGCGCGGAGACTTCTCGCCCAATGACGATCCGAAGGCTGGCAAGTGGGGCGGGGCTTGGCTCGGGACCCCGTAAAATAGACCGGTTCGGAAGGCACCCGGCTTCCGAGCGAAGAAGGAGGGGCCTTAGACGCCCTTTGCGCGCCTGCGCGAGCTCGAGCTCCCGGGGCTCGGTCCCGAGCCGGGTCCGCTCAGGGACCGGCCCAGGTGTGGAGGCGGAGCCTCGCGTGTCGTGGCTCCTCCCGGCTCCCGCGGCCGTCCGGGCCCCGCTCCCACGGGATCCGTCGTGCCGATCCCGGACGCCTTGCCCCCGCACGGCCCCGCTCCCTCCTCCCTCCGCTCCCCGGGTCCGGACCATGCGCGCTGCGGGTGCCCGCGGGCAGCGCCCCTGGCCCCTGCTGCTGCCCCTGCTCCTGCTGCCCCTGCCCCAAGCCGCCTCCTCCCCCTCCCCTTCCCCCTTCCCTTCCCCCTCTCCCCCCTCGCACAGCCACAAGCCGTGCACCGTCTGCAGGAACCTCGTGGATCAATTCTACAAGGTGCCGGAGCGTGTGGTGGGCCCCCGGGGGCAGCCTCCGGGCTTCCCCGCGTCCTGGGCCCCTTCTGTGGGTGGGCCTCCTTGTAGGGCGGCGCGGGGTGGGAGAGGACTGGGGGCCGCCCCCCTGTACGCTCCCAAGCCGTGCAGACCCCCTGTTGGGAGCACACTCAGCTGCCTCCCCCCTCCCCCCGGGGTCCCCTTTCTTTGTGACCCCAGGGCTTCCTCCACTCCCAGGCCATGCTCAGTAAGTGTTAGGGGGGCCTCCAGACCTCTGAGGGAGTGAAGGGTGAGGGCCCGATTAACCCCAAGGCCCCTGGCTACCCATGGGCAGTGAGTTTTCTTGGGTTCCTCCTGCCCAGCGGGCCACAGAAAGGCGAGGGGACTCCTTCAAGCCCCTTGTAGTTTTCTACGTAAAGTTGATATATGAGTTGGTTTCTCAGAAATATACCATTAACCGGACATTTCGCGGATTCCTTTTGGCAGGGATTGGCAAATACGGAAAAGAAAAATTTTGGTGGTGGAAACACAGCTTGGGAAGAGAAGACGCTATCCAAATATGAGTCTAGGTGTGTCTCCAGCTTGGCCCTCCCTACCCCTATCATTGGAAGAGCAAGCTAGGGGTGGCCAGGGGGCCTCCCCAAGGCCGCTGTCACACTTTGAAGGGCTGCTGCTTCATGGAACTTACAGGAAGATGGGGAGCAGACTTTCACAAGCGTGGTGGGGAGCCCCTGGCCGAGAAATGATGATTTGGATGGTGGAGGAGGATTCTGGGCCTTGTCTCCTTTTGCCCTTAGGGAGATAGATAAGAGATGCTCTCTTAGGGGGAAGAGTTTGTCCCCCACCCCACTATCTCAGGCAGATGCTGGGAGCCTTTAATTTCCTCTAGTGCTGACTTGTTTTTATATTCCAGTGAAATTCGTCTCCTAGAAATCGTTGAAAACCTCTGTGAGAGTGATGCTTTTGATTGTAACAATATGGTGGAAAATAATGAGGAACATCTTGAGAACTGGTGGTTCCAACAGTAAGTCTGAGCTTTGTTGGTTTCTTGGAGGGCCCTCGGCCGGACAGAGTCTGGGCGAGGGGCTGGGAGGAGGCATGGGACACAAGCTGCTTGGTAGCTCCCTCCCAGGAGATACCTTCGACCAGGGAGGGAGTGTGGATGACCACCTGCTTAACAGAAAGAAATATCATTTTAGGGGTCATGGTCAAGCAAAAAGATCCCTGAGCTTGTGGGTCCTTTATACCTGGGATCCTTAGTTTTCTTATCTGTGAAATGGGGAGGGATGGGTGCTATCGTTCTGCCCACCTCGTCCCTGGAATCCCTCTGTCCCCACCACTTGTCACTACCAGCCATGTCCAGGATGTGTGTAGGGGATAGGGAGCGAGGAAAATGAGCCTAGGGTTCAGGCTTCACCCCAGGACTCTGGGCCTCGGGTGTTGAGATGATTCTGCCAGGGCCCATGGCAGCAGTGGCCTCCTGACATATCTCCCATGAGGAAGAGCTTGGCCCTGGCACGTTGGGCTCACTTTGAGAGCCATTCTCCCTGCCCCAGTGTGGTGAAGCCCTCCCTCATTTCTGGCCCCACCTAACACATGTGTTAGAATTACAGCATGTACTGTTAAATAGTGTTTCTTTTAGGGAACCTAGCATGTAACCCAGCTTAATGATAAAAACCTGTTTCTTGTTACTCAGGAAAAAGAAGCATCCTGACTTATTTAGGTGGTTTTGTGTGGAAACACTGGAGGTGTGCTGCCTTTCCGGAACCTACGGGCCAGACTGCCTCGGTGCGTCTACCAGTGTTTGTCTGGACCAAGTAGAAAGAGGCCTCGGTGTGGGCAGTTTGGTGGGATTAGCTGTGGGCCGCCCAGAGCACACGCGCACATACACAGGCACATGTGAACACACACAACCTTGCCTGGCATGCCGCAGACCCTCCATAAGTCAGTGATAGATGAATGAATGAGCTGGGAAATGGCCCCTTTTCCTCTTTGCTTTACCCACATATGTGTGTGAATTTTGACCGCCTCTTTACAAAGGTCCTAACCTTTGTCAGGTCAGTTGGACTTTTCTGGCCTTTAGTTTGTTTTAATCAATGCCAGACAGGGAAGTTGAGCCTCATAGTGGTCACTTTAGTCAGAGTGGATTTGGGTGGAGATGACCACTGGCCAGCCCACCAGATGGGAAGCACTAAGTGCCTTCTGTGTGCCCAGCATTGAGGGAGGTTCTGGGAATACAGAAGAAAATGGAACTGTCCCTGTCCTCAGGATGAGGGTAGTGGGTGGGGTACAGAAAGGAGGGAGAGAGGGCTGAGGGACCATGTGTTTGCTCACTAAGCACAGGGTGTCCAGGACACCCTGGGCTCCGGCCTCTGACTGGACTTCAGGGATGACCTCTGAGTACCTATTGCTTCCCCTCTGACTCCAGAGTGTCCGGGGGGGTCCAAGCAGCCATGCCATGGAAATGGTTATTGCAACGGTGATGGGAGTCGCGGTGGGGATGGCAAGTGCATGTGTCACCTGGGCTACACAGGGCCTCTCTGCATGGATTGTGTCGAGGGCTACTTCAGCACGTGGAGGAACGACACCCACTCCATCTGCACAGGTGCTTGGCCATCTGGCCTGACTTGCCTTCTGGGGTTCTATGGGGTCTCTCTGGGGTCCCCAAACCTTTAGGGAGATGAGGGGCCAGAAAGGCCCCCACCAGGGGAGGGAAGAGAAAGCCCTTGCTCTTTTTGAGACCTCACGGGATGAAGACAAGCCTAGGTTCCAGCCTGGCCCCTGACCATATTTGTCCTCCCACAGTTTTCCCAAGACCTCATCTCTTGGTTCTGGTTCTTTGACATCTTGGGTGCTCCAGGGAAGGGACTCAGAGGTGTCAAGGGTACAGGATGCCGTCCGCTGCCCCTGGGAGAGCCGAATGCCCTCTAAGATGCTCACTGGAGCCGGGCTTTGTGAAACTGTCTTTTCCAGTGTGTAACCAGGCCTGTAAGACCTGCTCTGGCCCATCCCACAGAGACTGTGGCGAGTGTGAAGTTGGGTGGATCCAGGAGGAAGATGCCTGCATAGGTGAGTTAGGAGAGTGCTGCCTTGCTTGGGTCATGCCTATTCCTCATTTTACAGACGAGGAAATGAGGCCAACCGCAGTGAAGTGACTTGCCCAGGGTCATGTTGCTAACACACTGTGCTCTTGGCCTGAAGTTAAGGAGACGTGAGTTTGAATCTGGCTTTGGGCATGTACTAGCTGTGTGATCCTGGGCAAGTCCCTCAGCTTTGCCCACCTCAGTTTCCTCATCTGTGGGGTGAGGATGATAACAACCCCTATTTCCCAGGATCCTTATAGGGATCAAACGAGATCCAAATGGCAAAATGCTATTCTGCCCTTATCTCTCAGAACTAATGAGGAGAGTCACCCAGACTTGAACTTGGGGCTTCCTTGGTCTGAGCCCAGCTCTCCTGGGGCCTTGGGGCCATCCAGGCATCACTGTGCCCGTGTTCTGGGAGATTCAGAGTAGGCAGGTCCCAAAGTCAGGAGGCACATCATACTGCCTCTGGTGGGGCATGGGGAGGGGAGAGGATTCCTGCCAGCCCAGCTGAGGGGCTGCTTCCAGAGATCACCTGCCGTTCCTGCAGGGTTGTGAAGCACTCCTGTGCCCCTGGGTTATGCCCTGCTCTGAAGGAGGGGCCTTGGCCACGCACCCAGGTGACTCTCCTGGGGAGCCTGAACCTAAAGCCGCCCAAGGGCCAGGCCTACCTGCCAGGAGCTCGGACACTGAAGGGCCAGGCTGAAGGGTGGGAGTGCCTGGTGTGAGCCCCAGGAAAACGAACCCAGCAGGCTGTTCAGGACAATCTGGAGGCACAGGCCTGGGTAGGGGAGGGGGAGTAGTTCCAGGGGGCTGTGGTGGGAGCTGGGCAGAGGTCTGGGCCAGATGGAAGGAGGAACCTGGGGAGGAGACTGATGTCCCCTCAGTGTCCACGGGTGGAGATGTGGAAGGTGGTGTCAGTAAAATGTGGTGGAATAGATCAGGACAGAAGGCCGTTTGACATTTTTGACTGGCATGCCAAACGGCCAAATAAGGGACATAGTTGTGAAAGTTGCGGATGCCAAGGTCAAACATCTATGTGCCGTGTTGGCTCCTGAGCATCTGGGGGGACATGAATGGGACTGACTAGGGAGGAGACTGTGGAAGTGAAGGCCTGGGCACCTGGTTGTATGTGAGTGAAATGAGGAAGGAGGTCTTAGAGGAAAAGAGAAGAGCACCTGGAACACAGCAGGTGCTTAATATGTGCTTGCTGGTTGATAGTGTGTTGAGCAGAGGTTCCAGCAGTCCTGGAGCTTGGGGCAGGAGAGACAGAGTATGACTTTAGAGCTGCCTCATCCAGAGGAGGAAACGGAGGTCCCGAGTGGGGACAACCATGTGGTATTTCTTATCGTGCAGAGGTAGTGCCTACTGGAGCCAGGATTCGAACCCAGGCCCACTTGGTTCCATATGCATATGACTCCAGGAGGACTCAGTGACTCCTGAGGGGAGGCTTCTTACTCACATGTGAGCCCTCACATACAGTAGGAGCTCAATAAATGAAATAAGGTTGGCGCTTTGGCATGAGGAAAGTTATTAGTCAAGATGAGATGCTTGAGGTGAGAGAGGGCCTAGTTCCTTGAGGACATTTGTGGACTACCCAGGTGGAGATGGACAAGGAAGGGCCCAGCCAGGGAGGAGCTACAGTGATGGGGAGGGGTCTCCTCTGCCTAGCTTCTTGAGATGTTATGGGTTTGAGGGACAAAGGCAGGGGGTAGTGGGGGTGCCTGCTGCCATGACTTGGAGGCCCCCTCCCCCTCTCCCTGCCTCCTTCCTTCCCTCCCCATCCTCTTTGTCTACTACTTCACTGGCAAGCGCTGAAGCCTTCAGGTTTTCCCAGTAAATGGCAGTATGTTTCTGGGTTGAGTAGCTGTGACTAAAGGCTGCTTTCTACTCACATGATTATTCCGTGACTTGTGGATCCTTCTGATTTGGAGGGTTCTCCTTCCATCGAAGCTTCCACCTCCATTCTGCTGGGATGGGCAGGGAAGCAGATGAAGACTCTGAGATCTTCAAAAGGCATCTAGTCCAGCCCCCTTCCTTTCCAGATAAATGACCTGGCCAAAGTCATGCACGGAGTAAAGAGCAGAAACAAGCCTTGAACCCAGGGCCTTGGGCCCCAGAGGGCAGAAGACCAGTGGCTGGAGGGGAAAGTGGAGTCCAGGGGGAGATCTTGGAATTGCCCAGAGAATTGACCTGGAGACTGCCCAGTGTGTCATGTGGAGTCTGGAGCGTGAGAGGCAAAGGCTGGGGACTGTCCTAGGTGCCTGTGCCACCTTCGTGTCGTCTGTCATCAGAGTGTTCAAGGAATCCCAGAATTTCCGATGGGGACACTAGGATTGTTGGCAGTCACTGGGTCCAGGCCCTTCTGCCCCATGCCCAGTGAGCAGGACCCCCAGCCACCCACAAAGCCCAGCCACCCTTGGCATACTCTGTTCCTTAGGAAGCAGTTCCTTACATCAGGCCTAGACTCCTGCTCTTGTCCGGGAGAGCCCAGCCAGCCCCTGAGAATAGACTGGGGACAGTTGTCACGTCATGTCCCCCCATCTTCCCTAGGCCTCTCCACTGGAATCCTGGCGCCCTCCAATTGCAGCCAAGCAGGCCAGAGTCCAGGGACCATTGCCTTCCTCCTCTTGGATGCTCAGCAGGGAGCACCTGCTGAGCTCACTGGAGATGAGCCCCAAAACTTTCAAGACAGGCTGCTGCCCACCATACCCTCCTCTGTCTTGGGCTGGGGAAGCCAGTGGCCATTTTTCCCTGCTGAATTGCATCACAGGACGTTCAGCCCAGTTTGGGATCAGTCAAGGCCTTCGTGGTTCTCTGCTGTGTGCTCTGCCATGTGAGCAAGCAAACCTTCAGGTTTGATGGGGAGCCCACTCCCTCCCCATGACTTTGTCCAAGCCCCTGACAGCCTTGGAAAAGGTGCAGGGGCAGGCACAGCTCCCCAGACTCTACACTTTACAAGTGAAGGCACAGAGGGAGGCACTGAGACCTTATGTGACTTGCCCAGAGTCACTCGGCGGTAGCGGAAAATTCCAGTTCCTGCACACCTCCAACCAACTCCCAAGAGGGAGGTGTCTAGCCCTTCAGTCATGAATTCATCCACCTTATGACACTAAAGTTTGGCCCACATCTCTCCAGCTTCCCCATGGAAATGGCCTTCTACCCAAATCTAAGTAAATCCTTCAGCCCCCTCCCCTCCCTCCATCGAGGTCAGCTTGGTCACACTGTCACAAAGGGAAATGAGGCCAGTCTGGCCTGATGAGTCCTTGGTGCAGCTGGACTTGTGCTTGGTGGGCACTTCCTCCTGGATTTTCCAGGTGTTCACTCGCCACCGTCCCTTGCCTTTCAAGACTCTAGCCAGTATTCTGCCTTCTCCTGCCCTATTCTCTGTGGACTTGGTTTCATACATTTACAAGCGTGGGACGTTTGATTGTTTCCATGTACAAACAGCAGAGGAGGAGGACTGTATGTGAAGGGTAGTCTGTCATTCACAGCTCCCTTTTGGAAAGGTACATAGTACAGTGCGTCACTTTCAGAGCTGTCTTGTGTTCTTTCAGGTCACTGATGGGGGCTCTCAGTGCCCGAGGACATAGCTCCTCTGGGCCAAGTGACCTGAGAACTTACCGGGGCAGCTAGGTGCTGGCTCACAGGTGGAATGTAGGTTCATTTTGTTCTTCTTGGCCCTAAAATAAGATCTGAGCTTGACCAAAGGGAAAACTTGCCAACAGTTGGAATGGGCTGCTATTTCAGGGAGTGAGTTCCCCATCCCTGAAAGTCTTCAAGCACAGATTAGACCAGCATTTGCTGGGAATGATGGAGAAGGGATTCTTGCTCAGTTTTGGGTTGGTCTAGGTTAAGAATTCTATCTTGCTTTGAGCAGAGTGCCACGGGGTTGGGCCACTCCTTGCTGCTGCTAGGGTCGTGATTCTGGGGTGTGACCAGTGGGAGATGGGGGAGGCAGCTGGTACTAAAAAAAACCTGGAAACTCTTCTCATCAAAGCAAATTGGAGGAAACCGTTGCTCCTGTGACTCCCCTAATAGGGACAGCTCATATGGACACAGCCCTTTCAGGTTTTCAGGGCAATTTCTATACCTTATCTCCTTTGAATCTGCCAACAATGCCAGCAGGGGGTTGCTTTTACCTTCATGTCTGGAGGCTGGTCCAAGGACACCCCAGTGAGAACTGTCTGTGCCTGCAGGACATGGTGTCTCATGAGAACACAGGCTTCCTGCTTTCATTTAGGGCTCAGACCCTTCTGCTAGGCTGCCTCCTTTCTTCTTTGGGAGCCCCAAGTCACTGGGGATGACTTTGGGATGTAAAATGTGTGGCATTTGACCTGACCAGGACCCACAGGGCAGGCACCCTCAGGCAGGGAACTAAAGATGAACCCCACACCTGCTTCCCAACCCCCAGAAGCCCTGGGTTCCCCTGTTGACTTCCAGCAACACAGCCCCCATGTTACAGACACCCTGGGGGTCATCTTGGGAGAATAGAGGGCTGGGGGATGAGTCCTGGGCCACAAGAACCCTGTGCAGCTTGTGGGGAGGCCAGCCCTAATCATTGATGCCCTGTCTTGTTTCAGATGTGGACGAGTGTGCAGCAGAGACCCCACCTTGTGATGAAGACTTCTATTGTCTCAACAACAATGGCTCGTTCTCCTGCAAAGGTTTGCCTCCCTTCGGGGTCGAGGTGGTTCTTGCAAAAGCAGGAGGCCTCTGGGGCCTAGAACCTTCCTCCATTAGGCTCATGTTCCTGTCTTTGGGCGCTTCGAGGATGGAAACATGACAGCACAGAATCCAAATGGTGGCTGAGAGCCAGGAGGCAGGGACCCAGGGCCAGGCTCCCCTGGAAGAAGTGAAGTGTATGCATTTTTACAGAAAGTCCCTTTGACAGCAAGCCACCTGGCATGCTCAAGTGTTTTACATAAATCAACCCCTCTCCCACAAAAAAAAGGGCACAGTGTTTAGAACTCAGGAAATAAGCGTTACAGTCTGGAAAAAAGTCTTCATAAAGGATTGGCCAGCAGTTGCCCAGGCTTCCATAGATGCGGTGAGGAAAGGGGCTGATGTTTTTTGGACTTTTCTAGTTGAGTGGGTCTAGGGCTGGGAGGGCCCTCAGCCCCAAACTGGGACTTACCTAGGATCCCCTAGGCTGAGAGCTGAGACTTGAAGCCAGGCCCTCACACTTGGCTTAAGTGGAAACAGATTATCAGGCCTTGAGACTGGGCTCCAGCATCCCCAAATGCGGGCTTTCACTTTGTTCCCAGAGTGTGACTCCAGCTGTTTGGGGTGTGTGGGAGAGGGTCCAGCGCATTGTATAAGCTGCACAGCCGGTTACACACAGGAAGACGGCGCATGTCGAGGTGAGTGAGTGAGACCATGGGACCTGTCCCTGCATGCTCCTCTGTCCTCAAGGTCAACCCGTGATGGTCACTGCCACCTCCCACAGCAGCCTCTGGAGTGGGGGCAGACCTCCCACCCAGTGTGACTGAAAGAAAAACAGGATTGGTGTCTTTGGTTCTTACATGGCCCTGTCCCCTCCCCACTGAACTCCTCTTATGACAAAGAAAAATAGTGGCGAGATCATGTCTGGCGATGTATACCGTGGTCTGTCCCAGCAGCCCCCCCACCTCTGTTCTGAAGGGGATGCATGTTTCAGTCCCTTTGCCGGGACCTTTGATGATTTTCCCCACGATGCAGAGGTCAGCTTCCTCTGAGCGCTTTGCTCATCTAGGTGGTCACTCGTCATGATGTCCTCTTGGTTCTGTTTACTGAGCACCATCATGGGGTCCTGGGGCTGTAGGGGCGCCACCTTCCTTAATGAAGCCAACCTGCCTTGCCCTATGAGCTGCTCTTTGGAAATCGGGGATGGGCAAGGCCCTGCCTTTCATCTATAAAACCAAAGGGAGCCGTCAGGCCATGTCAGTATTGGGGGCTCCCAGTGAGCAAGCACCTCCTACCCATGCAGAAGGCTTCTCCTCTGAAGCTTAGACCCAAGAATTGTCCAGAGCCCAGGCCTTGCTCTAGTTTTGATTCAGCCAGATCAGCTCTTCAGCCCATTTTGTTTTAAACACGGAATCCAGTGTTGGCCTTCCTGATGGCCTTCCTATCATTCCCTCCCCGCTGCTGTGTAGTTGCTTGTTTTGCAGCCAGCCCCCCTCCCCTCCCACTCCATGCCAAGCTCACAGGAAGGAGCAGAGAAGCCTTTGCTTCCCACCTGTGCCTCCTTCTCTAGTGGGAGCAATGGTTTCCATCCTCACAGCACCACTGGCCTGGGCGATGTGTTCGAGAGGCTAGGGCTGGGTCCCCGGCCCTGAGCTTCAACAAGGCCCAGATGCACACTCACTATTAACGTGGGCACTTGGCCATCCCTTCCACAGATTTAGATGAGTGTTCCCTCCCAGAGAAGGCTTGTTCACATGAGCACCAGAAATGCTTCAACACCCCAGGCAGCTATGTCTGCGCCTGTGCTGAAGGCTTCCAGGAGAGGGATGGCACCTGTGTGCCCACTGAGGAGGCCCAAGGTGAGGAGCACCCTACCCCACAGAGGACTCTGGGGAGAAACTACTTTGTCTCCTTGGGTATGTGTGTAGTCATTGTTCAAAAGTGGGGAGAGTCTTTGGGCCCAGGACCAAGGAGGTGGGAGGGACGCTGTGGACAGTGGGGTTGGGATGTGTGCCCCCTCTGTGGCCTTTGGCTCCTGACCCTCTCTGTGTTACCTGCACAATAACTGGTCCTAAGGAAAGACTGGGGTGCAGCAACCACAGAGGGGCCAGAGAGGATAGGCCCTGCCCCAAAGAGGTTTAGGAGATAGACTCAGTCCTGGGACCCAGGGGAGGATAGCAGAAGAGGCCACATTGGTGGCAGGAGCAGGTGGAGTGGCAATACAGAAAGGCAGCCAGGTCGGGAAGCCAGAGGCCAGGCATTGCCCTCAGATGGCAGCTCTGGGGCATGCTCCAGAACCGTCACTTGCCCTGTGACCCTCCAGTGACTCCCCAGGTTCCTTCTGGCTTTGACACAAGAATACAAGGAGAGCCACCAGCAGGCCATGGTGGTGAGGTGGCTGCTTGTGTGGGCAGTCGGGGTAAGGACCCAGGCAGCTCAGATTTCCCCCATCCCTGCCCTGTCCTCATTTTTACAAGTCAGCTGCTCACATCCGATGTTTGCTTTTGACAGAAAATGAAGAGACAAAGGAAAGTCCAAAACCTTCACCACATGAAGACCTGTGATCTACCTCCTCCAACATCCCGCTGTCTGAGTGTTCACTTAAATTATTCACACTGAAACTCTGCCCTTCATGGAAATCCCCCAGAAGTCTTAACAACCAGCCTCGTCCAGACCACCTCCACGTGCCGAATGACCACTTGCCTAACTTGGGGAGAGACCACTCCTCGTCGATGGGCTTCTGCAAAAGCTCTCTTGTTCATAAAGAAACTATATTGTCATATATTTTGATACCGTTCTTTGTAATAAAACTGACTGTGGAAGGTGGACAAGAAGAGGGTTAAGTGTGTTTACTCATTAAAGACCAAACAAGCACAAACCCAAATTCCAGATTTTTAGAAAGGTCTCTGTATGGAATTCACTTTGGCCCTGTCTTCCATGGGAATGTAGACTTCTTGGGAAGAAGGTGAGCCAATGATGCTGAGTGCCTCGTTGGGTGATTTGGTGCCCCTCCACCCCCTACTCCCCATTAAATAAATAAATAACTTGGTTCTTGATGTAAATTTATATTTTTTCTTTCAGATTTGCCATTAGGGCACTTGATGGGCTGTTAGAGCAGTAGGTTTTTAGGTCCTTCCCTATAAACAGATACCAGTCCATAACTTTTTTTGAAATAAATTTTTATTAATTTTTTTTATTACATCATAATTTTCTGTCTCTCCCTCCCAGAGAGGCATTTGTATAACCAGTAGTACCTTTTAAAGACAAAAAGAGAAGAAAAATCAGCATCACCGATCATCAAAACAGCCTAGAAACCTGTTCAGTGTATGGGGAAACTTCCACTGCCCTGAAGGACTGGGTTGGAGGCATCTTCTCATCTCTTGCTCTATAATTTGTTCCATCCCTTTTGATTTAGTTCATAGAACTCTTCTAGGACTTCTCTACTCATCACATGCAGCATTTCTTGCAGCACAGAAATATTCCATTACATGTATTTGTCATAATTACTTAGTGCCCAATCAATGGGGATCTTTTGTTTCCAATTCATTGATAGGACAAAAAGTGCAACTATAAATATTGTGGTGTTTACAGGACTTTGAAGGCTTCCTTAGGGTGCAAACCCAGTAACAGAGGCTCTGGGTCAAAGGGTATGGACTTCCAGTCACTTTCTTTACATGATTTCAAAGTACTTCATGAAATGACTTTACCCCACCAACAATGCACAGTGTGCCCGTTTTCCCATGACTCCTCCAACATTGATTGCTTTGATCTTTTGTCATTTTTGCCAGTTCATAGGTGTATAAGTGTTAGGGATGGTTTTGTTTTGTATTTCTCTTTTTATTAGGACTTTGGAGCATTCTTTCATATGGTTGTGAATGGTTAATCATTTTTCAATAACTGTTCAGATCCTTTGACCAGTTTTCTGTTGAGGAATCAGCCGTTGACAAAGGTGACCTGGGGTTTCCCCTTAAAATAAAAGTTCAAGTAGGAGCCAACCCATCCAAAGAGGGGGCCACAAGAGAAGAGTTTAGGACTGGAAACATGAGCACATGTATAGGCATGAGATAAAATTGAATTTGAACAGAGCATAAGCTGCAGAGTGACCTGTGGGCTCAGCAGAAGGTCAGTAGTGCAAGGTGGCAGCCAATACACACACATACACACAATCTATCAAGTACATACTATTTGTTAGGGGCTATGCTAATTACTGGATGTATATTTCTCTCTCTCTCTCTCTCTCTCTCTCTCTCTCTCTCTCTCTCTCTGTCTCTTTCTCGCTATCTCACTCTGTCTTCTCCCTTTCTTTATTTTTCTCTGTTGGGGCAGCTAAGTGGTGTAATGGATAGAGCATCAGTGCAGGAGTCAGGAGGACCGGAATTCAAATCTCACCTCAGACACTTGACACTCACTAGCTCAAGTCACTTAACCCCATCTGCCTCATCCTGGGTCATCTCCAATTATCCTGTTGAATATCTTGGTCACTAGACTCAGCTGGCTCTGGAGGAGAAGTGAGGCTGGTGATCTTGTACAGCCCTCCCTCGCTCAAAACAGTCAAATGCAAGTCGTCATCATTTCTCTGATGGCATGGTCTTCTTCAGCAATGAAGGACAAACACACATCTTTCTCTGTCTTTTTCTCCTTCCTTCCTTCTCTCTGTCTCTGCCTCTCTCTGTCTCTGTCTCTCTGCCCCACTTTGTTTTTCTCTCTATATCTGTCTCTTCTCTCCTTCCTCCCTCTCAGTCAGTCTCCCTCTTGTCTCTTTCTTCCTCCTTCCCTTTGTGTGTGTGTGTGTGTGTGAGTGTATGTGTGTCTTTCTCTCTTAGAAGAGTCATTGTGTCCATAGCTGTGCCAGTACTGGGCCTCCTGCCCTTTGCTGTGAGGAGTCCAGTCTGCAACAGTGGACCTGTGTGGGGATGTTGATAAACTAGAAATCATCCAGCTCCGAGAAGCAGCCGCGGGGAAAATCCTGGAGTCCATGGCCCATGAAGAGTGGATGGATGAACTGGGGATGCCTAGCTTGGAGAAGGGAAGACTCAGATAAAGCATGTGAGCTGGGTTCGAGTGTCTGAAGGGCAGTCACTTGGACCAGGAATTAGATTTTCTGCTTGGCCCCAGGGCCCTGAACTAGGAGCCAAAGGGGAAGGGAGGTAGTTGCAGAGAGGAAGACAGTGTAGGTGTCAGGAAAAGCTTCACAGTAAACCCCCAAAGTAGAGGCATCTGGCTGTCTGAAGACTGTGGGCTTTCCACCCCTGGGGGGTTTCAGGCAAAGGTTAGATGGCCACGCTTTTGGGTGGTGATACAGGGGCATTCTGGGTCTGGTGTGGTTTGGGCCTGAGACCCTGAGGAGCTATCCCATGCTGAGATTCAATTTTTCTGTAAAAATAACAGCTTGATTGGCCTTAAATGAGAGGTTGTTTTATGAACTGACTTCATTCCCCATTGGAAGGCCACGAGTCAGCTTTATGTGCTCTTGGTGGTTTCCCAAGGACCATAAGGGAGGCTGTGTCCTGTAATGGCCCCAGCTCAGAGCTGGGCCTCAGCAGACCCAGGCCCCAGCAGAGCTGGAACTTGGCCATCTAGATCTCAGGCCTCTTTCTGCTGAGGGGCCAGGAGTGGGGAAGAACCTGGGGAAGAAGAGGGCTTTGGATCTACTGGGGGAGGGATCCTGGACCATCCCCAGACAGACCCTGACTGGAGACCTTAGGTGAGCAGAGTGCGACTGGGGAAGGCTCAGATCCCATTCTGGCCAGAGGCCCCCAGCTTCCCCCTGGGTCTCCTTGTGAAAGCTGTAGTTGGGATCCCTAGGCCTGCTAGCACCACACGGAGCACAGAGATCAGCCTCGGCTTTATCAGAAAAGAGGGGCGCCTAATCCCTGTGCTTCCGTGGAGCGGCAGTGGAACTTTGACCTCCAAATCCCTGGGGAGTATGATGGGGAGGAGTCAGCAGGCAAGGAGACCCCAGTGGGTGGGGGGAGAGATGCTCAAGGCCTAGGGATGCTGGATCCTCTGGGGAGGATGCTTGACCCTCTTAAGTGGCTCCTGGCCTAGGTAGATTGGCCAGAGGAGAGGCCTAACGAGAGCCATAAAACCAGAATCGTGGGTCACTCAATTCAACCTGTCTCTCTCTCAATGCTTGGCCCTTCCCTCTTCCTCCTCCTCTCCAGCTCCCAGCTTCTGCAGGAGCCCTGCCCACCCCCTTGGAACTTCTGGTCTGATCCCTGCTCTTTCCTCTCCACCTGAGGAGCTCCTCTCACCTCCAGTTTTCCCTGCTCTGACCTAGAAGCCCTCTCCTGAGCCCAAGTCTTGCACAGACAGGGGTCTCACTCTTTACTCTTGAGATGGGTTTCGATTGGCAATGATTGGATTGTAAATTCCTCAATAGCAGGGTCTATAGAGCATCTATTTTTGTGTTCTTAAAAATAATAGGTGTTAAATAAATGCACATTGATTTGAGTAAAGTTGTTCAGGCCTTTGTTGCTTTAATTCACAAGTATTACATCCCAAGCTCTCTCTTACCTCTCCTCCCCAATACTGGGAAAAGAAAAAAGAGAAGAAAAAACCCTGGTCAGAAACATGTCCCTCATTCTTTTTTTTTTTTCATCAATTAATCAACCAATAAGCATTCATGGAGTGTGCTAAGTACTGAGGCTACAGACAGAAATAAAGCAGGCCCTCCCCTCAAGAAAGGTGTTCTACTGGGGGACAAAGAGTCACTAGGTCCATAGGGCTCCAAACTTCCTCCTGTCAACAAAAGTTTTTGAGTAGGTATCCCAATATTTGCATATTCATTTAGTCATCAATTTATATACATGTGTGATTGTGAGACTTTGTCAACCCAAGTCAGAAGGGCGTGGGAGGTTCTTTATTCACTGGTTCCTATCCTGGAGTACCAAGTGCCTCCCGCCCTTTCCAAGGGGCAAAGCAGGGGGTGGAAACGCTCTCAGTAACAGGTCACAACTGCCCAGAGCAGAGGGAGGGAAGTTGGGGTACAAGAGGCAGGAGTCGGCAATGAGTCCAACGATTGACTAGTATTCAATCCTTGGGGTGAGGGCCATTTTTTACTTTTTGTAATCTAGTACTTAGCATGGTCCCTGGCACTTGTTGACTCATCTTCTTACCCCTTGATTGTTTGATCCCATGTTCCCTGGGCATTGGGTCACAGTGCCCACTTTGGCCACCTCTGAGCAACTTGACTGGTCAGTCTGATGCTGGTGTTGTTGTCTGAGTCATCTGCCTAAAGCCTGGCCAGGATCAGATCATTCCCTTGTTTAGACACTGAGTGACTCACTCTCTGCTACAGAATAAACCCACATGCCTCATCTTGGCATTCAAGGTTTTGTTCTGAAGCTTCTCTGCTGCCCGACCCTTCTCTCTCTTCTTTCCTTTACCAAGCTTTGGCTCAGGGACAGTCTGCAACCCAGAACCCAAGCTTCTGGGACAAAAACTCATTATTTGACAAAAATCTGTTGGGAAACTAGAAAACGAGTATGGCAGAAATCATGATTTAAACATAACAGGTGATTCCCTAAGTACATTAGGAGTTTACCTGTCAGATCTATGGAGAAAGGAAGAATTTAGGACCAAATAAGAGATAGTCTTATGAAATATAAAATGGATAATTTTGATTATATAAAATTAACATTTTTGCACAAACAAAACCAATGGAAACAAAATTAGAGGAAAAACAAAACTGGGGAAATTTTTTTTTTTACAGCAAGTTAAAGGCCTGATTTATATATAGATAATATATATTATCTATAAATATATAGAGAACTGAGTCAGATTTATAAGAATACAAGCCATTCCCCAGTTGATAAAATGATCAAAAGATATGAACAAGTGGTTTTCAGACAAAGAAATCAAAGTTATCTATAGCCATATAGAAAGGCTCTAAATCACTATTGATTAGAAAAATGCAAATTAAAACAACTCTGAGGTATCACATCATACCTATGAGATTGGCTAATATGACAAAAATGGAAAATGATAAATATTGGAGGGGATGTGGAAAAGCAGGGACTCTAATACAGTGTTGGTGGAGTTGTGGACTGGTCCAACCATTCTGGAGAGCAATTTGGAACCATGCCCAAAGGACAACCAAACTATTCATACCACTACTAGGTCCCCAAAGAGATTTTTTTGAAAGGGGAAGGGGAGGACCTTTGTGTACAAAAATATTTATAACCTCTATTTTTGTGGCGGTAAAGAATTGGAAATTGAGAGGATGCCCATCAATTGGGAAATGACTGAACAAATTGTGGTATATGATTGTAATGGAATGTTATTGAGCTATAAGAAATGACAAGTCGGATGATTTTAGAAAAACCCGGAAAGCATGAACTGCCACAAAGGGAAGTGAAAAGAACCAGGAAAACAGTGTACAGAGTAACAACAGTATTGTAAAATGATCTACTATGAATAACTTAGCTATTTTCAGTAATATGGTTCCAGACAATCCCAATGGATGAAATACGTTGTCCACCTCCAGATGTCATCTGAATGCAGAAGCACATTATTCTCTCTCTCTCTCTCTGCCCCCCTTCTCAGTTATCTTGCACAAGATGGATAATGGGAATGATTTACATGATTGCACATGTATAACCTATATTAGACTGCTTACTGTCTCAGAGAGGGGGGAGGGCAGGAAGATACAGAATTTGGAACTCAAAACTTAAAAAAGACAAATGTTAACATTTTTTTCATGTAGTTGGGAAAAATAAAATATTTAAAAAAGAAGGAAAGCAATCCAGACACATAGGACACAGGAAGGCTAACTCTGAATTGGGAATCAGACAATCTGGGTTCAAATCCTGACTCTCCCACGTACTACCTTGGGCAAGTCCTTTCTTCCTCTGTAGCTTCACTGCCTTCTTTGTAACTGTAGATTGTTGGGCTAGCAGGCCTCTGAAGTCCCTTTCAGCGCTAAATTTACAGTCCTAACAGTAGCATGTTGTCCAGAGCCCAGGATGTGCTTCTGAAAATGAATGATCCCAGGATCCCTTGAATTTGGCTCTCTGGGCCCCAGGGTCATCTTCTGTAAAAAGAGGGGCCTGGAGTTGCTGGCCTCAGAAGTCCCTTCTTGCCTCGGGAGAGCACACACTCTGCCCCTAGTCCAGGCTCCACTCTGGCTTTGGGAGCCCAGGGAGGCAGTGCCCATGATGGGCACACGAGGGCGCCATTGGCTTGGCCAGGAGCAGAAGACCAGCCTGGGAGGAAGCATTTTGTGAGTCTCGAGGAGCCGGTTTGTCGATGCCAGGACCCTGCTGAACCCCAGCATGCGGCCTCTGAGGGGCAAAGCATCCTGTGTACAAGCTAGGCATCTCCCCAACGAGAGGGAGTGGGGCAGCCCAGGCCCCCAATCCCATCTCAGTCTGTGCATCCTTTCTGGCCCCTCTGGAGCCCCTGCTCACCCCCTTCCTCTGCCTATGACCTGGCCCTTGGATTCAAGATCGAATTCCTTTGCAATACTCCCCCTCTCCCGAGAACGGGAGGGAAGGGTCAACAGAGTGGACCACTGCCCTTCAGAGGGGCTCCTGGGACAGCTCCAGATCCGAGTTGTCCACAGTGGCTCTGGCTGGGGTTGGGAGATGGAGGGGAGCGAGAGGACGTCCCACCTTTGGAGGTCTTCAGGCAGAGGGAAGACCCCAGCCCCAGTGCCATCCCAGGGCTGAAAGCTTGTGATTCTGTGCACTTAGCGATGCCCAGCCTAGCACCAGCCCCCTCAGTGCCCTGGTCCTAATCTTGTACCTCCTTTCCCACCTCCACCCCATGCCCAACGAAGCCCACTGTGGAGCAGGAAACCGGGACTGGCTGTCAACCAGAGAGGCTTTAAAGTTTGCCAAGTCCTTCCCACATGTGCAGCGTTTGATTCTTGTAACAATCCGGGGAGGTAAATACGGTTATCATTCCCGTTTTACAAATGAGAAAACAGGTTCATAGCGCTGGACTGGCCTGCGCAAAATCCAATAGAGGAAAGAGGTTACAGAGATGGCCAAGTTTCCCATAAGGAAGAACATTCTAACCATGAGAGCTGCCCCAAAGGCAGCTGGCTCTGAAGATGCGAGATCCCCATCCTGGGAGCACTTGAACCAGAGATTACATGAGGATGAGGGAGCCAGGAATGTTTAGTCTGGAGAAAAGAACATTTAAACAAGGGGGTAGGGGCTGCTTTGCTTGAAAGAAGAGGAATTTGCTGGGTTCTGCTTGGCCCAGGAGGGCAGAACCAGAAGAAATAAAGTATGCAGGCACCCATACCCCATCCCCTCCCAGAGACACAGAGATAGAGACAGACAGACAGACACAGAGACAGAGATAGAGACACACAGAGACAGAGACATATAGAGACAGACAGACACAGACAGACAAGAGACAGACACACAAAGACAGAGACAGAGATAGAGACACACAGACAGAGACACATAGAGACAGACATAGAGACAGAGACACACAGAGACAGACAGAGACATGCAAAGATAGACACAGAGACAGAGATAGAGAAGGAAGCCACAGAGAACTTTGGTCCAAAGTAGGGGATACTTTCCTAGGAATCAGAGCTGTCCTGAAGTGGAATAGGGCCATGGGGAAGGGTCAAAGTGAAGAATTCAGAAAGTCAGATGGGCTGGGGTGATGAGTCTGTGTGGGGGAAGACAATGCCCCGCCACCCCCGACCAGGGGAGAGAACAATGTGGGAAGGCAGCAAGAGCGGCCCCGGACAATGGAGCTGCCTATCCTCATTTTTACCATGAGTGTATACGCCCTTCCTCGATTTTATTTTTATTATGAACTTGATAAATGTCAACAAACATGAGCCTTGCTCTGTACAAGGAACAAGAGGAGAGGATTGTCTAGGGAGGAGTGAAATCTATCACACGCTACTTAGGTTTCTTCTTTTCTTAAAAAAAGTGTATTGTTGTTGCTGTTTTTAAACACAGCTGCCATCTACAACCTTGGTCCCCTGCCTCCAATCTCTGCCCACTCAGGTCCATCCTCCATTCAGCTGCCAAATCAATTTTCCTCAAGTACAGGTCTGACTTCACTTCCACAACCTCTAGGATCACACACAAAATCCTCTCTTTGCCATTTAAAGCCCATCCTAACCCAGCCCCTTCCTGCCTTTCCATGTACCACCTTATCTACTCTCACCATCTCTGTTATTCAACCGTTTCTCACCCATGGCACTCTCTCCATCTCCCATGCACCTGCCCCGGTGGTCCCCTAGCCCCAGACTGAGTTCCCTCCTCACCTGCCTCACTGGGTCCTTCTCTACTTTCAAGATGCACATCAAGGATCACCTTCCCTGATTCCACCCCCTCCCCCACGGGTGCCCTTCCTATCTTATCTTATGTTAATTTGTATAATAACATCATAGGGTAGCTCTCTCTCTCTCTGCGTATATATATGCGTATATCTCTTGATGTCTCTCTCTCTATATAAAGATAGATATATCTATAGATTTATTGAGAGAGAGAGAGAGAGAGAGCAAGAGAAGGAGGGGGAGGCAAAGACAGAGAGCAAGGGAAAGAGGTCCTTGAGGGCAGGGACTGTGTTTTTGCCTTTTTTCATACACCTATACTTAGTAAACACATAGTAAGCACTTAATAAATGCCTATTGACAGATGTATTGATTAAAGCTTCACTCTCCCTTACACTGTGCCCTCAACCCCAATGAGCTTCCCAGTTCTATTGATTTTACTTCCACATTTCTCACATCTGCCCCTTCTTTCCACTCCCAATGTCATGACCCTGGTTCCCACCCTCACCCCCTTTCTTCTGAACTATTAATAGATTTCTAATTGGTATCTCGGCCTCAAATATCTTCTCACTTGTACTCATCCTTCATTTAGCTACCAAAATGATTTTCTGTCAGTGCAGATCTGACCCTGCCTCTACCTCACTCATGAAACATCAGTCACTCCCTATTACTCCGGGACAAAGCACAAATGTCTCAGTCTGACGTTTGAAGCCTCTCTCTGCTCCCTGATCTAGTTCCAGGCTGTTTTTCAGGACTGATTTCTCGTTCTTTCCCTCACCCCCTCCCACGTGCAGGATTTTGTGGTGTTGGCTTAGGCTGCTCCCCAGTCGCCCAGCCCTGGCCTCATCTCCACCTCTTAGGATCTCTTACTCCTTGGGGTTCAACTCAGGCGCCTCTATCATACACGAGACCTTTCTTCAGTCTCCCTGCAGTGCTCTCTGAAGTGACTTTGCATTTCTCTTGTGTTCGCTTCTCTGGGCACCTATCTTTGCCTCCCTTCCCTCTCCCAGAGCAGAAGGTAAACTTGAGGCCCAGCACCTTTTCATTTGAGGTTCTGCTTCCTTGTCTCTTGGGACAACATCTCACAGAGCAATGATGATGATGTCGGTGGCTGGCATTTAGGTGATAGTTTAAGGTTAGTAAGCATTTTACAAATATCTCATTCCATCCTCACAACCACCCCAGGAGGGAGATGCTATTATAGCCTCATTTCCTGGATGAGGAAACTGAGGCAGACCTAGGTGAAGTGACTTGTTAGTGTCTGAGCTCAGGTCTTCCTGACTGTAGGCCCAACGCTCTACCTACTGGGCCACCTCGATATTGATAATTTCTTGTTGAGTTGAACCTCCTCCAATGGAACCCTCTCTCCTGATAAAGTTAACATTAACAGAACTCATAGCATGCCCATAGTCCATCGTGTGTCTCCAGAGACTAGTGGAGGATGCTCTGTACCCTGCTTTTGAAGTCAAGCTTGGCCATTACACCTATAGGAGTTCTGCCATGTCTGCGAGCACGGCTGGTCGTCTGGGTCTGCTTTCATGTTCTTGGGTAGATTCTCCTGGTTCTGCTCATGTCTCTTCTCCGCAGCTCATATGAAGCTTCTCAAGCTCCTCCAGATTCCTCATACTGGTCATTTTTTCAAAACGGTCCTGTGGAAAGCTATGAGGCACAATCTTTAGGGCAGGACTCTTAATTTGCCAGAACTTGCTCTGTGCGATAACATAGAATCTTCTTTGTCACTGGGTTTTATTTCATGCCTTTACAAACATGACTGAGAAGACTCCACAGCCTTGACCAAACAGCAGTCCAAGGCAGTCCATGGCCCAACAGAGGTGAAGCCCCTGCTCCAGGGTCTTAGTCTAGAGTCCCGGACAGAGCCAGTCCTGGACAAAGGGGCTGAGAGCCGCCTGGCAAGGGAGCAGGCCCAGGGAGCCCCTCCTACCCAGCTCAGAAAAGCAGAAGTGGTCCCCTTCCCAAGAAGGAAAGGCTATCAGACCATTCCTGCATTGCTCCAGGTGTGAAGCTGCCTCAGTCTGCCCCTTCCATGGCTGCCTGTCCTCTCATGTTCATGTGTACTTGCTATTTGTGGGAGAGGGTGCCTCAAGTTCAGGGGGCAGACTTATTTTACTACTGTGTGGCCTGGCCTGGCTAACCTTAGTGATTCAAGGGCATGCTCTGTCTCCATAGGTAGTGAGCTTCCTGTCACAAGAGGTCTCAGAATCAAGGATTGTAGGTCACAATGAACAGACAAAACTCACTCGTGGGGAACTGAGACCCACAGAAGACCGCCCATCAAGGCTTCCTAACCAGGTGATCTCATACCTTAATGAAGTCAATTTTAGAGCCGCAGCTTTGGGTGGAGCCTGGACAAGGCAGGGAGTGGAGACCAGAGAATGGGTCCAAGGAATCCCAGCTCTCCAATTTTGCCTGTGTAATCTGGGATAATCTTAAATTAAGTGTTTATTGTATGCTGGGTAGGCTGCTCTAAGCTCTGAGGTTACAAGGCAAAAGTAAGTCCTCAGAAAGCCTTCAGCCTAACTCGGGAGAGACGAACAGGGCTGGAGAGCCGACTAGTTCGAGATAAAGATCTCAGATCCTCAGACCCTCAGAAGCAGGCCATCTGCTTCCGCTAGAATGTAAGCTCCCTCAGGGCAGAAACTGTCCTCACTCCACTTTTTTTTTCATATATTATCTCCAATCCATAGTGCATGGTATATAGTGGGCGCTTAATATAGTCTTATTGCTTGAGTTAAAAAAAATGAATCAGTACATTTTGTTTTGAACAAGAGATATTCAGTAATAGATGTAATTAACTAAAACTTGGTTGATAATTGAATTGCTGTTTGGACAGCTTCTGTTTGTGTTAGGGCTTGGCAAGAGTCTATTAATTGATGATCAAAGGCAGCTAATTGAGGCTGGGAGAGAACAGGCAAGGGTCCCCACCAATATTAAGTGTTGCCCCAAGCCCCCAGATAGAACCTTTGTGAGAGAGTAACAGGGAATTATTGTGCCTGAGGCCAGGGAAAGGGCATACACCAGGTTATTGTGATGGGACAGGAAGGGTGTCTTGGGGTCCTGGTGAGATTTCTATTTGGCTAGAGGACTGGCTGCTGGTGGGGAGGGGCAGGTGGACTGGAGGCCTCCCTCATGATGCTAACACCCACCCTTCAAATCTCAGTGCCCTGGGGCAGAACTCTGATCACCCTACCCTAGTTAAATCCTTGCTTCACTGCAGAGATCAGAAGTGGAAAGCAGGCTGTTTGACATTCGCTATCAGACCTATGTGAGAGCCACCAAGGAGGACAACAGAAAATGAAAACCTTCCCTTTGCGTGGTCATGGAGGAGGAGAGTTCTGCCATAACCTATGGGGAGAGTGGTGCTGCCAGGGACAAGACACAGCTGGAAATGGTTCCATCCCAGAGGAGCCAGTGAAGGCTAGATAGTCTTCAGCAGAGAATGAAATGTTCCTTGGAAGGACAGAAAACTCTGAAAGAAGAAACAAGGAAGAAAAAGACTGTGAAGAGGCAGAGGGGAATCCTCACCTGTGGTCCAGTGGAGGAAGGAGAGGGAGTGGCCGGTGACCTCGGGAGCCCTGCCCAGTGTTTATAAATGCTTCAAGCAAAACTCACAGGATTACAAAGGAGACCAGTTCTGCTGAATACAGGATATCAAAGTCACAAAAGTGTCCTTTCATATTAAAAGCATGAAAAATATTTTTAAAAGTTCATGACTTTCTAGTGGAGAACCCTTGTGTTATACTGAATACAGCATAGGAAATATATTCGTGATTCTGAATATGGTATAGCAAAATAGCAAAACATAATATAAAAAATGTAAAAATATTTTTTAAAAGCTCACAACAGTCAAGTGAAGAACTCCTGCATTAAGGTGGAACTCAACACTGAGGACCAGTGGTTGGTGGCTGTCTGACAGGAGGGGTCAAAGTGCTCATTTGATCTCTGGGAGAAGACGGTTCCTACCTTTCTGTGGAGCAGGTATCCAGGACAAGACTCCCAGGGCTTGCCAAATCTAACCCCACCACCCTATTCCTAGCAATTCATGTGGGTCAAAACGATAGCAGCAGAAAACGAACCTAGAAGTCCTGGCAGGGGGAATGAAGTCCCAGGTGGGGTCATGGAGGGGTCTTCATCCCAGATGCTGCTGAAGGCAGAGGTTCAGCCCAGACAAGTGGGTGGGGTGGTGGGAGCAGCTGTCTGAGCATGTACCATCTCAGAATAGGGTTTCAATGTCTAGAACACAGCTTGAACTACAGGAGGGAGCCAGGTTCTTGGCCAGCGGTGGAATGTTGTGAACAAAGACCAGTAAAACTCTGTTCCTGGAGACTTGTGGGTTGGATCTCCTGGGCTTATATCTGAGAATGGAGGGGGAGGGAGAATGCCATCCACACGCATGTGTCAAACCAGTCCCTGTCAAGAGAAGCAGGTGTCCCTAAGGAATGAGAATTCAGAGATGGAGCACAGTGCTCCTCTTCCTCTTCCCACCTCCCTGACTTTGTCCTGGCTGTGCCCTCCCTCCTCACCTCCACTTGATAGATTTTGCTTCTTCCCTCCAGAAGGGTTTGCCCTTCAGGCGTCTCCTTGTGACTTTAGAGGTCTTTCCCAGATGTGAGAAGTTCTCTTCTAGGGTTTCCTCCCATTTACTCTGACTGGTATCTGCCAGTGGCAAGCAATAAGGACAAATAAGCAAAGTATGAACGTATCTTGTACGTACTGATTCATTTACATGTTTTATCCCGGGTTAGACTGTGGGCTCCTTGAGGGCAGGACTAAGTTTCTAGCCATTCTTTGTATCCCAGCATTTAATATAGAAAGCACTTAATAAGTGTTTGTTGACTGACTGATTGACTGGCAGAAGAGAGAGAGAGGAATAAAGCCAATGACCTACTACACAAACAGAAAGTCATATGGGTTAGAGACTCTGATGCAAGAAAACAGACTTGGCCTCATAGTCATCATGAAGCCTAAGGGGGTGAGACTTCTGACTGAAACATAATTGTGGAAGGGTCTGTCTTACTCCAAAAAACCAGGAGAGGTAAGGGTCTGTGTATCATTTAATTCAATTACACACTGATTATGCACACAGAGAAGAGTGACCCAGTCCATTTACTTAAGTTGTTCCTGACATAGGCCCAAAGAAATAAATGCAGGGTAAATTGGGGAGAAGAGAAATCAGGGAAGGCTCCAAGGCAAGAGTGCCGAGGTGATCCTGGAAGGAGAACCAGGATGAGGAGTGAACCGGGGAGGGGGGTGCGGGACAGGGGGAGATAAACACGCATTTATCAAGGGCTTACTATGTGCCCAACCTCATGCTAAGTGCTGGTGATTTGAATAGAAAAGCCAACAAGTCCAGCACTCCAGGAACTCCCACGCCATGTAGTAGAGTGAGGGTCTAGCTGCAGGGCAGATGGAAAGGTACCCTGGTCCTTAGGGACAGCAGCAAAGCAGATGCACATGTCTCTTCTTTAATGTCAAACACTGGTGCCAAGGGATTTTGGAGGTGAGAATCCTCTTTCCTAGGTCTTGGGAGCTGAGGCTGCTGAGAGGATAGAAGGGGGTACAGTACCTACAGAGGGGATCACCAGATTGTATCTCCCTAAAGTTTAACAGGGGTAAATTAGGAGGTGGTAAAAGAACACCTAGCTGCTCTCAATGAGTTCTCATTGAAAGATGGGGGGCAGGGGAGTGCACAGGAGAACTACATTGAGACAAGAGAAAAGGGTCATGTAATGAAGCAACAGCCTTCTATCCTCACAACAGAGAGGTGGGGGCTACTGGGACATTGTGGTGTATACAAAATCATTTTTTTGTTTGTTTTTCTTTGTTAAAGAGAAGATTCATTCTGGAGGGAGAAAGGGAAAATTTCCCTTTCTCGGAAGTGACTGATTTAAAAGTAGAAACATCAGTAAAATATATATTTTTTTAAAGTCATGCCAGACTAAGTTCAGTTCCCTTTTTTGGGACTGGGTAACTTGAGTGTTAGACACAGGTTATCTGGATTTCAGCAATGCTTTTGACCAAGGTTTCTGGGCTATTTTTGGACAGACGTCCAACTCAAGCCGGTTGGGTGACCAGAGTCAAACAGTCATTGGTGGTTTAACAATAGTTAGTCAGGTTGTCTCCAGTGGCGTGCCCCAGGGATCTGTACTGGGTCCTATGCTGTTCAACATTTTTTAAATCAATCGCTTGAATAAAGACCTAGATGTGTCCAGACAGCTAATGGCAAAGAACTGGGAGGGGGTGGCTAATGAATGCACTGGATGAAAAGAGAATGTAAGCATGATAGCTGGCATTTATATAGAATTTTGAGGCTTGCCAGGCACTTAACAAATATCTCATTTGATCCTCAAAACAGCCTTGGGAGGTAGGTGCTTTTATTAAAGGGGACATGGCTTGCCATAGTAAGTGTTTGAGGTTGCATTTGAACTCAAGTCCTCCTGACTCCTAGGTGAACCCTGTGCTACCTAAATGCCCCATTAGCCATAGCCCAGGTGATGTGCTTTTACATTTCCTTAAGAGTGGTTGGGTCCAGGACCAGGGAGGTGATGGTTACAAGGTCCCCCTGTTCTGGTCAGATTGAAAGTTGAGGTCACAAAATACTTGCTGACAATGGTGCTGCCCCTACCAAAGGCAGGTTACCTCCACAAATAATGAGTTCTCCATCAGTGGAGGAGACCATTAAGCAGGGGCTGGATGACACTTGTCAGGGTTGCAAAGAAGGGAAGGGCAAGGAAGGGGTGGGGTGCAGGGGTGAATGCTCTCTAAGGTCCCTTCCAGCCCTGAGGTTCTGTCTCCCTGAGTCAGGCCTCAGAGGGGAAGGTTGGAATTCAGCTGGAGAAGAGAGTCTGGGAGAACATGTCATTCCCAGGGAACAGGTTGGGTTGAGCCCCATTGGTGGGAGATCATAGGACATCCTGTGATGAGCAGAGAGGGACGGGGAGGAGGCTTCATCCCTTGTCTGTCTGAGCTGCCCCCAGATCCCAGGGGAGAGGCCGGCATTCCTGACACCCCTTTGACAGGACAAACGAACTTGGCATGTAAACAGCAGAGAGGAAGAGAGAGAGAGCAAGCCGGCCAGTCCAGCAGGAGGCCCTCCCAGAGCGGGGCCAACGTGATCCTTGTCAGGGTCCAGGCTGCGCCGTGTTCTTTCGTACGGCAGAATTAGGCTGTTTATCATCATAATGTTTAGACTTCTTGAAGGCAGCAGCAGAACACAGTGTCCAGCAGGAGGAGGGAGGGAGGGATGGAGGAAGGGCTGGAAAGGCAGAGACTAGCGACATCATGTTCCCTGAATAAACTGTTGAGTAAACTTCCCCAGGCCCTGTGTTTATTCCTGAGCTGGGTCACATGCTTCCAGGAAGGGCTCCACATTAGGAAAAAGTCTGCCCCCCAGCCCCTACCCCTGGCAGTGGGGTCAGGAGCTCCAAGTGAAGGAGAGGTAGGAAAATGGGGGCCAGGAAGAGAGGGGACTCCCTGCTTCTTACAGAGAGCGCATAACAACCCTAGGACAAGCCCTCTCCTCTCTCTGGGCCTTGGCAATGAGGGCTCTGATAATCTCATCCACTGTTTTAATGTTGGGCCCTGGCATCGGAGGCTGAGCTTGAGGGCTGGAGAGCCAGAGGGGACTGGACCTGGGAGGAGCATTCAATGGGGGAGTAAAAGAATTCCAATCTCTACAGCCCCATGCTGGAGGGCCATTTCTCACAGTGCTTGGACAGCTGTGGGAAGACAGATTCCTCTTTCCCTCTCCCTTTTCCCCTCTCCCTTCACGAGTCTGGAAGCTCCCTAAGGGCAGAGCCTGGGAATGCTCCTCCTCTCTTTACCTTTCAAGATACCCTAGCCCAGGGCTCTGCTTAATAACGTGTTGAGGGAAAGAAGGAAGGAAGGAGGGAAGGAAAGATGCAAGAAGTGACCTATAGATGAGTCTTTCTCTTCACTTTGAGAGATTTTTCTGGGTATTTTGGTCATGCGTAACATGTCTGGAAATGGGTTTAAATGGAAATCTGTCTACAAGGTGCCAAAATGGGTAGGACAGGACTAATTTGGTGACCCCCACACTGGAATTATTTTGGCTTCATGGAATGAGAAACAAATCAAAATGGCTCCCTCTCAACCCTTAAGAATCATTAGGTCTTTTGACTGACTTTTCTTCTCAGCCAATTAATGTGGAAGAACCAGGGGCCCAGTAGAAGGAGCAGATTAGTCTTTCCTTAGCTTTGTTTTTCTAATGAAGTCCAGGGAATAGGAGCCTGGAGATCCAGTTTCTTGGTTAGCTTTTAGGATCTTATAGAGCTGGAAGGAAAATCCGTAGTCATCCGGTTCAACCCATGAATGTAGAGGGTAGGAAACTGAGGCAAAATGACCTACTCATATGGGTAAGAAGGGTAAAAGGGGGGATTTGAGAGGCAGTGTGGTACAGTGCATAGGGCACTGGACCTGGAGTCAGGAAGACCTGGGCTTGTGACCATGGGCAAGTCATTTAAGACCTGTGGATGCCTCAGTTTCTTCAATTGTAAAGGGGAGGGGCTGGGCTCGTGACCTCTGAGGTCACTTCCAGATCTAGCTTGAAGATTCCATGACCTCTCATTCATTTTCACAAATATCTGAATGTGGGTGACTCCGCAGATTCCAAGTGACCTTGCCTAGACTCGCTGCCTCATCTCGGACCAGATCTTGGACCAGAGGATTTAGTGACATTGTCTCTGCCCATTGACTCCGCATCAGCCCTGAAAGAATCTGAGTTCTTCCTGGTGACCCCCAGGATCCTGGATGACAGGGATCCCTCCATCGTCCGGGAACCCTCCTGCTCTCGGTCTTCCCCTCTCCAGATGGAACACACCAAGGACCAGTCCTTGTGTGGCATGTGCCCTGTCCTCCCTGCCCTGGTTTTCCTTCTCTGGGTGCTGTCCAGCTTTCTCCTAAGATGTGTCTCCTACCAGGAGTGGTCTGATGGGGGCAGAGGGCAGAAGATGGAGGCCTGAGCCCTCCCCAGTCCTGGACATTCTGCAGTCTCAGCCTGAGGCTGTGTTAGGCTCTTTTGACAGTCCTGAGACTCCTTGGATTCATATGGAGTTTGGAATCCACTAAGACCCCTAGATCTCCCTCCTCCCAACTTCTTCCACTGGAATTTGTCTATCCACAACTCCCTCATTTTTTATTTGTGAAAAGTTTTTCCTAACACCAGCAGAAGACTTCACCTTGGTTGCTATTCAACTGGCCTTCCTTTTGACTTTGTCCTGTTGAAGTCTTTCTTGGAGTTGCCTGTCTCTGTCCACGGTGGTTCCCACAGGCTGCTCCACGAGGAGAGCTCACTATCTTGGGTCAGTTGAAGTATTTCTCACAAGCAGACCATAGCTTCAACCCCAGGGTTCTCCCCACCATGCCACATGGCTGTGAATTAGGGATCCGCGAGATCTCAGGAAAACCAACAGGACAGGGAGCCAGAGGACCATGAGGAAACTCATGGTAAGAGGGAAGGGGCCACAGTGAGGTGATTCACTGACTGGTATGCAAGTCATGCACAAGGACAGGAGTTGTCAGAAGAGGAGTTGGGCTCAGTCAGGCAGTAAGAGGGTGGGCCAACGCTTCCCTTCATCTCACACTCTGTGTGCCCAGAGCAGGGATCCTTTTCCTCTTCCCTAAATTCTCCCCTCCTCCCCACTGCCACTGTCTTTCTGCCAAGGCCATCCCCAGCCTCTCAGATACTCAGGTTGGGGACTTCAGAGTCACCCTCACCTCCTCTCTTGTCCTCACCCCCGCCATGGACAACCAGCTACCAAGTCTTGTCCATTCCCCCTCTACAGCCTCTTCTACCTCAACTCTACACTCCCTCATTTATACATATACAGTCTCACAGTTCAGTGAGGAACAGAGAGCCTCCCTGTAGCAGGTAAGCTACAGCCCTATACCTTCTCTCTTAGACTTTGGGCCTCTCTACCTTTGGTCTCTCCCCCTCCAATCTGTCCTCTGCCCTGTCACTCCTCTGCTTAAAACCATCAATGTCTTCCTATGGTCCCCGGACTCAAATGCAAACACCTTAGCCTGACACTCATGGTTCTTTCCAAATTGCCATATGATTTCACACAGCCTACACTCCAGTCTAACTAGCCAGTAGCTGTCCTCTCAAGTCCCCTGACATTTTCCAGCACATGATGCACTCCTATACAGAGAATACCTTCCAGAATCTTTCTCTTCCTCCAAGACCCTACTCAGGGTCCACCTCCTCCATGAAGCCTTCCTTGGGTCAACCCATGCTCAGCTGCCAGTGACAGTCTCTGTCCAGCCTCATGTTTTCCTTGAGTTCTTGTCTTTCTTTTCTGATTCCCTTCCCTGAGTCCTCCCTCTCTGGGTGCTCCTTCCTTCCAGTTGCCTAGCATAGACCCTGTGCCCAACAGAGGCTTCAGGAACATTGGATGGGTTGACATTGATTTGCCCCAACTGAGGTTCCTTTGCCTGCTTTTCTTTTTAGAGGAAAAGACAGAAAACATTTCCCCTGCCCTGCTGCCTCCCCCAGACCCATGGAAAGTTTTCTGGCCCTCTTCTCCAAGTTTTCTGAAAATTGTGTCCAGTGGTTTCTTAGCAACAGCCAGAAGCTTGCCCAATTGCCCCTGGAAAGGCATTCAGCATCCTAGTCATGGTAGACACCGTGTGCCCAGGGAGGGCCCTGGAGCAGCACAGGCTGTTGGCTCAGCCCAGCGCTAGACAGGAGCAGGCCTAAGGAAGTGGGAGGGGAGGTCAGCTCTTGCAAGCAGGCCTTGGCCCTGCAGCAGCCAAAGAGGCCCAGGACCAGAAGGTTGGCACCCAAAGGGAAAGGGAAACAACCCTGGTATGGGAGACAGAATTCCCAAGCTGAACTGTGTCCTATCTATGAGCCCCAGTTTTCTCCTCTGTAGACGGGAGTGTGATTCTTTTCAGTTCCAACCACCCAGAACTTGTGGGGCTCTAAGGGCTGATGTACCACTGGCTGAGAGCCGCCAGTGTCCTACGTACAACTGCTCTCCCTGACAGCCAGAGTCACCTCTCCAAGTATCCTCTGTAGCTGAGCTTACCTGCTACAGGGAGGCTCTCTGTTCCTCACTGAACTGTGAGACAAAACACACAAAAGACATCACTGTTTTGGAACTGGAGAAGATTGCAGGGTCTGAATAGGTCCTGAGAAGTGGGCATCTACCCTGTGCCTAAAACCCCTAGTCAGGAGGACCTGCCACTGCCCAAGGGTGAGGAGGTTCCGAATTCCATTATCAGGCATTGCTTCCAAGACAGAAGTGATTTCTGAACATGGAATAAGATGCTGGGAGGCCACATGGAGAAGGCGATATCGGAGATGAGATGGTCCACTGGTGGGGATGGGAGGCATAGAAGACAGTATGACCCAGAGTTTTGCTTCAGTGGGTGTACAGTCCCTTGTTAGCCCTAACCACTGGAGAGGAAGAAGGAGAATACATCTAGGCCCTATCTGGGAAAGATTCTAGGCGTGGGGGTCAGAAAAGGGGGCTTCTAGTCTAGCGAGGCTGAAAAGTAGAAGCCCTGAGCTCTGCCCACAGGGAACCCCCTGTCTGGAGCAGGGATGACTGAGAAGAAGCAGCTCTAGGCACTGACCTTAGGGGGAATTCTAGTCCAGGGGTGGAAGGGAGAGGGAGAACAGTCCCAGCCCTCGAGCAACCCATGTTCTAGTCTCCCATACAGCACAGCAACAAGAAGGTGAGCAATGTTACTTTTAAAAACAAAAAAAATCAATTTTATGGTTATTGTTTACTTTTATATCATTTGCCAATATCACTTTTCCAATATATTTCTTCCATTCCCTCCTCTAAGAAAGGACAGCGGAAAAACAGTATGTAGCATTCCACACCCATGGTCCCCCACCTCACCAAAGAGGGTGGGGAAGCTTCTTCTACTCCTTGGACCCAAGCTTGGTCATTAGAAAGGCTCTGAATTGTGTTCATTGTACTGTTGTGTTTTCCATTGGTGGTTGGAGTCGTCCTGTGGATCATTTTCTTGGTTCTGCTTTCTTTACTTGACATCAACTGGTAGAAGTCTTCCTGTGTTTCTCTACATTGAGCATATTCATGTCTTCTGATCATATGACAGTTCTTCTACATTCCTGAATCATACCTTGTTTAGCCATTCCCAATCATAGGATGCCAGATTTAGAGTTGAAAGAGACTGTAGCCAAACCCTTCACTTTAATGTTGGGGAAACTGAGGCATGGAAGGGTGGAGTGTCACCCAGTATCTGAGGATAGGATTTGAACCCAGATCTGCAGGACTTCAATGCTCTATCCATTATACCACACTGCTTCTACTTTGAAATGGCCAGTTCTTTATTGTCTTTCAGTTGTTTTTAACTCTTTGTGACCTCATTTGAGATTTTTTTGGCAGAGGTATAGAAGTGGTTCACCACTTCCTTCTCCAGCTTATTTGACAGATGAGGAAACTGAGGCAAACAGAGGTTAAGTAATTTGCCCAGGGTCACACAGCTAGTGAGTGTCTGAGGCAAGATTTCATCTTTTTGACTCCAGTCTGGTGCTCTATCCACTGTTCCAGCTAGCTGCCCCATGTTCTTTGCTGCTTCCAAAAATGCAGTTATATTTGGGGGTCTACAGGTCCCTTCTTACTGTGGTTCAGCAGTGCCAGATAGTGTGTTAGGCATTTGTGCTTTCTCTAATTCTGGAAGCCCTTAGAGAGTCATCTCAGCCTGGGGAGAAGCTGGGGCTACCACAGAGCAGGCAGACTGAGTCTGGAGGTTTGGAAGTAGTACCAGTCCCTTGGGTTTACAGGATCCAGGTGAAGAGAGAGGAATAAAGGGGATGGGGAGTCTTGTCCTCTTCTTTGTGAACAGCTGGGAAAGCTTCCAGACTCAGCAGTTCCCCTGGGCAAAGTTCCAGTACGTGATGGCTCCACAGCAGTCCTGAGGTCCCTCTCAAGGGTAGGGAGATATTATGAGTGCCAGTCCTTTGACCTTGGCTCTGAGCCATCCCCCTTTCTCCCCTCCCTACCACAACCTTCCCTCACCTAAAGCTCCAAAGGCCAAGGCTGATTCTGGTGTCATTTCCAGGGTTCTCCAGAAGCCTGAGGCCTTCCTCATAAGGATTGACCAATAAGGCTTTCCTGCCCAGCTATGAGGTCTGAATGAGTATGTCTCCTGCAAGGTATCCTGCTCTGGGCCTCAGGTTTTGCTAACCTCCAGGCTTCTTCACCACCAGCTCCCTCCAACCTTTTCCTATGAGCCTAAAGTTTTCTCCTGGAGCCATTCCTAAAGCTCTACTGATCTCTAGTCCCTTGCTAAAGGTCAGGGGCCTTCCTCGACCCCAGGCCAGCCTGGCTTGCTCAAGTCAAAGACCCCAGGCCACCAAATCACTGCTTTCTCCTTTCCCAAGGAGATGAGCATGCCCTAAGGTTGGGGGCAGGAGGGTGAGAAGGTATAGGGTGGTTGGTCTCTAGCTCTACTCCATCTCTGAAGTCTCAACAGGACCCTCTGCTCCAGGGAAAATCTAAGAACAGCTCCAGAAAGCATGATCTGTTTATGGAACAAGGAGATTCAGTGAATGTCAGCTCTGGGAGGGGGCTTAGAGACCAGATAACTCAGTGCTCTCCTAGAACTCAAGAGGAGTTAAAACACTTGTGTAACATCTCTGTTAGGAAGGGTGGCAATGGAGCAGCCCGCCTCTCTTCTTCCCCTTTGGTCTCTGGGAATTGAGTTGATAGGTGTATCCCAGATCATTTCTGCTGCATCCAATTCCAAGAATCTGAAGGCTCTGTGTAGGTAGAGGTGCTTAGGGTTTCTGGGGGTGAGGGGCCGTCTGGCATCTAGGGGTCATCCTTCCAGCCCTGTTCTCCCCTTGGGCCCTGCCTGGCTTCAGATTGCACAGGGACGCTTGCCTGGTGGAGTCTAGAGACCCCCAAAGTCCTGGGAGAGGCTGGCCTGTGGGCACTGGTTTCCAGATGGCTCTTGATGCCATCCACACTAAAGGTTTGGACACCTTAGCAGAGGGTCCCACCCTCTTTGGATATAGATGTTTACTGTCAGTCATGAGGGAATGTCTGTATATTTTGTTTTCAGTTCCTTCCTGTCTACCCTTGAGCAAGCCTCTCCTTTGGGTCTCAGTTTCATCATCTACACAATGAGGGGTCAGCATAGGGCCCCACTGAGGTCAGTCCCAGCTCTGTACCCTATGATCTTGGGGAATTAAGCTCCCTCCCTCCCTGCCCCAAAGTAAAGTGAAGTGTCTAGTCCCCTCAGCTCCCAGGGGCTCAGGACACTGGACTGTTACCAGTTACTCACATCTGCATGTGCAGGTGAGTTCAGGAAAACAAGAAGTGCTGATGAGCCCCTGTCAGCCTGGCACAGTCATCAGTGTGGCTTACTGTAATGACCACGACTGAGCTAATTGATAAAAGGTCGGGAGAGGGACTGCTGATTCCCTCCGGGGATTCTGGGGGCTCAGGGCCCTTTTACAGCTTCTCACACCTCTGTCTCTAGAGTCTCCTGAGCTTCTCCCACACCCCTCCCAACTCACCATCCTCTGAGAAACCTACAGGGGTGCCCTGCCCATCTGCCTATGAGGCTGTGGCTCAGAGAAACAGAGGCAGCATTCTATGCAGGGGCATCCCATAAAGAGGGCTGGGGAAGCCACTTGCCTTACCACCATCACCACATCATTTCCATCTTTAGAGCTAAGTATCACAGAATCTCAGAGCTAGGACAGACCTTGGAGGCCACCTAATCTAGTCATGGCCCAAAGGAGAGAGAGTCGCTACTCAATGGCCATCTAGGCTTGACTTGAAATCCTTCATGTAGAAGAGTCCGCCATCTTCCTGGGCAGTCTCTCTTTCCTTCAGAGGGAGGTATCTCTTGTGTCTGGCTAACTGCATTGTTCTGGGGCCATGAAGAAGAAAGCTAAACCCCCTTCCCCATGACTATCCTCCAGCTACCTAGAAGACAGCTCTCCCCACCCCCAGTCTTCCCTTCCCCAGGCCCAACCTTCCTATTCCTTCTGTGGATCTGCCTGTGGCTTGGTCTAGAGACCTCTCACTGTCCTCCCTCCTACTTTCACTCCATACGGTCAACATTCTTCCTCAATCTTGGGTTCCTGACCCAAGCATAAGTCTCTAGCTGGGGCCTGGCCAGGGCAGAGCATCTGATGCTTCCTCCTTTCTGGAAGCTTTGCCACACCATGCACCTCATTCACTTTTTGGCCACCAGTCTCACTGCTGGCTCATATTGAGCTTGTGTTTCACTAAAACTCTTAGCTCATTTACACAAAAACTGACATCGAACCAGGGCTCCCCTATCTTGTATCTGGGAAATCCTTCTGGGAGATCTCCTCCCTCCTTATCTCCTGCCTTCATAGGCACTACCTCACTACTTAGACTGGAGCTCTGAGATCCTGCCTAGGAATGCCCCTTGAAAACTCTCCCCAGGCCTCTTACAGTCATAGAACCTGCTTTATGAGAAATAATGGCTAAAGCCATGAAACCCATGAAGCCAGAGAAAAACCTTACTGGCTCCATACTCAGGCTCAGCTGGGGCGGCGGAGGGGGGTGGGCGCCGGGCAGGATTCGTTCCACCCACATGCATTTTTATCTATTACACTCTCGACCCCTTTGCGTACCTCCCTCAGGAGTCTATGTATGGTACCTCTCACTCCAGTGCCCACCAGCCCGACAGGGAGAAGAGAGGCTGGACAACAGTTTTGGGGAGAAAGATCTGGGGGCCTTGGGAGACTCCATATGAGCTAGCAGTGTGGCATGGCCTCCAATGGTGTTCAATCTTAGGCTTTGTTAAGTGAGGCAGAGGGCACAGAATGAAGGAAAAGGGTGACCCCATGAAGACCCTGCCTTAGGAGGGATGAGTCAAGGAAACCAAGGCGATTTACCCTGAAGATGGGAAGTCTGGGTGGAGGGAGAGGGCGAGGACATTGGGGGCATTTTCAGGTATTTAAATGGCTGCCATGTGCAAGAGGGCTTAGCCCAGAGGGCAAAACCAGTAGGAGGTGGCAGAGGCTAGTTTTCAACTGGAGGCAAAGAAAAAATTCCTAATGATCAAGCTGTCACAAAGTGAAATCAGCTGTCTGGGGGTCACTCCCCCCAAGGCTGCAAGACCACAGGGGGAGGGGTGGATAGGGGGGATTCTTCCCAGCTGAATCCCATGACCCGAGTTCCTCCTAGCTGACAGACAAGCAGAAACAGAGATAGAAACAGAGACAGAGAGAGATAGAAACAGAAGCAGAGAGGGCCAGAGACAAGGACAGAGAGGAGAGACAGAAAAGTGATAGAGAAGAAACAGAGCGGGGGAGAGAAATATATACAGAGACAGACAGACACATAGAGAGATGGAGAGAGGCAGAGATAGAAACAGAGAGGAGAGACCGCAAAGAGAGAGACAGAGGAAAGACAGAGGAGAAAGAGATGGGGAGAGAGAGATAGAGAGACAGAAAGAGACAAACATAGAGAGATCAAGAGAGACAGAGATAGAGAGATAGAAAGACAGAGATAGACACAGAGAGATAGACACTTAGAGAGACAGAGAGACACAGACGCATGGAGAGATGAAGAGAGTGATAGAGAGACAAAGACAGAAAGACAAAGGCAGACACATAGAGAGATGGAGAGAGATAAAAACAGAGGAGCAAACACAGAGAGAGAGAGCCTCTGACTCTGAACCCCGAACCCAGGCCTCTTTCCCAGCCAGACGGCTGCCTCATGGGCCTGAAGCCCTGAACCTGGTGTGCTGGGCTCTGCCCTTTGCCGGATCTCCCAGTTCCCAGCCTGGCACGTCCTAGCTTAGGGCCTGAGTGTTCCAAGTCTGCAGCCTGCGTCTCTTTAGAAAGTCTGCTTGGGTTTGTTTGTCCTGTCCCCTGATTGGCCGGAGCCGTCTCCTTGGAAACTGAGACCGAGTGGGATTCACTGTGAGTGTCCCCGACAATTTGTCCAACCTTTTACAGCTGGTCGGTGGGTACAGCCTGTTTCCCTGTTCCCCCACATTGGGGATGGAGCACAGGCAGCCAAGCTGGCTTCTGGGGTGTCAGGCACAGAGAGGACTTGGCAGGCAGTTGGCCCCTGGAGAAGAGGGACTGGTGGGCCCTGCTCTGCCACAGACCTTGCCTCTCCTGCAGGGAGAAGCACCTCTGGAAAAGGAGTCAGAAGCCTGAGCTTCAATGGCCCCCATTTTGTCCTTAGTTATGTGCCCTGGACACATGGCTTCTTCTCCTCCCGGAACCTTTAAGGCTCTCACCCCATTGTATGCCTCCAGGTTCTTACAAGGCTCATGGAGTCCTTAACAGTCAGAGAGACAGTTGTCTCCATGACCAGTCGCACCGTGACTAAGGTTGATCCCTCCCCCAATAGACACCATCTACCCCTTTGCAGTTTCTAATGCTCTCCTACATCATCTGATGGCCTCCAGTCTGATACTTTCAGCAGCTGGTGAGGGAGGAAGGTCAGGGCTTATTCTCCCCATTTAGCAGATGGGAAATAAAATATCCAGCCCAAGGTGTCTCAGTGGCACAGCTTGGATCTGAACCCTGGTATCCTGGCTCCTGGTCTTTGATGTGTCAACACAAAACAAAAGGGCACAGCTGGGATCTTCCACTGGGCTGGGCTTCTCAGAGAGGTCACAGCCAGTTTTAGGGATGATTGCTAGAGGGGGATCAGAGGACTGGACACCTGAGCATTGGGGTCTCTTGGGCACCTGATGTCCATAGCTTTCAGCAACTTGACAGGGACAGGAGCTGACGGGACCACTGGCCTTTCTATTGCCCTTCCTCTGGTCAGAGGCAAGCCTGAGTCAGGGGCAAAACCAGGCAGTTACAATGGCAAATTTTTACCTTATCTCAGAACCAATGACCTGTGCTGTCTGAGAAGGGAATGAGACCCATTGGCCAGCCTCTAGTCAGGACTCTTTAGAAGGACTTCCTATTTGGGGGCTGTTTAGGCTCATTGGCCTCCAAGGTCCCATCCAACTCAGAGCCTCTGGGCTTTGCTGCAGGGGTCGGGGGGGGGCAGGTGCTCACTTCCTGCTCCCCCTCTTCCCACAAGTTAACCTTGTTCTTGTTGGGGAGAAGGCTTTTTTGTGAACTTTGGGGAGGTGGGTAGGCCAGGTTTAATGATCTTTCTAGGTAGTCTAGGTATAAGGAGCTTCCAGTATTGTCCTGGCCTGCCACTCTAGTAAGGATCATACTGGACCTGTGATTTCACTGGTATTGGGGACATTCCCTTCATCAGTGCAGGTTGGACTCTTTTCTGCTCATTGAGAGTCTTAGAGGGTTGCCTAAAGGTTAAGGGACAGTATGAGTCTGAGGCAGGATTTGAATCCGTATCTTCTTGATTCCAAGGCCAGCTCTCTATTTGCTATGTACATGCCTCTCTAGTAATCATCTCCAAAAAGACTCCATCTGTGTGGAGTCAGCCAGAAGTTATGAGATCAGAGATGTGCAGAAAGTGCCCTCTGCATCCAATCAGAACACATGACCAAGCAGGATAAAAGAGAGAGTTAGGAGAGAGAGACATATGGCTAGTCCCAACTGCCATTTTGGGACGGGAACCAAGGAGTGTGGATTTCTCCCTTCCCTTGGAAGCTGTGGGCCTGTCCTTTAGGTATGGGGACCATATTCTGGTTGAGAATCCAAGGGGCCATGGCTAGGGCAGTGGACAATTTCCCCCACCCTACCTCCACTGTCTGGGGAGGACTGTGATCTCAAAGCACTGGGTTCAATTGTGGAGACTGGTTAGCTGGAGAGCATCCAGTCCAGTGGAGAGCAAGCAGATGGTGAAGGACATGGACCTCCTTCAAGGTTGTCCTGGGAGGGAGGGCTTAGCCTTGTTCTTCTAGGGGGAAGTCTGGGGGAGATTGTCAGGATGCACACCCAGTTTCTTGGGAACTTCTTACAGAGAGGGTATCTGCAGAGGGTGAAATGCCTCTTATGGGCTTCAGGCATAGGCAAGGAAAGGGGAGAGGAAGAGAGGGAGAGAAAAAAGGGAAGTTTAGGTCATGGGGACAGAGAAGGCAGACCTAGTGCTCTCCTTGGTCCCTATAAGTGAAGGACATAGTGGGGATTCTTTCCCTAAAAGTGATGCCTTCTCGTTATAGCCCAAGTGTAAGAGAAAGGAAATGGTGAGGACAGTGTCATCTGTCAGCTCCCTGAAGGGAGGAAGGGTTTTGTCTTTGTCTTAGGGTCTCCAGCCCTGGCATGGCACTCAGCACATAGTGGGTGTTTTCAGAAATTCTTGATGGAGTGAATCAAATCAAACTGAATTTAATTGTGAATAGTCAGGAGATCTGGGGTTCACTAGGAGCTTCACTTTATTTCTCTCCACCTGGAGTGGGGAGGTGGAGCACACATCATGGGTTATGTCTCAACTTGTAATGAATTGGATTTAAGGGAGGCAGAGCTGTACAAAGTGACCACCCTCACTCTATCTTCCAGAACCATGGAAGTCCAATGACAGGATGAGTCAAGACGACAAATGATGGCGGGGATAAAACACATGACCTTGATGTTTTCAACGTCTGACCAAGCTCTGAGCTCCTAGGGTGCCTGCTTCAGCCACCTTTACAGTGCCATTGGAGCAAATTGGTCTCATCTATCCATTCTGCAAGAGGAAATCTTGGGGGAAGGGTGGAGCCAAGATGGCAGAGTAGAAGGACACACCTCTAGAAACTCTCCTTCCACAGTCCATAAAACAACTACAAAAATGACTCTAAACAAATTCTAGAGCAGCAGAAGCCACAAAACGACAGAATGAAAGAGATTTCCAGCCCAAGGCAGCCTGGAAGGGCAACAGAAAAGGTCTGTCACACCGGGAGCAGAGTGGAGCACAGCTCAGCCTTGGCCTGTGCTGTGGCAAGGACAGGACTGGAGCGGGCTTCAAGGCACCACTGGCAGCAGCTGCAGATTCCAGATTCCTCAACTCACAAACACCAAAGACAACTTTGAAGTTTGACCTTTGAAGATCAGTGAGAAAGCTCTTTAAGTTGGGTGACAAGGGAACGCAGCAGTCTAGCCCTAGCCCCAGGCAGTGCCAGCTTCCATTATTAGAACCCTGGCCTAAAGACCCTGTGAGGATTGAGCAGCTCATCTGGATCTGAGCCCTGAATGGTGGCCCTGGGATGAGGAGGAGCGCTGGTTGATGGAATTGGCAGAGACTTTGGAGAGGGAATTCTACTCTCAGAAAAGGGGGCTTGTAGTTGCTCCCACACCAGAGCACAGGTTAGGAGAGGAGTAAACTTCTCTCCCTTGACTGTGCCACCTTGGAGGAACTGAGAACTTACAAGTCCCCAGAATATATCCTCCTCTTGACAAAGAACTCAAACGTCAAGTAACTGGCTGGGAAAATGCCCCCAAAAGGGAAAAAGAATAAGACAATAGAAGATTACTTTCTTGGTGAGCAGGCATTTTCTTCCATCCTTTCAGAAGAGGAGGAACAATGCATACCATCAGAGGAAGACCTAAAATTCAAGGCTTCTGCATCCAAAAGCTCAAAATAAATATGCAATGGTTTCAAGCCATGGAAGAACTCAAAAGGGATTTTGAAAATCAAGTAAGAGAGGTGGAGGAAAAATTGGGAAGAGAAATGAGAGCAATGCAAGAAAATCATGAAGAGCAAGACAACAGCTTGCTAAAGGAGACCCCAAAATATGCTGAAGAAATTAATACTTTTAAAAATAGACTAACTCAAATGGCAAAAGAGGCCCAAAAAGCCAATGAGGAGAAAAATGCTTTAAAAAGCAGAATTGGCCAAATGGAAAAAGAGGTTCAAAAGTTCATTGAAGAAAATAGTTCTTTAAAAATTAGAATGGAGCAGATGGAAGCTAATGATTTTATGAAAAACAAAGAAATTACAAAACAAAACCAAAACAATGAAAAAATAGAAGACAATGTGAAATATTTCATTGGAAAAACAACTGACCTGAAAAATAGATTCAGGAGAGACAATTTAAAAATTATGGAACTACCTGAAAGCCATGATCAAAAAAAGAGCCTAGACATCATCTTTCATGAAATTATCAAGGAAAACTGCCCTGATATTCTGGAATCAGAGGATAACATAAATATTGAAAGAATCTACCTATCACCTCCTGACAGAGATTCCAAAAGAAAAACTCCTAGGAACACTGTAGCCAAATTTCAGAGTTCCCAGGTCAAGGAGAAAATATTGCAAGCAGCCAGAAAGAAACAATTTGAGTATTGTGGAAATACAATCAGGATAACACAGGATCTGGCAGCTTCTACATTAAGGGATCGAAGGTCTTAGAATATAATATTCCAGAAGTCAAAGGAACTAGGATTAAAACCATGAATCACCTACCCAGCAAAACTGAGCATAATTCTTCAAGGGAAGAAATGGTCATTCAATGAAATAGGACCTTCAAGCATTCTTGATGAAAAGATCAGAGCTGAATAGAAAATCTGACTTTCAAACACAAGAATCAAGAGAAGCATGAAAAGGTTAACAGGAAAGAGAAATAATAAGGGACTTACTAAAGTTGAACTGTTTACATTCCTACATGGAAAGATACTATTTGTAGCTCTTGAAACTTTTCTCAGTAATTGGGTAGTTGGAAGGATTATACACATGTAAATATAGGCAGAGGGCATAGAATGAGTTGAATAGGAAGGGATGATATCTAAAAAAATAAAATTAAGGGGTGAAAGAGGAATATATTGGGAGGAGAAAGGGAGAAATGGAATGGGGCAAATTATCTCTCATAAAAAGGGCAAGAAAAAGCTTTTTCAATGGAGGGGAAAAGTGGGAGGTGAGAGGGAAAAAGTGAAGCTTACTCCCATCACATTTGGCCTAAGGAGGGAATAACATACACACTCAATTTGGTATGAAAATCTATCTTACACTACAGGAAAGTAAGGGAGAAGGGTATAAGTGGGGTGTGGGGGAATGATAGAAGGGAGGGCAAATAAGAGGAGAGGGAAATTAGAAGTAAAAATTTTGGGGGAGGGACAAAGTCAAAAGAGACAATAGAATAAACAAGGGACAAGATAGGATGGAGGAAAATATAATTAGTCTTTCACAACATGATTATTATGGAAGCCTTTTGCATAACTCTACATACATATATAGCCTATACTGAATTGCTTGCCCTCTCAGTGGGGATGGGTGGGGAGGGAGGAAGGGAGAGAAGTTGGAACTCAAAGTTTTAGGAACGAATATTGAGAATTGTTTTTGCATGTAACTGGAAATAAGAAATCCAAATAATGGGGTATAGAAATTTATCTTGGCCTATAAGAAAAGAGAGAAGATGAGGATAAGGGAAGGGAGGGGTGTGATAGAAGGGAGGGTATATTGGGGGATGGGGTAATCAGAATGCATGGTGTTTTGGGATGGGGGAGGGGAGAGATGAGGAGAAAATTTGAAACTCAAAATCTTGTGGAAATGAATGTTGAAAACTAAAAATAAATAAATAAATTGAAATAAAGAGGAAGTCTTAGGGAGGTAGACACCCCCAAAGTACCAATGAGTCTGAGGCCCACCAGTAACTCTCAGTCAGGTTTAGCCTGTCTGTTGAGGTGGTTTATGGGGTGTGGACGCTGCTCCTACTATAGCCTCTTGGAGCCACAGGGGAGATATCAGGATACCAAAGGGGAACAGACAGCCCAAAAAAAGGATTTGGCGGCCCTAAAAAGTGTTTGGCAGTCCTCACCCCGGAGGTGCCCCAAGCATCCATGCTTGATTAAGATGTGTTGAATGAAAGACTGATTGTTCCCACTGCTTGTTCAGGCTCCTTGGTCAACCTCCATTCACACATACTGTGTGACTCTGGGCAAGTCACTTAAACTCTCTGACCCTCCGTTTCCTCATCTGTAACATGAAGATAATAAAAGTACCTCCCTCCCAAGGTTGTTGGGAAGATCACATGGATAGAAGTGCTGTGGGAATCTCAAAGCGCTATGTAAATTTGGGCTGCCACCACTCCCATCCCCGTCATCAGGTTACCACCTTCACCATCACTATTGTGACTGTCATCATCACCATTATCACCAACACCATCGATACCACTGTCACCACCACCCCCATCCCCGTCATCAGGTTACCACCTTCACCATAACTATTGTGACTGTCATCATCACCATCATCACCAACACCATCGATACCACTGTCACCACCACCCCCATCCCCGTCATCAAGTTACCACCTTTACCATCACTATTGTGACTGTCATCATCACCATCATCACCAACACCATTGATACCACTGTCACCACCACCCCCATCCCCGTCATCAGGTTACCACCTTCACCTTCACCACCACCACCTTCACCATCACTATTGTGACTGTCATCATCACCATTATCACCAACACCATCGATACCACTGTCACCATCACCCCCATCCCCGTCATCAGGTTACCACCTTCACCATCACTATTGTGACTGTCATCATCACCATTATCACCAACACCATCGATACCACTGTCACCATCACCCCCATCTCCGTCATCAGGTTACCACCTTCACCTTCACCACGACCACCTTCACCATCACTATTGTGACTGTCATCATCACCATCATCACCAACACCATTGACACCACTGTCGCCATCACCATCATCCTCATCATCATGATACCACCATCACCATCATCACCACCATGGTCACTATTTCACCGCCATTCCCATCCCCATTCCCTCAGCTTGACCTTTATCCCTATGTCTGAAGTTCTTAGAGTGAGAGGTGGGATTGAGGGGATGGTGGGGGGGAGCTGTGAGCTGAGAGTCAGGAGTCTGGGGCCTGACCCCCAAGGGTGGTGAGACAGTGCACTGCACTACAAGGCCTTGGGGCCTTGGGTTCCCATTCTGTAGGAGGGTTATGTAGGGTGGTCTCCAATGTTCCTTCTCATTCTGGATCAAACTTCCTGGGGTATGTCAGAGACTGTTTCCTCATCCTTGGCTCTTGGCCCTTGTTTTCCCTTCTCCTCCTCCCAGAGCACTTTGAGTTTTGAGGCACATTCCCCTGTATTCCACCTGGCCAAGCCCTGCCAAGGTAGGCTTTGCCAGGACCCCAGGAGCTGGTGCCGGGTTGGGCCCAAAAGGAAGTTGTGTCCGACTCCAGCTCCATGTGGCCTGGGAGCTCAGACAGAGGTGGTGCCGTCTGACGTCTGCGGCTCACAGGGAGCTGTTTGTGTGGGAGGTGTGCTGGTCAGGGGGCAGCTTCCCACCATCTGCCCCTCCTTAGTCTGCTCAGGCCTATCCATCTAAGTGTGGTTCTAGGACAAGGCAGAGGCTCAAGAGAGACCTCTGAGTGTTTTGGTAAAGGCAGTCTCAGAGGCCTAGCCTGCCCATGGCCCACAGGCTGGGTGACGCCAGGTTATATAGGCTCCTCACTCCGCTCAATGAACTTTTGTGGCTCTCTGCCCTCCTGTGCTCAGTCCTATGCTGAGACACTGTGGGGACAGAGGATTGGGGGTTGCTGATGACTCACCCCCAGGGCCCCCCTCCAGTGGTCATGGAACATGAGGAACGGGCAGATTGGAATAAAACAATCCTGCCTCCATCCCGTGCTTGGCACTTTCTTGTGCCTTGTCTTAGAGAGTAATTGAATGTCAGAGTCTGAGAAAAGGAATGTCAGGGCTGGGAGAGGCTGATGTCAGAGCTAGAAATACTCCTCCCTCATTTTTCACATAGGGGAACTGAGGACCAGAAAAAAGATATGATTCTGGTTTGCTTGTTGAACCTGTTTGGGTCTCGGGATCCTGAAAATGCCCCTTCCCATCCTGCTCAGTCCGGCTCTGATCCTCTGCCTGACCCCTTGAGACTGTCCTCCCTTTCCCTTCCCTCCCTGACCTCAGGTGCTTTCAGGCACACGGCAGTGTATACTCTATAGGCTCCAGAAGGTCAGAGAAAGGCCCCCAATATAGAGAATCAAAGAACTCCTCCATTCCAGTCTCAGTGGCCCCAAAACTTTCTTTAAAAAACAAAAATTACTTGTTTTGTGTAGATATCACCCTCATTTCTCAGTGTTTTTCTCCCTTCTTCCCTTCTCTGGAAGCTGTTCTTTATGAACATAAAAAGGGAAACGGTTCATTCATCAAACACCATAGTTAGAATTTATGGGGGTCATTAAAGTTTGCAAAGCATTTTACAAATATCTTATTTATTCCTCACAACAACTCTGGGAGGGAGGCACTGTTATGATCCTCCATTTTACAGATGAGGAAACTCAGGCAGATGAAAGTTAAGAGGCACTACTAGTAAGTGGGCTGGATTGGAACTCATTTCTTCCTGACTCAAAGTCCAATGCTCCATCTACTACAACACTGAGCTATCTGTAACATAGTTAACACATGAAAAATTTCTAACTTTACATGTGGTACTTCATACCCAGAGACTCTACCCTTGCAAAGAAGTGAAGGAAGGGACTTTCTCACATCCTTTCTTTGGGTTCTTAACCCTTAAACAAAGTTTCCTAGACCTAATTGGGCTCCCACTATTCTCTCTAGGCTAGGAGGAGGGAGAGAAAATCTACCACATGGTATTCACCTAAATGCCTTTGGGGTCAGAGGTTTAACTAGGACCAGGTGACTGGAGCTCTGGACCAGGGTGCTAAATTGTAGAGGGCACTGACCATACTAATACCCCTTCAACAGTTTAGAAACAAATGAGCTTAGTATGTAGGTTGGAAAATAATTGGTTCAATTAGCAATGACCTTGTAGGCCCAGGGTCTCTTTTCTATCCCCAACTGAAATTATCTCAAAAAATAATTTGAGAGCACAGTCCATGCTACTCACCTTGGGCACCAAAGTTGCTAGTGATGGCTCTGTTTGCAGGCTCCAAGACTAGGCATCTGTCATGGCAGACATATTAGACTCATTACTCTTCTTTTCTCCAACCAAGAAAAAAGACAAAGAAATACATATCTGGCATTGTTTGCCATCACTTAAAAAATCAAAATAAGTCAACCTTGCCTAGAGGAAACCCACCACCAATTTATAAAAGATATTCATTTTCCTTATGCATACTTATTTTACAAGTTAGGAACCAAGATCCAGAACCTTGCCTGAGAACTGGAATTAGAACCTAGGAGTTTAGACTCCCTGCTCTGTGTTACCTTCCTTGCCCCAGGTCTCCCTGCTCTCTAGCCCACAATGAGGGTCTGTTTTTGTGTATCTGTCTCTTTCTCTGTCTCTCTCTGTATCTGTTCACTCTCTCTCTCTCTCTCTCTCTCTCTCTCTCTCTCTTTCTCTCTTTCTCCTTCCCCCCATCCTCCTTCTCTCTTTCCCTCTCACACAATATTATCCTCTTGATAATAGGGATTACTTTTATTTTGGTCCTGTATCCCCAGAGCCAAGCGAAAACTCAACTTATTTACTAAGCTGAGAGAGATGGTGGCTGAAGACAACACTCGTTTAGAATATAAAACTGTTTGGAAGATCTCACAGAGAAAGATGGTGAAAGGTGATGGGAAGCATCACTTTTTAGAACAGAGAGAAGCAGGGATGAAGGATAAAAACAGTTTAAAGAGAGTTTGGTGAGAGACCCAACCAACAAAGTAACTCCAAAGACATTTAAGAATGGAAATGGAAGGGCTGTAACAAATGGAGGAAAAATGGAAAAAATTTGTGTAAGTTTTATAGCAGACTGGTTTTTGCCATCCAGGGTGGTAAAGTCAACACACTTCAACTCCATTTCATACTCTTGGGTGTGCTTTTTATGAGATGGGGAAAGCAACTGAATAAAACCAAGTATCTTCATAGAGTCAGTCAGTTAACAAACTCTTACTATGTGGCACAGTGACAACCTGAAAAGACCTTAGTCCAAAAGGGACAGGGTCTCCCATGGCATTCTGGGCCATCTTCAGTCTTCCTGATGAATATCTGGCCACTGGATACAGAAGGCTCTGGAGGAGAAAGTGAGGCTGGTGACCTTAAACAACCCTCTGTCACTCCAATCAAAGTCAACTGAAAGTCACATCTTTCTCTTGATTCATGGTCCTCTTCAAAAAGGAGAGACAAACACAACATAGATATGTGTCAAACACTGTACTAATCACTGGGAATGCAAATGCAAGAAATACAGAAAAAGAGACAGTCTCTGCCCACAAGGAGCTTATATTCTAATGGGGGAAAACACATAAAAGGAAGGTGGAAGAGAATGATGGTGATGGTGACAATGGAGAAGTCCTGAGTTCAGCCTGGGGAGAAATGAAGAGATGGCTGACCTGGGTGGCCTCCTGACATTACCCAAGATCCAAAGTCCATTGGTGGAGGACTCTCTCCTGATTGGTGGAGACCAATGCCCTATACCTGCATGAGGGGTGAGATGGAGTTGGTGAAAGTTGGAGAGAGGACAGGTTCGTTCCCTTCAAGCTCTTGAGTCTCTGCAGTTGCTTTGGGAACGTCTGTCTTCTATCTTCAAGAGAGAAGATAGACAATACCAACCCTACTTCAGGTTGCTGAAGAATCAGGTTGTATCATGTTTTACTAGAATAAGACTCTGTGAAGAATCCAACAGTCTCCATCAGGTCTTAAATATAGTAAGACTTAAGTTCATTATTCTCCATATTCTCCAAAAGCAATCAGAAGTTTAGCCCAAATTTGAAAACCATCTCCCCTAGACTAACAACATTTAAGGGATTAGATAGATGGAAGTCTAGTCCAGTAGTCCCTCTCTCTGAGGAGAGCCAAGTGGTGGCTTCTGACCCCAATCTATCTCTTTCCTTTCTGGCAGGACTGAAAGTCTCCCTTGAAGAAGGGTGGGGGGAGAAGAGTCTAGAGATGCCTATTTTACTTCCCTTCAAGTCACACAATGATATCCCCTTGCTACGTGTGGGGAACAATTCTTGTTATCCTTAAGTGGAGTTTTTGGAAGAGTTATCCGATGAGTGTCCTCTTTGGTGAAAGGTTCTTCCAAGAGTGAAATCTACAGAGGGGAGCTAGGATGTAGGTAGCACCTTTGTGAGGTCCTTGAGAGAGTGATTCATGAACGGGGAATAATCCAGGAAGAAAACATATATGTCTCTGTGTATGTATATGTGTATGCATATATATCTGTGTGTATATGTATATATATACATATATATGTGTACATACACACACACACATATACACACAGTGTTGATGAGAACCACCTACAAATGCATTGGAGGAATCTTCCATGAGACAATTGGGAAACAGGAAGGTTTTACCATGTAACATTCCAGAGTAGACTGACCACCTCTTTTCCATCACATATTTGGTAGAAGGCTAGAGAGAGAACACAAGATTTCTGCCATGCCTATTGTTTGCAGATTATGAAAAGCATTTTATTTGGTAGAACAAAATACCGCCTTTCAGGTTCCCTCTAAACAAGGTGTCTCTCATCCATACATCAACATCATTCAAGATCCTTTGAAAAATATAAAACCAGAAATATTCCTGTTCAATGACCATCTGATCGTAAGTATCAGGTGAGCAATAAAATAGGGAGGTGTAGGTTCACCAGGGATCCCTGCCATTGTGCTGGAGGAGATCCAGAACAGAGTCTAAGTTGAAGGGGATTCCTTGAGGATGTTATAGTTCACCAAATGCCCCTGTTTGTGCATCATGATGTGCCAATTACACCAAACCCCAGAAGGCTGCAGAATCTCCCACCAGAGATCTGCGATCACTCAAAGGAATTTGGCCTGACCATCTACACAGGAAAGATCAAGTGGATGAAGAATGTCCATGAAGCTTGCTCATTGGTCTGTATATCTGACACAGACATATAGATGGAAAGTCAGTTGGGCTCAGAAGTAAAGAAGACATTAAGTTTCATTCGTCTTTAGGAAATTGCCAAGCTCTTTTAAAGGCCTCAAGCTTCTCTGCTCCCATCAGTGTCATCAAATGCCTGTGAGACCCAGAACACAATGATTTCTGAAGAATTAAAAGTGACTCATACAGAGAGCCGCATGTTCCCAGGAGTAAAGCCTGTCATGAGGGTCGTTAGGACCCAGGACAGAAGAGAGATCGGCCGGTCAGCATGGGCAAAGGGTCATGATAAGCGGATAGTTCAAACACTCCCCTGGAGTCCTGGGCATGTTAGGAGAGAGTGAGGAAGGCCCCTAGGAGGAAGTGACGAGACCACGGAACAAGTGAGGGCATCCCAGCGTCTAACACAATCTGGCACGAGAGGCGTCCAGAAATGCTCCCTGAGCTAAGAGGGAGTCTGTCTGTCTCTTTCTCTCTCTGTGCAAGTTTGTGTCCATCTCTACTTTGTCTGTGATTCTCTGTTTCTGTCTCTGTCTCTCCCTTTCTCTGTTTTTCTCGGTGTCTCTCTGTTTCTTTCTGTCTCTGCTTCTGTTTGTCTCTGTCTCTGTGTCTGTTTCTGTTTGTCTCTGTCCCTTTGTTTCTGTCTGTCTCTGTCTCTGTTTCAGTGTGTATGTTGGTCTCTCTGTACCTCTTTTTGTCTTTCTATGCCTCTCTCTTATGTCTAGTCTCTCTCTCCTCTTCTCCCTCCTTCCCTCCCTCTTTCTCCCATTCTATCTCTCTCCCCTTCTTTCTCTCCCTCTTTGTCCATTCCTTCCTCCTTCTCTCTCTTCTCTGTCTCTGCTTCTCTTCTGCATCTCTTTCTCTGTCTCTTTTTCTTTTTGAACCTGTTTCTCTCTATCTCTGTGTGTATGTCTGTCTTTGTCTTTCTGTCTCTCTCTGTCTTTCATTCTGTGCTTCTCTCTGTGTCTGTCATTCTTTCTCCCCCATCTCTCCTCTGTCTCCCTCTCCCTCCTTCTTTCTCTCCATCCCTCCCTCCTTCTCTTTCCCACTGTCCTCTCTCTCCCTCTCTCTCTCTCTTCCTCCTTCTCTCTGTCCTCTCTCCCCCCTCCCTCCCTCCTTCTCTTTCCCACCGTCCTCTCTCTCCCTCCTTCTCTCTCTCCCTCTCTCTTCCTCCTTCTCTGTCCTCTCTCTCCCCCCTCCCTCCCTCCTTCTCTCTCCCTCCCTCGCTATCTCCATCCCTCTCAAGAGCCCTCAGCTTAATGAGTCAGGGTGTGAGTCTCATTCATGTGATATTTTCAGCCTGCTGTTGCTGAAGCTCATTGTTCCTTCCTCCTCTGGCCCATAATAGAAATGCTGAGTCGCGTCAGGAGCCTGAAATAGGAATCGAGGGAGTCAGGGCGGGAGCCAAGAGGAGCGGGTGTAGCCGCGCAGCCGGGCTGCCTCTCGTGGATCCGTTTGGCACAGGCACTGATCCCCACTTGCTTTCCCAGTCACACTCACATGATGGTTTGTTTCATAACCGTTCATCAGCTGCCCCGGAAACCAGGAGTCCTTGACAGGGAGGTGTTTGAACCTTTCATCTGGGGATCCAAGAGCCTGAGGCTTTCTTGGGGGCCTGAACCCCAGAAACATATGATCCAGCCTCCCACCTGCTGCCCGCATCCCTTCTAAAGCCTCGCTGGCATCTGATCATCCAACCTCCGTGGGATGACCTTCAGTGACAGGGAGTTCACTACCTCCGAGGTCGCCTATTCCATCTTCACGCAGCCTCTAGGGTTTAGAAAATTCCCCTTCTGTTCACCTGAAATCTACTCTAGGGCAACTTCCCACCTCCTCCTCCTCCTCC
>CM053770.1:243716733-243850794 GCA_028658325.1 Potorous gilbertii | reverse complement strand
CCCTGGCACATAGTAGGCACTTAACGAAACTTTGTTGATTGGAAGCAGCAAACACACCCTCTGAGTCTTCTCTAAGCTAAACATCTCCCATCCCTCTTAGGGCACAGCTTCCACTCCTGGCCAGCCTGCTTCTCCTCTTCTTTTTCAGCTCATCACTGGCCTTTCTAGACTGTGGAACCCAGGACTAGACGCCACCCGCCAGAGCCCGACAGAGGGCATTGGGACTCATGGATCTTGAACTAGAAAAGATCACAAGAGTCATCTGCTTCAAACCCCTCATTTTACATTGGGAGAAATTGGGTTCCAGGGAGATTAAGAGCTTTGCCTACAGTCATTTGAGGGGCAGAGGGGGAAAAGAATAAGCATTTATACAGCATGGCATTCAACGCTTTTTACCAATGTGATCTCACTTGATCCTCATAACAGCCCTGAGAGATGGGGCCGTTTTGTCCGCATTTAACAGATGAGGAAACAAAGGCAGACAGACATTAAATGATTCACCCGGGGTCACACAGCTAGTAAGTATCTGAGGCAAGATTTGAATTCAGGTCTTCCTGATTTCAGGATGGGGCTCTATAAGAAGACCCTAGATCTGATTTTAACTCCAGTGTGTTTGCCCTTATCTAACAATCCAAACTGGAGGAGGTCATTGAATCCATTCCAAAATGAGAATCCCTCCTGCATCACCCAAGCCCTTGCTGATATGATACAATGGTCATCTATCATATGCCTGGGCCAGTCAGTGAAGGTCCAGTTGGCCCAAATTCTGCACAGCCCACCCTGATCTCTCCTTCTCCAGCACCAACAGTGTGGTCCAGTCCACTCCTGTCCTGTCTTGTCTCTGACAGTTTCTTCTGCATGAGCCTCATCCTCTTGTTTGGTTCCCTCAGCCCTGTTACTAGGAAAGTGGGATGGGGCTACCTAGACACTCAGGGGTTATTCCAGGTGTAGGAGCAGTGGACAGCATCCACAGGAAAGCAAACCGTCACTTTACCACTAATGAACCATTTAGGGAGCATACTATTGGCCTATGTGGCACTGGACCCTAGTCACCAGCTCGGAGGTCCTCCCAAGGTCTCTCTCTTTCTCTCTCTCTGTTTTTCTCAGTCTCTCTTCTCTTTCTGTTTCTGTTTCTCTCTCTGTCTCTGTCTTTCTCCCTCCCCCTCTGAAGAAATTCGTATCCAAAAAGGTTAAAAGGGACTCATCACGTAGCTTGTAGGTATTAAAGTTAGGTCTTGAACCCGGGGCTCTTTTCAACCAAGCCTTTGCACTGTGTTTTTTGCATTAGATCACATTGCCTCTTAGGCTCCAGTTATGACTGAAGGATGCTTCAGTTTCTTCATCTGGAAAATGGGAGTACCACAGGCAGCTCTATCCTGTTTGCTGGGATATGAAGTTCTAAGATGGTGAACTTGGATGGACTTCGTGAATGTCAAGGCTGCCTGGACTGTCATGAGAAGGGAAGCTGTGGTTCTCAGCCTGGGTCGGGCACCAATACCAGATTCTACCAAGGACTTTTAAAAGAAATTTGGAATCCTGCCAGCCCAGCCCCCTTCCAACTCTACCAAGTGGGAGCCAATTTTCTGAGTCCTCCTGACTTTCTCCTCTGCCCCCTGCTACACCTAGCCTTGCTTTGTATTTATCTATGAATATGCCAGAATCCTCCAGGAGACTCTAAATTCCTTGAGGGTAGCACTGACATACCTCTGCTTTTGCATTTTGACTTTCTCATGGTCCAGGTGCTTAATAAGCAGGGAAGTGAATGAGGAGATGGGGGTGGGGCAGCTTGGGACAGATCAGATCCCTCAGAGGCCTCAGAGGCCCCTCTTCACCCCACCCATACACCTCCAGTTATAGGAGCCTCAGAAAGACAGAAACTCTGGCCAATTCTTAAACAAAGAGTCTGCTCTGAACCTCTGGCTCCTTTCCATACTGGACATGTGAGTTGGACAGGAAGATCATGTTTTTTAATAACTATTCCCCAAGCTAAGAGCCAGTCCCCATCTTCCATTCCAGGGTCCTTCCTACAATACCCTCCAGCACAAAAAATGGCCCCTTAGGGATCAATTAGTCTAGCCCCAAACTTCATATTTTAGAGAAAATCAATGACTCTATCAAAAGTTGCCCAGAACTGTGCTCTAACTCTGCAGGGGATGGAACAGAGAGAAGAGGAGCAGTTTAGAATTCTGCCCTCAGGGAGCTCCTAGTCTAGGAAGAGGCAGAAGAACAGTGTACATAGAGTTGTGGAAGCTGAAACCCAGAGCCTAGAAATAATTCACCTAAGGCCATCAACCAAATTAGCAGCAGATCAGAGGACTCCAGTTTTGCTGACTGTCAATTTAGGGCTCATGGTAATTAAATTAAACATTTATTCACCTGGCAAAAAAATTACAATATACCTAAAAGTGATTCACTATACCCTAAATGCAAGCAGAGTTGTGATGGAACCAGTTAGAACTGGCTTGCTCAGAGGAACTGATTGCTAAATTTTCAGTTGTAGTATTTACACCTCAGCAATAGGCAAAGGTCTCAAATTAAGACTTGATTTACTGTTTTGTGACTTGTCTCGATTTAAGAAAGTGATGGAGAAACTATTAAAAATGTGGATTAAACTTAAGTATATCAGGTGTGCATTTTTTTTGAAGAGATAGTTGTAAAACACTTGCCAGAACAGCCCTGGATGCAAAGATGGTTCAACAAGTAATAAGCTCCTATTAAAAGAAAAACATCCCCCAATACATGGTTATATCAATACATATAGAAAAAGCCACTGACAAAGTACAACACTGATTTATGCTAAAAACCCTACAGAGTAAAAAACATATGATAAAAAGTATCTGTCTAAAGCCAAAAGCTATCATTATTGTTAATGGGGCAATACCTGAAGCTTTTCTAATAAATACAAGAGTAAAACATAGACATCCAATTTCCCAACTTTTATTTGACACAATTCTAGAAATACTAGCAACAGCAATGACAAGAAAAATAAAAGACCTAAAGGACAAGAGGCAAAAATTTCCCTATTTGCTCATGACAAGATAGCTCACTTAGAAAATCCTAAGGAATCAGCAAAGAGACTGAGAAAATTAATAGCTTCAGTAATGTTGCAGGCTGCCAAAGAAATCCCCAAATCTATAGCATTTCTACATAGTAATAACAAAATCTAAAAGCCAAGGACAGAAAAGGAAGCCCTTTTAAAAATAACTACACAATGCATGAAATGTATGAGAGTCAGTCTACTGAAATACACTCACTGCCTATAGAGATACAATTTTAAATGCTTCATGAAGAACAATTCGACTAAATGGAGGAATATTCAGTGTTCATGCCAATATAATAAAATGACAATACTACCAAATTTAGTGTGCAGAATTAGCATTAAACAAATCAAACTCCAAAAGGAATGCATTACAAAAAGAGACAAAATAATGATAAAATTAACTTGGAGGGACAAAAGATCCACATATTATGGAAAATAATGAAAAAGGTAGGTATGAAAAAGGTTGGAATTTCAGAATTTATACAAAAAAAAGCAATAGTCATCAAAAACTATTTGGTATTAGCTGAAAAATAGAAAGTAGATTGATGTAAAAAAGTAGATTAGACAAGAGAGAACTGAAAATAATGTAAATCAATGACATAGTGTTTAATAAATCTGAAAATATAAATGAGGCAAGAACTCTTTATTTGACAAGAATTCCTTGGGAAGATGGAAAGAGATCTGGCAGAAATTAGATTTAGAGCAACACCTTGCACCATATACCACAATAAATTCAAGATGGATACATGACTTGAATATTAAAGATCAAATCATCAAAAAATTAAAAGAGAGGCAGATCCCAAGCCTTTCACAGTTATGGATGAGATAGTTGGTGGAGGGCTGATGACATCTCTGAGAGCGTATTGTGGGAAGGAAAGAAAGCACAGAGTATAGCCTTGGAGTCCACTTGCGTGTAGGGGGCGGGAAATGGATGCTGATTTGTGGTTAGACAGGTGGGAAGAGAACAAGGAAAGATAGGTGTTTTTAAAATCCAGAGAAGAGAAATTGTCCAAAGTGGTCTACATGGTTAAAAGCTAACCTACGGAAAAGATAAAAAGAATAAAGACTCAGAAAAAAGCCAGCGGGTCATTAGTGATTGTGGAGGGGTCAGTTTCAGGAGAGTGAAGACACCTACCCCCCAAAAACCTAAGAGGGGAATAATAAAGACTGGTACACAGATATTGGGGCTGCTTCTCCTCTGACCCCACACTGGGAAACCCCTGAGGACAGAGCCTGAGGCTACTTTTCCTCTGTCTCCCTAAACATTGGTCTTGGACACGTCGGGGAAAGGTCAGCACCCCAGATCGCATGCTGAGGGACTATGCTGGCTGATAGCAGAGGCTACTGTCCCCTAAAGAAGGTGGAGGCTCTGTATCCTGGAGAGACCAGCAGGTGTCGCTGCTGTGCAAGTCTGGACCAGGGTCTGAAGCTGTGCCGCCCATCAATGCTCTTGACTAACCGCATCACCCATTTCTCTATCGATTCCTGCCCCCAGCCCTCTAAGGCAGGTATAAATGGGAAGCTCACCGCACACACACCCTCAAGTAACATCCAGGGACCCCAAATCTCAGAGAAGCTGATGACCTGCCCAGAGACCCACAACCAGTGGACGTGGGACAGAATTTAAACCCAATTCAGCTGCTTCCACCATTCTGAGTGCTCCATAAATGCCAAGAAGCAGAGGTGCATTTGGAAGCCAGAGAGATCCCTTCTCCCTGAGTGAGTTATCCTGGCGCGGGGTGTCCTTTGTAAACATGCGTCGTCATTATGGAGATGCTTTTTATCTTTTCATCTCCATCACGTCCCCACCTCCTCCAGGTTGGACCCTATCTTGGGACAAAAACAAAACGAAGAAGCAACAACATCTAAGTTCTGCGACTACCAGACAATGGGTCCGTCAGGGACCGGCTTCTTCCTGGCAGAGCCCACCTTGCCGCCATGGAGGAGGAGGTAGGTTTTGTTTTCTCTTCTCTGGTACCTTGGCCGGATTTTCCATTATTTGGGGTTCCACTTCCTCTTGCTGACCGTTTCCATTTATGTCATCATGAAGTATGTTTTTTCCTGGTTCTGCTAATTTTGCTCCGCCTCCATTCATACAAATCTTCCCTCCTCACCCTAGACTTCTCATATCTATCATTTCCACACAAGAATATCCCACTACCTTCATACTCCGTGACGTTTCCAGCCATTCTCCCAGTGATGGGCATCCGTGGATTTTCCAGTTCTTGGCTCCCTATGCAGGGTGACATGTCTTCAACCTTGGTTTCTGCTCTTGACTCCCTTGGGTCCATGTGCAAATGGTAGGACTTTTTGGATCAAAGGGTATGGGTCCTACTGCGTTCACTTCCCTTGCCTAAAGTCCCAACTGAAATCCAGAAGGATGGGAGCATTTCACAGATGCCCCAACGGAGCGTCTTTCTGCCTACCCTCCCACAACCCCGCCAACGTTCACTCTCCCATCATTCATCATGGCGGGCTTTCCAACGGTGAGCCAAACAATCAGCGGATGACTGGTATTTACGAAGCACCCGCTACCTGCCTATTTCTATCAACATAGCTCCTTTATGAGGCTAGGCAAGTCTGGACCTCAGTATTCGCATCTGAAAATGAGACCAGATCCTCATGGCAGCAAGGCTTCGAACTTTGCTCAAACAGAAAATTCAATGGCCGAGGTACTGGGAACTGGGGATTACAAGGATGAGGGAGAGCCAATGCCTCTCGCAAGAAGCTTACGTTCTCGTAACCGGCATGTGGTGAAACCTCCGGGCTGCTGTGATTTGCATTTCTCTCACTCATCCCCATTTGGAGCTTGTTTTCATGAGGCTATTCATAGTCAATAGTGTTCTTTTGAGAAGTGTTTGCTCAGCTCCTTTGACCCTTTTAAGCCCCCTAGGGGAAAATACCATTTTGCTACTGATCCCCCAGGGTTGTGATGGGGAAAGTGAGAGAGAGACCTAGCAGTGTTGGGGCTGCTGCCCTCAATTCACACACTGATCTGTGAAGGGTCCTTGGCCTCCAAGGGGAAGGCCTCCTCTGTGACTCCCCCCACCCCCATCCTGATCTGCTAATTAGGCAACACCTGCTCTCCCACAAGAGCATGGCCTTCCTGCCTCAAAAATTACCCTTTTACTTTCACAATATGCACACAAACCAAAGGTGACTATGCTGGTGAGCTCAGCCTCTTGCGCGGCCAGTGAGAGAGCCCCTTTTCCACATGATAAATCCTCATGTGCCCAGAGACAACTGCTATGTCGTCCCTTTCCAGTCCTAGCCCCAGTGGATCAGAGCTCAGAGAATGATGGCTTTCAGGAAGGAGCCTCCACTAATTGGCTTGTGACCCTTGGCAGTCACTTGGTCTCTCAGGGCCTCAGTCTCCTATTCTGTGCCATGGGCTCGTGAGTCCTGCCCTTGGTATGTATTCGGTGGTGGCTGGCTTGGTGAGATCAGGGAGGAGTTGAGAGAGCCTGCTATTATTAGCTAGTGTCTGCCAGTGATCTCAGAGCCAGATACGGGAGCTGACGAGGAGCAGAGGATCCCACTCAGGGAGATGAGCACACCCCCGGCCTTCCCTCAGTACCTCCTTTTAGAGCCTGAGTCAGTGAACAGAGCTCGGGTCTGGGCGCCCTTCTTCTGCCACAGTTATTTCAGGAACCTCCTTCTCCTCCTCCTCTCTCCTACCCACAGAATCCATCTCCTGTCACTGACACCCCCAAGGGCAGCCACGGGAGGAGGTCCTGGGAACTGGGACAAAGCTGGAAGAGACCTTGGAGACCACTGAACTCCCCTTATTATAAATGAGGAAAATGAAACTCCAAGGAAGGGAAGTTCTCCAAAGAAGGGAAGTTCTTCTCCAAGGGAGGGAAGTTCTTACCCAAGGGGTTCTAGCCTAGAGGTGGTGGGGTGAACTGTGGCCTTGGATGAGGCAGGCAGAATGGCTTTGGAGTCAGAGGACCTGGGTTTTGAATCTCAGCTTTACCCTGAGAGTAGTGTGTGACCTTGGATGAGTCATTTCCCTGCCTCTTTTCTGAAACTGAGGGCCTTAGTTTCTTAATTTGTTAAATGAAGATAATGGGCCCTTCCAATTCTGACATTTCATATCTCCTGTCTCCAAACCCAGAATTTGATAGCCTCCTTCTCTGGGTTTCAGTGTCCTCTTTTGTAAAATGAGGTGGGATAGACCAGAAGGAAGGAGTCGTGGGTGGGAGGTCTCAAGGCCCAGGTTCCACTCTCTGATCCTCTACTAATGTGTTATATGACCTTGGCAAGTCACCTTCTTCTTTGGGACTCATTGTCATCATCTGTAAAGTGAGGGAGCCCTCCCAGCTAGGCACATCCCAGGACTGATTGGTAGCAGCAGAAGCTCCCTCCTCCCTTGGCAGAGACTCCTTTGTGACATCTTGTAGCATGGGGGCTTCACTCCATTCCTCCTTTCTAGTACCATTGGGTCCCGGCTCATCTCCACATGAGTCACGGGAGTAGGACTGAAAGAGGAGCTGTGAGGTGACCTTTAGGGTGGTTCTCCCCAAGGCAGCCTGCCTCTGCCCCAAGGTATGTATCTTGGGCAGGAGAGAGAGGTCTCAGCTTCCCTCAGGATGGCCCTACCCCAGCTCCAGTTACTGCTAAGTTCAATGTGGTCATTGACCCCACTCTGAAACTCTCACCCCCCCCTCCCATTTTCCAGCTCCTAATGCCCAGGGATCTTCCGACTCACCCCTGATCATGGGCTGGGAGGTGGTGGTGGAGAGAGGGCAGTTCTCATTTTATAGACTAGGAAACTGAGGTTTGGGGAAAGATCTGTCCAAGGTCCCATAGGGAGTTAATGGCAGAGCTGTTACTAGCCCTCAGCGGCATCAGAACAGATGGTGAGATGGTCTTCTCTGGTGAAATGTGTGTGGAAATTAGTGGCTTAGTGAGCAGGCCCCTAGGGGATGGGCCCTAGCACCACTGAGTTGTACTGGCTGCATCACATACTCATAAGGCCCAGGGCACAGACTCTGACTTTTATAAGTAAAATCAATGGCCTGAGGCCCCCCAATACACCAACCTCACCTAGCCTGGTCCGATTCTGGGGGCTGACTTCCAGTGGACTCTCATGGACTCATGCCTCTCACCCTGAATAAAGATTAGGACACATTCCCATCTAAGTTTCCCCACATATGAGGAACAGTGTTCCTAATTCCCACATGGGCACACAACGTACGCTATGTACACTATGAGGATGGAATATGAGACAGCCTTTATTTCAGACTCCAAGGACTTACAGGAAGCCACAAACCAAGGCAGAAACATAAGGTGCTCCCAGAAGGAATGGGTCATTAGGCTTCCTGGGCAGGTATGTTGTGGGGGATGGAAACGGCTCACTCCTCCACCCTGCGTTGTCCAAGCCACCCCTGACTACATGGTCTAGATCTTCTGCTCTGCTTCTCCCCGGGGCCTTGGCTTTGATCCTTCTGCACCAGGGTCGGGGGATCTTAGAACTGGAACTGGAAGAGACCTTGGATGAACCCCCACTCACTCTCTCACAAGAGGAGAAGTTCAACAGAAGGGGGGATTCAAAGTGAGGTCCTCTCACTCTGATAAGATCATATTTTTTAAAAGTGCTTTACACAGTGTCTGGCACACAGTAGGCCCTCGATAAGTATTGACTGGATTGAATCACAATTCACAAAGTGCTCAGAACTTACCTCCATATACACACTCTCAGGCAATGGTGAGCCCCCCATCACCGATGGTCTTCAAGAATGGGACAGATAACATTGGCCTGGGACATTGTGGGAAAATATGAGCCCGCCCGCCTGCCTGCTGAGGTCTCTGTCAGTTCTAGGGATTCTGGGATTATAAGGAAACTTGGGGAAGGCAGGGGCATGTCCTTTCCCTTCAGCTGTCTTCTCAGCATCCAGCTGGGCACATGATGGAGACTCGGTAAATACTAAGTGCATCTGACAATTTAATGATGGATGGATGGACGGATGGATAGAAGGAATAGCTCACATTTTTGTTCAGTAAGACCTCCAAGAAGGGGTACCATGATCTGGGGCAGTCAGGGAAGGCTCCTTGGAGGAGAAGTAAAATGAAGAATGGGCAGATTTTGAGTCGGGGGCAGGAAAGCTATAGACATTCTATTCATGCCAGGAGGGAAAAGTGAGCCTGGAGTGGGAAAATGTATACTGCAGGTTAGGATAGTGGGGTAGGTGTGCTTTATTGCAAAGATGTTGGGAAATACCCTTCACACAAGGATTGGGCACAGTTCCTTTGAGTATGTTTTCACAAACAAGATGACCATGGCTCAGAGCTTCATCTGGCTGGGGGATTCAAAGCTGGTTGTATGAATGAGTGGATGACCCCTAAGGTCCTTCTTCACCCAGCTTGAGTGACGCCAGGAGGAGGATGAGAAATATGGTTGCACCCCAGGTCCTAAATGACTTTGTGCAAAGGGAACAAATCTGACAGTGAAGGTGGCCTGAAACCAGAGAATCCGTGTGTGTGTGTGTGTGTGTGTGTGTGTGTGTGTGTGTGTGTGTGCATGTGTGTGTGTATTTCTTCACCTGTGTCACAGGCAGTACACCTTGTTCTGAAACCTGATACCTTTGTTCTCTCCTTTGCAGGCTGTTGGGATGGGCGGTGGGCAGGCATCAGGTGGTGCTATCTCCTACCTCAGCAGAGCTGAGGCTACTGGCCCCCTCCTCCCACTCAGGCCTCAGCACCCCTACCCCCCATTCCTCTATATGTAGGGAACATCCGCCAAGTCTATGACCAAAGCCCTGAGGAGCTAGGATGCCTGAGCCTTATCTCAGATAAGGCAATGGAATGACCTTGGCCCTGACTAGGCCCCATCTGGAGCCTTGAGCTCTGCTCTGGGAATCACAGTCTAGGGAGGACCATGAAAAGCGTCCAGAGGAGGGTGTCGGGGAAGGGTCTCAGGCTCACCCCCAGAGGAAGGCCAAGGGAGGGCTGCCTTCAGGCATCCGTGCTGCCTTGTGGAAGAGGGATCAGTTGGTCTCCCTGCAATGTGTCACATAGCTATTTGTGCACCTGGCTCTGGCCTCTTGTCCAGACACAATAAACTTCCATCGCTGTAAATTCCATTCTGTGTGGTCTCCGTTTTCTTTTCTGTAAATGCCAGGCAGACCAAGTAAGCTGTAGAAGTCCCTTCTGACTCTCCACATCCTAAGATTCAATGAAATGAACTTGAACAATTCTGTTTGGCCACAGGTGACCGAACTGGTATCAGTGATACAGGGAGGTCGTTTTGGGTTCAATGTGGAGAAAATGTCCTTTATAAGCTGTGGATTCTCAGGTTCCGTCTCCTTAACACCTTTCTTTAAGGTCCAAATTCCTCAAACTCCCCTCTATGACCCTCAGACAACCAACACCAGGAATTTTCCTAATTAAAAAAAGAATCTATCCTATGAGGCCTTCCTCAATACAAACCATGTGGACCTGGAATGGCTGATGATGCTGAATGACCCTTTGTCCCCACAGTCCCTCTGTAGCTGAGCACTCTCCAAACTCTGTGAGCACTTAGGAAAGGAAGCAGCGAGCACTGGGAACTAGCATGGGATCATTTAGAACAGATCAGGCTTAACCTCGCTCCATTTTGTGGCAAGGGTCTTGATGGATCACGGGAATCCCATAAACAGAGGATCCTTGGATTTAAGCAGGACATTTCACAAAATCTCTCATGAGATCACAGAGAACAGATCTGAGTTCTCTCTAAAGAAACTGAGACATGGGGCAGGGAGAGGTCTTGTCCAAGGTCCCTGATCTTCTGTCCTCTCGAAGGGTCAGGAAGGGGATATAGCCCAAGGTCAGTCAGCCAGGGAGACAAGGCTCAGGCCTAGAACGCAGGTCCCTTTTGTTCCAAGCCCTGAGGCCCCTTGCCTGCACCCTGGGAATATTAGGGGACAAGATTGAATATTAGCAGCTGGAGTTCAAAGGACTAAACTCTCCGACTTGGGATAAGACTCAGTTTGACCCTTTCCTGGACAGCATCCTTAAAGAGGCCTGAGGTGTCCCTGAGTCCCTAGGGCTGGGTTTTCTGCATGTGAACCATTCAATGCAAGGGTGAGGAGTGTGGAAAGTGGCCTCAGTTGGGACATTCCTCTGCCAGTGCCTTACTGGAGGGTAGGGATGGGAGGCACAGGTGCGTCACTGGGGCCACGGACGAAGGTTCTTCAGCCAGACTGGGCCAGGTGGGACAGTGTGTCTGTTTAGGGCGCTCAAGCAGAGAGGGAACAGGACCTGGTCACATGAGAGTTGAGTTTGTTCCAGGTCCTTCCCTGGCTGGATGCCTCAGTGGGGGAGGGAGGGGAGAGGAGGGGGAGGCACATTCCGGAGAAGACCCATGTGATGCCCTCCGGCTGGTCAGGTGCACAAGGAGACCTGTGGGAGCTGGACAAGGAGCTTCAGGCTGGAGGCCCAGGCTGCCCCCCAGAGCAGGAGGGAGACCTGGAGGCAGAGTGGGCTGGGGGTACCTCAGGGAGGAAGAGGCCTGTGACAGGCACACCCACCCTGACTCTTGGCTGGCTGGGAGGCCCCTAGGAGCTGGGCCTGGGCCTATTTCTCCTGCCTCCCTTACATGCAGGCAGAACACAGGCCCCGGGCACATAAGGCTGGGGCTTGTTGATAACTTGTTGGCACTACAAGTGATGGATCAGCCCAGAAAAGAAGGGAAAGAAGGACTGGGTCCTGGTCTCCAGCTCGGGACCCTCAGAAGCACATCCTGAGACAGCTGGCAGTCCTGGAGAAGGAAGGTTAAGGACTGAGGCCAACCTTGGCCATCTGCGCTCTTCCTTCTCATTGTGCCTCAATTTTCATCTGTAAGGTGAAAGAGTTGGACTTTGATAAATACCAAAAAGTCTTTTTAGCTCTGATATTTTGCGGTTCTGGGCCAAAGTCACAGAGGATCCCCTGTTAGACCTGGGATAGGTCTTAGAACAGGGATGTCAGAGCTGGGAGGGAGCTTAGAACACTGAACACAAATATCAGAATTGAAAGAGACTTTAGGCTATGGGACATCATGGATGAGCTGAAAAGGACTCTAGAATATTAGAATGAGTAGAAAAGGGAAGGGAACTTTCCTCTGTGAAGAAGGTGCTGTTATTAACCCCATTTTGCAGCTGAGGAAATTGAGGCAGGCAGTGTTTAAGGCTCACCCAGCTGGTAGGTGTCTGAGGCATTTGGAGCTCAAGTCTTCCTGATTCCAGGCACACTGCACCACCCTGAAAATGTGGGACATTGTTTTACACATGAGGGAACTGAGGCTTTGAGAGGGCAAGGTCCCATCGCCGTGCTTTGTGACCCACCCCACCCTCCCAACCCACAGAAAGGATGTCATCCCCTGACCCCAGGAAGGAGGAAAGTGGCAGCATCTCTTTTCCCACTCACAGGGTCTGAGGGACCTTCTTATCTTGAGCTCCTTACAAAGACGGTGGAAAACAGGTTTGGGCTTCCAGAGAAGAAAACCTTCCTGACAGTGAGCTCTGACCCCAAAGGGAACCAGCTGCCTTGGGAGGTGGTGAGCTCCCCATCCTTAAAGACTCTGGGCACCCCTTGACTGTGGGATCATCAAAAGGCATCTCCATCGGAGCTGAGGGGCTCATTGCCTCCGAGGGTCCCGCCCCATTGGCTCTGAATTCTTCGGTGACACCCTCCTTCTGCGATGTCTGGGTTTTCACCCATAGACAGGTTCCCACGTCTGTCGTCTACATCGGGAAATGACAGGGTATTTTTACCATCCCTCCCCCTTTCCCATGGAGGCTGCCCCCCACCCTGGAGTGTGGAGGACCAGCTTAGTAGAGGTGGAGGGGTGCAGCCAAGGGGAATGATTGGACCCCCCAATGCTCCGCACTTGGCTCTGAGTCATTCCAGCCCCCCTGTAACAGCATGTGAATCAGCCTGGCTGATTCAGAGAGAGCAGGGGCCCCCTCCCCACCTCCCAGCAGCCTCCTGGATCCCTGAGAACAAACCTTGCCCCTCCCAGCTTTGGGTCTCCTCAGCAGCCTGAACCAGGGCTTTCCACCATCCATCTTTATGCTCAGTAAGTACACATTAGGCATCTACTGAGTATTGTGTGGGCCGGGGGCTTTCAGGACCACGAGGGAAACAATCAGTCCTTGGAATGAGCTCTTTTAACACACTATTGACCTGAAGCAGAGACGAGCAGACTTTGCTCCCAGAAACTCCCTCCCTGGCTGTTCTCATCTGCGCATCCTGTGACGGGAGGTCTTCACATGCATAGGGTGGACATCCTCCTAAGTCACTGTGTGAGCCCTCCCTTGAAGGGTCGCATGAGGGAAGCCCAAGTTAGGAGGCAATGAGGACCCAGGGCTCAGGAAGGACAGAGCAGGGTCAGCCCTCCTCTGAGGGTCATCCTGGAAGGCATTTGGATCTCCTGGTCCTAAGGGCTGCTCTCTGAGGGAGTGCAGCCCCGCTTTGAGGGCCTCCCACCGCCAGAACCCCTGGGCTGGGGCGGGTTTGGGTCTGCATGTGGCCAGAGCTCAGCCCCAGACAGGTTAGGGCTTTCATTGCTCCCCTTGGAGAAGAGACACCATTGACTTCCTGAGGGTCCTGAAGGATGCATTCAGCACTCCCAGATGGTGATTACCACCCAGGCCAATGACCCATTTTCCTTGGGGCTGGTGACTAGGCTTTAATTACCCAGGGCTAAGAGAGCCTTCGAGGGGTAGGGGGGAGACTGTCTAGACAGTCTGCTTGTCTTGACTTCATCCTCAGTCCGGAGGCTTTCCCAGGGGTTTGTGTCCTCTCCTCTCTCAGCCCAGGAGTCATCCTGAGTGCTTCAGCCCATAGTGACTTTGTCTAGCCCTCTGATCTGGCCTGTGCTCGAACTATGCTTAGTGAGAGACTGGGCTAGAAGGCAGGGCTCAATACTGGTCGTCTCCTACCCTGCCTTAGAGCAAGTGCAGGGCTGAATGGAGGGGCAGTATTAGCTCACTGAAAATGTTCTCCCCCAAGGGCTCAAACATCCCTGAGACCTGGCACTTCCACCTTGAAAAGTGTGGGGAGATCCCCGGTGCACCCCACCCCCATCCCAGGGCTCTTCAAGAAGACAAACTGAAGACTGGGAGACAGGTGAACCTCAGGAAAGAAGGGGTCTCTGTGTGGGGGTGGGTGTAGGGCAAAGAGGAAGGGAGGCAGGGGTGGGTGGGTGGGGAGATGGGGCTAAGGGAGATGAGAGACACACTGAAGAGGGCGTTGAATGCCAGGCTGAGGGGTTTGGACTTCGGTGTCAACCTCAAATAGGGGGACATCTAAAAAAACCACACACTAACAATATCTGTGTTCTATTTTATTTTTCTTTATTTTGTTAAATATTTCCCAACTGCATCTTAATCTAGTTCAGCCTGCCCTGGACTGTTGGCTGCCTTCATCCTGACACTTGCTGTAGGCAATGGGGAACTATGGAAGGTTTTTGAGCTGGAGAGCATCGTGGCCCAGCCTGCGTTTTAGGGAAATCACTTTGGCAGCTGTATGGAGGAAGATTAGAGATGGAGAAGCTGGAGGCAGAGAGACACATAAGTGCAGTGGTCAAAGGAGGAAGTGATAAGGACCACGGGAGCTCAGGTGGTCGTGGGGGTAGGGTAGGAAGGGAGAGATAAGAAGATAAAATTATCCCAACTTGGCTGCTGTTTGGATACCAGTAAAAGACTGGGGAGACCTAGAGGGTGGAGTTTGGGGTCTCCCTCCCTCCAGGGCTCAGTGACTATTTTGGGGTCCCTGCCTGATAGGAGTCACCATTTTCCCTCCTCCCTTCCCCCTCACCACATCTATGCAGTTACTTCTCCCATGAGTCTCTGTCTCTGCCCTTTGCTCTGAGTGCTTTCTTCTCCTCTACCCTCCTCTCCTCCTCCGCTCTGACAAGTCTGGAGTCCAGTCCCCACTCATTGGACCCGGGTCTAGCTCTAGGCTCTGCTGCTCAACGACAGTGCCACCTTGGATGAGGCCCCTCCCGGCCCTGCCCCAGGCCCCCTCAGTTACCAACTGGGACAGGGCAAGTGGGAATTGATGATCCCCCAGGTCCCTCCCAGCTCTGACCTTATAAATCTCCGGTGAGTCTATCTCCATCTGCCCCAGAGGGCAGACAAATCCCCACCAAGGGTAGAATTTCAGGGGGGCGTGGAGCGATATAATCCTGGGGATCAGATGGCCTTGTTCCCATGGAATTCATCTCGGCTGGGCTCGTGAGAGTGACTGTCTAGGGGCGGCAGGACACGTGAGCATGCTCACACGTGTGCGTGTACCCACCCACACACATGCATCTCCCTGCTAGGTCCAGGGAGCTAGCGGGGTCCCAGTGCCTGCCCCCTCTGCCTCAGGGGTCCGAGTCCTAGCTATAATGGCCCATGATGAGAAGAGAGAGTGTGAGGGCCTCAGAGGATGATGGAGACAGGGTCCAAAGGTCCCCAGGACAGCCTTGTCCACCTGTCCAACTTATCACCATATCAGTCTGAACCTCACATCATTCTCCAGTACTGTCCCCGGACAGAGAACTGGGCCAGGGTGCCAAATGAGAGCTGAGCTTTCAGAGATGGAAAGATATACTGTCCTTCCTGTGAGGTATCAGGACATATATGACAGCATCCCCGGGCTCTGAAATGACCCCACAGCCCCGCATCATCCACATCCTCTCCCTCAATGAGACTGGGAGGAGACTGAATGGGTACTGGTAGGCCTGTCTGAGACAGAGGTCCTACTTGGCCATGACCTCGTGAGGGCCTCACTCTGCAGTGGGGAGGGTGGACTCCCCTCAATGAGCTCAAGGGACCTTGGAGGCCATCAAAGTCTCATTTTACAAGAGAGGAAACTGAGTCTCAGAGAGGCTGATCTTGGGCAAGGTGGCAGGGTGGGAGCTGTTTTTAAACCCTGGGACACAGGATCGCAGAATCTCGATACTGGTACATTCAGTCCTGTGGGTGACATCAGCCATGGTCATATCAAGTCATATCAATCTACACGATCGGACCCTGGGATTATGGAGCCCAGGGGAGACTCTGCACAGATGGTGTTGGGTACCAGGGCACAGACCCTCTTTAGAGCTCATCTCGGGTCCTCATGTTCCTCAGAACCTTGTCACTTACAAAATCAGTCCCTTCATCAGAGCCCCCTGCCCAGATCTCCTCCATTTCTCTGATGGGGGAGGGGGAGAGGGTGGACATTGGATCCTCCATCTGAGGAGGGGCCCAGGCCCACCAGGCCACGGGTCTTCATGATACCCTCTCCTTTTTCAGTTTCTTCTTCAGGTGTCTCCCACGAGACTGTGAGCTCCTGAAAGTCAGGGATTTTGTATTCCTGGCACTTAACTCAGGCACATAGTAGGCCCTTAATAAATGTTGATTGATTGAGATCTGAACCTCTGACTTCATGAAGCTCCAATCAGAAGGGTGAGACAGTTCAAAGAATTCTAATACACACCACAAGGTCTAAGCACCACTATGTGTTGTCAGGGGAAAGATTCTCACTGGATAGGGGCAGGAAGGACTGAGGAAAAGAATGGAAGTCATTCCTGGCAGTGGGCACAGCATGAGCAAAGGTATGGCAATGGGAAAATGGAAAGTCTCAGCATACATTGAGGATTCAAATGCACTCAGTCTGGTTGGTGTCCAGAGGAAGTAAAGTTATGACTTCTGCTTCCCTTTCCATTTTGCAGTTTCAAAGCACTTTCTCACTCTCTCATTGGAGCCTCATTCTAGGGAGGCTAGGCAAAGACTACTATTCCCATTTTTACAGATGGGCAAACTGAGACTTAAGGAGGTTGTGGGATCATAAAGCTGGAAGAGAACTAGAAATCATTGCATCAAGAAGGTACAGGAGAGCAGTCAATTCGAATTTGTTTGATGGAGAGCCACCTCACTGGAGGGCCTTAGCTGGATGGCTCCTATCAGGGATGCTAGAGAGAGGATTCTGATGCCCTCTGAGGTCCTTTGAGTTTGATTCAGAGCCTTCATTTTGGGGATGAGAGAGGTTAAGGTACCTGCCCCAAGGTGCACAAACAGGTGGAGCTTTCACCAGGTGCTGATCGTGCTCTGTGACTCCATTTTCCAGAGGGAAGAAGTGAGGCTTTCAGAAAACCTACCCCAGTCTCCTTTTCTCTGTGGCCCAAGGGAGCCAGAAGGCAGGCCAGAGGGACCAGGTCTTAATCTTGAGATGGAGGAGCAAGAGGCCACTTTGGATTTCCAAGTCCAGCAGCTTAAGCAGCTGCCTGGTTATGTAAGCGCGTCCTCAGGTGCTGCCCTGCAGAGCGGCTCAGTGAGAAGTGGGTGTCCCTCGTGAGTGCTGCTGCCACCACCATCACACAGTTCCTCCTCTCCCCTAGCCCCAGGAGGAAGGACTTATGCATGGAGCAGAATTTCCTTTTGTAGGAGCCTTCTTAAAGACAACATTCCCAGGCTCCCCTCTGACACCCCACTTGCCTGGAATTAGAAATGGGTCCCAGGCCACATGGGCTGTCCTCAGGGTCTCCACAGCCCTGAGTACTTAGAGGTGGAAGCAGAGTAGAGGCAATGATGCATGCATGAGGCCCCTACTATGTGCTGGGTGTTGCACTAGGGATGAAATGCAGGGGTCTGGGTTTGAATTCCAGCTACTTAATTCCTGTTGGCTTTTACGGGTTTCTTTCCCTCTCTGGACTCAGTGTCTTTGTCTGGAAAATGAAAGGGTGGGACCAGATGACATCTAAGAGTCTTTCTAGTTTTGAGTTTCATGAGTCGCCAAATTCCAGGCCAGCCAGGACGATGGTGGGAGAGAAACCCTGGCCTACTGAGGCAACAAGAGTGGCCATAGTCAATTCAATAAGCACTTACTTGCTAAACTCCGGAGGAGCTTACAATCGAAACCTATCTGCGCGCTGGGGACCTGCCATAAACCAGACAGCCTGGTCTATTGGGGCAAGAGCAGCAGGTGGTGGGGGCCCTGAGCTGTATGGTCCGAGGCCCACTCCAAGGGTGTTTCTTGTCTTCGAACCTTGTCATATCCACAAAAGACCTTGGAGATGAAAGGAAGGGGGTTACAGGACAAGAATGACCCCCTAACCCATCCCCGGGATACAAATGAGAAAAATGGGGTTCAGAGAAGGGCAGCCCCGCAGCAAGTCCTCAGGGACTGGAGCAGCACCTTCCACAGCCCAGTTTGTCCAGTCAGTGTCCCCTGCAAACATCTGACTCCTGATTCCACTGAGGAACTGGATTCGAATTCCTTTGCATTTGCTTCTCTGGGTGACCTTGTACATGTGCTTGTCCTTTTCTGTCCCTAAATTTCCTCCTCAGCACCATGGGAGAATTTGATTGGATGACCTCAGAAGCACTTTCAGGGAACACCAGGCTCCTCTCCTTCCATCAAATCCTTCAAGTCCTAGGGAGTGAGGGAGGGGGAAATCATGCCTCCCCAGGAAGCATTCTCAGATTGCTCTAGCTGTCCGGAATTCTCTGGCGTGGTCCCTCTATGCCTTTTCCTGGGCTCTGCCTCGCATTACCTAAGAAACTATTTCCCGCCTTGTTATGTCCCTGCACTGTCTCTCCAAGAAGAGCAGGTATGGGACACAGGGGGCTCTGAGGTCCAAAATAAACTACGAACTGTCTATATCTGTGCTGATTCACCTGCATAATTAGCAGGTGCATTATACTACCACCTCCCAGCGTGGTCGGAGAGGCAAAGACAGGTGAAGCTGCTTTGCTTCTGAGGCAGCTGTTAGACATTTTACTCGGCAGCACATTGGACAATTTCCAACATCACTTCCCAGCCCCAGCTCTAGGGCCCCCCACTATGGCGCTAACCCTCAGCCAGCTCAAGCCAACCCTTGGGAGTTGGGTGCCCTTGGGTGACAAGCAGCCTGTGGAAGAAGCCGAAGCAGCTCCTTGGGGGTCTTCAGCCCACTTCTGAGCATCCTGTTCTTTGGGTCTTTAAATCCCACACGTTTTATTTTCTGCATGATACAAATAAGTGGTCCATGGGCTTTACCAGGTTGATTGCTAGAGGAGTCTGCCCGATCCATAACTGACAGAGGGTGCTCCCTGTGACCCTCCTGACAAATTGTCATCCAGCCTCTGCTGGACCTGGAGAGATGATGACAATGACCGAGGTCATGATGATGCTAAAGGAAGGGCTTTCGGAGACTTTGGTTGTCTAGACATCTGCTGGAGCTCCCTATCTGTCCAGGTGACCAACAAACCAAAAGCTTGTTCTGAAACGGAGTTTCCCTGACAGGAAGGAACTGATGTCGAGCTTGTTGATGACTAGGACCTGGGAAGAACTAGCCACTCCTCCTTGGGGCCTAGCAGTCTGCCCTGTACCCGCGACTCCAGGAAAAGCATATCTCAAAGGGTTCCTAGGAAGAGTGGCTAGGATGCCACAGAGTAACATTTTTCAGGGGAAGTCAGGTGAAAGAAGATGGTAAACTGTCAACACTGACATTCAGAAGATACAAATAGAAACAATTCTGATAAAAAAACCAGAATGGAAGTTGTTGGAAGGGAACAATGAGGGTGCACAGGGAGCTCTCTGACCAACTTAGATCTTTTAAATGTAAATGTGGAAATGTAAATTTTTTTACATGTAATTAAGGAAAAATAAAATTTTAAAATTTTAAAATGTCCATATAGAAAATGAAAGCAAGGTCTGACAACAACAGAGTAAGCTGAGGCAGGAGAACAAGGTCAAAGATAACAGAATGCTTGAATGCTTGTTTTTTAGCTAGGGGAGAGGGAGTGGAGAGGCTGGGTCCACCAGGAGAGATAGGATGATGACAACTGAAGACAGAGAGAAGGCAGAATTGCTCAGTTCTTGTGGGGGTGGTATTGTCTGCTTTCTTTGTTGAGGAAAATGACTTGATAAAAATGTCTGTTGTTGTTCAGTCATATCTGACTCTTTGTGACCCCCTTGGCAAAGATACTGGTGGTTTGCCATTTCCTTCTCCAGCTCCTTTTACAGATGAGGAAACTGAGGCAAGGTTAAATGATTTGCCCAAGTTCACACAGTTAGTAAGTGTCTAAATTCAGATTTGAACTCAGGTCTTCTTGACTCCAGACCCAGCACTCTATCCGCTACTCCATCTAGCTGGAAGGGTTAAAACCCAAGATAAGAAAGGAGATTATAAGAGAATCCCCAGCTGCCATTAGTGAACTCATATTATTTGACCCTTGTGAACTTCATCTTGGCAAACCTGAAGGAAAAGACATAGGATTGTTGAACCTTTGTGAATGGCATCTTAGAGAACCAAAGATGTGTCTCCATTAGGAGTGGAAATTAGTACATGTTATCCTGATTTTCCAGAAAGGTAAGAGAATAACACAAACGCAATAGTGAGGCCAGTGAACTGATTTGGGTTGCCTGGGAAATGCTAGGGTGATTCTCAGAGCATTTAGAAAAGCTGGTGATGGTTGTAGAGGGCCAAGCTAGCTTCCTGAAGAGGGGGATGGTCAGACCAAAGCAGCCTCACTCACTCTTCTGAATGTCTTGACTAATCTGGTGGATTGGGGATTGCTTACCCAGGCTTCAGCCAGGGTTTAGATGCTGTGTGTGTGTAGTGTGTCACACTCATCTTGTGGAAAAGATGAATCAAGATGACAGGACAATTACACAGATTTAGAGCTGGTCGAATGACCGGACTCAAAAAGGACCCATGGATGGTAGGGCATCAACTTGGCAGGAGGGCACGAGTGGAATGTGCCAGTGACCTTTTCTTGGCCTTGCTCTGTTCGATATCATCATCAGTGACATCAGTAAGGTACAGATTGAATGTGGGCTCTGCTGATGACCATAAATAAGGGTGGGGGACTGCCAACCTCTGGCTTCCTGCAACCACAACTAAAACCCACCTCTACAGGAAACCTCTCCCAACAGCTCTCCATTCCCATGCCTTTCCTCTGCTAATTATTTCCTATTTTTCCTTGTTTGTATGTACTTGTTTGTCTGTTTTCTCTTCCACTAGATTGTGAGGTACTTGAGAAGTGAGGCTATCTTCCCCCTTTCTTTGCTTAGCATAATTCCTACTTGGCACATAGCAGTCACTTAATAGATGCTTATTGACTGACTGGCTGAGAGTCTGGATGCAGAAAGATCTTGAAAGGCTGAATCTAAGATGAAAGGTAATGAAGGTGAATGTCAAGTCCTATCCTTGTCTTGAAGAAAATGTAGGGAAGGCTAAGCTAGATTGTAGTTCATCTGAAAAAGATCTGGGGGTTTCAGTGGATCATGAACTCCATAGGAAGCAGTTTTGATATGGCTGCCAAGAAACTATGGAGATCTCGGGCCTCCCTGAGAGGTCTAGCTTTGAGAAATCAGGGGTCTGCATCCCTCTGTCATTGCCCTCATCAATTTCTGTTGGGAGGATTGCCTTTGGTTCTGTGAGCCAAGTTTTAGGAGTGTAATTAGGGGAGGGTAATCAAGATGCTGAGGGGTCCCAAGTTCCTTTCACATAAGGAACAAAGGAACCGAAGGAAACAGGGGTGCTGGACCTGGAGAAGTCTGGCAGTTAGGGGGACATGGTGGTTGTCTTCAAGTAATTAAGGGCCACTATACTGGGAAAGGATGAGATCTATTCTACTGGACCCAAGACAGCAAAGTCAGGGGAGGGGCAAAAGGACCAAGGGAGGCTGGAAGTCAGGAGGAGCTCCCCCACTTTGTCTGGGCTGCCTCAGAGCCCCCCTCAAGGGGGCAGCATTGGGGTGGACAGACTGGAAATCTGTGGTCTGGGCCTCTCTGAGAGCCTTAACTGGGCTTTCCTTTGGGGCCTTCCAGCAGGGGCTTGTTAGGACTGGTGAGGGGATTCTCTCAGAGTGTGGGGTTGGCTGCATGGCTCCAGAGCCCCCTCAAGATCACCACACTTTGAGTCCATGATGGAGGTGGTCATTGGGATTGGGGGGCTGTGTATCTTGGGCCCTCTCCAACTCCCTCTTCCTTCCCACAGGGCCACTTGGTTGTGGAGGGATGACAAGAGAACCTCCAATGAGTGGATTTGTGTGTGTGTGTGTGTGGGGGGGGTGCTCCAGGAAGACCCAGCCCTGGCCTCCCCTCCCCTTATTTCTCATCCTGGCAGGAATGCTGGATAACTTTCCCCTTTCTGGGTCCAATTTTTCCTCCACATGAAGGGGCAAGCCCAGCTCTCAGAGTGACTTCTTGGGGCCCATCTGACACGCTGGGGCAAGACTGCCATCCTGATACCACAAGGGCATGCACATTGGGCAACTCCTTCAGCTCTCCAGTTCAATGCTTGCAGCTGAACATGGCTGGGATGGATGTCACACCGAACATTCACCCCAGAGACAGAAGGAGTTAGGCAGCTCAGGGAAGGAGAAAGAAGTGTGGGAATTGTGTGCAGTGCAGAGGCCAGCCTGGGCACAGCCTCCTGGTCTGGACAATGACCTGATAAGAGATAAGGGAAGAATGGAAGGAATGTGGGCAGGGAAGGGGCTGCCTCATTGTGGGAAAGCCCAGTTAAGGCTCTCAGGGAGGCCCAGACCACAGATTTCCAGTCTGTCTACCCCAATGCTTCCTCCTTGAGGGGGGCTCTGAGGCTATATGTGGATCACCTCTGTGTGCCTAGGCCTGGGTTAGGCTAGGCTTTCTGGACATGGGCTAGGGACAGGTGATAGAACAGCCCCAATTTGGGGTGACCAAGGAGGAGCAGCCCCAGGGTCCTGCCCATGTCTGATAATGGCACTTTCCCATTCAATAGACCCACATCTCTCCTACTTTCCAGTCTTATACCTTCCATGGAACCTGCCCCCAAATCCAGTGAGCTGGGTTTGCTGTTCTCCACGAGTCACACTACCTCCAGACTCAATGCCGAGGCACTCACTGTCCGCCATGTATGAGATGTCCTCCTTCCTTGTCTCCACCTCCCTTGCTTCCCCGGTTTCTGTCATATCACAGCTGAGATCCCACCTTCTGCCTTCTGACTACTGAAGCTGTCCTTCTCCAGTGCAGTCATGCATAGTAGACACTTCATAAATGATGACTTGTTAACTTCCCTTGCCTTAGGGATCTCACAGTGTGAGGTGGGATACCAGGAGAGTCAGGCCCAGGGGTGTCTCAGGAATGGATCAAAATTCAGACTCCAAGGGTCTGGGGTTTGGCCAACAGAGATGTCTCCCTAGGAGGAGAGAACTTGACTAAGCCTTGAGGACAGCTTGGGTCTGAAAAATGGGGAGTGAGTAGGGGCAGAGGAGCAGGAGAGAGTAGGTGGGCCCTGCAGCTGGACTTGGGTTCCCACACTCTCCTCTGCCCACAAGCTCTCTGGTATGCCAAGTGCAGGCTGAGGGCTATGACATGACAGAACCAGCCCTGTCAGGCTCCTGGGTTCTGGGCTTAGCTTTTCTAGTAACTCCCTGGGTGACTTTGTCCAAGTCCTTTCCTGCCCCTGGGTCTCATCCCCCTCATCTTTGAGATGGGGAGCTGCCTGACCCTCAGAACCTAAGTGATCCTCAGAGCCTTGTGATCCAAGCCCTGGAGAGAGCTCCTCCCAGTTCTAAGGTGTCATGGCCCCGATTGGCTCCCTGCAAAGCTATGTGTTCACCGACATGCTTATGTCCTGAGCGTAGACAACATGTGTCCACCCAACAAAGCTGGCCAACTGTCATTCCCAGCATGAAGACTGGGTACCATAGGCTGTGTCCTGTAAGGGCTGCCTAGGGTGACTGTCTTCAACCACACAACCCAGAGTGGGGCCTGGTCAGCTCCTTCTCTGTCTCCCCAGACAGTCAGTCAATAACCATTTATTTAGTGCCTACAGTGTTCCAGGTCTTGGGTTTAGCACTAGAGATACAAAGAAAGGCCAGAAGCAGTGCCTGCTCTTGAGGGGCCCACAATAAATGTGGGGACAGGCAAACAATTATGGACAAGTAAAATGGACTCGGGATAAACTGGGAATAATCCCTAGCCTGGGAAGCCCCTGAATGTGGGAAGGGGGGGAGGTGTTGGGTGGGGCTGGGTCCAGGGTCCAGAATGCCACTCCTCTGGCCCTGAGCCTGGGGCTCTGACAGGTGCCTCAGTCTCTCCTTGGGGAGGGGCCTGACTTCCTCCTCACCCTGGGGAATTTCCCAACAAACTTTGGGTTTGCAGGTGGAACTTGTCCTTTACAAACCAGGAGTCTGGCCCTGGGCAGGGAGCCCTCCCCTCTCTTTCCTTGGTTCTGACCCAGATTCCTATTCCCCTCTTTTGTCTCCATTAAATTTGACTGTTTCAAGGGGCTCTTCCCAAGGAGAAAGGAAGATTTCAGCCAGTTCTTGTACCTCCCTAGGCCTCAGTCTCCTTTGTAAAATGAATTTAAGGCCTCTGAGGTCTTTCCAGACCTACAAACTGTGATCCTGAAATTTAAAATGTTCAAGATTGTCCTTTATCAGGAACTTACTGTGTGTAGTCTAATATGCATAGAGCCGTGTGTGTGTGTGTATGTGTGTGTGTGTGTGTGTGTGTGTGTATGTGTGTGTGTGTAGAGGTAGTTGATACCACACTCAGAAAAGTATGATACAAAGGGTTTTGGGGTTGAGGGAGGGGAAGATAGGGGAAGACAGGGGAAAGTACTCTGGAGCTGAAGAAGGTGGAGGTCAACTTTCTCTTTTGGTGGGGAAGTGGGAGAGAGTAGATCAGGAAGGCTTCCCAAACAACCCATCCCTAGGCCCTGAAAGAAGAGAAGAGAAAGACTTAAAAATGTTTATTAAATGTCTTCTGAACATGGAGCCCTAAGCTGGACTCTAAGGCTATAGCTTGGGTCCCCTTAATGTGGTCCATGGATCTGTTTTGTCTACGGGAATCTGTCTCTCAGGAGCCCCCACCAATGTGTTTTGTCACATTAAACCAGCTGACCATGAATTCAAAAGGAAAACATCAAATGAAAGAAAGAGTAGCAAGGAAAGCTGACTCAGATGTCGAACACTCTTGACTCTCATTCCCCAATGGCTGCCACCCTCTCCCCCATATATCTGGAGGCACCTCTGAGCTCGGTAGGCTATAGGATGCTGGGCTACTTGGCCCCAGAGCCAGACAATTCCCCTACTGACATCTTGAGAGATGTCCTCTGGCCATTACTAGTTGCATGGCCTAGGACAGAGTCCTACTCCCACTCTAGTCCTCAATTTCCTTCCCTGCAATGAAGGAGCTTGACTTACAGACTTCATGATCCCACCAGACTCTGGGCAGGGATGGTCTCCCCAGGGTTGGAATTTTTTGGGGTAGGGGGAGGCCAACCTGTGTCCCTCTCAGCAGATCCTGAGTACCCTTCCCAGAGGCAGCTTGGGCTTTCAAGATCCTGGTTTCAACTGGAAAACCCCAAGTTGCTTCCTCCTGGGCTCATGTTGCGCCTGCTCCTGGTAGGGGCCCAGGCTGGGGCCCCCAAGTGAATGCCTGGGATTGAGGCTACTGCATAGCAACTTTGGGCAACTTTGGAGGCCATCTTGTTCAGCCCCTCATCTCACAGATGAGGAGGTTGGGGGCTCCCCTGACAAGTAACAGTAGTGACCATGAAGGTGCTCAGGAGAACCACCACTCACATTTATTTGGCTATTGAGTCTTTGTCCACAGGAGGAAGGGACAGAGGGAGGGTATCTCTGAATTCCGCACTCCAGCCTGTGTTGTGCTCTTGACTTTAGACTTCGGACTGGACTGCACACTGGGCTCTAGTCCTAGACTCTGGGATTGGATTCCTGAACTCTGACCTAGGTTAGACTAAGTTCTGGGTCCTGGGTTCTAGTCTTAATTGAGTTCTAAACTTAGGTCTCTGGTGTCTAGGATCAAAGTTGTGTGGAACTGTTTTCCATGCCTCAATTTGAATACATGGCTTCCTTGCCCAGGTCTGTACCCAGCCAGCTCTGGTTCCAACACCGAGTCCACTTGAATGAGGTTGAGAATCTGTGCTAGCGGAGGCAGAGCCTTCGAGGCCTCTGCAGCCAAGAATAGCAGCCAGCCCGATGAAGGAGTATTTTTAGCCCTGCTGTGGCTGAATCTCATGAATTACTCCAACTGCCTGTTGTTCTTTGGGGAGACAATGAGCTAGAACCAGGGTTGGGGCTGGGCTAGGAAAGGAGGCCACCTCAGGACAGGGAAAGTGGGCCAGGAAGCTTCCCTGTCCTGGACCAGCCTGTGAGGGCCCTGGTGGGGCTCAGTTCTTGTTGAGGCCTGCCTTGGTTGCTGGGGACTCATGGACTGATGGGGAGAGAGGTCCAGGCTCCTCACCACCTCCCCATTTTGTTCTGCAGGGTCTCTATCTGATGACAGGGTCTTAGATTTAGAGCTGAAGGCACCCTTTGGCTTAGGACAGGGAACATTTAGAGAACATCTAGTCTTTTACAGAGAGGGAAACTGAGGCCCAGGGAGGTAATGAACTTGCCCCAAAGTCTCAGAGCTAGATTGGGACTTAAAACCAGGCTGTCAAAATCCAAATGAAGGGATGGTGATAATGATTCCAATTGTCTGGGGAAGGAATAAATGCTCATATAGTGCCTACTGTGTGTCAGAATTTGTGTACACATACTAAAAACATTATCTCCTCCTAACCTTACAACAACCCTGTGAGGCAGTTACTGTCATGATCCTCATGGGACAGTTGGTGAACTGGGGCAAACAAAGTTCAGTGACTTGCCCAGGACCACAGAGTGGTAGCCCTTTTCTCTCCTGGTCCTGCCTTCAAGGGAGGATGTCTACAGTCGCTGCCTCTGGGGTCTTCCCTGATTGGGTGATGAAAATAAAGTGAAAAGAACTGGGTTATCCTCACCTACAATACGAAGGGACTGGTCTCTGGGGTCCCTCTAGCTCTCAGAGTCATCCTCATTCTGGGAGCCTTCAATCTTACCTGCTGGCAGAGAGAACGTCATCACTGATAGAGCTGTAGTCACAGAAGGGAGTGAGGCCTCCATCGCTGGATGTGTTCAAGCAAAGGCTGAATGACAGTCAGGAAATCTGGGGAAGAGGTTGCTGCCCTCATGAGATTTCTGGGGATCAAAGCAGCTCAGAGCTCTGGGGGCACTTCTGGTACAGCTTCTCCTTCTGCTCTGAGCCAAGGTGTCAGTGAAAGTCCGATGGGGATGGTGGGGTCCAGTCTCCTCATCCTGGGGTTCAACGCCATCAGGAACCTACAATGCAGTCTTAAACATCCCCATTCCTCTCATCCCTCTCCCCCTCCCCAGGTCTCCTAGTTCTCAGTTTCCTCCAGGCCTTCAGTGCATCTCTGAGCCTGCCCTCAGGGAGCCTCCGTTCAACCTTTCTTCTTGGCAGATGGGTCCCTTCACCTGGTGGGCCTCAGGAAGGGAGGAGGCAAATAGACTCCTCATTTCTCACCAGGTTGCACCCCCACCTTGAGGTTCTCTGCCTGACTTTTCCCCCAGGCACAGGACCTCAGTGCCCTCTGCCCTGGGTCTCAGCCCCCGTTTAAGAAGAGCCCCCAGCTTGCAGGGCTCATCTCCCTCCCAGCTGCCCTGCTCTGGCTGACTTCTCCATACCTACTTGTCCCCCTTTCAGGATCTTCTCCCCCATTAAACTATAAGCTCCTTGCGATCAGGGACTGCCTCTTCTTTTCGTGTCTGTCTGAGGCTCTTAGCCCTAGTACCTGGCACACAGTAGGTACTTAATCAATGCTTATGGACTGAGGCCCAGCTCTGTTCCCTGGAAGCTGGAGGGGAGGAGGGTGCCATTGGACCCAAACCTTGCACCTGGGGCCAAGAGCCTTCTCAGGATTCCCGCCGGCCCCCAAACACTTACTGGAAACACTCAGCCAGTGAGGACATTAGCTAACGAGTTTCCGATTTGGGAACCTTCCCCAGGCTGGGCTGAAAGCCCTTGTGCAATCACTGGACTTATCATGGCCAGGGCCCCTCCTCATTCCCTGAAGCCCCAGAAAGGGGAAGGGACCCTCCACAGACCCATCTCCTCAGTCTGGCAGGGGTGGGAGGCGAAGTGGCACCGGGGGAGGGCATCCTTCCCTTCCTAGGGACCGAGCCAGAGCTAGTGCTGGCACAGAGACAAGGAGAGCCACAGGGTCAGAGAGCAGAGAGGCAGGTTCAGAGGCGGAGAAAGGGAACAGAGACGGGAAGACCTAGAGATGGAAACGGGGAGGGGGCAGAGATGTAGGAGACACAGAGATGGAAATGGGGGGGGGGGCAGAGATGTGGGAAGAATAAGGACATGGGCAGGACCAGGATAGGCAGAGGAACAGGCGGGTAGCCCAGCTGGGGAGGGGGGCAGGGGACAGTTGCCAGGAAAGGCTGTGAGATGCTGGAAGTCATGTGCCCGCCTGTGTATGTGTGACTTTCATAAACCCTTTCCGGAAGCAGCTTACGGGGGGGGGGAAGTACCCATTGAGAAATTCTCTCTGGGTGTGAATTCTGTGGGAGGGGAGGGGCAGTGTGTTTTTGTGTGTGCACATATCCCGTCCCCTCTTTCCCCAACACTTACCCTTTCCCCATCCCCCCTAGCACTGTTGAGGGAATCTGGGGCTCTCCAAAGAATCTCCAAAAGCTCTTCCTCCCTCACCCAGCCTGAAGCAGGGAGATTGGCCTGTAGATTTGACCACTTGGCTATTTTCCCTTTCATCTGTTACTCTCTAGTGAAACCAAAAGTGTCCTTTTAATAGGGGGCCCGACGCCCGAGACTCCCACTCCCTACTTGCACACATTGGTCTGAGCCTGATTGCAGTCCCAGTAAAGTCCTGGTGATTTGGCTGTGGAGGCAAGGATGAGCCCCGGGGGCATGGGAAGGGACAACGCCTTGCCCTGGCATTAATTGTTCTGGAGTTCCCTCTCCTCATCCTGTCTCTCTTTGTCCCTCTTTCTTTCTCTCCTCCCTTCTCTATTGATCTAAAATGAAATGGTTCCTACCCCCTCCCTTCCTTCAGTAATAATGTCCAGAATTCACTTGATGTTTTGAGGTTCACAAGGAATTATACATAATATTTCTAAATTACCTGCTAAGCGCCAGGCACTGTTTGAGCTCTTTACAATATTATCTTTGATCCTCATTGTGATGTAGATGCTGTTTTTGTCCCCATTTCACAGATGAGAAAACTGAAGCAAAGGTTAAGTGACTTTTCTAGGATCGCAGGGTCTGAGGTCACACTGGAACTGAGATCTCCCCAAATCGTGCCAGGTGCAGTGGTTCCATTTGTGTATCTGTGTCTGTGTTCGTTCTTCATTTTCGAAGACCATGCCATCAGAGAAATGATGACGTGACTTGCACTTGACTTTGTTTTGAGTGAGGGAGGGGCTGTGCAAGGTCACCAGCCTCACTTCTCCCCCTGAGTCATCTGAATCCAGTGACCAGATTCATCAGGATAACTGGAGATGGCCCAGGATGCAAAGGGAGACCTTGGCCTTTTAGGCTGGTCTTTTCAGGTACTCACTTAGAGGGAGGTAATGATTGTTGAGTGAATAGGTCTCTTTAAGAAGTAGTCAGGGAATGGCCCTTTTAATGAACAAAAGAAAACATAACTAAATCTACAGAAACCATTACTAGTGATAATCACTCTGAGTCAGTCATTAAGTGGAGCTTGGGCAGGGACCTATTGTTGTCCAACCTGTGACCTTCAGAATGCACTGGATTTAAGGTTTTGGAAAGGAAGGAAGGAAGGAAGGAAGGAAGGAAGGACATCTAGACAGTATACCCCAAAGCCCCAAAGGAAGGAGAGAGAAAGACAGAAGGGAGAGGATGAGCTGGATCCCTGCTCAGGCAGCTCGGTCTACTCACAGCCTGTGTTCATCCTTCGTTTCTGAAGAGGACCATGACATCAGAGAAATAATGACATGACTTACATTTGAGTGTTCCATCCAATGTGACGTCTAACTGCTTTAAACTCAGCCACCTGCTTTCCTCTCAACCACATCATCAGTAGTTCAGTATGATTAGTAGAATTTCCGTTTCACAGATGAGGTGACTGAGGCCCAGAGATGACAGGAGATTTACGAAAGGGCACCTAGTCAAACAACGTAAAGTTAGCACTAGGGTTTCTCTTTGCCCAAACTTTCCAAGAGCTAGGGATGTTCTAAAGCCCTTGGTCACATCCTCATTAACCACAATCTAAAGGAAGGAGTTCTGGGCTTGGGGGTCAGATGTGACCTCTAACCTTCCCTCCCTTCACTGCTCTAGGCCCCAGACCCGCCCCCCCCCCCCATATACTCCTGGTGTCCAGGACTGGAAGGAGGACCCTGAGAGTCGGAGGATGTGAAGAGATGGACCCTGGGCACAAGCCCTGCTGGTCCTCACTATTTCTCTGTACAGGACGCTGTAACAACCTCCTAAGGGAGCCCTTCTCTGCACAATCTTGGGGGCGAGGTCTGCCACCTGCTTCCCTCTACCCTCTGACTTTTAGGGCTTCCATTCTATTCTCTGATTCCTGCCTCCTCATCTGCCTCAACCCTCCCCTGTCCTCAGAAGGAATGCTCTCTGACCCCCTCCTTAGCCATCTCTGTGCACCCTTCCAGACACACCTCTTTGTTCTGCTCCAAGAAGCATCTGGAACTGCTCTGAGCAAACAGAAGTCTCCCCTTCCCTGACTCAGCCTATTAGTCTGTGCCCTCAGGTGCATAATTAGAAAATTTCAGAGGCGGGGGAACTCAGTGACTGCGTTTAGGGTTTGGGTTACCCAAATAATCCCATCCAATCCAGTCTCCCCTTCTTCTCCAAAGTTCCCAGCCTAGGAGCCCCCTGAAAGCAGGACCTGGGCCATTCTCCTCTCTCTTCCCACCTCTGGGAGCCCCTGAGGGCAGGACCTGGACCTTCCTCTGTCTCTGACTCTGGGTTTGTGCTGCTTCTCTGTTTCTCTGGGAGGGGATACTGAAATGGGGCCCTGGGTCCCCAGAGCAGGAGAAGAGGAACCTCAAGGCTGTTTGCTGGCTATGGTCATTGCTCAAGTCTTGGCAGGGGCTGCCTGGACATGACCTTTTCACCCTAGCTCTTCTCTGGCTTCAGAAACCAGGCCTAAGTTTCTTTTCTGGGCTGGAGTTAGAAGAAAGAAACTTAGAAAGGTTCCGATTCCTGCTGAAAAGTAGTTTAAGGAACAAAAACTCGATTCTTTCCTCTGAGGCCGAAACACAGAGTTTATTCTGGGGCACCTGAGCTCTCAGGGTCAGCTCTGGCTGCTTCTGGAGGGCTCCCCAGGCTCTTTCCCTTCTTGCTCCTTGGCCCAGCAGAAGCTGGTTGCCCTGATTCTTTCTTCACCCTTTGCTGCTAAGATTTGCAGAAGTGGAAAGACAGGAAGCCTTCAGAGGGGTCAGCTACTCCAGAGAACACCCCTGCTTATAGTATGGGCGTGGCCCAGGGGTCCCAGCTCATGCTCCTACTGGTGGGGCACAGGCTCTGAGAACCCCCTTGAACTCTCCTCAAATCTCCCCCTTGATCTGGCATACACCTGGGACCATAGGCCTTTCATTATGGCTTTTGTGGCTATCAAAATACCTTTAACCTAGCCTAGCCCTGGCTTGTCTGTTACCTCCGGCTGCTTCACAGCCTTAATCCCATCAAAATCCCACTCTCTCCTAATCTCCAGTCACCCCAGTTCCATCAAGACCTTCCTTAGACTCCTCCTCAAGACTCTCTCTAAATCCCTCCTCCTATCACCCCAGACTACATGGTCACTCGTAGATTGTTCCCACAGTTTTTTGTATATAAGCTCCATCTTGTCTCCATAAGGTGCTCAGATTACATCTGGCCTGCTTGTCAATACAAGCATTACAAATGCTCAGATTCCTTAAGTTGGGCCAATATGTCGGATTTTAAATAAACTTTGTTTTCTTTGACTGAAAGAAAGCTTGAGTCAAATTCATTCGGGCAGACCCGGCTCAAACCCTAAACCTCAATACTACCATAGCTTCTGACTTTAGAAGCTGCAATCTTTCTCTGAGACCTCACAATGCACTGCTTGTCCCTCTGGTATGTGGGGCCCTTAATGGCCAATATTCTCATTGTCAGTGTTAGTCATCGGCCATCTTTTCTGAGCTCTATCCTTCTGAGATGTCTGAACCTACTGGACCAGAATCAAGAATGCAGTCTTTTGCCGAGGTCCAGACACATCATCACTTCCTCTGACTATTTTTTACAATACACTTTCACCCTAACCCTAATATCACCTAAGGCATGTCTGCTTATTGGATGGATGAATGGATGGAGGGATGAGTAATGAGGTCATTCATGCAGCACATCTCCATTTTCAGCTGAGAATATCCCAGTCTAGAGAGACCATTTGTCCAGGGCCAAACAGCTAACGAAATTATCGGAATTGCCCCCTGGGTCCTGACTCAAGAAAAGGAGGAAACCAATTTTCACCTGGGGGTAGGAACTAAGACTGGTGGTGAGGAGAGACTAAGAGCACTTTATTCAGTGCCCCGGGTGGATGGATAGATGCTAAATCAGATAAGGAGAGAAGTTTGAAGGTCCATCTCCTATTTGTGTGCCAAGTTTTGTTCTGCTTCAGGGGATGCTGGGGTGAGAAGCAGCACGGTCCTGACCTGGGGAGTGTACCTCTAGCGGCTTCCATGGTCTGAGTGAGACTCAGAGCTCAGGGAATGGTCCCTGGAGAAGGGGAATATGTCTTGGCTGTGTGCCTCTGGGCAAGCCCTTGGCCTCTCTGGGCTTTGGCTACCTCCTTTGTAAAATGAGGGAGTTGGATGAGATGATGCCCAAGGTCTTCTAAATTTTCCATCATTCATCATTACGTTGAGGGCCCAATGGAACACTGGGGATAGTTCGTCTAAACTCCCTCACTGTAATCAGGCAAAAATTGAAGTCTCCAGGGGTCACACAAGTGACCAAAATTAGAACCAAGGTCCATGGACTCCCAGGTTAGGACTCTACTGCCACACTAGCACTCCATCGAGGAAGAATGAAAACTCTGAATTACTCCATTGATAAGCATTGATTAATTCGGTGCCAAGCACTGGGCACTTTCACCCCAAATCAGAAGAATTTACAAGGTCTCACACACACATACACATACCACACTACACCACACACAGAGGCTGCCTCTAGGGGACGTTCTCTGGGGTTCAGTCTTTTGATTCAGGGCATCCCTCAACCCTATAATTCCAGGCACTCTGCAGGGTCCAGCTTGAGAAGAGCCCTACTCCAGGAAGGCTGACTACTCCAATTCAGCCTGAGCTCCCCCTTCTCTGATTCCTCTGGCCCTGGGTCTGAGTCTTGGGGCATCTCCTGTCCTGTCCTAGGTTCTGACTGACCTCTGAGTTTCATCTTCTGCCCAGACGGTGAGCTGGGCCCTGGTCTATTCCTCCCATCTCCCCCTGAATAGCTAAGCAGAGCCCAGGTCTGGGCACCCAGGAGGTACTTACCATACTGAATGAATGAGTGGAAAATCGAGGCAGAGTGGAAAGAATCCTGCGGTGAAGTCGGGAGCCAGTGCCCTGGATTTTAGCCTGGATTCTCTGAAACCTTAGCCAGGTCCAATCTCCTCCCTGTGCCTCATTTTCCCCATCTGTGTCTGGATTAGTTAACTTCTTACCTGTGTATGATTCCTTAAAGCCCCGGGGAAGATAGAATCCCAGGCAGAAATGAGGGCGGGGGTGAGGGGTGGGAGAGAAGTCAGGAAACAGAAGGACGAAGGGTCCTTTGAGAGGTGGGAGACACAGGCCTCTGGGAGCTTCCTTCCATACACACCCCGTTCCCACCCTTCTGGCTGGGTTGCCGGCCTCAGCTCTCCAAGACAGCCGACTTTAGCATTCCCTCCACGCCTGGGGAAAACATCCTGAATCAGGGCTGCAGTGAGAGGGCTGAATCAGACTCTATTCTGTGGAAGAAGGGCCCTTTTGAGCTCTGGGAGTTGGAGGGTGGGGGGGAGGAAGCCCGGAGCCGGCACTGAGCGAGGTCTTTGTTCCAACTCCCTCCTTCTCCTGCTCTCCCCGGGACATGATGTCCCGAGCACCCTGCTCAGTCTCACCGTTCTGACCCCCAGCCTTCCCGTCTGAAGGCTGCTGCTAGTTGGGAATGTGTCTCTGGGGACACCTTTCCTCCCCCGCTGGGTTCGCATTCCTGCTCTGCTTCTCAGAGGGATGAATTTGGAGCTCTGACTACCTATATTCAAAACCACCTCTGCTGTGTCTCACCTGGGTGACCTTACCTCTCTGACCTTATCTGGGACTGAGGCTCTTGGATCAGGTGGTCTGCAAGGTCCCTGCAAGCGCCGCATCATCATTCCTGAGCTGCTTCAGGAAAACCACCTAACTGCTTCGGGTATCACTTTCCCTTAGTGAGACAAGGTCCCTGTCCTTGAGGCGTTGAGCTCTGCCTAAGAAGGAAGGTTAACATACAGTCGGGAGTAACAGTAGAGAGCAGATTGGAGCCATGGGAGGTAGGGGGAGGGTTGGGGAGGGGTGTTGGTTAGACGTGGTGTTCTGGAGTTTCTAACTCATGGTAGATCACTCGTTGATGGGGATGGAAATGAAGGAGACACTGAGGGGGGAGATTTCAGACACAGCAATGGTCCAAGGGGGAAGGGGAGCTTTTGGGATCACACTCCTCCATGGTAGAGGGTAATGGATTCTGCTGCAGGTAAAGTCAGTTCTTTCTACACCCACCTCAGTTCCCATCTAGCTGTATCACCTAGTTAAGAGGGAGACAGCAACCTTTCTGCCCAGTTGCCAGCAAGGCTCAGGCTTCTGGGATGGAATTACACTGTCTTATCCTGCGGGTGGGGGATTGAATTGACAAAGCAAAGAAATGGGGGAAAAAATCACCAGATTTATACGCAAAGAACCTGGGTTCAAAGCCTAGCTCTTCTGATATGGCTTTGATCAAGTTACTGCGTTTTTCCGTATGTAAAATGAATGAATTGATGACCCAACTCCCTCCCTCTACTCTGTGCTCCTACGAGGCTTAGGGATCCAATGGTTCTGACTGACATTTTTGGTGTGTCTGAGATTTGGTGCTTCCCTATGTTGTGCATGAATGTATACCTGTTCATGTTTAGGGGAAGTCTTGTGTGCTGGGCTGGGCTGTAAGTAGTTAGAGAATAAAAGTGGGCTGGGGGATGAGGGCTCTGCCATGTTCTCGATAGTATCTTGTAAACCCATGTATGTTCTCTTGGGCATGACTTTGCCCAACTTCATGGGACTCTGGATGTCAGAGCTTGAGGACCCAAACCCTAAATGCATTCTGCCTTCACACCATTGTTTGCTATCCTTTTCAACCAAATTCCTTGGACATCTATGACATTTCCACTATGTGTATAGCCCTGTGTTCAGAGTTGTGCATATAAAGATGAATAAATGACAACATCTTCACTCAAGAGCTTTCTGATCTGACATCATAGGAAGAGGAGAGTTTAGGACAGCCATGCCTGTGAAAAGGGCACAAGAGTTTGATACCATGTAAAAGTGATTCGAGGCCAAGGACAGAGCCAGACAAAATGTTGGAGTAGAATGGAGGTGGGAGTGCTCATACAACTTCAGGCCAATGGAGGGGGTCAGCCCCTGAGCTGAACCTTGAAGGCAGATAAGGCTCCTGAGAAGCATAATCTGGAGCCCAAGAGTGGGATCTGCTTGAAATTTGTGAGGGGAAGGAAGGGGACAGGAATCAGGCTATCAGGGGCACACTGAAAACTAGGCTGAGAAATGTGTTTTATCACATCAGTAAAGGAAGTCACTGTAGGTTTAGAAATAGGAGCTCAACATGGTCAGACCCACCCCTTCTTTTTTAGGCTTTTTTTTTAACTTTTAGGGTTAAGATGGACTGGAAAGGGGGAAGGGAAGGGAAACAAGCATTTATTAAGTACCTACTACATGCTAATTTACAAACAGATCTTACTGATCAAGAGGGAGATGGTTCCCTCCTCCTGCCTGAAGAAATCTTGGAAAGGCTTTCCTTGGAAAGGTGCTTTCCTTGGAAAGGTGCTTTCCATACTTCCCTAAGCCAAGGTCACACCCTATTATTCTTTGTTAGCACCTGGAGTTTCAGAAAAAAATCCCCCAGCGTACAGAGATGCCCAGTGTCTTGGTCTAAGGGCAGAGTCTTGGTGAGTCAAAGAGGCTTCCTGAGATTTGTGGTGGAAGATGTCCTGGGCAGAGTAGGGGCACAGAATCTATCCATTCATCCATCCATCCTTCCGTCCATCCATCTATCCTCCTGTCCACCTGTCCATCTGTCCATCCGTCCATCCATTGAGAAGCTGATATTAACTGTCTGCTGTGTGTCAGGCATTCACCGTGCTGTGGACAAAAGACAAGTTGAATCACAGCATCTCTGACTGGGAAAAGGCCTCAGTGGCTGCATGGGAAGACACTGCTGGGCTTCCAGCCCAGGGCTCTTATTTACCCTTTAGCCAGGCCCAGAGTAGATTGGGGGGCAGCTCTCTAGAGATTCACAGGCCACGGAAGGAAAGACAGTGGTTTCCTGCTTGAGATGAGTCATTCGGAGTGAGTCTTTAGGGGGTTGGGCTTTCTGGGAACCCCCCAACTCTGTCCTCTGGCCATAAGGGAACAAGGCCACGTCACGTTCTCCATTCAGAGTCCCTTGGGCAGGGGACTTTCCCCATCAGTCCACTGTGTAAGATAGCAGGTGGGGATGAACTGCAGTCTCGGGGTGTCACCTGGGCCAATCCTTGAGATCTTCCTGGGAAGCCCTTAGAGATCAGCATGGTGGCAGTGGTGGGTAGGCTTATTGCGGGGGAAGGGTGGGCCTTGCTCCTCACTGCCCATGTCCTTTGATGGCCCTTCTGTGTTCATCCTAAAATCTTTAGACAATGTATTCAAGAGTCCCTGAAACTACACAAAAATTTAGTTTAGCCAAAGTGGGGTTAAAAGGCGGGACCAGTGTGGAATGGATCCAATTAGGAGCCAGGAACTGTGGGTCATAATTCCTCTGGGATCTCTGTGAGACCCTGGCAAGGTCTAGTCCCTTCTCTCTGGACCCAAGCATTCTCAGTTGGGAAGTCAGGGGGTTGGACAAAATGAAAACAAAGCAGCAGATGTTTATTTGGCAACTGCAGTATTTGGGGTTAGGTTTAGGGTTCAAATTCATGCTCAGCACCTGGGAAACCGCCAAGCTCACACAAATCACGGTGCTACCCTCATGATGCTCATAGAGCCTCCATCCTCCAGGACCAGGGCCCAGCCCGGCCTGAATGACCCTGCAGGGCCCTGCCTCTCTATGGGGAGACCACGGTCCTCGATGGGGAGGGCAGAGATGAGTCTCCCCCATTTACAAAGGAGGAAATTCACAGAAGTGAGAGGACTTGCCTTGGGTCACCCGGCCATTAGTCTCAGTCCTGGTCTGTAACTGGATTTTCCTAGCCTCAATCTAGGTCTCTAGCACTGTCTACAACAGAGATATGTGTGCTAGAGCCTGTCTTTACCAGCTTCCAAGGGCCAATTGTTAAATTGTCCATGGGAGCACATTTATTTTTACCCCAGAAATCATCAAATGCTACAAAACAGGGCTTGATTTCTTGTTTTGTGGATTGTCTAGACTTAAGAAAGTGATGAAGAATCCATTAACGATACAGATTAAATTAAGTACATCCGATGTATTTACCCTCGCGCGCCCCCCCCCCCCATTGTTAAACATTTAGCAGCACACTCCCCGTCTATGAAGACTTTCTCTCCACCCTCTTCCCTCCTTGAGCTCTGCTCTGAGCTCCACTTAGGAGAAGAGACCCTGTATTTTTCCTTATAATCCTCTGTCAATAAAGACTTAGCAAGTGTAAGTTTTCTTGCACCAGCCCTGGGCTAAAAGGCTGTTTTGGGCTGACCAGTTACGAAAGGCATGATTTGGGAGGGGGGAGCCAGATTTTACTGCCAACCTAGAGACAGCTGCTTAACAGAGTGAGTTTAGGACTGGGCCCACAGGCAGCTCAAGGCAAGTGAGTTCCTCTTCTCCAGGCAGAGGTTGGATTAGGGATAGAGAGGAGATTCCCAGCAGACTTAATGGACCTCAGAGGTTCCTTCTTCAGGTTTTGAGGTTTTGTGGCCCTAACCAGGGGTAGACCAGCTTGAGGCACCCCACAGCTAATGGCAGAAGACTTGTAGGCGGAGGGAGCTGCCGCTGTGGATGTCTGCGTGCCTCAGTTTCCCCTTCTCCAAATGAGAAGGGAGGTGGATTGGATCATCAGGTTCCTCCCAGTTCCAAACACTATGAACAAGTGAGAGAGAATTAAGGGCTAAAAGAGTGGCCTTGCACAAGGAAAGTGAGGTCTGACTGGAGTAGTTGGGGGGCTGGATACAGGGGGAGCTGCAAGCGGCCCTGGTTTGAGGCAGGTCAGGGTGGTGAGGGCACCTATACAGGGCATTTAGAGGGGCCCATAGTGTCCTGGCGGACATTCAGCCTCTTCCTTGGATCCCTCCAGAGGCTGTATCTGGAGCTAAGAGAGAGGCTTAAACAGAGGAATGCCAGACCTTGAGGGGCCAGAGGGACTTCTGGGCAGATTGACCTGCCAGCACGTCCAGTCTGCAGGCCCTCCTTATTGTCCAAGACAGCCACACCATTTTCCAGAAGAATGTGAACCAAAGGAATAACGAAGCCAGTCAGTGGCAGAGCCGGACTTGTTCAATTGTAGATAACTACAGGTGGAGGGGGCCTTGGAGGCCTCTCATTTTACAGATGTGGAAACTGAGGACCGGCCAGAAGGGACTTACCCAAAGTCACACAGAGGGTGTGTCCAAAGTGGGACCTGAATTCAGGTCTTCAGACTAGAGATGGTGCTCATTCCACAGCAGGTCCAGCACACAGGCTATCCTTCTACTAGAGTGAGAGCATCTGAGGGCAGGGACCAGGTGTTTGATATCACACCAGTTCTTAGTGTAGAGCTCTGCACGAAGGAGGCACTTAATAAATGTTTAATGACTCTACAAATAGTCATAATAAGCTATGTCTTCCCACCTCCCAGCTCTGCTGGAAGAGTTCTCTTCCCACATCTGATCTCACCACATTTCTATCCCTCTTGGCTACATGCATGTTTTTATCTTTCTTTGGCCTTCTAGTATTTTAGCCCAGTGCCTAGCACACAGTAAGAGCTTAATAAATGCTTGCCAATTGATGATCGTAAGAGAAGACTATTTGGTATGAGAGAGCCATCTCCTTGAACCTGGATTCCAACCCCAGCTCTGCCATTCATTAGCTGTCACACTTTGGCAAAGTCACTTCCCCAGTGATAAATGGGAGTTGTTATCTCTCTTTGTATCTCTCTGATCCAGTTTCTGTCTCCCTCAGTAAACTGTAAAGAGCAGTTCCCGCCCTTGTGTGTGCTGGGAGAGAATCATGAATGGGTCTGAGTTGGGTAAACCAGGTTCAGTAGATGATGCAAGATGCTCAAAGAGGGTGGCAGGGTTGGGGGCAGGGAGGCGAGTGGTATTACGGGAAGGCCAGGCAGTTGTGGTTCTGGTGATTTCAGCCCCTTACAAAAGAGGAGGCCTGGGTGGCATTCCACAGGGGAGATCTCTGGCAGCAGGTGGAAGACCCAGTTTCCTCGGAGTGGCCTTACTTGGCCAAGTTCTCCTTTTCTCTGCAGCAACAGTTAACCCAAGCAGGGTCAGGTCATTCTGACCTAGCTGGGGCACCAGGCTGAGGGGAATTGGGGAAGAAGGCGGGAAAAAAGAGGCCAGGAAGGAAGGAGGTGCCAACAGACCCCTTCAACCTTAACCTTCCCCTCTCAGGTCCACCCTCCAAGAGCACCTCAACCCCTGCCAGAGATAGAAGCCTTGCAATGGGGGGAGGGTGCAGAGGTGTGACCCTCCCCAGGCCAGGCTCCCCTCTAAGAGCACCTCTGCCCATGCCTTCCCCAGGGACCTCAGAAATGAAGCTGTCAGAGCTGACACATTAGGTACAGGAGGAGAAAGGAGAAGAAAGGAGGTGGGTGTGCAGGAGAGATGGTGACGTAGAGTGGCTACAAGACTGACTTGGGAATCAGGAGATTCGAGTTCAGATTCTCCTTCTGCTGGTTAGTGCTTCTGAGTTTGTACCTCTCACGCCCCACAGGAAGACAGAAGCCTCCCTGGGGATTAAATAAATGTCCTTCCAAGGACAGGACAGGAGGGAAGGCTGAAGAACAGTTTGTGGGGAAAAGACTGAAGGGTTTGGGTCTAATGTGAGCTGACAGCGTGAGATGGCAGGCAAGAAAGTCAATACTGTGTGTGAAGAGAGAAGGGTGTCCACTATCCCTCCTTGGGTCAGGCCTCCTCTGTGGGGGTCATTCTGGACTTTTCTCCTTTTGGGGAGGACATGGAGAGGTTGGAGAGCATCCAAAGGAGGGCTATCAGCATGGGGAAGGGTCTAGAGCCCTTAGGAGGTCCTGGGAAGATTGGCTGAAGGACTGAGGATACTTCTCTTGGAGAAGAAAAGGGTAGGGAGGGGGGATGACTTGACAGCTCCTGTAATGGCTCCCAGGGATTGGCTGTGTTCTTCTTGGCCCCAGAGGACAGAATAAGGACGACCTGGGGGAGGTTCAAGGAGGCAGGTATAGATTCATGTCATGTCAGGAAACTTCCCAAGATCTGGAGGCAGAAGCTGAACCCCCTCCAACACTCTCTGGAGAGCTTCAAGCAGAGGCAATCAGCCAATAAACATATATTAAGTGCCTACTGTGTGCCAGGCAATGAGCTGAGAACTTGGAATACGAACAAAAGCCCAGACAGTCCCTGTTCCCAAGGAACTCCTAGTCCTATGGGAGAGACAGCATGTTGAGAACTATTGGAGGACAAGCTACCGGCAGGTAAACTGCAGAGAGGAAAGGCAGCCCAGTTCAGGGGGTGGGGTTGGGATTCTAGGCAAGCCTTGGAGGGAGCTAAGGAAGCCAGGAGGCTTTGATGAGGAGGGAGGCCAGAGAGAATGTCTGGAACTGAGAGCTGGAGGGTCTTGCTAAGGAGCCCCAAAGAGGGTCCCTGGTGGAAGGGCAGGTTGTGAAGGATCTAGTGGAGACAGGCTGAACGAGGTGCTCTCAGAAGACCCTTGTAGCAATGAAGTTCTAGAGGTTGCTGGGTTCTAGGACTTGGGCAAATGAAGACGCCTCTACCTGAAAGATACTGGAAGATTCAGCGGTCTTGGGAATAGAAGAATGGGGCGCAGTAGCATGAAACAAGACATTTCTGTGAGGACCTGGAGTAGGTGGGAATAGGGCTGCTTGTGGTACAAAGGGAAAGGATATTGGGGGCACTTCAGGGCAACCTTGATTGGAACAGAAATGCCCAGCCTTCTACTGACCTGGACTTTGAGTCTTTCTGACCAGGTCAAGGGAAAGTCTGAGGTCAGGGCCAGGGCTGGGACTAAGGTCAGGGCTCTGTGTGAGGTCAGGGCCAGGGCTGGGACTAAGGTCAGGGCTCTGTCTGAGGTGGCCTTGATCTCCTGGGTCCCCTATTTGGGGGCTGGGCTCTAACTGGCTCAACCTGGCCTTTGATGAAATTCCCAGGCAAAACCCTGCCCTTCCCTCCTTAGGACAGAGGAATCCAAGTTCAAAAGGAACCCTGGGGTGCTCTGGGGTCTTTCAGCCAGGGAACTGAGAGTGCCCTGGCCCAAGCCAGCCAAGCTGAGCCCTGGGAACATTCTTCCCAGGTCATAAGACACCTGATTAAATTTCCAGCACGTGAGGCCCTCTCGGCTCCAGCAGGAGTGTGGAGCTGGGCTAAGCTGAGCTGATCCAGGCACTCAGGGGAGGGTTTGGCTTTGGTAACAAGGAAGGGAGAGCACAGGGAGGGACCCCCAGGGGCTGCCAGTCAGCCCTAGGTAGCTCTTGTCTCTTTCTTTCTTTCTTTCTTTCTTTCTTTCTTTCTTTCTTTCTTTCTTTCTTTCTTTCTTTCTCTCTCTCTCTTTCTCCCTCTCTCTCTCTCTCTCCCTTTCTTCTTATGTATAGTTTCTATAACCCATGTGTGATAGGAAACATATAATTTCTTGTTTATACTGATACTCTGAGAGGTTAAGAGACTTGCCCAAGATATTAAAAAAATAGCATAGCTAGGACCTGGACCCTGGTTCCCAGAGATCATCTCTCTGGACCAGTGGCCATGTTCCAGCGTCCCTGCAGGTGTACTTGTATTGCCAGAGAAAATCTGGGCAACGTTGCCCTGGAGGAGTTAGGATCTGCTAATGGGATGACATCCAAGACTTGTTTAATTGGCTGAGGGGGTCAACCTATTCTATTCTAAACCCACTGCCTTCTAGACACTCCCTCATAGGATGCATTTCTTCCTGTTTGAATATCTCCAGTAATGGGTAGCTAACTGTGAGCTGAGGTAGAGGGAAATTAGGAGGCTAGGGAGTATCTTGGGATCTTGTCACTCAGAGGGTGGCCACCATCTTCACCTCTACCAGAGGACAACTGGGCATGATGACCCTGGATGAGAATTTAGGGGCTGTAGGCTGAGCTGAATGGAGCAGGGGGAAGGGGCTGTCTCTAGGGGAAGGGAAGTAAGGGCGGGTTTCTCTTAAGGACACTAAATCTGGGTCACTTAAAAAAAAAAAGAGAAAACTGCCTAATAATAGGGAGCTGCAGAGAGCGGAGCTGAGTCACACTCTAGGATGACACCTACACTGAGAGGTTCATTTAGGATCAGAAAAATGTGCCCCCAGTCAGGCTCTGGAGGAGGGGGTAGAGGCTTGAGAGGATGGGACAGATGGGGGAGGGAAGACCTGAGGCCCACCTAAGCCCCCAGACCCAGCACTCTCCTCCAGGCTCCTGAGACACCTAAACCACTGAGGGAGCTGCTGAGGACCTCAGAGCTCCAATAGGAGCCTCCCAGAGTGTCAAGGGAACACCAGCCCCAGGACATACAGCAAGCTTGGGGCTAAGCAGCTCTGAGTCCCCCAGTACCATGCCCTCCTCCTACAGTGGAGAGAAGGGCATCCAGAGAGACTGAACAACCTCCACCTAGGTCCCAGGGTGAGCTCCCAGTTAGGCCTGATCTGGAGGCAGGAGGACCCTGGCCAAGGCTCCTCAGTTTCCCCATGTATGAAATCAAGGGTTGGTTCTAGAGGCTCTCCGAACTCTAAACCCTCTGGTCCTGTGTGAGCTCAGTTTCCATACTCGTTCAGCCCACAGGCCTGCCGCTGTCCTCAGGGAACTGATATTCTATTGGGAAGATAGCACTTGTGTAGACAAAACAAGTATTTGAGGCCGTTAGGAAGGGACACTGGTAGTTGGGGGCAGTCCTGGGAGGGGGTGATCATGGGAGGTGCCTGTAGGAGGCGGCCTGAACTGATTTCTGAAGACAACAAGGAATTCTGAGAGACAGTGGTGAAGATAGACTCCCTGCCAGGTGTGGGGACCAGCAAGGACACAGTCCTAAAAGGTGGGAGATTGAGTGGTGCGTGTGAGAAGCCGTAGCCAGAGGGCTGGTGGAGCTGGATAACTGAGTACGTGAAAGGGAGAAAAGAGAGGAAGACTGTGAAGGCGATGGGCTGGTAATTAATAATGGTAATGAGGAGTAGCCTTCAGACAGAGCTGGAGGGTTTGCAAAGAGTTTTCTAAACAATGTCTCATCTGATTCTCACAACAGCCCTGGGAGGGGGCTGCTGTTACCACGAGGTCTTGCTGTCCTCTCCAGGCCTGATTTCCCCATCAACTTGCTAAGAGCAGCATGTTGGTCATGAGGGCCTTTCTGGACTTGGAGACAGCTCTCCTGTCCCCTGAGTCTTCTCTTGTCTACACTGACCATCCCCAGAGAAAGTGTTTAATAAATAATTCCTGGATCAGACTGAATTGACTCTCCTTCTCATTGCAATGATGAGATTGGGAGGAATGTTCACCTGCCCTAGAATCTGGTCAGGCATGTGGAGTGGCTCAGGAGCCTTGAGAGGCCTGTCCGACTCTGAGGGCCTGTGCTATGCGTGCCAGCCTCTCCCTATAGGCCATCGGTGATGGGGAGCGCTATCCTTTTTGGACCCGAGGCCTGAGGTTAGGGTTGCAGAGGGATGAGGTAAACTATGCCAGGGACCCTTGCTTTCTGCCCAGCTCAGCAGTGTCACCTGGGCACGTGGTGGATGGTCACCATCCTTGAGTCCTTTTCTATAAAATGAAGGGATTCATTGAAGACCAACCAGGTAACATGGAAAGAGCAATGAATCTGGAGTTCAAAGTTCTGAGTTCAAATCTCTCCCACAATGCCAATTCCCTATGTGACTTGAGCGAGTTACTCACCACCTCTGAGACTCATCTGTAAAATGAGGGGACTGGACCATATGGGCCGCTGCAGTCCCTACCAGTTCTAGGCACATGATCCTATGACTCAGTTTCAAATCCTGAATGATTCTAGACCATCATTTATCTGCCCCAACCTCAGTTTCCTTTTTTATAAAATGAGGCATGGGACAAGCACCTTTTCTGGTTCTAAGGCCCTGATGGCCCAGTTCATGGACTCAAAGAAAAATAAAGATCGTCTTATCACGCCTACTTACTTTGGTGGAAATTGGGTCCCAGAGATGGAAGGTTCCACCAACAGAAGCAGAGTTGAGATTTGAACTCAGGACCCTCGACTGAGTCCTATGATCTCAGCCGGGTCCTACACCACCAGCCTTTGATGAGGGAGTGGACCAGACTTGCTCAGATTGGTGGCTGAGAGGCCTTGTGGACACGGGTTGGCAGGCTCTGAGAGAAACTCGGGGACGATAAGGATGTGTCCTTCCTTCCCACGCTCCTCCCAGACTCAGAAGCATGGCTGGCTTCTACACTCCTCTCCTGGGCGGCACGACTCTCACAGACCCCTCATGTGTCTCTCACTGAGGACTTGAGAAGTCTCCTTCCGGTGGCAGGCCTACACAAAGCAGTGAATCTAGGGCCTGAATGGGGCCCAGAGCATGAACAGTATCCTTTCTTTGGGCTGCCAGTGTCCAGTAAGCCAGAAGATTTCCCCTGGCCAGGCCCATGAGAAAGGACTGATTTAATCTCCCTCTGTTTTACTGGGAAAAACTTCCTGTCTTTGCATTCTCTCATCCCCGGCCCGGAAACGAGGGCCCATTGTCCCCCCAGCCTCATTGAGGGGCTCCCTCATTAGCAGGCTGGGCCTGCGCCGAGCCTAGGGCCTAGGGCCAATGGGACTGTATTTGTGTGGCAGAGGCCCTAGGGAGCTGGACCTGGAGAGTCCGGGCCCCCCAGCCCTGACAGGCTCCTTCACATTCGGACCATTGAAACAGTTTCTTGGAGGACCGCTGATAGATGCACACGTACCAATTCCCAGGCTCTTGAGTCCCCCAAAGTCTCCTCTACTTCAGACTGACTGTCATTCAACCAGTTCTTCCACAGAGCGTGGCCATCAGGGCTGCCCTCCTCTAGGGGCTCCACCAATGCCCTTCCCCGATTGTAGCGCCCAGAAATAATTATAGCATCCTACGATCTGAGAGCTCGAAGCGACCTTGCCTCCATCTAGTCCAACATGAGTGCGAAAGGTCCCCCTAGAATGCACCTCCCAAGTAATTCTGCCACCTCCATTTGGTGACCTCTAAGAAGGGGGAGCCCACTGCCTCCCAAGACAACCTGTTCCACTTTGGGGCACTTCTCCTGGGATTCCAGCCTACATTTTCCCCTTTTCAGCTTCACCCATCATTGCCCATTGTGTCCTCTGGAGCCAAGCAGAACCGACTATAATCCCTCTTCCTCAGGGCAGGCTTCTAATACCTGAAGACAGTCATCGTGTTACTTCAGTCTTCTCTTCCTCAAACCATGTCTTCACGTGACATGGATTCAGGATCCCCCACCATCCCAGCGCCCCTCCTCTATATGCTCTACCTCTTATCAAAGTCCTCCCTAATCACTGATGCATTGCTGGTAGACTCGCATACCAGTGGAATTCTGGAAACCAACGGAATCATGAAAAGAAAGTGACTAGAATGCCTGTGTCCTTTGACTCTGAGACGCCACTGTTGGCATCTATCCAAAGGGGTTCATTGACAAGGAAGAACTTCATCTTGCTGGCTTGCTAGCACCCTAGAAACTCTGGCCACAGGGTGATCTTCTTGGATCCTGACTCTGTCACCCAGGATGTTAGTGAATCTTCTCAGCTTTGGTTCATCTTCATCTCTACAGGATGGGAGGAGGGGATTCTCTTTTTTAACACATTTGTTCCACTGAATCTGGGTAATGATGGGCAGGCCCTTGATCTCAGAACAGAGGAATTAAAACAGCCAGAGAAGGTTTGGTTCCTAGCACTGCTAAGATGCAACAACCAAGGTGAGGAAAGACAGTGGTCTGACAAGTCCATCATTATTTTTTTCAATTTTTAAAAACATTTATAATATTATCTCATTATTATATACATTATTTAAAATATTGAGTTTCAAATTCTATCCCTTCCTCCCTTTATCCCTCCCCTGCCTCGTCCTCGAGGCAGTAAGCAATTAGATATAGGTTATAGAGGTGTAATCATGTAAAACATTTCCATATTAGTCATTTTGTATAAGAAAACTCATAAAAGGAAAAAATGAAAAGGAAAAATAGCATGTTTCAGTCTGTATTCAATCAATATCAGTTCTGTCTCTGGAGGTAGATAGTCTGCTTCATCATGAGTCCTTTGGAATTGTCTTGGCTCATTGTATTACTGAGAAGAGCTAAATCATTCACAGTTGATTATTGTTACAATGTTGCTGTTACTGTATACAATGTTCTCCTGGTTCTGCTCACTTTACTCTGCATCAGTTCATGTAAGTCTTTCCAGGTTTTTCTGAAATCATCCTCTTATCATTTCTTTTGGCACAATAATATTTCATTGTAATTATATACCACAGCTCGTTTAGTCATTCCCCAGTTCATGAACATCCTTTTGTTTTCCAATTTTTAGCTATCACCAAAGGAGCTACTCTATTTTTTTTTATAGAAGTAGTTCTTTACCCTTTTTTAAAAATGTCTTCGGGATATAGACCTAGTAGTGGTATTGCTGCATCAAAAGATATGTACAATTTTATAGCCCTTTGGGAATACTTTCAAATTGCTTTTCAGAATGGTTGAATCAGTTCACAACTCCACCAACAATGCATTATTGTCCCAGTTTTCCAACACCTCCTCCAACATTTAACATTTTCGTTTTTTATCATATTAGTCACTCTGATTAGTTGTGAGGTAGTATCTCTGAGTTATTTTAATTTTCATTTTTCTGATCAAGAGGTTTTTTCATATGATTATAGATGGCTTTGATTTCTTTGTCTGAAAACTGCCAGTTCATATCCTTTGACCATTTATCAATTGGAGAATGATTTGCATTCCTATGAATGTGATTGTGTTATCTATATATTAGAGAAATGAGGACTTTATCAGAGATACTAGTTGCAAAATTATACCCTACTCTCAGTTTTCTTCTTATAATTTTAGTTGCATTGGTTTTGTTTGCTCAAAACATTTTAAATTTTATATAATCAAAATTATCTATTTTATATTTCATAACATTCTCTATATCTTCTCTGGTCTTAAATTCTTCCCTTCTCTATAAATCTAACAGATAAACTATTTCAGACTCTCTTAATTTGCTTATGGTATCACCCTTTATTTGTAAATCATGTACCCATTTTGGTTTTATCATGGTATAGGGTGTGAGATGTTGGTCTATATCTAGTTTCTGCCACACTTTTACAGTTTTCTCATCAGTTTTTGTCAAATAATGAGTTCTTGTCCCAAAAGTTTGGATCTTTGGATTTATCATGTACTAGATTACTAGGATAATTTACTATAATATAATTTGTACTTAATTTGTCCCACTAATCCACCGTTCTCTTTCTTAGCCAGTACCAGACTTTTCAGATAATTACATCTTTACAACACAGTTTGAGATCTTCTTTTGCATTTTATCCCATCAATTCATATGACATCCTTGAGCTTTTGTTCTTCTAGGTGAATTTTAAAAATTATTTTCCCAACTCTATAAAATAATTTTTCGATAGTTTGGTTGGTGTGGCATGAATAAATAGATTGATTTGGATAAAATTGTCATTTTTATTATATTGGCTCAGCCTACCCATGAGCAACTAATAGTTTTGCAAATGTTTAGATCTGACTTTATTTGTGTGAAAAGTGTTTTATAGCTGTGTTCATATAATTTCTGGGTTTGTCTTGGTAGGTAGACTCCTAAGTATTTTATATTGTCTACAGTTATTTTAAATGGAATTTCTCTTTCTATCTGTTGCTGCTGGACTTTGTTGGTATGTATATAAATGCTGATGATTTATGTGGTTTTATTTTGTATCCTACAATTTTGCTAAAGCTGTTACTAATTTCAGGTAGGTTTTTAGTTGATCCTTTAGATTTTCCTTTTTTTCTAATTTATTTATTAATTTTTCATTTTCAACATTCATTTCCATAAGATTTTGAGTTTCAAATTTTCTTCTTATCTCTCCCCTCTTCCCATCCCAAAACACCATGCATTCTGATTACCCCTTCCCCCAATATACCATCCCTTCTATCACACCCCTCCCTTTCGTTGTCCCCATCTTCTCTATTTTCTTGTAGGGCACGATAGATTTCTATACCCCATTACCTGTATTTCTTATTTCCAAGTTACATGCAAAAACAATTCTCAACATTCGTTCCTAAAACTTTGAGTTCTAACTTCTCTCCCTTCCTCCCTCCCGACCTATCCCCACTGAGAAGGCAAGCAATTCAATATAGGCTATATATTCAGAGTTTTGCTAAAGATTTCCTTAATAGTCATGTTGTGAAAAACTAACTATATTTTCCTCCATCCTATCCTGCCCTTCCATTTATTCTATTCTCTCTTTTGACCTTATCCTTCCCCAAAAGTGTTTACTACTAATTACCCCTTCCTCTCATTTGCCCTCCCTTCTATCATTCTCCCCACATCCCACTTATCATCTTTTCCCCTACTTTCCTGTAGTGTGAGATAGATTTTCATACCAAATTGACTATGCATTTTATTCCTTCTTAAAGTAAATGTGATGAGAGTGAATTTCACTTTTCCCTTTTCCCCTCCATTGAAAAAGCTTTCTCTTGCCTTTTTTATGAGAGATAATTTGCCTTTTTCATTTCTCCCTTTCTCCTCCCAATATATTCATCTCTCACTCCTTAATTTTATTTTTTACATATCATTCCCTCCTATTCAACTCACCCTGTGCCCCGTCTATATGTGTGTGTGTATGTGTGTATGTATAATCCCTCCAACTATCCAAAAACTGAGAAAAATTTCAAGAGTTACAAATATTATCTTTCCATGTAAGAATGTAAACAGTTCAACTTTAGTAAGTCCCTTGTGATTTCTCTTTCCTGTTTACCTTTTCATGCTTCTTTTTATTGTTGTGTTTGAAAGTCAAATTTTCTTTTCAGCTCTGGCCTTTTCATCAAGAATGCTTGAATGTCCTCTATTTCCTTGAATAACCATTTTTTCCTCTGAAGTATTATACTCAGTTTTGCTGGGTAGGTGATTCTTGGTTTTAATCCTAGTTCCTTTGACTTCTGGAATATCATATTCCAAGCCCTTTGATCCTTTAATGTAGAAGCTGCCAAGTCTTTTGTTATCCTGATTGTATTTCCACAATACTTGAATTGTTTCTTTCTGACTGCTTGCAATATTTTCTCTTTGTTCTGGGAACTTTAGAATTTGGCTACAATATTCCTAGGAATTTTTCTTTTAGAATTTCTGTCAGGAGGTGATAGTTGAATTCTTTCAATATTTATTTTACCCATTTGTTCCAGAACATCAGGGCAGTTTTCCTTGATAATTTCATGAAAGATGATGCCCAGGCTCTTTTTTCTGAACATGACTTTCAGGTAGTCCCATAATTTTTAAATTGTCTTTCCTGGATCTATTTTCCAGGTCAGTTGCTTTTCCAATGAGATATTTCACATTGACTTCTATTTTTTCGTTCTTTTGGTTTTGTTTTGTAATTTCTTGGTTTCTCATAAAGTCATTAGCTTCCATCTGCTCCATTCTAATTTTTTAAAAAAATTATTTTCTTCAATCAGCTTTTGAACCTCCTTTTCTATTTGGCTAATTCTGCTCTTTAAAGCATTCTTCTCCTCATTTGGCTTTTTGGGCCTCTTTTGCCATTTGAGTTAGTCTATCTTTAAAAGTGTTAATTTCTTCAGCATTTTGGGATCTCCTTTAGCAACTTGTTATCTTGCTTTCCATGATTTTCTTGCATCACTCTCATTTCTCTTCCCAATTTTTCCTCCACCTCTCTTACTTGATTTTCAAAATCCTTTTTGAGTTCTTCAATGACTTGAGACCATTGCATATTTATTTTGAAGCTTTTGGATGCAGAAGCCTTGAAATTTAGATCTTCCTCTGATGGTATGCTTGTTCCTCCTCTTCTGAAATGATAGAAGAAAATGCCTGCTCACCAAGAAAGTAAGCTTCTATTGTCTTATTCTTTCTCCCTTTTTGGGGGCATTTTCCCAGCCAGTTACTTGACTTTTAAGTTCTTTGTCAAGAGGAGGGTTTACTCTGGGGACCTGTGAGTTCTCAGTTCCTCCAAGGTGGCACAATCAAGGGAAAAGAGTTTACTCCTCTCCTAGTCTGTGCTCTGACCTGTGAGTAGGATTCCCTCTTCAGAGCCTCCACTAGCTCCATAACGCCAGCACTTCTTCTCCCCACAGGGCCCCCACTCAGGATTGAGATCCAGAGGAGCTGCTCAATTCCCCCAGGGTCTTTAGGCCAGGGTTCCAACAATGGAAGCTGCACTGCCTGGGGCTGGGCCTGGATTGCTGCATTCCCTTGTCACCCAACTGAAAGAGCTTTCTTACTGACCTATGAAGCTGTCTTTGGCATTTGTGAGTTGAGGAATCTGGGACCTGCAACTGCTGATGTTGGTGCATAGAAGCCTGCTTCAGTCCTGTCCTTGCCATTGTGTGTGGCCAAGGCTGGGCTGAGGTCCACTCTGCGCCTGGTGCAATAGACCTTTCTTGGGGTGGAAGTTTCTTTCATTCTGTCGTTTTGTGGCTTCTGTTTCTCTAGAATTTGTTTAGTCATTTTTACAGATATTTTATAGACTTTGGGGGGAGAGCTTCTAGAGGTGCGTCCTTCTGTTCCACCATCTTTTAGATTTTGTAAGTATAACTTCATATCATCTGCCAAGAGTAATAGTTTTATTTTCTAATTTTCTAGTCTAATTCCTTCATTTTTTCTCTTATTGTTATATATAACATTTCTAGTAGAATATTAAATGACAGAGATGATAACGGGCATCCTTGCTTCATGTTTGATTGTACTGGGAAGGTTTATTATCTAGCTTCTCCCCGTTGCAGATAATGTTTGATGATGGTTTTGGATAAATATTACTTATCATTTTAAAGTAAACTCCATTAATTCCTATGTGTTTTTAATAGGAATAGGTACATATTTTGTCAAAGGCTTTTTTCTGCATCTATTGAAATAATCATATGCTTTCTGTTGGCTTTGTTATTGATATGATTGAATTATGCTGATAGTTTTCCTAATCTTGAACCAGTTCTGCATTCCTAGTACAAACCCTACCTGGTCATAGTGTGGGATCCTTGTGACATATTGTTGTAATCTATTTTCTAGTATTTTATTAAACGTTTTTGAATCAATATTCATTTGGAAAATTGGTCTATAATTTTCTTTCTCTGTTTTAGTTCTTGCTGGTTTGAGTTTCAGCATCCTATTTGTGTCCTAAGAAGAATTTGATAGGACTCCTTCTTTGCCTATTTTTTCCAAATAGTTTACATAGCATTGAGATTAATTGTTCTTTAAATATTTGATAGAATTTTCTTGTGAATCCATCTGGTCATGGAGATTTTTTCTTTGAAAGTTCATTGATGCCTTGTTCAATTTCTTTCCTAAGATTGGATTATTTATTTTATTTCTGTTTCTGTTAATCTGGGTAATTTATATTTTTGTAGATAGTCATTCATTTCATTTAGATTGTTAAATTTATTGCTATATAATTGGGCAAAATAGCTCCTAACAATCATCTTAAATTGCTCTTCATTGGTGATGGATTCACCCATTTCATTTTTGATATTAATAATTTGGTTTTCTTCTTTCCTTTTTTTAAGAATCAAATTAACTAATTGTTTATCTATTTTATTGTATTTTTTTCATAAAACCAGCTTCCAGTTTTATTTATTGATTTAATGGTTTTCTTACTTTCATTTCTTTTATCTCTCCTTTGATTTTCAGGATCTCCAATTTGGTGTTTGAGGATTTTCAATTTGTTCTTTTTTTTTAGTTTTTTTTTTTTTGTTATTGTTGTCACACATCCAATTAATTGATTTGCTTTTTCTCTCTTTTATTGATGTAAACAATTAAGAGACATAAATTTCCCCCTAAGTACTGCTTTGACTGCATGCCATAAATTTTGGTATGTTGTCTCATTACTGTCATTTTCTTTAATGATATTACCGATTGTTTCCATGATTTGTTCTTTGACCCACTTGTTTTTTAGGAGACTAGATTATTTAATTTACCGTTAATTTTTCATCTCTTTCCATCATTGAAAATAATTTTCAAGTCTATCATTACTAAGGCTTGTTCACGTTTCTGTCATGCTTTGTGTATCTCTTTAAACTGAATATATCAATATTTATGAGCCCCTGACTGCGTATGAGATTCCAGGGGCACAGTAAGATGATGACAACAGCAAAACTCAGTTTCTCTCCTTAGGGAGCTTATAGTTGACATGAAGGAATGGAGCACTTGCACACACCAGCCACTACACTGAGTACCAGATCTACAAATCCAAATACAAAGGCAGTCCCTGCCCTCAGTTGGCTTGCAGGATAGAAAGAGAAAACAACACATGTGAGGAGGAGTGCTTTGGACTAGGAAGTCACAGAGATGGGGAACTACAGAGCACTGACCAGTGTGCTCTTTCCAGGACTGGTGGTGTTGATGTAATCACTGTCCCCATGCTAGCCATGCAAAAGAGGAGAGGGGACATGGGTAATATACCCAATGGTTTCTCAAAAAGATGGCCCCAGAGCATCAGATGGGGGGCTGGGTCTCAGTTGGGCTAATTATGGAAAGCTTCATATATTTACTGTCTTGTGAGAATGACAGTGGAAATATGGATTTACAAATGTGGAAACTGAGGTCCAGGAAAAGAAAGTGAAATTTCACAAGGTCATGTGACTAGTGCAGAGTAGGGTCAGTCTTCCAAGGCCAGGAACTTTGTACTCCCACACATATGTCAGCTCCCTCCAAGCTATATCCCCCTTACTCCCCAGTCATCCTTATCTCCCAGAGTTTCCCTCCTCTCCTCATCTTTCATTCATGACGAAGGTAATGGGTCACATTTGTATCTCCTCTCCTTAATGACATCTCTTTAATTAGGAAGTTGTTGGCTGGATAATAATAGATATTCACCCATTGGAAACAGCCGTTTCCGACTCTCCCTTGAACCACAGCAATGACATGCCATTGGCAGCATGGCCACCAAGCTTGATTTCCCAGAAGGATGGCATTGATATCAGGGAAGATCAGAGGGCCCCAGTGAGCCCTGGCCTGGGTACAACTGGCTCACAGAAGCCCAGGCGCCAGTGCCCTGGGAGGACATGGGTCTTGTATGCTTTACTGTTTCATCCCAGGCTGTCCACCCCCTAAGTGACAAAGATGTTCATTTTCTGAAGGCCCCGGGACTCCCCCCTCCCCAACCCTTACTCATGGGTGCCCAGACAACCCATTTTTCTCGGTCTCTAGTCCTCATCCTGCTCATTCCTGTTAGGTGACTGTCATGACCAGAGGAAGGAATGTACGCACAGGACCCTGGGATCAGGAAGACCATGAGAGCTAGAGCTGACCCCAAGACTCCAGAGGTGGGCCAACCAAGGCAGAACTGAGGATATCAGAGGAGGGGGAGAGAAGACCAGAGAGGAAGGCTAGGACCTAGCTATGAAGGGGCTTACATGCCAGGCTGAGGGTCCCATAGGAAATGATGTGCAATGGATAATTGTAGGGGGAGAGGATGACTCTTCCTCGTGGCTGGTACCTGGGGAGAGTCTCTTCCCCACCTGCACACGCTCCCTGCCATCACACCCCATGCAGTTGGGCACCATCACCTCTTGACATCTTATGGATTCACTTACTGAGGCAGAAATGATGGAAAAGTTGTGAGGAAGGGACCACTGTGTCTTAGCATTACAAATACAGTTAGAGAGGAAAGCTTTGGAAGATCAGAATGGAAGTGCTCAGCACACCAAGGAAACACACGCTTATTAAGCCCCTACTAAGTGCTTGTGCTTTACAATTCTTATCTCATTTGATTTTCACAACAACCCTGGAAAGTCGGTGCTATTACTATCTCCATTTTATGGAGAAGGAAACAAGTGGGCAGAGGTGAAGTGACTTGCCCAGAGTCATACAGCTAGCACACGTCTGAGTCCAGATTCAAACTCAGGTCTTCCTGATTTCCCAGGCTATCACGTAGCTGCCTACCATAGGGGACAGGGAGAACCCAATGGAGCAAAGTCAGCCCAATGGAGCAAAGTCAGCCAGAGAGGGATGGGGACACGCAGAAATAATTCTGAAGACAAGTATGACAAACAGTTCTGAGGAACATGAAAGGGGGACTCTCTGAAGTGTCCTGTGTTCTGAGTGGTCACTTCCTGGACTCTCCTCTCTCCTTCTCCTCGCCTTTGGTCACACTCCCCCTGTGCCTTCAACATCCTCTGGTCCCAATCCCTCCACCCCTGACCAACACCAACACCATGCCACCTCTTCTAGGAAGCCTGCCAGGCTCCCTTCAGTTGGAATTAGCAATGGGTTCCCAAAAGCTTTCCCAACAACCCGACTGGGAAGGCAGGCAAAGGTTATAACAGGTTTCCCAGGCAACGAAACAATGGTCAGGTGAGGGAAGATAGCCCACTGAGGATTCCGAGCCAGGTCTTCGGGTTCTGCCCACCACTCCAGGGGTCTCATGACTACTCCAGGGTCAGAGGAGGGACTAGAACTCATGTCTCCTCTCTCCCAGCCAAGAGAGATTTCTCAGGAGTTCACAGAATCCTCGACTCTCAGAATCTAAGGGACTTCAGAGTCATGTCTCCCAACCTAGACCTGAGCAAGGATCCCTTCTATAGGATTCATGACAGAAGGTCATTCAGTCTCAACTTGAGTATCTCCAGTTAAGGGGAACTCACCGCCTATCAAGGCATTTTACTGCATATGTGGAGCACTGTAATTGCAGGGAAGTTTCCCCTTGCCTTGGATCCAGGTCATCCTCTCTGCATTATTACCCACCCTACTCCACCCCCATCTCTCCTAGTTCTGCCCCGTTGAGCTGAATGTCACAAAATTCCAACGAGGCTCAGAGCTTCACCACACTGCCCAGGCCTGCCCTTTCGTGAAAGGGGATCTTGGAGCAGAGAGGGTGAGTGACTCACTCGATGTCACACAGTAGACCTTTGCAAGCCAGACTGAATTTCTCCTTTCTGTTCCTCTATCCCAGGGCTCTGAGGGCTCTGAACCACACACAGGGACTCCCCAGTCATGGCCACTCGGGACATCGAAGAACACAGACAGCCGCAGCCCAAGAGCAAAGCGTGTGTGGTTGAAGGCACCAACAGCCAGGCCTTCCAGGGACTTTTTGGTTTCAGGAGATAAAGTTTCCTTTTTCTTGCTCTGACGTGTTGACATTGACAGAGCTGGATGGGACCAGAAATCTGTGACCCTCTCGCCTCTCCCTGGTGGCCCCCGGGTCAAACAGAATGCATCTCCTCTTTCTTCCAGATGACCTTGAGTGGCCATAGCCCTGCTCAGCTCTTCTTCAGGCCAAACGTATCTAGTTCCTTCAGTCAATTCTGGTAGGGCATGATCTCAAAGCCCTGGGTCACCCTGGCTGCCCCACTGTGTCTTTTTTCAGACGGGAAGACAAGACTGAAGCACATTAGGGCAGAAAGTCTGAGCAGGGCAGAGGATAGGGGATTAACACCCCCTGACCGCTCCACCCTGACATTTTCAACAGAGCCAAGAAGCAGGGATACAAACACACACACACACACACACACTCCCACACTTGCACACACACACTCCCACACTTGCACACACACACATACTCACACACATACTCACCTCACATATGCACATACAGTCACACACACACGTGTACACACTCCCACACTTGCACACACACACACAAACTCCCACACTTGCACACACACACACATACACATACTTACCTCACATATGCACATACAGTCACACACACACACTCCCACACTTGCACACACACACTCCCACACTTGCACAGACACATACACTCCCACACTTACACACACACACATACACTCATACTCACCTCACATATGCACAGTCACACACACACACTCACACACATACCTCACATATGTACAGTCACACACACTCACATATAGTCACATACATACACACACATACGCACACTCTGTGGAATCATGGTTTTCTTCAGATCACCACCTTAACAATCATTTGGAGAGATTTTCCAGGTCAGTCAAGGTCCGTAGCCAGCTAGACACCCCATTTTCTGTCTTCCCTTTTTTGAACCTCAGCTAGAGACTCCTGCTGTTTTTCCTACTCATCCTGCCAATGAATACCCCGTTTTCCCCAGTCCCTTCTTTTTGGTAGATAAACCAGCTGCCAAATCAAAAGTCTGGCTCAGTCTCTTTTGTTTAGTCACCCTCCCCTCGGATCCAGGACTCCAGCCCTCACCTCTGTCCTGAGTGCCCATCCCTCATCTCCAGTTGCCTACTGGGCATGTTCACCTGGACATCACCAGCGGTCACACCTTGAGGAGTTCTATCCCCCTCCTCCAAATTCAAAGCCTCCAGGTTCATCGCTGGAGCCAGGCTTGTCTCCTCCCTCTCCCTTAAGCCATGTCCAACCAGTGCTTTCAGTCAGTGAAGCAGGAGTCCTTCCACACCATCTCCACAGCCCACTTCCCGCTTCCCTTGCGAGACATCAAATTTCCAACTCAGGTGCCTTTTCTAGGACTGCGCCCCATGCCTGGGACGCTCCCTCCTCCTTCCCTCCTCACCTCTGCCTCTGAGGATGCCTATCTGTTTCAAGCCTCAGTTCAAACATCGCCAACCAACACTGTCCCTGATCCTCACTCAGTTGGTAGCATCCCTTCCCTCAGAAATCATGTGCTTTTGCATCTACTTTTCTAAGTTGGCCATACCCATCAATGGTAAGCACCTTGCAGGCAGGGACAGTTCCCTCAGGGCTGAGTCTCTTTGATGTCCCCCAGGGTGGCCCCTGACTACAACCAGACTTGGAACTGGGGGATGTGGTCCACCAACTTGCCTCTCTACCTACTGGCCTGGTGAACTCTGACAAGATGTTTCACCTGACTCAGTTTTCTCATCCTTAAAATGCGGATAAAATACCTGAAGGCTCTCTCCCCAAGACAGGTAAAGAAAGTACTGGTGAACTTCAAGGAGTCTCCTCCCAACTCCAAAGCCCCCTCCTCCCTCTGTGAGTGCCTCATCCCTCCATGAATGGTATGAGGGAGAGAAGTAGCATTCTCCCTAGTCAGTTGAGCACAAGGCAGGGCACACAGTAGGCACTTTGGCGAGTGTCGAATGAGTGAACGTACAAATGGAAGATCATGAATGAGGTTGGAGGAGCAGATCCACCTCAGCACTAGTGGAAATAATCCTTCTTCATTTTCAAGAATAGTTAGTTCTCTTAGGTAGGTTAAACATTTCCCTTGCTTTTTCCATCTTGAGGGGGCTCATTTTATCGCTAGTCCTTGATGCTCTGATGCTGCACAGATGAGGTTGGGTGGGCCTATTGACTGAGGCCAGCTCTTGTAACAGGAGAACAGGGTTGGGAAGGAAGATAGGGCAGCTCGCTGTGTCGCAGTGCTGGGCTCACCTCTTTTCCCAATGGGTCTGAGAACTTTCCTCAGATCCCACAGCACCCCTAGAGCGGGGAGGGGCCTCAGATTACCTGGGTGAGGCACCTCACCTCCCACAGGCTCCCCTCTGCCCTGATAGGTACCTCCTGCCCATTACCTGGTTCTCCTCACCTCTTTGGTCTATGGTCCTTCTCTCTCCCTCTCACCAACAGAGGTCACTCAGCCCCCACATCCCTGCTGAGGGAGGAGGCCAGATGCCCAGGGCCAAGTGGGCAGTCAACCATTGCAGCTGAGATGGTGGCAGAGAGACCCACACACCAGTTGGGGTCAGTCTCTTTGCCCTGACGGCTCTCACTCGGAGTCTTGGAGATAGAGAAACAATGGCCCTGAACCCCACCTTCAGGAAGCCTCCAGGCTAGGGAGAGAGGAGCAGCCCCAGGCCTTGCCCTCCAAGGGTTCTCAGGCTGGGAGGTCAGAGGGCATTCTCAAAGGACCAGGGCATCACATGGCAGGGAGGGAAGTTATCTGGGGTCACTAAGGAAGAGGAGGAGACAGAAACCAGATGGTGGAAATTTGGGAAAAGAGGGAGGCCAGCGGAGGAAGGAGAGACACCATGGAACTCATCTGGTCTGGTCAGTGAAGTCAGGTGATAATGGGAGAGTTTGGCTAGAAGTGGACTGGGGCCATCCTGTAGGAGAACAAACCTTGGTAACCTAGTCAGGGGTCAGGGATGCCAGTGGAGCTCAGACTCAGGCCTAGAGTCATGCCTGACCATTGATAGGTGAAATCCCTCCTCACCTCCCTTGTCCCCAATCCCCCCTTGTATTAACCATATTAGTCTTCATTCTCCCCCCCCACACACTCTGGGTGGGGGAATGGGGTGGCCCCAACACCTTCATCAGCAAGGTCATGGACATGGGAGATCCCTCACCTTCCCCCTTCTGCCCCAGGTGGTAACTCACCTGGGACTTGCTAAACCTTCCTCCTCTCCCCCATAGCCCGCTTTGGGTGGAGGTCCCAACTCCTTCCTCAGCCAGATCATGGGCATGCTACACATCTGTCCCTCTCCTAATACAATGAAAGGGTCAAAAGGGAGAGATGAGATCTTAGACTGCCTTCCTTTTGAGACCCTGGTGCAGAGAAAGCCTGGTTCCTGTCTCAGCCCTAGAGCAGGAGAGCAAGACAGCTCCTGGCTCTTTGGCCTTTTGCTCTAACCTCTCTTGCTCCCCCCAATCTGGTCGGCCTGATCCTAGCTCCCCATTCTAGGACAGCATCTGAGGACTTGCGGAATTCTTCCCTCCTGGAGGTGGTCACAGGAGCTGTATCACTGGTATTCCCATTTCACAGATGAAAAAAGAAGCTTCCCAAGGATTAAAGTTTAGAGCCAGTACTATGCATTAAAAATCCCAGAGGCACTTGTTATATACAAAAAAAAAATTTAATTGAAATAACCTGTATAAAAAAATATGATCTCCATACATTTCACACTGTTCAAGTGAAGGACCAAACCCCCAAATCCAGGTCCCTCTTGAGGCAACCTGGTCACAAACACATCGAGTAAAATAAATTAAAGGGGCTGCTGACTGCCACCCTCCCCCACCCCGCCCTGGAGACAGACCCTCCCCCCTTCCCCGCTTGGGCCACCAAGCCGCAGGCAGTGGCGCCCAAGGGCCTACCACCCGCCCCACTTAGAAAAGACATTCTATTCCCCTTAAATTAGACTTTGTACAGTAATTCTCCATCTTTCAACAAATACTGGGAGTCAGAAAGAAAACACAGTGAACAGGAATGCAAGAATTCAGGGTCAGTTGGGCTGCCTCGGCAGGCAGAATCAACAATAAATTAAGCCCAATAAATAGGCCGGGCCAGCAGGGCCAGGCGCTGTCCTCAATGGTCATACAATAAATAAAAACGGTGGCTATCATACAGGAGGGGGACTCCGGACATAAATACGCGGACAGGGGCAGCCGGGCAGGCCTGGCTAGTTGCATTGATGTGTGCATCCTCCCGAACAGGCCCATTCACACTTAAGACTGAGGGTGGCCAGAAGGGCAGGGACAGTGGAGAAGGCGGGGCGTAGGCAGAAGACCGACGAGGGGTGGGGGTGTCAGGCAGGGGGCTTTGTGCCCAGAGGTGAGATGATCCGAAGGAAACAGGGTGGATGTTCCTGATTTCCGAACCCAAGCGGCTAGCCCAGTCTGGCCTCAGTGCAGACCGCCAGAAAGGTAGGGGAGCAGCAAAGAATGGAGGGAGGGGCATGTGGGCACGTGCCCTCCCTGGGGTCAATCGTGGGGCGAGGGTGCTGGGCCCTCGGACTGAACACAGCTCAGGAACCCCCTCCCCAGCCCCACTAAAGCAGCTATCAGAAAGGCACTCAGAAGCAAGGGAATCAGTCCCAGCTCTATGAGAGCCAAGAAGTTGAACGCGGGATTCTAGAGGTCGCGCGTGCTCGCTGCTCCCGGAGGAGAGGCGGGGCAGATGGGCCTGGTGCCCACCCACCTGCCTGGGGCTCAGAGGTGCTGGCCCTCCATGGCCATCAGCAGGGGGTCCCTGAGCCCCTCGGACGGGGACTCGACTACAGGAGGAGGAGGGGTTTCCTAGCCCTGCCCGGTCAGTGTGCCCCTCTAACCCAGGTCAGAGGTGGTGGGGGCTGCGCTAGTGCCCTCTTTCAAAGGCTCTCGTTGCTCGAGCTGGTGCTGGACGCGTCAGTATCGATGGTGCACAGCCGTAAATCACAGTCCTCGGATTTCCCCACGTCCGAGCGAAGCATCCAGGGGTGGTCAAAGATCTGGTCCAGGGTGGGCCGATCCGAGGGCCGGAGGGACAGACACCACTTAATGAGCTGCTGGCACTCTGGGGGTCATCAGAGCGGAGCAAGAGCCAGTCATTGGAGCCCCTCCTGGGACACGCCCCTCTACGGCCAGCCTCCCCCGTACAGAGAGGGAGCTCCCCAGGGAGCCCATTCCCAACCCCCACCTCTTTAAAGGCACCCTTGTCCCCTGTCCTGCCGCTGCCCCGTTCTGGCCTCCAGGGCCCCAGTCCAGGCACACCACCTTCGTTTCCGACACTCACCAGTGGAAATTCTCCTCCTGAAGTAAAGCCGTCCTCGCAGGATTTCCTCATCTTGTTCAAAAGGGATGTCCCCGCAGACCATGTCATAGAGGAGAACCCCCAGAGACCACACGGTGGCCGACCTGCCGTGGTAGCGGTGGTACCGGATCCATTCTGGAGGGCTGTACACTCTCGTGCCTGGAGAGAACACAAAGCCACCAGAGCCAGGTCAGAGGCCAACGTCCACCCCTGGGTCCGCGGTGGGAGAAGCCGGGACTATTATGTTACAAGGACAGTGGAGAGCCGTCAGCTGACTGCTCACCAAGGCCGTGGGCACCGCGTGGTGTCTGCGGCAGCGCCTGCCCGGGACCAAAATTAGACACAAAAGACCGAGGCAGGGAGGAGAGGCAGCAAGGAGGCGGAGGCAGGCGGCAGCGGGGCTCTCCAAACCCGTTTGGACCCCACAGGGCTTGGTTTGTTTTGGTTTTTTAGACAAAACTCATTTACCAGGGCAAGGAGCCCAGTGGAGGAGGAGAAGTGGGCCTCCCCCCCCCCCCCCCCCCCCCACGGCTCAGCCTTGCCTAATAAGTCGCTACGGGCTCGGCCCACCCCCGGCGCCTTGGAAACCACTCAACCTGGAATTTGTGATGCAGGAGGTCACATGAGCAGGGGACTCGGGTTTCACAACAAACAGATGTGAAGTGAGGATACGGGGCTCTTTTGGGGGGGGGAAGAAGGAGGGGACTCCTTCAGCCAGAGGGGGATCCTCTCCCCATTCCCTGCCCCCACGGATGGGGCTGGCTGGGGTGGGGGCAGGGAAACGCCAGCCCTGGCATTCCCGGGGTTTCGATCTGCAATGCAGGGTTTTCTTTCTGCAGCATCCCGCATCCTTGGCGGGCTGGCTCCCTCCCCCCTCTCACGCGTGCGCATATGGACCGCCTGCCAGGAGTCTAACCCGCCCCCCCACCCATGACAGGGCTCCCTCATTGGAGGGAAGCATTGGGGCTCTTACATAAACAGACCTCCCCAGAAGAAACACCTTCTTGTCCCAGGTACTGAGCTAGCTCTGGGGGCTGTCACCCTCCCCCTGAGAACAGGGAATGAGACCCCCCTCCCAAACCCGAACAGAAAAACACGCTAGGCGGGTCGACGTCTCCTCCCCCAAACACGGCCAAGGGCACACACGGGTCTAACTCACCATCAAAATCTGTGTAGACCGTGTCCTTGAGTAAGGCACCCGAGCCAAAGTCGATGAGCTTGAGCTCTCCGGTCCGGAGGTCCACCAGCAGATTCTCGTCCTTGATGTCTCGGTGGACCACCCCACAGGCGTAACAGTGACGCACGGCCTCCAGCACCTGGCTGAAGAATCCCCGGGCCATCTCCTCATCCAGGGCACCCTTCTCCGTGATGAAGTCGAAAAGATCCTTGACCAGCTCCGGCCGCTCCATCACAATGAGGTAGCCATCAGGCCGCTCGTACCAGTCCAGGAGCTTGATGACTCCTCGGAAGCCGGAGCCCACCTTCTTCAGGAGCACAATCTCCAAGGGCACCATCACGCCAGCCTGCGGAGGGGGCACAGGGGCTGGACGTGAGCCCCAAGGCCTCTCCCAGACCCTGCACCCACAGCGCCCTACAAGCCCACCTGCACAGGGACTGTTTGGAACACGTTTAGCGCAGCGCCTAGCACATAGTAGGGCTTACAGAGGCACTCATGACCTTCTCAAGTTGTTCCTCCTCCTCTCTCCGCACACCCCCACTTTAGCCCAGCCTTCTTCCCCTCCTCGCACACAAACAAGGTGACTAAGCTTCCCCCCCCACACTTCCCTGGCCAGGGCCCGAAGGGAGAAGCTGGGGGAAAGCCCCAGCCTTGGGAAGGGGCCTGTTTTGGGCACAGAAGGAGGAAGGAAGGGAAGGGGGTGGGGCAAAACTCGGGCATATCTTTCAGGCCCCCCCCCACCCCATGTAAACAATAACAGAGGGGCGGGAACCCCGAGCCTCCGCCCCGGAGGGGGGGAGGGGAGAGGCGGGGCCCCAGCCAGGGCTGGACAGGAGTGGGTCCCCAGGCCCCTGGCCCCCCTCCCTCCCCGAGTCTCTGCCCCGGGTCCTTGCACTTACGATCGTGCCCCATTCCGTGACTCTTTCCTTAACCACATGCTTCACCGCGACCTAGAGAGGGAGGCAAAGCCGGGTTAGGGGAGCTTCCACCCAGCCTCACTCCCCTCCCAAACCTGGGCTTTGGGACTGCCTGGCCCCCTCCCCTGAGTTTTGAAAGCTCGGGGCAACCCCCGGAGCGCCGTCTTCCCCTGGCCCACGCCCTGCTCCTGCCTGCCGGTGGTCGGCTGGGGACCCGCACTCACCGGCAGCCCATCGGCCAGGCGGCTCCCCGCGTAGACGGTGCCGAAGCCGCCGCTGCCCAGCACGGAGCCCACCTGGTAGAGCTTCTCGAAGGGCTCCTTGTCGGCTTTGACTGCGGGCGGAGCAGACAGGGGACAGGGCGTTGGTGCGGGGCCCCGCGCGGAGCGGGGTTCCCCCGCGCCGCCTAGCCCGGCGCGCCGCTTACCGGGTTGCAGGATCTTCACCGGCAGGTGGTCCACGCCGCCGGGGCTGCACAGGTGCGCCAGCGAGCCGAACTTGGACAGCAGCATGTCGGTTGCGGGGCCGGGAGCCGGCGGGGAGGCACGGCCGGGGGCCGAGGCGCGGAGCGGGCGCGGGGCGGGGGGCCGCCGGGGTTCGGCCGGACACGCCCGGAGTCCGGGCGGCGGCAGACCCGCCAACTGCCCGCGGGCGGCCACGAGCCCGCGCCCACGGAAAGACGGCCCCGGGGTGCTCCGATCTCCGGTCCCGGGCAGCGGTGGCAGCGTCCGAGTGAGCCTGGGAGGGACGGTGGGAGGCAGGGGGCGACAGACGTCCGCAACGCGCGGACCTGGGGCGAGCAGGGGTCGAACGACCGGGGCTCCGGGACTTCTCGGCTGGGCTGGCAAGGCTGGGCTGGCTCGGCTGGGCTGGCTCGGCTGGGCTGGCTCGGCTCGGCTGGCCCGGCTCGGCTGGGCTGGCTAGGCGGGCTGGATTGGACTGGCTCGGCTCGACTAGCTCGCTGGCCCGCCCGCTGGCTCCGCTCCGCTCTGCTCCGCTCCGTCCGAGCCGCGCGATCTGCTCTGAGCTCGCTTACACACAGCGCCCGCCTCTTAACTCCCAATATTTTGGTGTGGGGGGGCGCTGTAGCCGCGTATCCCTCCGCGCGCCTGCAGGAGGCGGGGGCACATGGGGGGGCCTGGGAAACACCTCTCCTTTCTGTTCGATTTAGCAACACCGCCCTCCCCCACGCACGCGCGCGCGCACAAGCTCACGCCCCGGCTCCCTCCCCCCTCACCACCCCGCAAATAGGGGGAACTCAAGGAAACCCGCAGGAGAGGAGGAGGAGGACGCAGCTCGGCCGCTGGGGCGCCGAGGGATGCGGGGGGTTGTGGGGAAAAAGGCGAGGACTACTTTCTTGTAGTAAGCGCCGCGCAGGCACACTCTCGCTCTGCGCAGTCTGGCCAGCGGGGGGCGCGCGCGCTCGCGCTCGCGCTCGCGCTCTGCAGCGTGCACTCGCAGTCTGGGCGAGCGGCCGGCCCGGGTTCGCTCATTTGCATAGGGTGGAGCCGCGAGGGCCAATGGGAAGCCTCGGGTTTTTAAACAACTCTCCCCTCCCGGGTGGTGGAGAGGCAGCCCGTGCCAGAGCCCAGGGCGCCCAGGGCTATTTGCATATGCATGAGCAGCGCGCCGCCGGGCAGGCGGGGCGCTGGGAGCCTGACGCCGGGAGCGCGCTCCCAGGCCAGGCAGGCCCAGCGGGCCCAGCGGCGGGGGTCCCGGAGCGCGGGCGGGAATTCCTCGGCGCACCCCCCCCCTCCCCGCCACCCCTAGGTTCTCCGGGAAAGGGCAGACTCCTTTCCGAGTGAATTCTCCGTAGCTGCCGCAGGGGAGGAGGTGTACCGACTCCCGGGAAACTGGGGTCCCCCTCCCCCAGCAGCCCCTTTTAAAAAAAAGCGACCACGTGCCACCCTCGCGGCTCGGGACGCCGGCCGGCACCTCCCCCCTCCCACGACCCTCCCCCACCCGCTGCGGGCTCTGGGGAGGGGAGAATTTGAAGAATGAAGCTGGCATCCGGGGCGCGGGGCGGGCGGGCGGGGATGGAATCCCGGGGGGGCGGCGACCTGAGGAGGGGATGGAAGGGGGAGAGGATGCGGAGAGGGGGCCAGAGGAGGGGATCCCAGGAGAAGGGACGCCGGGGTAAGAGAGCTGGAGGGAAGGAGGCGGGGGCCTCGGGGTGCCCCCGTCTGCGACTCGGAGGTCGAGGCGGGCATGCGATGAGGACCCCATGAGTCCTTCAGGTGGGGGAAGCCCGAGGTGTCCCCGCCCCCCGGGGATAGAGGGGGGCTAACAGCAGCAGACACGGGGCAACCCCAGCCACACGCACGCCCTGCGGCGGGATGTCTGGCAGCGTGCGCGCGTGGCAGGGGCGGTGTGTGGGTAAGGACGCGTGTCTGCCTGCGTATGTGCTAGTGTGTATGCAGGGGGTGTGCGTGCGTGTCTCGCACCGGGGAGACTTGGTACGTGGCCGCAGGGGTGACCCGTGGCTCCCCGGCATGTGTGTGTGACATGGTGACGCTGGGAGGGGGCTCATCTCAAGCAGCCCCCCCTTGCTCAGAGTGTGGCACTCTATGATGTGTGTGGGGGGGAGTGTTTGCTGGAGGTTGGTCGTGTGTGTGTGTGTGTGTGTGTGTGCGCACGCGTGCGTGCGTGACGCGCCGCTGTGTGTCTGGATCCAAGGCTGCCAGCCTCGGGTGTGTTTGTGTATGTGACTGGCACACGGTGCTGGCCTGCATCTAGTGGGGAGAGCGTCCCCGTGGCTCCCCCGCCCTTCCTCCGCAGAGCTGGACTGGTGGGAGGAAGCAGAGTCCACAGGGGTCTGCAGAGGGCGCTGACCCACGAGGAATGCCCCCCACTCCGCAACCCCATGCCCTCCCAGCAGCCGCATCTGCAGCCGCAGCCTCCAACCTGGCCCTCCTAGCCCCTGCGGCAGCGTTGCAGGCCCCCTCAAGTCTGGGATTGTGCCCGGCCACTGCTCTCCCTGCCCAGGCCCCGAGGAGGGAGGAGGGAGGGTCACCTGAGGACAAGCTCCGAGCTTCGGCTGCAGCCCAGACTTTCAGCTCTGGGCCCCTCCCTTTGTGCTCCTCGCCTGAGACAGCCCTTCACCCCTCTGTGAAGATTCCCCCCTCCCTGCGAAGCCTCCTCTTCCGGAGACTCCCCCCTACCCAGTCCCTTCCCTCAGTAACCACCGAGCCCCTCAAAAGCTCTCCTTTAGAATCCTGCCCCACACTCCTTCCTAATCTGAGACCACCCCCCTCCCTCTTATACGCTTGGGGGCCTCGGATCTCTCTCCTCCTCAGCACCCTTCCCAAGCTGGGCTTCAGCCATTCCCAATGGCTAACAGTAAAAATAGGAGTAATTCATGGTCACCTCCCAAAGTGAGCTTGACGAAGGGTTTGTTGGCTCTCCACGGCTCCAAGGGAATCCGCAGTACAAGCATTTGCTTCTTTTTACTTTTAGGGAAATCGAAAGGCCAGGAAAATGGAGCCTTTGGCAGGGCCGGAGCCCAAAGGGGGGGCCTAGGCACCCTGAGTTCAAAGCCTCGGGGCAGCCACTGCACCTGGTGGGGGAAGGGAACAAAGCACGCCTAGACCCACCCCAAATCTGGGCATCCCGCTTAGCCTGCCCTGTCCCCCTTCTCTTCTTCATGCCCAGAGGTTGCCCCTTGAGCTGGGGACACGCCTGAACGTGGGTGATATAAGGGTCTGTGTGATCTGTACCCCTGGAAGAAAGAGACTGGGAGACTGCAGAGGCAGAGCTCCATAAAGGAAGGCTTCATGGAGAAGGGAGGCTTTCAAGGATTCCTAGGTTTTAAACAGAGGGGTCCCCCCTTTAAAAAAGTCAGAGGTAGCATGGAATCTGTGGCTGGAAAGCTGCTGTTCCTGGGGCAGATCTCAGCTTCTCAGTGCTCTGGGCAGCTCTGTAAGGATATACAGTAAGGAATGGTAACAACGTAACAACAGAGTTGTGGAGAAGTTCCACCCCCCCACCCCCCGCATCAGTTCAGGCAGTGTCCTGCCTGATAGTCCTCAGTACCAGAGGAAGCACAGGTTCTGTTCCTGGTTTTTAACGTTCTCCCTGTCTCCAGCATCCTCTGAATGATGGGATGCCATATGGCTCTCCCATTGTGCAGATGCCTAACCGAGGCTCAGCAAAGGGCGGTAGACATAGGAGCCCTGGATGTGTGCAATCATTGAATTGGAGTGTCGAAGGGGACCTCAGCAAACAATATCCCAACCCCTAGTCAGTGGGAATGCAGCCTCCAGGGAGAAAGAGCCAACCTACTGTCTCCCAAGGCAGCCCATTCTACTTTAGACCAGCTCTCCCTGGAAGGATGCTTTCCTGACCCCTACCCTAAATTTGCCTCTTGGAATTCTGCCTTCTGGCAGAACGGAACATTCCCAATCCCTCTTCCAAAAGGTAGGATTTCTGGGTTATCATGTTCTTCCTGACCTCCCAAGCAGGCCCCCCAGTTCTCTCTTCTCGAACTAACTGTCCCCAGTTCCTTCTTATGGACTCAGGGTCCTTGGCCAATCTGACTGCCCTTCTCTGGGTTTGACGTGCCCAAGGGCAAAGTACAGAGGGATCACTACCTCCTTATGCACCCTAAGGTCATGTTACATTTTGGCTGAGTGCACGGCTTACAATCCACTGAAACCCCTAGATTTTTTTCAAACACACGGATGCCCAATACAGGATGCCCTTTACATCCTGTACTTGTGAAATTGATTTTTTGAACCCAAGTGCAAGACTTTACATTAACCCCTCCTGAATTTGATCTTACATTATTGGATTTAGTCCAGTGTCCTAGCCTGTCTGGATCTTTTTTTTTTCTTTTGATCCTGATTCAGCCAGCAAGTGTGGTCACTATCACTTTCTGCATCATGTCATTTACAAAGTTGGTGAGCTTGTCATCTACATCTTTATCAGCACTGGGGACAAAGTATTAAGCAGCATAGGATCAAGTACAGATCCCCAGGGCACCTCCCTGGAGACCTGCTACTTTGATCTTGCGTCATCAACGACTCATCTCGGAGTGCTCTCTTCAACTGGTTATAACTCCATCAAATTTCGTTCCTGTCTCGTCCATATCTCTCCTTCATCTTTTCCATTCTGGTAGCATGAAATGCATTATCAAGACTTGGCTAAAATCTGGGCAAGCTATACCTACCATATACCCTGATGGACCTGTTTAGTTAACTTTGTCAAAAAGGAAGTAAAGTGAGGATCCGTTCTAGATGAAGTTAGGCTGGCTTTTGGGAATCACACCCTTCCTTGGTTAGGTGTGAAGACAGCCTTACTGGCCTATAGTCTATAGTGCTCTCTTCTCTTTCCTCTTTGGAAAATTAAGACATTTGATCTCCTCTAGTTCCTCCCCCACTGATTCTCCAGGATCTTGGAGCCCCCCTCCCTTAGAATATAAACACCTGGAGGGTAGGAACTATTTCACTTCTGCCTCATATTTGCATCTTCCTGTTCTTTCAGGTTCCTCTCATCCTTCTCTCATCCATCCTTGAACCAGTGGACTTTTGTTCCTCAAAGCCAATTAACTTCTCTCTTGCTATCTCCTTACTTATCTTGGGTTTCACCATTTCAGTAATCATTTTTATTATGTCATTTCCAGTGCAAAGGGCATGTCCCTGGCAAGAGAAAAGAGAAGGCTGAAGAGAGTAGAGGGAGATCTTGAGTTCAGTCTTAGTGGTGCTAATGAGCAGATTTTATGAGATGGTCCCCAATTGTCACCCAGTTGTGACATTCCTGGCTTTCATGCACTTCAAACTGTGACTCTTTTACCTAATGGCTAAAAGGCTCAACCCCCTCCAAGTCCTCACCCATCTCTATTCTCCCTACCCTTTAAAATTCTCCCTTCTTCTGGTCCTAATCCAGCCTGTCCTTCAAAGTCCCTCAAGTCTTTCCAAAAGGAGCTCTCAAATCCTAGGTTTAGAGCTGGGAAGGACTTTAGAGGCAAATGGATCCAGTCCTCCTATTTAGTTGAAATGTGAGTTGAGATCTGGTTTGGAGAAGAAATTTGTTCGAAGGACTCATGGTAACTTTAGCCCTTTGTAATATCCCCCTCTCCTCACTCCTGCAGCCCTAGCATGCTCCACCCTGGCCTCCTCATTGAATTCTGTCTCCCAATATCTGGAAGGCTCTTGGAGATGCTAACCTCTCTGAGTCTCTGGTTAAGTCTATAAACAATAAATGGGTTATGATTTTCCACACTGGAATATCCTTAACTTCGCTATACTCATCACTGTCATTACTTCCACTTCTATAGTATCTTAATGCTTTCATTCTAACAACCTGCTGAAGTAGATGGTTCAGAGATTATTTCCATTTTACAGATGAGGAAACTGAGAATGAACATCAGAGCTAGATTTCAAGCCCAGGTCCCTGGATTGAACAGAATGACCTGGGAGGTCAGTCCTAGCTCTGATATTCAGAGAAGTAAGCTGCAGGAGTAAACAATATAATTCCATCCACTCATTTTGTAAGATGTGGCCCAGAGATAGAAAATCAGCTGAGGATTAGAACCCAGGCCTCCTGCCTCCCAGCTGAGAGCTCTTTCTGGTTGCTGCATTTTACACCATCTGTGTATGAGTGGATGTCAATGACTTCTTGACAGTCCCACCCACCACTGAGCAGACCCCATCAGAAGTTAGTTCATTTTTTTCTTCCAAATCTGGTGTGAAACCCAGGCAAAGGAGAGGTTTTAGAAGCCAGCACCCTCTTCTCCTCCTCCCAGCACCCTCTGATTCCCTGGGTGTTTCTGGGCCTAGGGCTGGCTGGCACAGGACAAAGAAGTGGGTCATGCAGCCCATTTTCAAGAGGTCTTTAGTGGGTTGCTCCAGGGATCTGCTCTTGATCAGGTACCCATCAGCAGTCTTATCAGTGATTTGGATGAAGGCATGGATGGATGGGATGGTCATCAAATTTGCATAATAATGAATGACAGGTCTGAAATTTCTGTGGTGTTCTGAGATGTACAAAGTCCTCCACAGAGAGTCCTTCCTTGGTCCCCATCTCTTCCTCCTTTGGCTCTTTTAGCTGGACCCATCCTCCTTGCCCTGCCCCCAAGCTTGAGGTCACCCCCATCTTTGTTGATCTTGACCTTGCTCTTAGGTTCAGCGATCATAAAGTCATGGTGTAGAGGATGTCATAAGAGAAAGGGAGCTCCGAGGTCATGGGCCCAACACCCTCATCTTACAGATGGGGAGGTTGTGGCCCATAGAGGGAAGTAACCTACATAGGTCACCCAGGTAGCCAGAAGTAGGCCTGGGATTTAGATCTACAGCTTCTGACACCATGTCTCAAGCTCTTCCCATGGAGGTGCCACCATCTTCCTCTTTTGATGGAAACTAGATTGCTGACTTCAAGGGGTGAATGTGGGCTCTAGGTCAAGTTAACCAGGATGATGCCTGGGCAGCTGGCTGTCAGTCATGGCCTTCCACCCAGGCTCACACCCAGGGCATGCTCAGCACTGTTCTGGTCAAGCATCCAACTATGTGCTCTTTGGCCTGTTAATTATTATGGGGGCACCTGGCCTGGGACCATGTGTTCCATACAGAAGGACAAAGGACAGCCCAGGAAGGGGAGAAGGGGGGAGCAAGGAAGAGCAGACTTGGTAAACTCTGAGGCCCCTCTTGTCTCAGAGACTCAATAGGTCTAGCCTCCTCCTGGGCACCCACCACAAGTCATTGGGCCTGGGACTTTGCAGAGAGCAGAAGTTACCAGGATCCTCCACCCTACCCTTGTACACCTCCTGTTCTTCCTGGAGGCAGTGGTGGACAGTCCAAGGACCTGGGTTCAAATCTCAGCTCTTCTATCTACTTTCTGAGAGACTTGGGATCATGTAACCAGCACATAGCTTCCTGTGTGGCCTGAGCAGTCTCTTCCATTTCTGGACCTCAGTTTCCCCATCTTCACTGTGATGGCCTCTGAAGGTCCTCCTGCTCTTGTCTCCTATTAGACCTTTCCAAATGTTCCAAGTTTCCACCAAACTGGCCATTGGAGGGGTCCCTGAGAAGTAAAGTCAGTTGCCCAGTCATGTAGCTGGCATGAATCAGAGGTAGTCTTCCTGACCCCAGGCCATCTCTGTGGACTCTGATTTGCAGACTCTCCATTCTTAATGTGTTTTACTTTAGTCGGCAGGTGTTTAGCAGGGGTTGTGATCATCATCTGAGGGACACAGGGCTTCAGAATTACTCCTGAGGGGGAAGATGACTTCTGGTCTTTTTCAAGGCTTGTTGGTGGGAGGGCATGGAGGACAGAACTGACCAGGATGGACCAGGTAAGCTCCTTGGGGAACAGCCAGCACCGAGGTCCCAGAAGAAGCCCCATCAGGGCAAGATCCTTGGAAGGACTGGGATTTGAGGATCAGAGCTAAGGCAGAGAATCCTGAGGGTCAGGGTCCCAGCTCCAGGCTAGGACAAGAGCCAGGATTCCAGAGATAGTGAAGCTACTTCTCTGATGACACCAATGTCCCATTAGGACAAAGGGCACATTCTTGAGTCCAAAGCTTTGGGAGTAGGGGAATGGGAGCCGGGAGGTCAGTTCTGGAGTTCGGGGTAGGGGAAAGGGCCAAGCTTTTTCCAAAACCCCAGAAGAGAATTGGGTGTGAAAGCTGTTATCTATCAGAAGACCAGGGTGCCACTGTCCAGAGACTCAGTGCCCTGAGGGGGACAAGGGATGCTTTTGCCCTGGGAGCTTGTCCTTGACTTTGCAGTGGCCTCCCAGGATCAGAGTACCTCCTTCAACAGCTTTCCCCTATGACCAGAGCCAGTGGGTTCCAAGACCTCATGGAACTCAGTGCAATTCCGTTTAGCAAGGGTTGGGCTTGGGTCAGGGGGCACCCAGGCGCAAATTTCCCTCAAAATTCAATTTTCTGACCCTTCAGAGCTGTCCAGCTTTGGACAAACCACTTATCTGAGCCTCAAATTCCTCATGTCTAAAACAAGGATGGCCAAAGGCCTACTGAAAGGCTCAAAATGAGATCATGTGCATAGTGATTTATAAACCTCATAGTCCTATGGAAATGGAAGGTGGTAATAGTAGTAGTGGTGGGCTGGTAATATTGTAGTACTAGTACTGGCCTCAGTAATAATAGTAGGTATAGAAGTGCAGAAGTATACCACCCTTTTCTGAGAAAAGAAATTGGTATTGCCAGGTAACAAATCGGCCCTCCCCTCTGGTGGGTCCCACCTTGCCTCAGGACCTGCACAGGCCACATGACTCACAATGGGAATGGATGGGTGAATGCAGTTTCTCCACATGGTGGCTACCTGCTGCAGTCATCTTCCTCCCTTTCATATCTCTGTCTTTTCTCCTGGGGGCTCCTCATGGGTTTTCTAGTCTCCCTCCAAGATCCTCTTCTTTGGAGTCCCCATTGGTCTGGATCAGAAAGTCCACTTGCCCCCTTGCCCCCTCCTCCTTGGTAGTAGTTATAGAAGTCTTAGTGGTAGAGGTTATGGTTGTGAGGATCCAGTGAGATAATGTTTGTAAATTGCTCAGCCCAGCACACAGTTAATGCTGCACAAACACTCCCTCTCTCCCCTTGCCCCTGATAGGAAGGATAGGAGACCTCAAATTCCAGCCCCCAGCCTGGCCCCAGTGCCAGAGCAGAAAGCACACATCCACATGCACAGGGCACAAACACAGCCTGAGCACACAGTCCTTGTCCTTGTCCACTAAGTTCTAAAATAAACCTTGACCCCTGAACAAGGTGCTAGGGGAGATGCGGGGGAGGGGGAAGCCTTAGGGAATGAGGTGCATGCCTCTCATTCCAGTTCTATCCTGACTTTCTCTTATTTTTTGACATTTAGCGATGGTTTCATTGACATAGGGACTCTTGATGAGCAGGCTTCCTCCATCAGTGCATTTGAGCAGACTAGTCCGAGGCCATCAGCCTCTTCCCACCTCACCATCTGCTTTAGGCCCGCACCTTCCTTGCTCTTCCATCTCCTTTTGGACCCTCTTTGGGTCATTGATTGAGTCTCTGAATCTCTGCTCTTGGACTTGGTGGGAGTAAGGAGGAGGGGACAAGGGGGCAAGTGGACTTTCTGATCCGGACCAATGGGGACTCCAAAGAAGAGGATCTTGGAGGGAGACTAGAAAACCCATGAGGAGCCCCCAGGAGAGAAGACAGAGATATGAAAGGGAGGAAGATGACTGCAGCAGGTAGCCACCATATGGAGAAACTGCATTCTCCCATCCATTCCCATTGTGAGTCATGTGGCCTGTGCAGGTCCTGAGGCAAGGTGGGACCTACCAGAGGGGAGGGCTGATTTGTTAGTTGGCAATACCAATTTCTTTTCTCAGAAAGGGGTGGGAGTGAGTATTATAAATCTGGAAGACCGTAGAGATCCCTGGGGAAACCAAAGACCTGCCAGCATAGAAAGGGGAGTTGTTCTGACTGCTGATGAACCCAGACTAACAGCATGTAAATCAGTGAACCTTGCTGGGTGGAAGGACAGAAGGAGGTCCTGGGCATGGACATTGGTTGTTCACTGGGTTCATTGGTCCTGAATCCTCGCCTAGAACCATACCCCATGGCAGTATATGGAGAATATCCTTTATTACGAAATAGCTGTGTAACCCTGGGCTCTCTCTCTGGGCTGCAGGCTCCCCATCGACAGATGAGAAGGTTAGACTCAATGCCCTTTCGGGTTCCTTCTCACTTCCAACCTAGATTCTTGATTCCAGAATTACTGTTCTTTCTACCACATCATGCTGCCCCCCTAATCTCTGAGTCATTTCCCTAGACTCTTGGGTTGAGTAGCTCGGGCAGGGACCTGGCAATAATTCAAGGCAAGTATTCACAGAATTATGGGGCAGGGTCTGGGCTCAGACTGTGACCTGGATCCAGGCTCAATGCGTGACCAGAATGAAAGCTTGGCCTGGGACTAGGATCAGAACACAGTCTGAGGCCAGGCTCAGGCTCCTGATGCCCAGAGTCAGGTCTTAGGCTGGGTCTGAACAATCTGAAGTTTTGTTCTGAGAGTATCCCACCTTCCTTGGCCTGCTGTTTCTCTTTGGATCCTACGTATCTTCTCTCTTCTCCTTTTGGAATCCTCTCTCCTGAAAACCAGGGATCAAGGCTAAGGATGACCTCCACATGGCAATTAGCATGCCATAACACTGCACTGAGTCCCAGGGACCCCAAGAAAGGCAAAATCCCAGTTCCTGCCCTTGAGGGCTCACATTCTAATGTGAGAGGGAGTCTAGCTATACAAGACTTGTCTTTGACTGTCAGGAGAAGGGAGTCCCTGGCTTTTGGCTGTTCTAGGCCCCATCCATCTCCAAATGTTAGATAACCTAGGACATATGGGTAATGGCCCAATGGAAATGAGCAGCACGTCCTGTGGAACGCAGTAAACTCCTTGGTTGGGGTGGGGAGTCTTGGGACAGGGACTCAGGTAGATGGGAGAGGCTGATGCCTGCTTAGGTATGAATTTGTGACCCCTGACCTCCCCATTCTCCCAGGAGGTTATAAGTTATAACGCTCCACCTTCAGTCTTCAAATTCCAAAGTTCAGCTCTGGCCTGAGGCCTTTGAGAACACCCGGTCTGACCCTCTCCTTGTGCAGAGGAGAGCTGAGGTCCAGAAATGGGAAGGGATTTATCCGTGAATACAAAGAGCATGACTGAGCAGGGACCTACAAATGTAGCATTTGACTCTGGGCACCACATCTGGGAAAGATCACTGAACAGCTGGACACTATTCAGAGGAGTAAAGTGGGTGAATGGGATGGCATTTATTAAGTTTTTACCATGTGCTAAGTTCTGTGCTAGGCACTGAGGCTAGGACAGGAAACGCTAGAAATCCCCTGCTCTAATTGGAGGAGACAACACATTAATCAGTCAATCGATCAGCATTTATTAAATACCTATTGTGTGCAGGCTTAATGCCATGTGCTGGGGCAGCTACCAGGGAGTCTTACTGCAATCCTGGAGGTCCTCAGGGTACAGCAGTAGGGCGGATGGAAGGCACTGAAAGTTACATATGAGAATCTATCAAAGGAATGGGGGATTCGTGAGCAATGTCCTCAGGTATGGGAGGGATCTGTTACCAGGAAGATGGATCATCTTCAGCTTGTTCTACAAGAAGCAAAAGGGGCTGAATGTCAGGTCACTCGCCCCCAGGTCACTATTCTATCTGGGTCCCTGTTTCTTTGTCAGTAAAATGCAAGGTCTACAGCCGATGGCCTCTGAGGTCCCTTCCAATCCTGTTGTCTCTTGGTCCTTTGGTCAAATGGAACAGGCATCCTTGAAAGGTAGTGAGTTCCTCATCAGTGAAGGTCTTCAGGCAGAGAGATGTCGCTGAGATGTCTTCCAGTCCCCAGAGCTCAGCAGCTCGGCATCTGCCTTTTGATTATTCTTTGCTTGGAGATCTTGGAGGAGGGAATCCCAGGCAATAGAGACCATTGTTTCCCACTGGGCTGCCTGTGATGGGATCACCATTAACCCACGGAACCTCCCACCCACAGGTGGGGCCTTCAGCCTCAGCTGGGGAGGAATGGGGGAAGTTTTCCTGTCTTTGTTCATGGAGGACCCTGGGAAGGTGTTGGGCATGTAGCCAGTGACCTGTCCACAGCTAGAGGCAAGTCTCTGCCCCATGCTCTCCCCATGGATATTCCTGGACCCTGAAGCAGGGCTCCTGAAGGGAGGGTTAAATGTCCACTGATAACAGTCTTGGGGGATGGAACCCTACCTGCTCTTTGCTTGGTGACCATTGTGGCCATCCAGCTTGAGACTAGCCATGAGCAGGCACTACAGGAACGGGGCAACTGTGGATTTCACTCTGGACACCCTTCAGGATACATCCAATTGACACAGAATCACAGATATCAGACCAGGAAGTAACCCTGTCTATCTTCTCAGACCACTGTCCAAGTGTACAGAAAAGGAAACTGAGGCTTCCAAATGGATAGGTGGGGCCGACTTCATTGTGGAATGAGGCTGAGGCCGTAACTGTCCTCAGCGTAGTAGAAGGACCTGCAGCCTCAATGTCAGGACTCTAGTTCATTGAGTCGAGATTCAGTTCCTAATCTGCCAAGTGACCTTGGGCACCTATAGAATGAGGAGGTTGAACCCAGCCATCTCTAAGCATGCTCTTTGCTCAGAGTTTAGTCTAAATCCTCTTGGTGATCAAGCTTCTCTCTGCTCCCGGCCAGAGGAAGGAGAATTTCCATCAGAGTCTCCCTAGAGCAGCCTCAGGGCCTGAGTGCAGGAGGGATGGCCAGAGGTAGAATCCTGGAGAACTGGCCAGCCTAAGGGGATAAGAGATAGGCTCTGTTTTCTACTAGTGAGGCCGGTAGGGTCCAAGGTCAGGGTGACATAGAGCATAAACAGTCAGGGCTAATACAGCCCAAACAGGGCAGCTTCCTGGAGACTGCTCTGGTGGGGCCTTTAGAGCTGTGAGCTCAAGCACCCCAAGACCAGAGACCAGAGCCCTGGGCCTGGAAGCTGGGACCCTGCTGGCATACGAATGGGCTTGTTTGTCCCATGTTCTTGGAAAGTTAGAGCTAGTGTTCCCATTGCTGCTGAGTATGGTCCTACCCAATCACAGGCACCTCATGACTGTCCTGGGGACTCACCTTTGGCCCCAAAGCAGAGCCCTTGCACCCACATGCTCCCCACCCACGGAGGGTGGCTGGGTACATTGTGAAACCCACAGGTTCAGAAACCAAAGTTCAGCAGGCAGTTGGGAAAAAAGAAGACAATGGGTGGAGTTTCTTCCCTGAAACTGAAACCCAAGAAGTCAGTCCTCCTCCCTCACATCTCCTTGGGACAAGAGGACAATTTGCCAAGGGGACCCCAAGCCCTGAGAGGATTGGGCATTTCTCCAGGTCACAAAAAGGGCCTAGAGGGAAAGGGAAAGAGCCAAGGGCTTGGGGGGGGGGGGCGGCGCTACATAACCTTTGGTGAGACCTTTGGGGCTTGGGGACTCAGTTTCCTCCTTCGTCACATGGAAGCATTGTGAGCTCTCCTATGTTCTACCATGTTCTGAGGGCATGATTTGTTTTTAACTGGATGTTCTCTGTGTGGGAGTCTCTGTTCCCCCAGATGGGGAACTCCCTGAGGGCAGGCTCAGTCTGTTGCTCTTCTGTCTCCCCTCAGGGCTGGAAGATCTATGGGGATGGGTCCAAGGCTGCTCTATGACCAGACATGGGGCAGAGTTGAGCAGAGACCTGACACTTCAGCAGCTCAGAGGAAGTATTGTCTGCCCCCTGTCCCTGCTCCCCACATTCTTGGATTCCATTCATTCCCCTCACCCCCATCCTGCTGAGAGTCTGGAGTGATCCTGGGGTCAGGTGTAGGCAAGGGGTAAGATCTGAATGCGAGTCTCATGGGGCTCCCAGGATGCCAGCAGGCAGCAGTGGCAGACAGCCCCGACTGTGGGGGCTGATGGGCCAAGATGGCTGGCCACCTTCCCAGGGTCCTGCCCCTTTTAAGGTGAAGACACAAAGGCCTACTCCCCTGGGAGACCCTCAATCTGGCTCTCATGTCTCACTAGGGAGAAGAATGAGGGTCAGACTGAGGCCTTCACCCCTCTCATTCCCTCTGTTACTCCCTCTTTTAATCCACAAGTCTTCACCACTCACCCCTCCCTTTGGCCCCCTGCTGCTATCCCATGAGCCAGCTCTGAAGGAGTCACCAGACCTTGCCAGTGGGGAGCATGCATATGGGCTCATTTTATGAATGAGAAAACAAGGCTCAGAGCGGGATGGAGCAATTGGTCCGAAGGGATTGGGAGGGCTCCCCCTGACTTAGGACGGGATCGGAGAATCAACCTCTCAAACCCTGATGGATCCCTTCCAAAGGATCTCTGAGGACAAGATGGCACACATCTTGACCGCCAGCTGCTTATAGTCTGGACACAGATACTGTTAGACATGAAGGCCAAGGCAGGGTGTGAGAGGAGGAGGGAAGAAGGTCAGACCAAGTGGTTTAAGAAAATCTGACCTGGCCGATGTCAGTGGCCTTAGCAGGGAGGAGGGGGAGGGATGGAAGAAACAAGGCAGGAATAATCTCCTCATATAGGGAGAGCTTTCAGTATTCAAACCCCTTGGCTCACCTTCCTACCAGTATGACCCTAAGCAGTCATTTCACCTCTCGGGGACTCAGTTTTCTCCTCTGTAAAATGGTTTCTCCATCCCTGGATCTGTGTTCCCGTGAATGACCTAGTTGGACTGGTGCCTGGCAAGGCTGCTTTGGCAGCTGGGCAGAGGGTGGCTCAGAGAGGAGATGCGTCTTGGAGGTTGCTGTTGCAATCGTCCAGGGGAGAGGTGAGAGAGACTTAGAGGAGAGCCAGGACCAAGGGGGTCATAGTACAGGAGGAATCTGCTGATGCATGTAGAACCATGATTGTCCAGCCATCATTCAAACCCCACCCTCACTCTTTCTGGCTTTGTGACCCTGGGCAAGTCACAAATTCAAGGCTAATTAAATCACAGCTCTCTAAGCCTCCCTTGTAAGATGAGGCAGTTGGATTGGCTGCTTCAGAGATTCTGTTCAGGGAGTTTCCAGACATCTGCGATCCTCTCATTTCATTTGATCCCAAAGGCAGTCTCAAGGACCTTGGGCGAGGTTTGTGATCCCCCAATTCAAGGATTCGTACAAGAGCTGGAAGGATCCTGAGACCCTACTCCAACCCCCTCCTTTTCTGAATGAGGAAACCAGTGGTAAAGTGACTTATCCAAAGACATGCAGCAAGTAGGTAGCTGGACCAGAACTTGAACCCAGCTCTTTGGACTCCAAGTCCATCAGAGAGAGGCAGACTAAGGCCAAGAGGTGTTGGTGGCAGGCCTTTGAGTGGAGCCCCAGGCTCTCGACTGAGCTCCTGGCTCACTGCCCTGTACTTACTCTGAGCCTTCCTGTCCCCCATTCCGGGGAGGGGGGGCAGTGCCCAGATGGCGGGTGATTGTACAGTAAAAGTGTTTTGGAGAGTCTAAAGTACCACATTTTATGGACTTTCCCAGAAAGAGTCTGATTCTGGGCAGGATGGGAGTTGCCCCTGGGAATAAGGAAGGAGGGGCCATGGGGGAACAAAGATATTTGGGGAGAGATTGTCCCTCTGTGCTTGGAGCTCCACAGCCTGGGGCTCTGTGAGGACCCCTCCCTGGCAGACTGGGCACTCAGGACATGAGTCTCGGGGCAAGGCAGGCTTCATCAGGAAAAGATGCCCTGAGAAAAGCGTTCCAAGATGGAAAACTACAAGGAATCTTACACATCCAGAGACCACAGTGCCCTTCTCCTTTTACAGATGAGGAAACAGAGGCTCAGGAATGGACAGACTCTCCCTGGGGCTGGTAAGGAGGCCCAGTTCTTTCTGTTTTCTCAGCTAAGGAGAAGGGCTGTGAGTCTAGAAAGGCAAGTGGAAAAATGACACCCAAAACACAGTGAGAGGGCCTCCCAATGCCATCTCATCCAACCCCTGCATTAGAGAGATGAGAAACTCAGTTCCTCTAGAGAGGGGTCACACAGGTAGTGAATGGCGGAGCTAAAATTTGAACCCGGGTTCTCCGACTCTCCTGTCTCATCCTCTTTTCAGAATACCATATTCTCAAGTCTGAAACTAAACCCCACAACTTCCTCTGTAAACCCATCGCCTCCTAACTTCCCAATTTCCATCAATGGCACTGCCAATTAATCAGTCACCAAATCTGTAGAATCACAGATCTCTACCCTAGAGGCACCCTAAAGTAATTCAGGTCAAAATACTCCTTTATGGATGAGGCCCAGAAACATTGATTTGCCAAGGGCACAGTGGTAGTGTGAGAAGTGAGATTTGAACCCAGGATCTCTGAATTCAAAGACAAGTGCTTTTCCTGATGTATGAGGGAGACCAGGTGCCTTCTTACTGCCACTCTATCTCTCAAATATGCCCCCTCCCTGCCATTCCCATTGCCACCCTCTCTTTATCAGTGCCAACCTCATTTTATCGGTGAGAAAACTTCAGTCCTCTGAGAGTCTGCTTAGAGTCACACAGTTGGGAAGTAAAGAGATAGAGAGCACTTTATTACTCATGAGTTCATGTTGCCTGGTTCAGGTGAACTATAGTCTCGGATGTGGAAAGAAGTAATTTTTGTGCCATAGTCAGTGATCTTGAAAAGACTGAGCAGAATGAGAAACAGGGATGCCCCACGATATTGGAGAAGAGCAAAAGGTGCTTGATTATGAGAAAAGGAAAGACAATGGAATCTTCTAATTATGGGTTTCACTCTAATTCTCACCAAAATCCTAGAACATATTTGGAACAAAGTCCAGTTAGATTATTAAAGGGATGGGAAATGAAGCTCTAGAAGAGGAAGCCATGATTACTCAGAGTTAATGTACATTTAACTGTAATCAAGACCAGATCATGCCAGATCAACCTCATTCCTCTTTTTTTGGACCAGGTTACTAAACTGCTAGATGAGGGAAATGCTCTGGATAGCATTTACCTAGATTTGGCAAAAGAATCTGATTTGGCAAAAGTATTTGGTAAAGTATCTCATACCAACCTTATAGAAGAGATAGGGAGGGAAGTAAATTATAGTACTATTAGGTAGATTCAAAAGTGGTTCATTGGTCAGACCCAAAAAATAATCATCTATATCATCTTCGAAGGAGGTGAGGAGTGGAGTGTCTTTAGTGAATCTTTACTTGGTTCCGCACATTTTAGCACTTTTGACTATAACTTGGATAAAGACAGAGGGGGCTGGCTCATCAAATATGTAGATAACACAAAATTTAAGGAACCCTTATCTAACCCAGATGCAAAAAGGATCCTGACATTGGGCTGAACTGAATAAGGAAGAGTCTTACAAATATGAGTTTCAGAATCAATTCCACAAAAACAAAGTGAGGGCAACCAAGATCAAGTTTATTCCTGAATGTAGATCATTAGAAGGAACTAGGGATTCTTGTGGATCCTTTCGCTGGTCCGTCTGGTGAAGCCTATGGACCCCTTCTCAAGAGTTACCTTTCAAAATGTATAAAATAAAATGCACAGGATGACAAAGGAAAGAAATTATATTGAAATATAGTTATCAAAATATTTTTGTAAAAGACAAGTTTAGGGACCCCAGGTCAAGAATCCCCACCTTAAACAGAACAAGACTTGCCCCTTTCCTGGAGCTGGTGTTGATGTTCCCTGCCTGGCTCCAGTCTGGCATGTAGGGGAAAGAGTAACCCTGTCCAAAAGAGGAAGCAAGTTTGTTTGGCAAGACCTATTCTTGATGGAGTCACACTGACTCTGGGTGATTACTCTAGGTATTCTCTATCTACCCTTTTAATATTACATTCTAGAATCAATTGTGGTCAGGAGACAAAATCAAGCTCCCAGGGCTAGGAGTCTATATTCTTCCCTTTTTGGAAGTGAAGGCCTTTTGCCCTTCTCCAATTCTACAGTGCCTCTCTTGGTCACCACAATCTTTCAACAATTGGCTGTGCCATGCTCCAATATCTACTGGTCTTTTCATTTATCTGAACTTGGTGACTTCAACTCATCAAGGACAGCAAGATGCTCTCTTACTCCTTTATCTCCCTGTTAATTTCAAATGTCAATTTGTAGTTAGCCATTTTTGTCCCTTCCATATTTTTCCAGGCCATAGGTCAGTCTTTTTGGCAAAGAGAACAAAAGGAAAATCAACTGAGTGGCTGTCATCTGTTATCACTCTCTCACCCTCCTCAGCACCATCTTTTTGATCTTTCTATTTTCCCCAATATAATCTCAAAGATCCCTTTGTTTTTCTCCCTCCTTGCTCCCAGCCTTCGCTTTCAGGCTGTTGACAGTACTCTGTACCCTGCCCTTTCTACATCACCTTTTTTGTCTCACCTTTTATCTCACCTGCCCTTTGCTTCCATCATCTGGACATACCTTTTAAAAATTCAAGTTGGTGAGCTCCCCAGGCATTCACATTATCTTGTTTTGGTACTCTCTCCTCAACCCTGACTTTCTCACTGATTTTTTCTTTGTCTTCTGAATTTTATTATTGAGAGTGTCCCAACCCTCATGGAATGACTTCCCCTGGGAAAATATAGGCCATGGGATCCCCTTCCCAACATTTTCTGCAGTCCCTTTGGAATTTGCTCTTCAAACCAAAACCATGTGGCATCCAGAACCAGTCTATAGCATCACCACTGGTCTGTTCACCATTGGAGCTGCCCCAAAGATGATCTCATTGAGTCTTTTGAAGATGAGTTTCCCATCCAGATCCTTTCATCCAGTTATAAAAAGTAATCGTTTTGAGCACCTGAGCAGGTTCAGAGAATATCCCACAGACCACAGGCTAGAACAATAGAAGGTATAGAGCTTGGAGAACTATCAGGATAGTGACTTGTCCCAGACCATTTCTATCTGAATTCCATCAAACATAAAAATGGGAAGAGTCAAATACTAATAAAAACAATAAACCCTTATATGGAATGTTCAGGTTTTCAAGGTATTTCACATGCCTTATCTCCTCTAAGCCTTGTAACACTACTCAATTAGCTCTGTAGATCTTATCACTTTACATATGAGGAAACAGAGGTTCAGTCAGGTTAAATGACTGGATACCCAGCTAGGAATACACTACCCATCTTTTCTTTCTCTGACTCTTTCTGAATTTAATAGCACCTGAGGATCAGTCAGTATTTATCAAGCACTGGCTACAGCACTCTTGCTGGGAGGACCACCAGCTTTCTCCTCTTAGAGGACTTAACTCCCTCCTTTAGAGTAAATACTTCCTCTCCGTTGCTTAGTTTAAAGAGCTCAGGGATTTTCTTTCCCTTCTCTTTCTTCTTACTTTGTCTTACTAACTTGTCTTGCATACCTTGTCTTAACAAGTCTCTATTTTGAACTTTCCTCTTTCTCCTCCTAGTGTTTTCTATCTCTTTCTGCTCATCCTCAGATCTTTTTTTAAAAAATAAATATTTTTTAAAATATTTTATTTTTAAAAAAATAAATGGTTCATTTTCATTCTGAACTTAAAAAACACCAAGTAAAATGAACATTTCTGTATAGAATAGAGAAAGATGATTGAATACAAGACCATAAATCTTGATTATATACAGTTTGATTTTCCTTTTAATCAGTCAATGAGCATTTATTAAATATTTCCAATGTGTTGGGTCCCATGCAAAGCACTGGAGACCCAAAAGTCCATTATATGTCCCTGGAAAAAGGTGCCCTAGAAGAAGAAAGGGGAGTTGTTTTGACTGTTTATGGGTTTGGGTGCCAATCTTTTTTGGGAGATAGGGAAATGGAATGAAATAAAATATGCTCTATATTTTATGTTTTGCCATTCTGAGTATTTACATGGAAGCTCAGGGCTCTTTTGGACAGGAGCTAAATTCTGATCCCTTTCCTGGATCTGGTGTTGATGTTCCCTGCTTGGCTCCAGTATGGCTTGTAGGGGAGAAAGGGTATTGAGGTTCTCAGGGGACACTCTGGATGGGGTCATCAGCTGTGAACTTTATCGTGAGAGGCTTTACAGATAGATCCTTGTCTGAGTCAACCTGGGGCCTCCGTCTTTGGGCTAGAGGTTACATATATAAAGGAGAAATGGGTGAAAGGCCCAGACCAGTCTCTCTGGCTTGAGCAGTAGCTGTAGTGGCTGAAACAACTTCTGGCCTTGGAGGTGATCTGGGTGGCCACCCAGCTCTGACCCTGCTTAGCTGCCTGAACCTGGACCAGTCACACACCTCAGGGCAGCTCAGTGTCCTTGTCTACAGACTGCGAGTGGGGTCTGGGGTCTTTGAGCTCTAGTCCTTTTGATTCTTTTGGCCAAGTCAGTCGGGCAATTTGATCTTCCTTTGGTAAGACCAATGTCATAAAATCCTGTTCTCCCTTCCCTCCATCATGTTCCTGGACCTGTGGGCTAAGGGAGAGAGACTGTGGAGCAGCCCAGACCCTGGCACCAAGGAGCTGCCAGTCTGGGCATGGGGGGTAGAGAGAGCAAGGGATATAAATTCATACTCAGGGAGCATGCAGAGAATAAGACAGAACAAGACTTGCCCCAAGCTTGGATGCTGGGGTAGAGACTGATGGTTATGAATGTTCAGAAAATAGGGAACAGAGCTGGTGTTACCCAGGCAGGTTTCATAGATGAGATATTTATTTAACTCCTGCCAGAAGTTAGAGTTTCTTTAGTCACATAAAACAATATTTTGTTCAAATACCCACCAATCCAATGGTTCTTAGGGAATACACCAGAGTAGGGTGTGTGTGTGTGTGTGTGTGTGTGTGTGTGTGTGTGTGTGTGTGTGTGTATGTTTGTGTGTGTGTGTGTGTGTGTACACAGAGGGCCTCTGTTCTAGGTTTGGCTCATTCTTTCTCTCTTGATATACTAAGAGACTCCTATGATGACCCTGAGAGCCTGTGTAGTTTGGGGGCCAGACAGGCACTGGGCCTTGGTCTTATAGTGAATCCTGGGTTCCTTGGGGCAGTCAGGGAAGGTGCTTGGAAGGAGCCTGGCTTAGGATGGGGGTGGGGAGGTGAGTAGTCCTTGGTTCCAGCAAGGCCACAGTGCATCAGATAGGAATTATATAAGTGCCTCTGAGTCCAAGCCCTGGTGGGCTGGCTGCCGGCTCCTGGCTGCAAGCAGCCCTGGTCTGGTGCCTACGGAGGATTTCACAGAGTTTCTGAGCAAACCCATTTCTCCTAGCAAGCACCTTGTATGTACAGGATGGTCCATTGGCACTCTGCTTCCAATACCCCGTGCCCCTGCACGGCACCCTCTCTGTCCTGTCTCATGGGACATCCTCTTTTGATGCTACCTAATTCTCCCCTGGGATTGGAAGCCAATCCAGCTTGGATCCTGGCCTCCTCTGAGCATCTGCCTCCTATTGCCTCTGCTTACTGGAAAGCAGGCCCATGGTGGGAGGCTCTCTTCGGTGTGAGCCATCCCCACAAGCATAGCTGTGGGTCAGAATTACCAGCAAGGCTGAGGGCAGGCCCCCCTTCAGCCCCTTAATTCAGTCAGCACACATTAGGCACCTAACAGAAGTCCACCTCACTGCAGGAGCTTGGCACTTTGAGGCTCTGGTCTTAAGGAACTTACCTCTGAATAAAGAGCTAACACACACTCCCATACAAGGGAGAAAGGCCAAGGAGCAATTTAAGGAATTTAAGAAAATCCCAGGCAGGGATTAAGAAGAGCTGTCCTTCAGCTGAGGGGGTCAAGGAGGGCTTCCTGGAGGAGGTGGTCTTCCTGAGATAGGTCTTCACCCCATGAGGACAGCTGAGGCATAGGAAAATGTGGCAGCAAAGACTAGGGCCAGAGAGGCCAGGGATGCGAGGTGGGCACTCTCCCTCCTATGCCTGGTGGCCTGCTTGGCCCACATCTAGAGTATTGTGTGTCCAGGTTAGCAGGGCACTGACAAGCAGGAGGGCAGTGCCCTCAGAGGACTTCCTAAAGGAGGTGAGTGTTTTTAGACCAGAAAGGAGAAGACTCAGGAGGGCACATGTCATGTCCACGTAGGCTGTCACAGGCAATAGGGTGACATGGATCCCACTCCCAGCCTGTGCTGGTATCTCCCCTCTTTTCCCTGCCTCCCCATGATGCCCAGATCCCCTGTTTCTCTGCTCCCCTGCTGGACAGCTCTACCAGAACCTTCTCCACAGCCTCAAAGGACTTCCTCCTGCCTTCCTCACTTTCCTATTTCTGTGGAGGGCCCCAGGCTGTTTCAGTCACCCAGGTTCACAGCCTGGTCAGCTGGACATAGCAAGGCTTTCCCCCCAGATGGATGATTTCCCAGATTATCTCCCCATCTCTGCAAGGCACTCCTTCCTCCCCCTCTGCTTCTTGGCAACTTCCAGTGCTCTTCCTGATCTCTGCCCTCTCCCTCCTGTTGTTGGATCCCTCCTCATCACCCCCATAAGCTCCCTGAGGTCAGGGCAGCCTCATGTCTGTATCATCTGTATCCCCAGCACCTGTGCATCACAAGAGTTTAATGAGTGCTCAGTGACTGATTTTGAAAGGAACAGACAGAAGTTACAGTTGGGGAAATTTCAGCTTGACCTAAGGTAGATCTGCTTAAGAGGAGAATCCCAAAGGAGAGGAGGCAGCCCTGGGAGAAGCCCAATAAGCCCCTTACCGAGGACAAGGATGGTTAGGGTCAGCGAGGGGAGCCGAGACCCCTTGCCTTGAGTACAGCCTCGGGTTTCAAGGCTCCTGGAGGCTGTTTGCAATGCCCCCAGGAGCAGTACGGGCCAACTGAGGCCCCTGTGGTTGTCAGCGCCCGGCTGCAGCGCCCCATTCACTCTTTGCTGCTTCTGAGATTGGCTGGAGCAGAAGAGAGGCCCTTGGGAGGTAAATTGCAGCCTCTTTCCCCCTTTCCCTCAATCTCCTCCAGTCTGGAGTCAGTGGCTTTCCTAAGGCCTAGGAAAATAACCCAGGCAGGGCTGGTGCCAGGAGTCTGCGAGATTTCAACCACCGGGTCCCCACGGGGGAGAAGCACAATTGTCTCACAGTTCAGCCGAGCCGCCCGGGCGCTCGTGCGCTGGGCTGGGGGACGTGGAGGCAGCCCTGACCCAGTCCACTCTGACTGCCGCTTTTGTGCTGAGTGCTCCAACCTCCTGGGAGTCGGAGAGGGCAGGGAGGGGCTGTGCTGGCAGCTTCGTGGAGCCCAGAGTCGCTTTAGAGGCTTTGGTCAAAAGTGCTGGTCCTCAGGCTCAGCCGCCAGCCTCCCGGCAGCGACTGTGACACCACGCCTTTTCTCCCTCCATCCCATGCCGAGGGAAGCAGGCAGGTCCTGGCTTGGTTCCCCTGGGCTGGCTCATGGGGGCAGCTCGCTTGCCTTTGCTTTCCTGCTGCTGTTCCTACTGCTGATTTGGGCATTCAATGCCCTCCACACTCGGGCTAACTCTGTCTCCCACCATTCCAGTCCCAACACTCCAGGCTCCACAAACTCCTCAATGAGCCGGTGAATACCACCTTCCAGCCATGCTTCCCACTCTCCCCCATGCCAGGGTTCTCCCAGCTCTTCACCTGCTCACTTCTTATCCTTTAATATTCCAAAGGAGCACAATTTCTCATGCATGAGAGGGCCGGCCACCAGCACCCGTGACATCTCCGTTACCTAGTGGAGGGTTTTTAGGTTCTCAGATCACAAAAATAGCCACCTGGTGTGTGTCTGACCTGGAGAGGAATCTCTCTAAGGCCCACTTTAAAGACCAGCTCCGGCTCCCCTGGGCCCCTTCCTCTCAGCCACTAATCGGAACCCCCTGAGCCCTCATTGGGTCTGCCCCACTCAGATGAATTAGGCACGGAGACCAGGGGACCACATTTTTCTGTGTTTAGGTCCTGGCCCTTCAGGAACTGGGAGCCCCTGAGGGCAGGGCCTGGGGCTGCTCTCCTTTGCCTCCCCCATTGGAACCCCCGCCCCTCCAGGGCAGGGCTTGCAGCTGTCCAGTAGACTTTGAGTGAAGTCTAATGTCTTGCAAATTTGTAACTACAAAGTCCCTGGTAAGTCACCAAGTCATTTTGAAGTAAAGGAAACTGAGGCCAGAGAGGGAAGTAAATGGTTTAGTCCTTTAGTTCTCCTGCTCCAGTTCAGGGAAGTCCCAACGATCCATCCTGGGGCCCTGTCAGGATTTGGGTAAGGTCCTTCTTTGGCCCCCCAACTCACTCCTGTGCAAAATGAAGGCCAAGCTAGAGGCCACCTAGGATGGAAATGGAGGTGGGCGGAAAATCTATTTTTGGTGATGCTGGGTGTCCCTCCTTCTTTCTTCTCTCCCTTCCTTCCTTTGTTCCCATCTTCCACAGGAGGCCTTTCCTGGTCCTGACTTTCTTCTTGTCTTCCTCTCTGCTTCCCTTTCCTTCCATTAAATTTGAGCTCCTTGAGGACAGGAAGGAAGATTTTTGCTTTTCCTCACTTCCTCAGTACTTAATGCCTTACCTGTGAGCAACGAAAGCTTTCCAACTGATGGAGTTCTTTTTCAGCCTCCATGACCCACTGGATTCTCCCTTGCCTGCAAGTCACTTGATCATCCCCCTGCCCAGGCTGGAGCAGTGGGAGGAGGTGAACCAAAGAGCCCCGATCCCTGCCTAGCCTGGACTCACTTGGTGGAGGAGGTGGAGGGTACCCTAGGAGTCTCTCTTCCAGAATATCCCTAGGCCCCCTTTGTCCCACCCTCTCCTCCCATCCTGGGGCCCAGGCTGTAAGTTGGCTGAGAGCAGGGCCAATGTCTCTCCTTTCTCTATTTCCCAGTCCAGCTTACAAAGGCAGCCCACACTTAATGCAAGTTTGAACTGGACTCTTGAGAAGACAAAGTCCCAGGAAGTGGGCACCTGAGTCCTCAGGCTGGGCTGCACCTTCGCCGTTGCTCCTCAGATCCTAGCTGAGTAGTTGGTTGACTGTGTGACCTTGGCCAGGTCTCTTTCCCCCTTGATCTCAGCTTCCTTCTCCTTGGTCAAAGGAGAGATGAGTTGACCTCTGAGGTTTCTGGGTGGGGGAGACCCGCGAATCCATATGTATCAGTACTGACCCGAGTGGACTGTGCCCCCATGTCTGTGAGGGCCTACGGGATGGAGGGTCCTCAGTAAGAGAGGGGAAGGGGGTGCTGAGTGAGAGGGCAGGTCAGGGAGAAGAGGTTAATTATTCCCTGCCTTCAGCTCTTTTCATAAGCTGATTTACAAAGCAATGAGGGTCCCTGCTAGGTCTCCCCAGGACTCTGGCCTCTTGTGACTGGGGAGTTCATGCAAGGTGGAATTTTCTAGCAGGTGAAGCTCCTCCTGTCCTTCCTTATAGCATCACTAGGGCCAGAATTCATACATGGTGGAGTTGCCACCCTGGGACGGGGAAGGAGAGTTCAACTTGGAGGAGCTGGGGTTCCAGGAATCTGAGGACGTGAGTTGGGATCCCAACCCTGCCACCTGCTTTGGCCTTATCCATAACGTGAGGGGCTGGACCCTGAGGCCCTTCCCCAGCTCTCAGATCATGGCCATCAAATCCAGCTCTTTCCTTGTCCGTAAACGGTGGTCCAGTGATAGGAAAGTCACCCTGAGACTGAAATGTCTTGGTTTGGAGGGAACCATGGCATGATACCCTATAATAATCACGTTCTCCTGGTTCTAGGAGGATTAATTCATCATTGAGAGGGACAAAAGTCTGTGCTCAGGACTGGGCCCTGAGGGAGGTGGATGCAGAGTCATTTACCTGACCAACCCCCCACCTCCCCCGAAAGTATCTGAGCTAGGGACCAAACCCAGAAGTCACATTCAGCCTTTCAAGTTTGATACAAGATGACATCATGGTACATGGAGTCAGAGAGCCTGGGGTCTAATCTCACCTCTGACAGTATCCAAAAGTGTAGCTAAGAAGGCCAGCAGAGGCCTTCATTGGGAATAGCTGGGCTAGGAAGGGGGTATAAGCCTGGAGCAGGCTGGAATGAGGGTGTGGAAGGGGACTAGGGGCCCCAAAGCTGGGACTAGGCACCACATTAGAGACATTTCAAAGGAGGTAGACAGTGCTGCCCCCAGAGGTCACAGGCTCCCCTACGTTGAGGGGAGCTTCAGGTACTGCTGGGGGAGGTCCCAGAGGGCTCTCCCTCAGGGATCTCTGGGGCTCATTCCTTCAGTCTCTGAGTTCGTTCTATGAATCCATGGCCTTTGCAGAGAACCTGTGGGGGATGGAATGATTGGGAGGTGATCAAAAGCCCTGTGGCCTTTACCTGTTTGCGTTTCCTTGTCTGTTCCTGATGCTGAGGAACATTGCCAAGGGCAGGGACGCTGTGGGCAGTGTCAGGTCTGCTGGCTGTCAGGTCAGGCTCCAGCTCTCACTGGAGGACTGTGGGCAAGGCCTGTCCCTTTTCTGAGTCTCAGTTTCCTCTTCTGTAAAGTAGAAACAGAAACACTTAGATTGTTGACCACAGAGTGGGGGGTGAGGAGGAGGAAGAGAAGGTAATAAGCATTTGCCAAGTGTCTACTATATTCCAGGCACTGCTTTACAAATATTATCTTACTGCTGCAGGGACTCTGCAGCCCCACAGTGGGAGGAACCTGGTACTGGCCAGGTCCATCCAGGCCAGCAGCTGGATTAGCCTCAAACTTACTTGGGGTTGGGATTGCCTGGGGCTAGGAGGCACCCCTCACACACACATATGCACACATGTACACACATGCACACAAAACACACATGCACACATAAATACACATGCATGCACAATGCACACAACACACATGCACAATGTACAAATACACATACACACATGCATACACACGATACACATGTATAAACACATACACACGTACACAATACACATGCATACACACATATATACACATTTGTACACACATATATACACAATACACATGCACACACTTACACATATATGCATACACATATACATACACAATATGCATGCATATACACATTCCCAATACACACATACACATACATACACGCAAGCACATATACACATGTATACACATGCACACAATACACGTGCACACACATGCGCACACACAACACACATGCACAACGCACATATGCACACAACACATGCATGCGCACATGCATGCACACATGCGCACAATGCACGCGTGCATGCATATGCACATATGCACAATACACACGTATACCACACAATACACATGCACATGCAGCACACATGCGTACACATACACAATGCACACATACACACAACACACATGTATGTGCATACATAATGCAACACATGTATGCAGATACACATAATACACAGACACACACGCACACAATACACAGACACACATGCACACAATACACACATGCATACGTATACACACATACACAATACACACGCACATATATACACACAATACACAGACACATATGCATACATACATCGTACACATGCACACACATACACAATACACAGACACGCATGCACACAATACACACATGCATACAGTACACACATACACAATACACAGACACATATGCACACATACATAGTACGCATGCACACACATACACAATACACAGACATGCATGCACACAATAAACAGATGCATACAGCACACACATACACACAACACACATACACAATACACACACACACACACACACACATGCATGCACCATCCCTGTTCTCCAGGATAGGAACAGAACAGGAATCACTGGCTGCTTGTATATCCTTGACCGAGTCCCCCACACTTGGAATGCTCTCACTTCTCACTCTGTCTCGTGGCTTCCTAGGCTTCCAGCCTGGGCTCAAACCCCAGCTTTGACAAGACGCCCTTTATGGACCTCTGGGACCTCTAGGCTCAATTGCCTTCAGAAGCAGCTCATTCTCCTGCTGGGCAGTTCTGATTGTGAGCAACATATCCTTAAATTCAGCCTAAATTTGTCTCTCAGGAACTATTCCTGGCTCTGCTCTCTGGGACCAAGCCTGGCTGGCCCTTCTGAGAGGACAGCTCCCAGGTCCTGACCTGAGACTTCAGTCTGGCCATGCTCAGTTCCTTCAGCAAATCCCACCTTGACACAGACTTAAGACCGACCCTGCTGCTCTCCCTTCGTCATTCTCTCACCTCTCCTTGGCGTCTCTAAGCTTTGGAGGCCAAAATGCAGCCCTCCTCACCCCCCAAGCACCAGAGGGGCTCTGCAAAGACAGAGCTGAGCTCAGCAGGGCTCATTATTCCTGGAAGCTGTGCCCCCTCCATGCAGGTCAAGATGGCCTTAGCCTCTTTGGCTGCCTGGTCACATTATCAGCAGGAGAATCACATCAGTTCAGAGCCATCCTAGGACCTACCTACAGGGAGAGAGCCCTGGGGCTGGCAAGGCCTGGTGGAACATCATTGTCCAGTGACCTTCATTATAGGGGATTCTGCAAGATGGAAAATCTTTTCTTTTCTTTTTTTTTTTTTTGAGTGAATAAGCCCTAGAAAATCCCCTCCTGGGGCTCAAGAGGGTGGAGACAGAGATATAAGTGTCAAGGGGGAGGCCCAGGGGCTGAATGCCAATGTCCCCTGGACTGGGTCCCAAGAGAGGAGCTGTTCCTGGGGAAGTAAGTCCTTGGGGTTCAGGGAGTCTTGCGGCACAAGCCTGGGTCTGGGGACAGGCTTTTTGGGCTTCCCTCACCTCATCCTTGTTCCTCATTCTGCCCTGTGAGGCCAAGCAGGACAAGGCTGAGCTCTCTTCGCTGGAAGGCTTTCACCACTCCTCCTTTCCCTCTGTTTTTCTCCTCTCCAGCTTCATCATTCCAATTCCTTTGCTCTAGCCCATGGGAGTCATTTCTCCTGGGGGCAGTGCCCTGAAATGGGAAGTCTCCAGAGGGTCTGGGGTGGGTAGCCATGGCTCTTAAGGAGCGATTTCTCCACCTGTCCCAGGCCCAGCATCCCATCATGAGGCATCCTTTCTTTTCTGGGTGTCCCGAAAGAACAATCACACCCCCAAGTCCCAGCAAGGAAGGGGAAGGGAAGGAATCCTGGCCAGGCCTATGGGCTGCTTGCTCTAGAATTGGAAGGACCACAAGACTCTCATTTCACTGATCACCCCTTCCCAGGTTCCTTCCTCCCCGGCCATAGGAGGGAGGTCCCTGGGGACCCTGGAGGAGGAAGGGAGGGAGCTGGGCAGGGAAGGATGGGATGCTGCTGACTTGGCAGGTTTACTAAGGAGAGAGGTGAGGGGAGGCCTCTTTCTCTGCCTCTCCTTCCCTCCTTCAAGAGTCTAGCCCCGCCCAGCTCAGGCCATCTGCGTCAAGGACTGCGTTGCCTAGGCAACCCGTATGCCTGCTCCTTCCTGGCAATTCCTCCAGCTGATTGGCCCAGGGCTTGTCCTAAGGGGAGCCGAGAATAGCTGAGACAGAGGGGATGAGGGGCTGGGGGGGGGGGGGAGGGAGAGTCTTATTGCAGGCTGCATGGAAGGCCAGTCTGCCCCTGGCTTGGGAGGCCTTGCCCAGGCAGGGCAGGGGCCACAGGTGCTCACCGTACCCTAGGACTGAACTACAGGCCTTTCTTCTGGGGCGCAGCCAATCCCAGGGTAGCAGAACTGTCCATCAGTATGTGAAGAGAGGCTTTGGCTGCTCCTAAAACTGGTCATCATGAAGGAAGGGGCCTGGACTGCCCCCCTTCCGGCCGGGCCCTTGTGCACCACGGTGCGTCAGGACCGAAAGGAGTCCCAGAGATCATTGGGTAGAGCTCCCTCCTCTTACAGAGGGAGAAATTGAGGCCAGAGAGGAGAAGGGATTTTCCCCAAGCTGCATGGGGAGTAAATGGGGCGATGATAGCAACAGTTCCTGTTCATTTAATGCTTCAATACAGCATATGAAGCGCTATTGTTAGTCCCATTTTATGGAAGAGCCGGTAGGTGCCAGGAAGTGCCCCAGGAGGGATTTGAACCGAGGGCTCCTGACTCCACATCCAGCACTCTGACTGTCTCTCTAGGACACTCAAACCCTTGGGTTTGAGTTCAATTCTTCTGGCCCTGAATGCACAATGAGGCAGCCATTATGCAAGGCTCTGGACTAAGCCCAAAGGATACACAGGAAAGTGGAATAGAGGCCCTGCCCTCAGGGAGCTCCCTTCCTAAAGGAAGGTATTGTGTGACTTTCTCTTTCAGGCTGGAGGTGTTTCCAGCACGAGGACTGGAGTAACTGGTCTTCTGGTCCCTTCCCAGATTCCCCTTCTATCCTCCTCTAGTTCCAGACCTCTCACTTTGCTCTTTCTCTGCCTCCTGATGCTCAATTAATCTTCTGTCAAGGCCCTCCCACTCCAGAACAGGGCACCAAAATGTCCTATGTTCCAGGGGAGTGCATACAACATTCTGCCCCAGGAGCCCACCACTTCTCCCACTGGAGAGTTGCATGTTTCCTTAGGTTCTCCAGGGCCTTTATGGGTTTTTCAATTATTCCGAGTCTGGCTTCCTTCTGGGAAACTTTCCTTATTTACATCCCTGTAGTGTTGTATCTTCTAAGCTGGAGGGCAGGGACTGTCCCAGAGTGGGTTGGGCTATAGGAGGAAGTGATGAGCTCTCCCTCCCTGAAGGAGATTCCAGGACAAAAAGAAATAGCCTGACCTTGGGAGCTTACATTCTTCGGGACTGGGGCTGCAGGATGTGCCCAGATCCGTAAAGGATCATTGGAGGAGCATTTACACCTGGAATCATCAGGGAGGGCTTCCCAGAGGAGCCGAGATGAGGAGGCTTCCACTCGGGGATGGGAAGAGGAGCCGAGATGGGGAGGTAGGGAAAGCTAGGCACGAGGGGGTCCCATCACCTACCTAGTCAGCAGGTTGATGCCCTCAGAAGGTCCCTCTAGTTCAGAAAGATTCCATCATCTCCAGATGGTATCTCTCTAGGACATCCTGGCTCCCTAGACCACCCCACCCTCCAGGCCTGGGTCTGCCCATCTCTCATGGTGCCTAGGCCAGACACTGCCTACGGATGTTTTCAGGCGGGCCGGGGCCCAGTGGGAAGGAAGAGCCCCAGGGAAAGGCTGCTGAAAGCAAAGAATGGGGTCTGGGGAATCCCCCCTCTTCTGTGCAAGAGGAAACCCAGTTTCTTCCTGCCAGGAGTTTGCCTATACTTTGCATGAGGAAGAAACAAATCTGATAAGGATGTCTTCTCCACCCCGGGGCTTGGCCCTCCTTCCAAAGCAGAAGACTGGAGTTCGTTGAAGGGAGGGAGATAAGCTGGAGAGCCCTGGATGCCCCACCTGGATTCTAGTCCAGTCTGGTGCAGGGGAGGCCCTCTCCGGACCTCAGTTTCCTATTCTAGAAAATGGGGACCATTACCTATTTCCTGCTCGCCTGCCTAGGGGGAATGAGTGAATCAGATGACAAAGCATAATAGAAGTGCTTGGGGAAAGGGTACTGCAAGGGAAGGGTCTGGAGTCTGCTGGTGATTCCTTGTGCGACTTTGGCATGCCTGTCACTTTCCTTCCCTGGTCCTCAGTTTCCTCATTTGTAAAGCTCTCTGATCTTGAATGTTTGATCCTATCCAGAGCAGAGAGTACTTGGAGACCAGAGAATACCTTAGCTAAAAGTCCCCTCCTCCCCTTTCACAGGGGGTTAGACCAAGCCCAGAAAGTGGGAAGGTGGGGTCCCACACCTTCTCTCTGTGGGGACCCACACCTTCTGACTGTGGGGTCCCCATCTTCTGGCTTGGGGGCCAAGGTGCTTTCCGGGATTCATGCTTCCTGGTGTCTGGGAAGAAGGCCTGCCTCTGGGGATAGGAAAGAGTCAAGCCCTGCTCAGACCAGCCTTAGCCAATCTGGGGCCAACGGACTCTAAGGGATGAGTAATCCAGGCCTGCATCTGGGAGATAGGAGCAGGCCTCATTACCTGGCTTACTCACATCCTCCCCTAAAGCCTCCCTGTGACTCAGAGCCTCTGGTTTCCCCAGTCCCCCAAGCTCAGGAACCCCCCCTCCCCCCAACACACCACCTCTGCACCATAGTCAAGGAGGTGCTGGGAATGGTCCCAGAGAACTGGGAACTGCCTCTGGTCAGGGAAGAAACCAGGGTTCACCTCCTGCACCTCTGTGCCTGAGCCTGTACTCATCTCCTCCTTTTGCAGCCCAGAAGGAGTGACTAGATCCAGACCCCAGGAGGGGAAGCCCCAGCCCCTGCCTTCAGGGAACTCCCAGTCTGGCAGCACGTTGTTTGCACACATTAAGCTGGTGGTCCACTAACCACTCCCCCTCAGTCTCAAAGTGCTCCTCTGCCATCCCACCCAGGTGATTTTTATCTCTGCTCCTTCCCTTCCCTGCCCTGCCCCCAGCAGAGGGGTGCTGCCCTACTAAGGCTTAGCATGATTATCGGCACTCTGTAGGTAATTAATAAATGTTACTGAGTGGTGGGATTAGAAGTCCACATTTTGTGGGAGTCTAAGCCTCTCTTCTCACTCTGCAGGGTTCCCACTGCTACCTGTCCTGGCCTTAGGAGTCAGAGATAGCTCTTTGTGTCTAATTTAAAGACTGTCCTGGGCCCAGCACCTCAGCACAGGGCCAACGTGCCCTGGAGAGCAGGGAAGGGGGCAACCGCCACCTCCACTCTGCCTAGTGCCTGACTCAGCTCCTTCTGTGGTAAGCACCTACCATGTGCCTGGCCCCTGGAGCTTCGGCAGGAGATTACTCTGGACCAAGAGAGAAGGAGTGAGCACACCAGCCACCCTTCATCCCTGCTGAGCAGAATACATCCTGCAAGAAATGGGAGGATGGGAAGCTTTCTGGGGGAGGTGGCCACAGCTGGGCCTGGGGGAGAGCTTGGATGGTGCTGGGAAGAGGGATGACTGGTGGAGGAGGCGTGGAAGGGGGATAGAGACAGAGGATCCCAGAGCCTGAGCTTATTCAACTCTCATTTACAGATGGGGAAATGAGTCCCAGGGAGAGAGACTAGCTTGGCCAAGGCGAACGAGCAGTTTGAACCCCAGTGATCTGACTCTGAAGTCAGGGCCCTGTATCACACCGTTGCTTTGAGTCAGATTGCGAAGGGCCTTGACTACCTGGAGGAGTATCTGAGAGCCACAGGGAGCCATGAATAATCTCTGAGCAGATGAGTGATTTGGTTCAGGACCAGTTGAACTGAATTGATTTTGATAAAAGGCCCAGGGAGGAAGATTTTGCCTCGATAGAACCAAGTTATATCACCTTTCTGATAATAGCATTTATCCCCAAATGGACAATAGTAGGTAGTGAGTCTGTCATCAGTGGAGGCATTCAAGGCAAAGTTGGATGCCTCTTTGTCAGGGCTGCTGTGCCTTAACGGAGGCCTGGGAGTATGGTTGCACTGTGAGAACCATTGAATCCTGAGCAAGGGACCCTTGTCAATGACTAGGGGGGTCAGAAATCCCCACTTGATTTGCTGGTGTTCTCAGAGGTGAGGGAGATGGAGCTGAGAATGGAGAACCATCCATGTACATTTAAACCCTTGGGAGAACCTGGCCTGGGATGCCTGGCTTTGGAGGCAAGGTAGGGCTCAGTTCATGAACACTGCTGTGTACGGGAGGGAAACCAGGGAGCTGGGGCTGGGCCGACCCAGCCCTGAGGATCCCAGCCCTACGATCCTGGGCAGTTTCGGGTAAAACCGGATCTGGGTTTCAGCTCTGCCTCAGCTCCACCCAGCTCTTTCTGTCTCCTCTACCACCTTAGGTAGCTTGTCAGTCCTGAGTGCAGGAGGGATCTCAGCAGCTTGGAATCCCCTGGAGACATGAGCCACTCCTAATCGTGCTGGGAATCTGGGGAGCCATCTGGGGATGCTGACATCCTGACTGAATCCCCGGGGGGGCAGTTTCCGAGGCTCATGGGCCTAGAGATTAGAAGTCAAGTTTACCCCCCACCCTCATTTTACAGAGGAGGAAACTGAGGCACAGAGAGATAGCCTGTGGGCCAAACTAAGATTCGAACACAGGGTCAAATTGAGTCCTCTTTCCAAGACACTTCACTGTCTCTGCTTGTCCTCTGTCTCCCCAGCTCTTCTCATGAGCCTGCTGCATGTTATTCAGTAATTTCAGTCGTGTCTGACTGTGACTCCATTTGGGGTTTTCTTGGCAGACATGCTGGAGTGTTTTGCATTTCCTTCTCCAGTTCATTTTACAGATGAGGAAACCGAGACAGACAGGTGAAGTGAATTACCCAGGGACACACAGCTAGGAAGTGTCTGAGGTTGGATTTGAACTCAGGTCTTCCTGACTCCATGCCCGGGGCTCTATGCACTGATGCATCTAGCTGTTGTAGGCATTTAATAAATGTTTCAGGACCACTGCCCCCAGAATGAGATCAACTTTAAGGCAGTTTGAGCCCAGTTACTAAATGCATAGACAGAGCTGGAAGGAACTAGTTTGATACTTTCTTTTTACAGATGAGGGAACTGAAGCCCCAGAAGGTGTAAAACGCCAGGCTCTGTCTGTCCACTGTTCAGTCAGTGTCCCTTCTCCTCCTCAGTCAGTCTTCCTTACACTGTAAATTGAGGGAGGCCCAGTCAAGCCTACAAAACTGAGCCTAGGAGGGGGGAGGATAACAAGAAAGACTGAGTGTTGGGCAGTTCTGTTACACTAACACTCAGGGTGGAGGCGTTACTGGGGCAGGAATGGAGGTGCAAGGTCCCCTCAAGACAGCAGCGAGAAACCAAGGCAGATCTGGCCTGCAGTAATGTCCCCAGAGGAGGTCTACAAGAGGAGCCTGGGGTCAAATAGGGCCATGGTAACAGCTACTTCCTCTAAGAAGCCTTCCCTGATTTCCCTACATCAGAGTAAAAGGGTCCTCCATCCCTCACATTAGCGAGGTCCCTCCTTCAAATCACTGCTATTTCTGGACATGTCTTTCCTGTTAGGCAGCAAACCCTGTGAGGGCAGGGTCTGACCTTTATATGTCTTCGTACCTCTCACCTCAACACAGACCCACACACAGGGAAGGTGCAAAGGTCTGGGATGTCTCCACCTGCCCTCCTGCCTGGGGCCTGGAACATGGAGAGAGTCATGCCAGGCAACCTTTCGAAGGCGCCTTTCCCTCCCTCTGCCCAGCCCTGGGCGCCCGGGTGCAAGACACCCTCAGATACCCTCCGGATGAAGAACTGCTCAGGCCTTGCTAGTGACTGGGGAGCCAGGGGCTGATGGAGAGACTTTTCTTTCTTGTCACCTGGCTGCTTCTGAGGCTCGCAGGGTTTTCAAAGTGGAGTCTGGGTTTAACGATGCAACCCTGGTGCTTCTGGCTGCCTTCTCCTCATATGGCCCCTTAGTCTCCCTGATTTCTTCCAAAACTCAGACACCATGTGCTACATGAGACCATGGGATGCTGGTGCCTGCTCCCCATGCCCACCAAGACTACCTCAGCCTGACCTGGCATAGAGAGTCTTCATTTTTCTCTGTGTGTAGACTGTCTGTCCCCATAGAATAGACAGACTGGTTCCTTTCTATCTTTGGATCCCCAACGCTGACTCCAGTGCTGGGAGCCCAGCAGCCCCCCTAAGAAACAATTGTTGATTCATGGATAGATTTGGGTCAATCCTGGTGCCTGGGGGCTATGGGTCATTTTCTGAACTTTCAGAGGATCTCTTCTTTCCTCTTCCATCTCTTAGACCCCCTTAAGCTCAGCTCAAACACCCTTCATACAGGAAGCCTTCCCTGATTTTCCCTCCTCTCACCTCAAATACCAGTGTCTCCTTCTCCAAATTACTTGTATACATTTTCCCTGACTTGCATTTACCTAAATTAATAAATGCTTGTGGTCACATCTGGGAGCACCAGGGACATCTCTCCAGGCTGAGGAGTCCCTTGGAGGGCCTGGGTGGAGGGTTCCTGAGGGGGCCATATTGCAACATCAGGGTGGCCCCTTCACCTCCCATTTCTTGGTCCCCTCTTCTCCTTGGCCCTCTGTCCAGTTCCCCAGGACTCTCCTACAGCCCTAGATTCCTGTCCTGCCTGACCCCAGCCTGGGTCCAGTATATATATACTATATATAAATATATATGTATATATATATATATATATATATATATATATATATATATACACACACACATACATATATATACATGCATACATACATACATATATGTATGTCAGTCTTGATTTCCTCTCTTTGAATGAGGAGGACCCAACGTGTCCCTTCCAACTTTTCTAAGTCTCAACTTTCTTCTCTGTAAGGTGAGGGAGGGGTATGGACTTGGTGATGGGGAAGAAAGCATATTGTGTTCAAGTCAGACATATCCAAAGCAGGCTGTTTGCAGGCCGGTGCTCCTTGGTCCTTAGGATTCTCCCTCATGGTCTTTACCCTTGGCTCTAGGTCCAAAGTGTCCTGACCTTTACTAGGTTTACAAGCCATTGACTCTAGAGCTAGGAAGAACCTTATAGAGTGACCATCTTATCCAGCTCCCTCATTTTACAGATGGGAAAACTGAGGCCCCAAGAGGGGAAATGGGTAAGGTAAGATTTGAACCCATGTCCCCTGACTCCAGTCTAGTGTTCCTTTTACAGCATCTGCTCACTTCATTATCATTCCCCCTTCAGATACTGTTTCCCTCTCCACTCCCTGTACCCGTCCCCACAGCCCCTCTTCTCTGCCCTCATTCCCCAGACCATCTTTATGGGTTTCCCAGAGTTTATTCACAAAGGAAATTGAAACAAATTGTCCCAGACAATTCAAATGTTTGCCATTAAATACAGAACAGCACAGTCCTCAAAGCTCACAAAGGTACTCTTGGTCCTAGGTCAGTGTGGGAGGAGGAGGAACCTCAGGAGGTCATTGCTCTAGGCTAGAAGGTTTCCAAAGCACTTTCTTTACTGAGGACCTGGGGAGCGTAAGAGAGAACACCCACAGATCTGTGATCTCACCAGTAAATGAATGAAAAAGCATATATTAAGTGCTTTCTGTATGCCAGACATCCTGCCCCCAATTATCCCCATCCTCTGGGGCCCAGGACTGCTTCTCTATCTCTGCCATATTTTTCCACAATGCTGGGCATTCACTTCATGACTGAAGGTCTTGCTCAAGACTGGATTATATCCTGGAGACTTCAGGTCAATGCTCAGGATGCCTGCCTCCCTTCCCCTCCCATGTTAGGTGGATCTTGGGCAATCTCATGAGATCTCATAGAGGAGGATGCAATCAGTTGCACTTTGTGCACAGACAGGAGCTTCTAGAGGTCCTCACCACCCTTCCCAGGCCAGCCTTTCTGAAGGTGGCCAATGCCACTTATAAGGAAATGCCACCCCACACAGGGACATGCTTTCTGCTTTGGTTGACATGAATAATCAGTGTTGCTCAATGACGTTATCTCTGTGTTTGGGTTTATCAGGGAATCTTGATATGATCTTAACAGATGCATGAGAGGTCCTTTCTATAGGAGAAATTTGAAGACCATGCTTTGTTCTCTTGAATCAAATGCTCTTTTTATAAACAGCAAACAATAAACCTGGTGGGATATTGTATTCTCCACACCCTCCAGTCAATTGTAAAGACTAGAAGGAAGTGACAAACCCCTCCAGTCTCTTTGCCAAGAAAAGCCCACGAACAGTATGGTCCATGGGGTCACAAAGAGCCGGACACGACTGAATGACTCGACAACAGAGAGACCAACTCGCTTTAGAAAATGTTTGCTGCCAGAAAGCAGTTTGTTGGTAGATCAAGTTACATATTGATGTGATCTAAATTTTAACAAAAATATCCACTTTATCATATAGAATTGAAACACTTTGCACGAGTAAAATCAATGTAACTAGAAGATGAAAAATGGTCAAATGGGAAATAACATTGGCATAAAATATCTCTGCTATCTAAGGGATTCAGGGATTCGGTATAGACATATACATATATGATAAGACTGAGTCATTCCCAAGAAATAGTAAAAAGTCATGAACAGAGAGTTTTCAAAAAAAAGATTCTTCAAAACCATCTGAAAGAAAGCTCTCAAGCCATTAATTATAAAAGATGAGAATTAAAACAGTTCTGAAGTTTCATTCGATCTTCTCAGGAAGCATCAGGGATGATAAAATATAGAAATAAGTTCAGTGCTGGGGTAGCAAAGTCCACTCGTGGAAAGGCAGATACTACATATGTGCTGCCCATTGACAATGAACTGATCCAACCATTCTAGAAAACAATGTGGAACTTTTTTTCCCAAAGTTATTTGTGGTAGTAAATGTGATAGCAAAACCCTGTCAGTAAGGAGGGTGCCCATCAATGTGGAATGATGGAACAAATGAGCCATGAGTGTGATGGAATATTATGAAGACATGAGGCAAGACGAATGTAGAGAATTGGCGAAACATGGGAAGACTTGTATGAACTGACCTGGAACAAAGAACCAAGAGGACAAGATGCAAAATTACTACAACAAAATAAAGGCAAATAACACCAAAGTCTTCTGGCATCAGAAGAAAGGGAATGGTTATTACAGAGCTAAGTGTGAGTATTTCCTTTCTCTTGACTGAGGAATGGGAATGACTGGGGCTGAGTAGTAGTGGTGGTAGTAGTAGTAGTAGTGGTGGTAATAGCCCATATTTATATAGCACTTTAAAATGTATACAGCAGGGATGTTGAATTTCATGCACTATTGCTGTTTTTCTTTTTTTCTCTCACCTCTTTTTCTTGGCTACAAGGCAAGGTCCTATAGGAGAGACAATGGGAAAATATCAGTAACATAAAAATGAAAGGCATCAATAAAAGAGCAAAAAGGAAAATCTGCCTATTTCCTTCTCATCTTTTTATCAAAGACACTCTCAATAATGACTTCCCTTGGTGATGCATGTAATCATTCTCATAAAATTGTATAAGGATGAGAAAGTCAGCATGTGGTCTAGAATTATTAGTTGTCCCTTTTCTGTATTAAAATTGTCTGTGAATTTCCCCCATTCTTTTCATATCTCCTCCTCCCTGAAATATTTTGTTTTAAAAAAAATCCCCTAAGGTTCTCAATGTGGTGTTGCATCCATTATGGATTCCTCAGTTTGTCACTGATCCAACCCAGTAGTATTTAAGGTACTGCTTCAACTTCCTTATTCAGGAAGTGCCCTGAGGTGTCAGAACCCAAATATGGTGGCTACATATTATGGTGGTTATCATTACCAATCATAAGAGTAGACAAATATATTCCATTTTTCATCTTTTTGTGGTCCTCTCACCAGGTCCATCCATAAATCCTTTGGGGTGGAAGTGGCTCATTTTAGCATCACCTTAATCTGTCTTTAGATTTGCTTTTTGTTTCCATAATTTTTCACTATTTTATGAGGCAATGTTACTCTTTACCCATCCTCCTCTGTAGTGCTTTGCAAAGGAGTTTGTATTCTAGATCAGAGTTGTACTTGGCTATGATCTCCTTCCTTGTCAGAGATCAAATGTTTGCTGGTTGGAGAAGTTTCTAGGATCTTTTTGGACTCTTTTTTATGGAAATCGTCCTAAGTACATGGCTTAAACATATTTGGAGGGCGATGGTAAAGGTCAATGTCTTTGCCTTTGTCCATTTCCCATTTTCCAGCATCCAAAATATCCATTAAATAGGTCAGATTTAAACAGTTTTCGTTTGTTTTCAGCATCTTCTCATCGGCAGCCTTTCTTTGAATTTGAGGTGGATTTTGATCCTCTGCAGAAAGACAGTTGATTTTGATCCACTTCCCACATCCATAATCAATGGTTTCCCATCTATTAAATTGGAGCTGCTTTCCTTTTTGGGGACATTATTGTTGCTCACTGTTTGTCTTCTGACTCCTACAAATCTCATTCTCTCCCTTTCAGAGGGGAGTGACCACAGGGTCTCAGGTTTTAGAGCTAGACCTTCTCATTTGACAAGTGAGGAGGCTGAGGAACCTGCCCAAGGTCACACAGGTCATAAGTGGCAGGGCTAGGATCCACAGCCAAGTTCTCTAACTTCCAGGCCCCTCCCACTGCACCATACCACGCAGTCTTCATGATCTGATCCTGTCACTTTACAGAAAATGAAATTGAGGTTCACAAACAACTGACATAGGGTAAAATTTGAACCCTGGTCTCAATTTCAAATCTTGTTTATTTTGGGAGAGGTGGGCACTGAAGTGGGCAGTGAACAGCACTGCAGGTCTGTTCTACCTGTGTCTCCCCTCCTCTTCTGTACCATTCCCCAGCCCAGACTGGGAGGTTCCTGAAGGTAGGGTCTGCCTAGAAGAGAGCTGAAGTCCGGGCCATACACCCACTGATGGGTGGCTAAATGGAAGCCTACTCTCAGGCCTGGATGGAGAGTGACAGGGCGGTGGGGGTCTCCACTCCAAGGGAGTGAGGAAGAGTGAGTTAGGATAGCCTCTGCTGCCCAGAAGGGAGAGAGCCATCCCTCCAAGGCAGAGCTTCTTGTCTGCCCCTGGAATAGGTTGTCCAGGGCAGGTCATGGGGGTAGGCCAGAGGCAGCGAGTGTGGGGAGAAAGCTTTTCCCAGGCTGGCTTTGGCCGCCCTCCTCTAGACAGTGGGGCCTGGGCCCTGTTTTTGCCCATCCTGCCCAGGCTTGGACTGCCTTATTCTGCAGAAGCCAGACGGGAAATCCCCCGGTTTGTTTTCCTAAACCACAAGGCCCACTTCCCTATTCTTGAGAAAAGAAACCTACTGGGCAGCCTGGCCTGGCCTTCCCTTCTCATCAAGCTTTTCACAACATTGGTGCCCAGAACCTGCCAGGAAGTGCCTGAAATAAACATTCTGGGGGCCAGTGGGAAAGGCTACCCAGGGCAGCAGCTCAGGAAGGGTCTGTCAAGCTCCCAGAATTGCGCAGCCTGTCTGGGAAGGGGTCCCTGAGGGCTGTCTCCATCCTCGTCACCCCCTAGGATCTCCCCAGGCAGAGAAAGGCTGGTACAGCTCTGCATCACTTTCCCCATATGGGCCAAAATGCAGCACCTTACAGACAGCAGTCACTTAGTACATATTTGCTAAAACAGTGTCATCCTAAGGGGGAACTGCATTCAAATCCCAGCCTGGAGCATCCAGCCCATAAGAGCTTAGGAAAATTCTGCTCCCATCACCTCAGTTGTCTCATCTTTGTTCCGAGAGGGGATGACAAGTAAGGCTCTAAGGGTCCTTCCCTCTCAGACTCAATCCAATTACAGAACAGATTTCAATGATCAGGTTGTGAAGGTTGGCCTGACATTTTAGCCTTTATGGCTTTTTTCTTGCTGTGCCTTGGGCAGGGGAGCCAAGATCCTTCCTCCCCCTGTCACAGTCTGGTCCAGCCTTCAAGGCCTTTCCTAAATGCCTCCTCCATTGCTCCAGTGCCCCCTGACCTTGCCCCATCCTGTTCTTTGATCCCTGGGTGTCTATGAACCCTCTGGTGACACCATCTCCCTCTCTCTTCCACAGCCTGGTTGAGCACAGACTTGGACGAATGAAGTGGGGCAGGAAAATCATGCCATTGATTGACCTCTGGTTCAGAGGGGCTAGAGGCTGTGGGGGAAGGTGGAGGTGGCAGTGGTCATAGTCCCCCCCATTGGGCCTGGCTCTTAGTGCGCTGTGCACTCTCCAGACATGCTGGTGGTCAGAACACTCCCCAGGAGCTCCCCTGATCATGGAGGAGGTGGTGATGGGTGTACATGCCCACTCTCTTGGGATTCCTCCAGGTGCAGAGTCAGAGCTAAAGAGCCCAGGCTGGATCCTGCCCACCCTTTCCTGCCCTCATCTTTCTTCACTTTCCCTGTTAATCCCCCAAAGAGCCAGCTGCCCTCCCCTGCTGCCATGCACTCACTTCTCAGTCCCCTGCAGCCTGGCTTCTGGTTCCAGCATCCTCACAGATTTGCTTGCACCAAAGTTTCTGACTCTCTCCTTTATCTTTGAAACTTTTGACACTGTCCCAGCCAAACTGAACTTGGAATTGTTTTCTCTGGCCACTGCTTATTTGCACGAGTTGATTTCCCTGCTTGATGCCCCCTCCTCTCTCAGCTCTTCCTCTTCCTGTAAGATCCTGTTCAAAAGCCACCTCCTGCAGGAAGCCCCCCTCTCCCCTCCAACTTCCACCAGCTCCCTCCTCCCTGCTGAGATTTCCTTGAGTCCTTGGTCTACCTCTATTCCCTGCCCTCCCTCCCTGCTTTGTATTAAAGGGTAGAAATAGGGGTGACCCCTGTGGTTTCTCTGATATAGGGAAATGCTGAATAAGCAAACTCCTCTGACCACTATGGGCCAGCACTTTCTCTGTGATCCACAGTCTGAGAAAAATGCCTCATCCTCAGGCGCACACTCATGGTCTCTGCTCCTAGCTGGGCTGAGACAGCTGGGTGGTCTGAAGCCAGTGGGGCATTCACACTAAGTCTGGAGGGGAAGAAGGCACTGGGCTATCTCAGGAGGGGCAAACTGACCCAGATCAGAGACCAACGGGGTCAGCCTGCCCTTCCCAGAGCACCCAGGGATCAAGCGACTGCCCAGGGTCAAATGACAAGTTTGTGCTGAAAACGATGTGGGCCTGACTAGACTGTCCATCTTCTCTGTGGGAGCCTCATCCAGGACCCCTCCTACCAACGCCAAAAGGGCTGAGTTATGTGTGTAGGGGGTTGCTCCTCCTCCGTCTGCTCCCCTCCAAAGACTGGGAGCACTCAGAGCAGGGCAGTCAATGGGTAGAAAGAAGGCTGAGCACTTGGACTGGAGGACTCAGTGAAGGCTGGTAGAACTCCCCCTGCAGATCACAAGCCCTAAACCACCAGGGCCCACATCTTTCAAAAGAAACAGTGATTTTGTATCCCTCCTTATTTCCCCTCATACTCCCACCTATCAAGTTCCCATCATTCCTCAGAAGTCCTGTCTGCTCTGGGTGACTGAAGCCCGGAGAGGGGCTTGAGAACTGATTACAAAGAGCCAGGTACCCAATACGGTAGATGACAGTGCCTCCAAAGGCAAGTACTGGGAGACTGGAAGGAGGAGCAGGTTTGAGATGCCCAGAGGAGGAGAGGGTTAGGTGGAGGGGAGGGAGGGGGAGGAGGGGCTAGACTTCTGGCCTGAGAGAAGAGTGTGGGAAGGGAAGAGGGGCACATTGTTGCCCACAGGGAGGGGTTTAGCTGGATGGAGCCAGTGATTAAACCTGGAGGTGGGGTGGAAGTCAGAGACTGCCCTAAAGCTGGTCCGTTGGTGACTTTTACCCACGTTAGGGCTACCTGTAGTGTCAGAGCAGAGTCCTTGGCTCTCACGAGTCGATTAGTAAATGCTTGTTGGTTGAATGAATGATCAGAAGGCACTGGACTTGGAGACAGAGAACTTGGCTTTAACCACCACCTCCCCTTGTGACCAGTTTCTTCATGTCTAAAATTGGGAGGGTGTTGGACTCTACAACCTCTTAGGTTTTTTCCATCTCTAAGTCCATGATCTTATGGCCTCATTTCATGTTTGAAACAAGCCAGTGATAAGCTAATACATGAGCATGCTTATCCCACTGTACAGAGAAAGAAACTGAGGCTCAGAGAGGTTAGGGGACTTGTCCAGGGTCACACAGCTAGTAGATATCAGAGTCCAGTTGGGCATCCTATCCATGCTACCAAACTGCCTCTCTGACCTGCCAGGTGTCCACAGAGGAAGAGGCCTTGGGGATGGCCCAGTTATTGGTGGTCATGGGGAGAGCAGCTTCATTCTGGTGTTGGAGCCACTGGGCTTGAGGAGAGAATGGTCAGGTAAGTGGAGGCAGCGGGTGTGGACAGCGTCTTCAAGAAGTTTTGTCTGTGGAGGGGCAGAAGAGAGATGATGGTAGCTGGGAGGAAGACACAGGTGGAGAGAAGGTGCCCTTAGAAGCTGGAGAGCCAAGCATTCCTGCCAACAAAGGAAAGGGTCTGTCCTTGGAGGCTGGCTGCTGCAAGTGGGATTGGGTGAAAGGAGAGGGCAAGGAGGAAGGAGGACCAGCTGGAGGAACTCTTGAGATGAAGAAAGGAGGAAGGGAAGGATGCTGCTGAGAGTTTCTGAGGAGAGGGGAAGAGACCCTATCCCATGCCTGTCAATGGCATGGTATTTATCTGAATCTCATTTCTGCCATGAGCCCAGGACCTGGGGACCTTTCTTTATTGAGCACAAAGCCTGAGCTTGGTGCTGGGGGAATGACAAGGGTTAGGTCAGACAGCTTGGCTTCCCCCGGGGTTAATAGAGACTTCAGACACAAGGTTGAGTGAATGAGAGTCAGAGGGGGAGACCATGACTGGGAGATGAATCAGAGAAGGCTTCCTGGAGAAGACGGCATGTGATTTGGGTCATGAAGGAGCAGGAGGAATCCATGCTGGGAATGGAGCAAGGCAGGGAGGCTTTGCATCCACTGGACAGGGGCAGCCCCACGGGATCACCTAATGAGGCACTGTCCTGGGTAGCCCTGAACACTGGGCAAGACTGGGAAGTTTCCAAAGTCATAAATCAGGGAGCAGGACAGTCCCAAGCAGCCCCATGCTAAGCACTTAGCAAATGTCAGACTCCTGTGTAAATGTCACCATTCTCCTCCCTGTCATCGGGAGCCTTTTGCTTCATTCATCCCCGGCTTCCTCAGGTGGCTGGGTGCCGGACCCTGCACACAGCAGGTGTGTGACAAATGTGAGCCCAAGCTGCTGCCTGCTAGCTGTGGGGCTTTGAGGAAGACCCTTTCCCTCTCAGGGTCTCAGTTTACCCATCTGTAACCCAAGGGCTTAGGCCAGATGATCTCTAAATGTTCTCTAGGCTCTAACTATGAACTAACAAATGGATGGGGGGATGGATGGACGGATAGATGGATGGACTGTATTGGTGCGATTTCCAGTTTTGGGGGGATTCCTCTTCTGACCCCCAATACTCCCCATGTCACCCCATCACTGCTAAGTAAACTTTCTCTTATAACAAAAATCAAGGCAGACCAACCTAACCAGCAATCCCATCAGCATATGCCACATTCCACAACCATAGCCCCCCACCTGTTTTAGACAGCAAAGAAGGAAAGACTCTTCTCTGACTCAGCTTAGTCATCACAGTGACAAAGCCTTGGCTCCCGGGTTCTGTTCATTGACATTTTGATGTTTTATTTTTAAAAGGTCATAATTCTATTAAAATGGAGTCAATTAAATGCCCCATATCCCTTCTCCCTCCCCTTCTCTAGGGAAGCCAAGTAGCAGAGTACTCTGTGTCCTTGCCCAATGGCCCATGCCCAGGAGAGGTAACGTGGGGCAGGGGGAAGGGAGGCAAGGGGAGGAAGGTTTAGGAGAGGGAGGGGCTTCTTTAAGAGGTGGCATCATAGACAGGGCTTCAGACACTTCACCCTTCCCTGCCTCAGTTTCCTCAACTGTAAAACAAGGATAGCAGCAGTACCTACCTCCCAGGGTGGTTAGAGGATCAAATGAGACTCTGTAAGAAGCACTTAGCACCTTATCTGGCACATAGTAGGTGCTAAATACATGTTTATACTCTGCCTTTCCCCCTTCCTTGTGGATCACCTCCCCCTCAGTTCAGTCAGTGAGGGAGAGTCAGGGAGGGAAGACTGCGCAGAGGAAGTGGTCCTTGGGAGCACAGACACGCCAGACTTGAGACAATCAGTTAGTGAACAAATATTTTGAGGCACTGTGCCAGGTCCTGGTCACATAGAAGGAAACAAGACAGTCCCTGCCCTCTTAATGATGTGCAAGAAGGCAGCTCACAGGTGAGATGGCGGCTCTGTTTGCCCAGTGCCCCACTGTGACTTGGGGCACCTTTCCTTTCTGGGCATCACTCACCTCCTCCATAATGGAAGGCAGTGGAGGAACCAGACAATCTTATCATGAAGGCCCCCCCTGGTGCCCACCCTGAGGGCACACATCTGGCGCTCACACCTGGCTGAGTTGCTGCTGCTGCTACTTTTGGGAAGACCCAGTCGCACATGGCCATTCGAAGACCAAGGAGGCCCTAGCTGGGGTGTAGGTAGTGAAACTTGGACAAAGGACATCTGTGTCCCTCCATTTGCACCAAGCTCTCGTGTTTCTTGGCCTGTCTAGACATTCAGAATTGCATCACGGTCCTGGGGTCATTTATGTCCTGAATCAAACTGGTCTAAAGCATCCAGGGCTCCCTTCCACCCTCCTCATCTCTCCTGGCAAGAGCCTTCTGTCCCCAGCTGGCAGCCCCGGCCCATTGGTCGGCCCAGGACCCAGCGGGGCCCCTCTCCAGGTCACCCTCTTCAGGCTTCAAGGGCCACAAGGCCTCCTGTTCATGCCTCTGCTCCCCCTCCATTGCCTGTGACTCACAACCGAGCACCTAGGGCATGATGGTCCTGGACTCATTCATTGCACCTATGGGGATCTCTGATGTCCGCCCCCCACCCCCAGACTGGGAGCCTCCTGAGGGCAGAGCTAAGGTCATAGGACCCCTGGCTTTACAGCTAAGAAGACCTCAGGGAGTAAACACCAAGCCCTTAATCTTTACCCAGCCTTGGGATCCAATCTTAATCCTATATGGTTGGGTCAGGCACATTTGCTCTCTGTGTCATCCATGAATCACCTTTTGCTTGGTTTAGCTAAGGCCCAGGTCCTGCCCTCAGGAAGCTCCCAATCTGGAGAGGGAGGAGACACAAACACAGAACTTTGGGATACTTTGAACCTGATGTCCCTGTCCCTAGAGACTTGTGGGAGCCTCTGGGTCCATCCTCTCCCCTCCTCACTCCTTTTCCCCAGGCTAGGTTGGACTGCCCCCTTACAAAACGAGAACAAGGCTGAGCACCTGCCCTCCTCTGGCCCTTCCCCCTTCCCTTTCCTCTTTCCCTCTCTCACCTTCTCCATCTTCATCTTCATCTCTCACTCTCAGCCGCACCCAGGCTCTCCGTGGGTGTAACAACACCCGATCCAGAATTCTCTCTCTTCTCTCTGTATCTATCTCTGTCTCCTTGGTGTCTTTCTCCCTCCCCCTTTTTCCTCACTCTCCCTTTCTCTTCTTCTCCTTATGTCTCTCTCCTGCCTTTTCTCTTCTCTCTCTTTCTCTCTCTCTCATTCTCATTCTTTCTCTTGCATTCTCTTTCTCATTTTCTCTCTTTCTCATTCTCTCTCCCCCTTTTGTCTCTTTCTCCCCCTTTCTCCTCACGTTCCCTTCCTCTCCTTATCTCTCTCTCCTTCCGCCTCTCCTCCCTTTCCCTCTCCTGGGCAGTTGGGGGAGGGGGAGACTTTCCTCCATTGCAGTTTCTGTCTCCAGTTTTTCTACGCTTCTTCTACACTGTCATTTAAAGTCAATCCTTTGACAATGAAAAAGCCTTTCTCTTTCTGCCCCTGACTGTCCCTCCACGAGGGGCTAATTCTGGCCCCGAGGGCAGGTGCGTTAGGCTCTCAGGGGGCCAGGCTTCACCCTCCTGAGATTCCTGGCCCTGTATCCCAGGTCTTCAACAGCTTGAAGGAGAAAGTATGTGGTGCTTAATGATGAGCTCTCCTTCCTATCCCCACCGGAGTCGCCTTCTCAGATTCGGAACAAGGCTGTGAGGTCCCTCAGACCCTAATCTGGTCTCTCAGACTGAAAACTTGCTCTCATCTGCTGTGGAAGCCCCATGTGACAAACCGAGAAAATAGCATTTGCTTGTCAGGAGGTGAGAGGGGAGGGTGGGAACTGAGGAACTAATTATGGAAGGCTGGGAAGCAAAGCTCTGGGGATGCTAATTTTCATCACATGGTTTGGTTCCAGCTCATCATTAGGGGTTCCGTGGCCGGGGCCCAGGCCTACGGATCAGGAGACCTAGCTTGCCAAGGATGCAGGTGAGAGCCAGGTCAAAGCACTCTCTCTGGGTCTCAGTCTCTCCATCCGTGTTACGGGCAGCCCCCACCCTCTGTCACCGGGAAGGCACAAGGAAGGAAAGAAAATGAGGCCTTGGGAAGAAAGGCAGTTTGTAAATATAAAGCCTCCCTATTCCTGGTTATTTTTGTCATTAGCCTGGGGTATGAATAGTCACAAGATCCTTCCCTTCCTGACCCTGCCCTGCTGGTGAGGCCATCAGAAACCAGAGGACAAGGACCAGCACCAACCCAGGCCCACTGGTCTACTCAGAAGAGATACCTCCAGTCCACTTGGGATGTGACTTCCTTAGAGGCCTCCCCTTTTAGCATGGAAACCACTATAAAGACGGAGACTTTCCACTTTTCTGTGCTCCTCCAGACTCTAGAACCTTCTAGCACGTAACAGTGTTCCATAAATGCTTGTCGATCGATTGATCCACTAGTAAAGCCTCTTCCTTTCCCGGATGGAGGAAGGGTTGGGAAGAGAGGTTTCTGCCCAGGCCAGACTCCCAGTTCACACACAGGAGCAAGAATTCCTACCAGGTGGACATTTCCAGGACATGGAGGTTGGTCCCCTTCTCCTCTGGCCCAAGAACTCTCCCTATAGAGGAGAGTGATATACCCCTGTTCCCCAAAGAAAGCTGGAATTGGAGGGAGACAGAGAGCATCTTGCCCCTAGGCACCTGGGAGGGAGGAAAGGGAGGAGGCTCCTGCTAGGGAGGGAAGCCTGGTGGTCCCTATCACCCTGGGGCCTCTCTCTCTCTCTCCTTGGCATTCAGGCTGCAACTGGTGCTCAGGGGTCAGGGTGGGGGGCCAGGACTCTGGCTTTCTGGCAGGTAAGCAAGCCAGGTTCTCAGCCCCTCTTGAGCTAGTTGTGTCAACCTGCCCCACACCTGCCTGGCTTGCAGGCTAGAGGATTTCACAAGCCCAGCTGAGTTTACCCCATCCCTCATTTGCTTTTCTCTCCAGACTGTCAACATCTCCCAGCCTGAAGGATGAGGAACAGGGCCAAGTCTACTCTCCTTGTCCCTAGATGGCTCTACCTCGAAGGAAGATTCTCCATCAGATACTTACACTTTAAGTCCCATGGACACTGGACTTGGAGATTCAGCCCGGGGGCCAGGCTGGATGGTTGGTTATTGTCTCTGGACCTCGGTTTTTCTGGCTGAAAAAGGGGGGTGTTCTGTGGTCTCTAACCCCTGACTCTTTCCAGATCTCCTGTCTGGGGAGTGAGTCTGTGATCTCATGAGGGGAAACCTTGGGGAATCCCTGGGTCCCAACTGACTGCTTCTCTCAGGGCTTCTGTTAAGGTACCCAGGGCCATCGTAGGACAATCCCTTTGCTCATGTGGGCTCTGTGGGGCTTGAGCCCTAGCTGGTCCCTGGGGCCCCATCTGAGGGACACCAAAGTATGACCAGAAACCATGGGCTAGTGAAGTCAGAAGGCATTCAGGTCATTTCCTGACCTTAGAGAGACATAGGATCTGGAATAGCAGCCCATGGCTGTGGGACCTCAAAGAAATACCTTCCCCTCTCTCCACCTCAGTTTCCTCCTCTGTCAAATAAGAGCCTCAAGTTCCTCCTAGATCCGGAGTAGTAGGATTTAGGTCACCAGAGTCCTCAGGGATTTGCTTGGTTCAGTCTGGAGGAGAGAGGGTGGGGGAAACTCAAAGAGAATCTTCAAATGCTGAAAACTTTCCTGGAGGAGGGCTGTGATGGCTTCTTCTGTTCAGTCCCAGAAGGCAGAACCTGGGGGGAGGCAACTAGGAGAGACAACAGTGTGGGCCCAAGGAGCACTCCCTCGGGGCCCCCAGCTGGGCTAGACACAGTCTGGGCACATGGCAGAAAGCGAAGGGGGCAGAGTGGCTCACAGCTCCTGCTACTATGGCAGTGCTGAGTGCAAGGACTATGTGACAGAGGGGGAAACTGAGATTGAGTGAGGGGAAACCCCTCATTTTTCAGGCAAAGAACTGAGGTCCAGAGACAGAAAGTGACTTATTCAAAGATATTCCATGATTTTAGGGGCAGGACTTTTCATAATAGATGTGGCCCCTTCCCAGTCATTACATTTAGGGTTCAGCAAGGAGACCTCTGGGGGGCTGACCAGAGCTCCATCAACCGGTCTTGAGAGCATCTCCTGAATGTCAACTGTGGACTTGGAAGGATCCAGACTGGGCTTCTCTTGTCTCCCCAGACCCCACACCTCCCACCCCCTAGCTGCCCCACTGGGTGGCAGCAGCCAGAACTATGAGCTGACTGAGAATGTAGAAGCTGGAGCAGCTGGTTTGTCTGAGGGCAAGGAACATTATTACTCATCTTAAAACAGCAGTGCCTGACACATAGGAGATGTCTGGGGACTGGGCAGGTGGGTGGGTGCCAGATTGTGGAGGACCCAGAGTGACAAACTCCCTTCTTGACCTGGGTCTCAGTTTCCCTGCCTGCAAAAGGAGGGCTCTGTGCTGGATGAGGTCCCTCTCAGCTCTGATGTTCTCTGCTCTAGGATGTGAATTGTCTCCAGTACAAGCCCTGATTCTCCACGTTGTGGGGGATGCCGAGGGAACCCTGATTTGTGCCTTGACTTGGAGGCTTGCTTCCCTGATGAGCCTGGTGTCTGGGAAAGGCTGGGTCTCATCCTCACCTCCCATGGATGGAGGTAAGTCTTTAGTGACTCACCCACCTTCCCAAGGGCGTCAACAGGGCTATGTGAAACTTGGATGGGGGCCAGCGTCACTGTGACCCCAGGGGAGCTCAGAACTGTGGGGCGAGGCAGGCCGGCAGGGCCAGGGCGGGCACCTGCGTGTACAGGCCTGTTGCAACCCAGCTGGGGCGTTCACCTGGCCAACCAGAGACCTGGAGCCCAGGGTCCTGCCCATCTCCCTGGCCCAGGGCACCAGGAGTGATACTGAGGCTGGGGACAGTCCCAGAGAAGAGGGGGAAATATTCAGGGCACCCAGTGTCAGTGACAACGCCACTGGGCTGGGGGTAGGGCTGGAGGCCTAACTTCTTGAATCAGGCCCAGTCCCTGAAGTCTCTTTCATTTCTGGATCCTATGGCCATAAATGCCTTTCACCAGGTTGTTACTTTATAGTTTGTAGCACTTTATAGTTTGCTAGAGGTCTTGGCTACAGCCTCAGGAGCTACTGATCTCTCTTACATTTGGGAAAACTGAGGTTCAGTCAGGGGAAGTGAGCATCCTAAGACAAATACTTCCCCTTCTCGGGTCTTCAAAGTTTACAAAGCAGCCCTGAGGTTTCAGGGATTCTTATTTCTGGCTTCCAGGTGAGGCACTTTGCCCCAGCCAGGATGTCCCAGGGTTTCCTTCCCCTGCATTTTGCTGCCTGCTTGCATCTTAGACAAGACCCGGGTCCTGGAGCTTGGGTACAGAGGGAGGGGATGAGGGGTGCCTGGGCCCTAAGAGGCTTTGGGTGAAGGGCAGAGAACAATCAAGGTATGCACCACACTGAGTCAGGTTTTGGGGGGTCTGGGGACTGGACTTTCTGGTGAGAAGGCCTGGAAAGGGATGAGCAAATGGCCAAAGCGTGGAGTGTGTCTGGGGAGAGTTGAGGTCCATGGGTATAGTTGGGCTGGGGCTCCCATAGGGACAGGACTGGGCAGATGGGTGGGTGCCAGATTGTGGAGGACCCTGACTTAGCCCTCATACAATAGGGAGCCCCTGACAGTTGGAGGTGGGACTGATGTCAATGGGTGACTTGATCCATCCTCAAGAAGATCCTTGGGTCATTGGCAGGTTCCACTGGAAAGGAAAGAGGCTGGAAGTGGTAGATCCGGGCAGGGGGAGGGGAGGAGAGAAAGGACAGCCTGGCTCCGGCCCAAAGAATTGCCAGCTGGGGCCATGCCCTCAGTCAGCAGTGACGTGAGGGAGATAAGTCTCACCCATGGGGCCAGCCCGTCAGGCAGGTTTGTGATGGGTATAGGAAGGGGCCCCTCGGCAGGAAGCTGAGCCTGAAACCCAAGGAACTAAGTCATTTACTTTAGAATCAGTGAGAGAGATGGCCAAGAGAGACTGGACTCAGATGTGACTCCCTCTCTCCGCCTGGGCCTGGGCAGGCTCCCAAACACACCCGAGTGCCAGCCTTCTCAGAACGTCTGTGACAGACATACACAGACACGTGCAGGCTCAGATGCAGGGCAAGTTTATTAAGAGGCTATCCTCTTCCTCCCTCCTTCTCTCTCCTCTCTCTCTCCTTCTCTCTCTCTCTCTCTCTCTCTCTCTCTCTCTCTCTCTCTCTCTCTCTCTCTCTCCCCTTCTCTCTCTCTCTCTCCTCTCTCCTCTCTCCTTCTCTCTCCTCTCTCTCCTTCTCTCTCTCCTTCTCTCTCTCCTTCTCTCTCTCCTTCTCTCCTCTGATTCTCTCTCTCTCTGTGTCTCTGTCAGTCTCTCCATCTCTGTCTCTCCTCTTAGTCTCTATCTGTCTTTGTTAATCTCTCTATCTCTTTAGTCTCTGTCTCCTCTACCTCTTTCTCCTCTCTCTCTGTCTCTCTTTTATCTCTCTCTCTCTCTCCTCTCTCCTCTCACCCTCCTCCTCCCTCTTTCTCTTTTTTTAGCTCACTGTTTTTGTCCTCTTTCTGTCCCTCTGCTTCTCTCTGTCCTTCCTCTGTCTCTGGGTCTGTCTGTTTGTCTCCCCCAACCTCCACTTCCATGCTCCAACTCTCTTCTCACTGACCTGGCCTCTACCTGGAGTCAGGAAGGACTGAATTAGAATTTTGCCTCAGATGTTTACTAGCTGGGTGACCCTGGACAAGTCACTTAGATCTTTTAGTCTCAATTTCCTTGTCTCCAAAATGGGAACAAAGATCTCCCCACCCCAGGGTCATGGTGAGGATAGGCCCTTGCCGACTTCCAAGGTGCTGTAGGAATGCCAGCTATCATGACTTAGCCCTGTGCTTGAGGCTGTCGGGCAGATGTTGGGGTCCTGGCAGTACGACCCACTGGCATCAGCTCTCTTTCTCAGCCTGGCACCATGTGTCATCTGCTCTCTCATCTGGGTCGCTCAGACCAAGGCCAAGCTCAAAGTCCTAGAGCACTCCCTTGGAGACCTCACCCCAGACTGCTCTTCTCTGGGGTCCTCCCTCCACCCCCCTTCTCCAGCCTGTAGGCCCCATTTCCCATCTCCCCACCAAGGGAAGGTGAGGCATTCCGCTGGTCAGGGATGAATCAGGTCTGGCTCTCCTGGGTGTGCAGGAGAAGGTGCCAGGCTCTCCATCCCAGGCAGGGACAGCCCTGTGACACACGCTCACATTTACAGCCTTATCCAGCATACTCATTCACAGCTTCACACTTTTACACACACACACACACACACACACACACACACACACACACACACACACACACACATACTCCCACTGTTTCAGAATTATTCACTCTCATACTCTGGCTCCAGGTGGAGAATCCAAGAGGAACCTTTGAAAGCCCAGGATGGGGAGAGGGCCTGGTGTCCTGGCAGGGACACCTAAGGTTGGCTTGACTAATCCGGAAAGAGCCTACCACCCAGATGTCAGACCAGATGTGGCCTCAAACACCTGCTCTCCGAACACAGATCCAAGGCCTAGCAGCTGAGTCAGGACCAGGTCTGGGCTGAGGTTACAAACTGCTGAGGGTGCGTGTGTGTGTGTGTGTGTGTGCTCGCGCGCAAGCACCACAGCGTGCCTGTGGCCCAGTCCCCTCAGCAAAGGCTGCCTCTTCACAACACTGTGTTCCTGGCTACAAAGCTAAACTCCCCTCCCCTGCTCCCCCTGCCCTCCCCCCACTTGGTTGGTTTCCCCAAACTTAGAATTTTATGGCATGTGCCATGTATCAGGAGGCAGCAGGACTTGACCTTGGGCAAGTCCATTCTCCTGATCTAAGCTTATTTCCTCATCTGTCATTGGAAATATGCCTCTCAGTTCTAAACCCTGTGGGACCCCCTCATATAACCATGTTCCAAGGCCCCTTCCAACTCTGCCATTCCCTTTTCTAAGCTCCCTCCCAGCTCTGACATCCCCTGTTCTAAGCTCCTTCTTCCAGCTCCAACATTCCCTGTTCTCCATCTGTCCCAGCTGATGGAGTGGGTGGGGTAGGGGCAGGTTCTATGAATTCTAGAATGTCCTTGCCTGACATTGGTCAGGCAGCCTTAGAACATGGTCCTCCTGGGCGGAAGGTTGGCCAGGCCTCCTTCCTGAAATGACCAGCTCTTTTCCTCTTCTGGCTGCGTGAGAGCCATCACCTGCAGCCTGGGCTCCTGCCGAGTTTTCCACTGTTTGACTTTCCATATTGTTGGGCCCTTCCATCCTCGCTCCAGGTGTTTTCTTGAGACCAGGTGAGGGCTAGGCCCTGGGAAGCCAAGGGCTGAGCTGGGGTCACAGGCTGGGGAGACCCCACATCATCCCTCCAGGTCAGGCCCAGAGAGAGAAAGAGTGTTGGGCTTTGCAGTCAAACTCCAGGGTTCTCCTGCCCCCCCCCCCCAGCCCTCCTCACTTTGGAGGTCACAGACACATTCTTCAGTTCTCCCAGGCTCATACACAAGGCCGGACCCTCAGGATGCTTCCAGTATGGGACTCTCAGGGTCCTGGAGCATGCTGAGGTGGATAGGGTAGATCAATGGAGATGATAGGAGAGGTAGGCATGGATGGGCAGGTAATGGCGACTGTTGCTCAGGTCTCTGATATCAGGGGATATCAGAGAAAGACCCCTGAAGATGGTATAGCTGGAGTTGATGGGGTGCTTGGCCAGTCCTTGGCAGGCCCCAAACATGACCTGGGCATTAGCCCAGAGACATTTTCCATTTATGTCCTTTTGATACTATGGGGGATGACGGAAGAACCCCTGTTTGCTGATGAGGAAACCATTTTGGCAGATCTTGGGACCTTTATTCTGGTTGTATTGGTGACTTTCTGGATGACTTTGGGCAGGTCCTGCCTTCTCCCTGAGCCTCAGCTTCCCCCTTTGTAAAATAAGGTGTGTGTGTGTGTGTGTATTTGTGGGTGGGTATGGGTGTGAGTGTGGGTGTGGGTAGTGGTGGTGATCCAAGAAGATCCAATGACCTCTAAGGACCTTTCCAGCTCTTATGTTCTAAGAACTTGCATGAACTCTGAAGGGTTTCTGTGGGGCAGCCTGGGAAGGGGGGGCTGGCGCTAGGGAGGAGCCAGCATCAATGGGGCTCCAGCTCTGCCGTTCGGGCCCTTTGGAGATAGCGGCCTGGAAAGACAAACAGCTTGGCTTACTCGGCCTGTTTCCAAATAACTGAGGTCAAGGCTGCTGGGGCCAGGCAGAGGGAGGAGGAGAACTCACTTTCTCTAAGCTGAGCTCACTCTGGGTGATGAGGCTTTGGGGCTCTGGATGGGGGAGGGGTGCTCAGGTTTCAGAGCTAGGGCCTAACAGGCCAGTCCTTGATACTGGTTTAGTCCCCTTCTCAGCTAGACCCTGGCCCCTCTGGCTGCCTGGGATGGCAGCAGAGACAAGCCCACCTTAGTAAAGGAGAGGGGACCTGAGACCCTTCATTTACTGAGTGTCTTACAGCATTCTGTAAAGGGAGTCTGGAGAAGTCCATGTGAAAAATGAGGGGGGTTTAAGCATGAAGCAGTAGGGATGGAGATATTTCGGGCTTTTATTCAGTACTTTCCTTTCATTGGCTAGTTACCCTAGTCATCCATCCATACATCCATCCATACATCCATCCGTTCTGTCCATCCACCCATTCCTTTTCAATAAATCAATCGTCCACCCCTCATACTTCTACACTCCATCTATCATCCAACAATTTATCCATCTAGTCATCATCCACTTATCTATCCATCCACCCATTCATCTGTTCATCTGTCCATCATCCATTCATCCATGCCTACCTCTCCCGATACCTCCATTGATTGATCCATCCATTGATTTACCCTATTCACTGTCTAGTTATCTATTCAACTATCCCATATATCCATTCTGCCACTTATCAATCCATCCATTTACTATGCACATCCTTTTCATATGTTCACAGTTCAAGTCCTTCATTTACTCCATCCATCCATCCATCCATCCATCCATCTAATGTCCTGCCAGCCAGCCATGAAGCCAACCCACAAAGCTTCCTGGGAGTGCCTCTGCTGATTCAAGCTAATAGCATCTTGGGGGTCCTCTGGGGGTCCATGAGCTTGACTATTCATAGTAGTTGTCACTCTCCCCACTATAGAGGACAGGCCATACAAGCCACCTTTTGATCAACTGCTTTGAGGACTGATTGAAACTCCAAGTCTCAACGACAGCCAAATTCCTCCTCTGCCCTTGCTCGACCACGTTTGGGGATTATTGAGTCAGAGGAAGAAAAACTGAGGCCAAAAGGTCCCCAAATGCTTCCAAAGGGGAGAAAATGAATGCATTTGGCATAAGTCATGGTTTGGGATAGGGCATTATTTCTAGATTTTTAGTGTTGCTTCCTTCCACAAAGAACCAGGGGAGAACTACCAGGCCCCTCTCATCAAGGCTAGGTGGCTAAGCCTGGCAAAGGATCTGGAGGCAACCAGGTGGGGCAGAGAGATCCCTGACCTGAGTGTCTTGAAGACTGGACAAGACATGCCCCATCTGTGGGCTGGTTTCCCCCTCTGTACAAGGAGAGGGGTTAGCTCTATGGCTTCTGATGTCCTTCCCAGCTTTGAGCTTCTAGAGTTTGGAGATATGAGCTCACTAGGAGGCCACTGCTCTGAGTTTTCTGCTGATCCAAATGGGTGCCACATTCCAGCCTGCTGTCCAATTCATACAGGACCATGCTCTCTGGGGCCAGGGAAGGGAAGGGGAGGAGGGAAGGAAGTGGGGAGAGGTGCTGCCATATCCCCATCCTGAGGCAGACTAGGCTCACATGGGAAAGATTTTAGAGGCATGAATCATGAAAGGGCAGATTCAGGAGTCTATATGCATTACCGTGTTTACATCAGTCTATGGGGATTGGTGTATCAGTGTGTATATGAGTCTAAGTTAGAGGGGGGTGTAGAGGGGATGCCTACAGAAAAAAGGAAAGGCAGTCACTTGATGTGGTGGGCTCCATTCTAGGACTTGGGATCCCCGACCTTCTGGTCACAGCATCTAACTGACTGTGAGACCTTGGTGAAGTCACTTACCCCTAAGAAATAGTATCCAGTCCCTTGCATTCTGGGACAGCTCATGGGTAGGTCATTTTTCCTGACTGATCCTAAATTTGTGCCCTCCTTCCGCTGAACCCTCAATTAGAGGAAACCCAGCTGTTGTTCTGTTCCCCCCAGGTCCTCCAGCCTGGTTGCCTTCTCTAGGTGTGGCACACCCAGGCCCCATTTAGAGGGGTGGGGCCCAAGATGCAGAGTGCTGATGGAAAGCGTCCTAGACAGCACTCTCAGGGGAGCATCGAGGGAAAGAGTGGAGGGGGAACCACTCAGCTTCAGCTGGCTAGCTCTGAGTGTGGGGGCGATGATTCACACTCCATGGCCTGCCCACACACCTCTCTGTGGCGGTGAAAGCCAGGCACCTCATCCTGAGTGACCCTGCTCTGTCCATTCATATCAAATCAGGCCTTGGCTGGAAGGTCTTGGGGTCTTCTGGACCCAGGAAACATCAGGGTCCCCTCCTGAGGCCCTGCCAAAGTCACCTGCTTCATCAGTCATCCCTGGGCTCTTACTGCTGCTCTAGACCATCAGTGTGGAGGGAGTGGGGGGAGGGGAGGGAGCCAGGCTGCCAGGAAGGGCTCAAGATGAATAATTTAGAGCCCGGAGAAGGATCGATGTGACTCATTTGTTATGGCCACAGGACCAAGAACCAAGATGTGAAACATTGGAGCAACAGTTTGAAAGGAAAAGCATTTATAGGGATTAAGGAAAGCTGATTGATTCTGTCCCAGGGTTCAGAAGAATGCATAATCTTGGAATAAATTTAGGACTAGGAAGTCATTTCCAGGTGGAGCCTAGAAAGAGCAGAGTCTCTCTCTCTCTCCCTCCTTCTTCCTCTCTCTCCTTTCTTCTCTCTCTCTCTCCTGTTTTTTCTTTTTCCTTTTTTCTAATTCCTTCCCTCTCTATGATCTTTTCTTCTTCTCCTTAGTCTTCTTCTCTTTCTCTTTCTCCTTCTTCTCCTTTTCCTTCTCCTCTTTCTTCTTCTCCTTCTTTTTCTCCTCCTTCTTCTCCTCTTTCTTCTCCTACTCCTCCTTCTTCTCCTTTTTCTTCTCTTTCTTCTCCTTCTCCTCCTCCTTTTTATTCTCCTCTTCTTCTTTTCTTTCTTTTCCTCATCCTTCTTCTTCTCCTTCTCTTCCTTCTTCTCCTTCTCTTTCTTCTTTTTCTCCTTCTCTTCTTCCTTCTTCTTTTCCTTCCCCTACCTTGCCTTTCCTCCTCCCTCCCTTCCCTCCTTCCTCCCTCCCTTCCTTCTCTCTTTCCATCCTTCCTTTCCTTTCTTTCTCCCTCCCTCCTTCTGTGCTCCAGTCTCATGTTCTGTTCCACTGTAAGAAGAAAAACCCTGGACTTTGCCCAAAGGGAGGTCCCACACTGGGAACAGTAACACGGTTGGGCAGGGCATGATCCAGGCTGGACAGGAGGTTCGGACTCTTAAGGGCTCAAGGAATCAAAGCAAGATTCTAAATTGGGTTCCAATAGTCAGGGAAGGAGTTCTAGGATAGCAGGAACTTGACTTGACCTTAAATTATCATTAGGAGTTGGAGAAAGGGACGGGAGGTGGGAAGAAATGTATGGTAATGGTGCTCCAGGTGGAAGAAAGAACCTGAACAAAGGCCTGGAAGTGGGAACTGAGCCACCTTGAGTGAGTGACAGGTCAGGAGAAACACCCATCAGGAAGGGAAGTTCTTGGCAACGAGTTTGGAAAGTTAGATTAGTGTCAGACTTGGGGGTCTTGATTTGACCTCCATCATCAGTAACATTTCCAATAATGACAGGCAGTGTAGAGAGGCAGGAAGAACTCTAGTCTTGCAGTCAGATGGCCAGTTTTGTGGACGATTCCTTTGGTGGCTGGCTGAACAAGAGGGCGGTGAGGACTCTCCAACTCTGAGGCTGTGATTCCTGCTCCATCATTAATGAATGCACTGTGTGACTTTGGATGTATCACTCTACCTAGGTGAGCCCCATTTGTGTAATGGGGATGCTCACTCTGGAGCATGACCTGGGAAAGCACTTTCTAAGCTGTAGACATGAACAGCTCTGGGAGGCACATCATCCTTTTAGAGGCTCTGACAAAACTGTGTAAGAAGGAGCCAGTGTGCCCCCAGACACCTGGGCCCCAGCAGCATCCCAGACCCAACACCAACAACTCTACTCTGCACACTGTAGTCACACCCGTCAATGAGTAAAGTAGACACCTGAGAAAATGCGGAGTGCCATGGACAAGCAGCCAGGACTTGCCTATGAGTCCATGCCTTCAGCCTTCCCTCTCTGCCTGGAAATCCTTAGTGTATATTTTGAAGTACCAGCATTGAGAGAGGGCCTGATGCAGCGCCAGTCACCTGTGCCTCAGCTCAGGGCCACAGAGTTTAGACTGAGGACCTCTGAGTCTCTCTGGGCCAGCCCCCTTCTTTTACAAGTGAAACAAGTGAGCCTCAGGGAGAGCAGGTCCGGCCCTAGATCACACAGGCCTTTCATCTGAGGAGTCTTTCATCTAATCCCCTAGTGGCTCAGCAGTCATTCAAAAGTATTTTTTGTCCCAGAGGACACCTGTGGGAACTCTGAACTGGGGGAAGATGTCCGGAAGCAGGCTCCTCTAGCTTCCACTGGGATTGATCATGTTGTGTACCTCTAAGGACAAAGCCATCCTTGGATGATCTCTCATGACTTTCCTCTCCCTCCAGTCTTAAAAATTGTTTTTGATGATTTTCCCAAATCATCCTCAGTATATCTGGACTCATCCTCCCTCCATCCCAATGGAGAACAGTTGTCTGGGTCCCAGAGAAAGGCACATGCTGTTTCTTCAGTGTTTCCATGACATAAGTCACTGTAGTCAACGTGGCAAAGATACAAGGCAGTTCCCTATCTCCAGGTGGAAGTCACAATTGCCCCAAATAGTGAGCTCTGCAGATTCGATAGAGAACCTTTTACGAAACTCAGCAGAAGTTACCCTTGTCCAGTGCTTGGAGTCTGGAATCTGGAAACAGCCTGTTTCAACCCAAAGGAAAAAGGCAAAGAAAATCTAGCTTCCAATTCAGAAGGAAGCCCAGGCTATCCAGAGCTGGCTCAAGCATCTGGGGCTGTCCCCAAGGGGATATAGGACCAACTTCCCCACCCCAAGTGAAGATTCATGATTCATGATCAAATTGATTCATGCTGGTGTAGAACATTCCCTTCGGGGAAGCGGGGAAGGGGAGGGAGATTGGGGCACTCACCTTCTCCCCTTCCTTCTGTTCTGGGCCCAAACCCATAAACCAGCTTAATCCAGTGAAACTCCCAGGGGATCCTGAAACATCATGGAAGTCTTTCTGGAGGAGTGGTCCCGCAGGAAGAGAAAGATTCTGGCCCATAGAGGAAGGGAAGTACGTGTTCCAGGCAGAGAAATGAGGGAGAGACTGGCCTTTGGAGGGGAGTGAAGGGAGGAACTCAACTTTGGACTGAAAAGAAAGGAAACTGCTAGGCTGTGGCTGGTGGAGAGCAGGGGCAATGCTAATCAATCCATACACATGTATTAAGCACCAGTGCTAAGCTGAATATACAAAAAGAGGTGAGAGACAGTCCCAGCCCTCAATCTACAACTTACAATCTAATGGGGGAGACAAGCCACACAAAGCAAGCTCTATATACAGAATAAACAGAAGAGAATTAAGAGGGAAGGCACTGGAGGAAGAGGGTCTGCTGAAGTGGGGTTTTAGCTGGGACTTAAAGGAAGGTGAGAAAGGCAGTAGTCAGAGCAGAAGAGGAAGAGTGTTCCAGGAAGGGGACAGTCAGAAAGCATTCCTGGAATGGAGAAATGGAAGGTCTTGTTTGTGGGATAGGCCAGGGTCCCAGGACAGAAGAGGACCTGTTTGGGAGTAAGGTGTAGCAAGCCTGCAAAGGGAGTAGGGGCATTGAAAGAGAAAGGGAATATTTTGTATTTGCTCCTGGAGACCATAGAGAGGCCCTAGAGTTTAGTGTGTGTGTGTGTGTGTGCACGCGTGCATGTGATGACTGGAACTGGTAAATCACATTAGTGGCTGAGTTGAGGATGGATTGCAGTAGGGAAGAGACTGGAGGCAGGCAGACCTCCCATCAGCTACTGCAATAGTCTAGGCATGAAGTGATGAGGGCAATGTCAGAGAAAAGAAGGGATTCAAGAGACGTTTAAAGGTGAAGACAATAGGTCTTGGCAGCAATTTGGATATGGGGGGTGGGGCAAGAGATAGTGGGGAGTCCAGGATGGCACCTAGGGCGTGAGTCTGAGGGACCAGGAGGAGGACGATGCCTTCAACAGTAATAGGGAAGGTAAGAGAGAGGAGAGTTAAATGAGAAAGGCAAGGAGTTCTGTTTTGGACACACTTGGTTTCAGATGTCTACTCAACATCTAGTTCAAGATGTCTGAAATGTAGATTGAGATGCAACGTTGGTGGCCAGTGGAGAGGGAGAAAAGGTAGATTTGAGATCATCACCATAAAGATGGTCATTAAGTCCATGGTAGATGACTCTCTGAGAACACCAATGGAAGAAATCTAGAGTAGATTCTTCAGGACAGAACCCTAGGGGATCCCTATAGTTAAAGGGCATGGTCTGGAAGAAGACCCAGAAAAAGAAACAGAATAGGAGTGGTCAGAGAGGGAAGAGAACCAGGAGACAAGAGTGTATCAAGGAAGAAGGAAAGAATGATTACCAACGTCAAAGGCCACAGAGAGGTCAAAGGAGAATGAAGATTAAGGAAAGGCACTGGATGTGACAACTAAGAGATCACTGGTCACTTTGGAGAGAGCAGTTCTGGTGGAATGATAAGGTTGGAAACAGAATAGTAAGAGGTTAAGAAGAGAGAGAGAGAAAGGAAAGTGGAGATATCTATTGCAAATGGTCTGTTTAAGTTTAGCTACAAAGAGCAGAAGAGATATAGGACCATAATTATCTAGCATGGAAGGACCAAGTGGGGAATTTTTAAGGATGGGGGAGACAGGGGTATGTTTGTAGATAGTACAAAATGAACCAGTAGACAGGGAAAGATTGAAACTAAGTGAAAGAGTGGGAATGACAGAGGGAGCAATCTGTTGAAGGAGATGGGATGGAATGGGATTGCTTGAACAAGTAAAGGGGTTAAGCCTTGGTAAGGAGTCAGGCACTTCATCAGGGGAGTTAATGGGGGAGGAGAAAAAGACAGAATGTATTTGAGTGACAGGAAATGAGGAAGAGGGGAGAAGAGGGGGCTCATGGAAAATGATCTTTTTTTCCTGTAAAATGTGCTTCAAAGCTCTCAGAGAGAGGTGGGGGGGAGCCATGGGAAGTTTGAAGAGAGATGAGAAGGAAGGAAGAGCCACTGTGGAGAGTGGGAGAGTGACTTAATATAGGTATAGAAAGATTGCCTAATATCAGTGAGGGCCCAGTGGAGATTGTGTAGCATAAATTTGTAGTAACCCCCTTAAGAATGGTTGTATGATTTTCTCCAGCTTCACTGAGCAGCATGTTTGTGGGTATCAAGGTGACAGATGATGGGAGTGATCCAAGGCTTTAGGCTCGGCTGGGTATAATCAGTTACACGATTAGGGGGCTAGCAACTCAAGAGAAAAGGACAATGTCGATTTGAATTGATTCACCAAGGGGTTGAGAAGGGGAAAAGAGGAGAGAGTGGTTAATGCAGGAGAGAAGACTTGGAAAAGATTGGAGGTCATGGGGTGGATGAAGAGTAAGGATTTGTAAGGGAAGACAGAGGGAGAGAGAAAAATGCCAATAGACTGTGACCAGATAAAGGGATTTCAGAATTCTTGGTACATTTGTGGGTGATGGCAAGGTCAAAGGTGTGATCATCCTTGTGTGTGACCGAGGTGGGATGGAGGAGTAAGTCAGAGGAAGTGAGCAGACTAAGGAACTGAGCGATTAGGGTGTTTGGGGGAGAGCCAATATATGAGTCCAAGTCTCCTAGTATGAGGACAGGAGTTGGGAGAGGGGAAAGAAACTTGGGAGCCAGGGGCTGACCTCTTTGAGGAAGGAACGGGAGTGCCCCGGAGGTCAGTAGTTAACAGCTACCAAGATCTTGATTGGGCTGTAGATATGAGTAGCATGAACCTCAAATCATCAAGGAGTATTCTGACTCTCCCACCTTGACTAGTGAGTTGGGAGAAGGCGTGAAGGAGCAGCCAGTACTAGAAAGGCAGACAGACAGCCTGTGTCATTGCAGGGCAGGGAGAAATCAGTAAAAACTAGTAAATGGAAGACATGAGAGAGGAAAAGATTTAGGAAGAAGGAAAGTTTATTGCCAACAGAATAGGCATTCCAGAGGGCACAAATAAAAGGGCTGGGTGGTGTTAGGTTGGAATTTTGAGGGTTGAAGGAAAGGGAATGAGAAATCCAGTGGAGGGGGTGGGGAATGGGTTTGGATCATGATTGTAGGAGTTCAGAGTGAATAGGATGTGACAGGTGTGACCAGGCATGAGAATGTTCATCACTGAGTGGAAGGTGCCACTCTTCCCAGTGGGGTTGAAGAGCTGACTGGAGGCAAGTACATCACGAAATGGGAGGCACATGGTCAGGTGGAAGGCCTGCTTTGCAAGTCCTCTTCCCTCCAAAGCCTGGAGATTAGTCAGGAGAAGGCATAGCTGGAGATGGAAGTCTTTTCCCCACCAATTTTCCTTTTCCTCTTCCCTCAAAGGACTAGCACCACAGGAGATAGAAACCAGAGGTTGAATGGAAGTTTGTTTCTCTTGGTGATGAAGACTGTCCACATCCCATTTGGGAGCCTAGACTGGAGCAGGCGATGGAAGATGCCTTGTGCTTGTCCAGATGGAAGTGGTTGTGTGGGGAAGATAGAAGATGCCCAGGTCTTACATCCCTCAAACCTTCCCTTCCTCATTTAGAGAGGATCAATGCCGTAGGTGAACTCAGGAGTCCCTCTGGGACTGATTCAGGGATGAGCATGGCACACTGTATCCAGCAGGAGACGGATATCATAGAACAATTGGGACATATTGGAGAGTGGATGTAAGGCAGGAAGCATTTCTGTCTTTGTATCTGCAGCACCTGGAACATAATTCGTATTTGCGAAATATTAGTTGATTGATTGGGAGGTTTGGGATCCAATTCCTTCATCCCAATCAATTGATTGATACATCCTAGATCTACTAGTATCTTTGCCCATTGTCTCACCTAAGAGACTGGGCAGGGGAAGGGAGGTAGCTGGACATGGTGACTGGCTGGCTCTGGAGGGGAGAGGGAGGAAATAGACAGGGGTGACCATGGGATTCTGAGTCTCCACGACTAAAGGATGGCTGTAGCTTTGACAGAAGAAGGGATGTTGGGAGAAGGGGAGGACTGGGAAGATGATATGGAGTCTGAGCTATGAAGGGGGTCCTGAGCCTGATGCTTCTTGGGGATTTCTGCTCTATAACTGGGGTGTCTATGCCTTAACCTAAAGGAATGGAACTGTAAGGCGTGAAATTTGAGGCACTAGAAATGGCAAGAAAAGTGTCTCTGGAGAGAGGCACTGGGAGGGACCCTTAGGTCTGGGCACCCAGGAAGAGCCTGCAAGCCATAGGCTGCCTCAGAAGGAAGTGCTTTCAATACCCTTGAACTGTCCTGCGCTGGGCTCTGGCTTCATCTCAGTCTTGGTCAAAGTGTGAGCCCTGATTTCACCCTGGAGGGTACAGCTGAGGAGTGCCAAGGGCAGGACACCATCAGTCACATCTTTGGTCATAACTTCATCCAGGAACAGAGATGAAGGCTCTGGGGCCTGGGTTTGAGACCAGCTTCCCTGTGTATCACTGCATAACCCTGTGAGGAAGTCCCTTGCTTTCCCTGGGCCTCCCTATGTAAAGTGAGAGGGTCTAGCAGCTCTGCTAGCTTGGACACTAGGGCCATGCTCATCCCTGAATCAGTCCCAGAGGGACCCCTGAGTTTACCTACTCCATTGATCTCCTCTCTAGGGAGAAAGGTAAGATTTGAACACAGGTCTTCTGACCTTGAATCCAGCCCACTTTCCTGTCTGACCCAAGACAGCTAGCAGAAGTTACCAGGTCCTGGACTGGAGGCGGACAAGTAAACTGGATACTGTGAGTAAACATGAAAAGTGCCCCGCCCAGCCCCCCAGGGCTCAGGATCCTTTCCTGCTTTCAGAGCCCATTCTGCCACCACCTATAGGAGCCTTGGTCCAGGCCCTACCCACTACACACCCAGAAGTTACCTGGTTCCAGGCCTGGAATCTGGCCCTGCCCTCTGGGCACCTCCTGGTGCCTCCTGGGGAAGGGCCGAGCCGGAAGGGGAAATGTCAGGGGAGCTTGTGCGACGTCATCCAGGCCCCCTGGGCCTGGGGCCCCTTGGCTCAGCCTTTGATTCCCAGCCTCCGCCATTGGAGAGTGGCTGCTGGCAGGTGGCCCATGCTGGGCTGTGGCTTGGCTTTGCTGGAGTGTCCCCTAACTCAGTGCCCAGACCCCCAGGTCTGTGCTTGTGAGCATGTCCTGGTCACACCTTGTGAGTGCTGGACCACCCTGGCCTCAAGGACTGCCCTGCCCCGTTGTCTCTGATTCCCATCACCAGCCTTCCCCCTCCCCTTCCCACTCTTATCTCTGCTCCCACACTGGCCAGCACTTGGGAATGAAAGAAGCCTGGAGCAGAGGAAAGCAGGGCTATGTGTGGATCCCAGAGCCCTAGGTGCAAGCCTAGCTCCAATGTTTATAATCTGTGTGAGCTCTAGCCATCCCCCCTCCCCTCTGGACCTCAGTTTCCTTCTCTGTAAAATGAAAGTGTTGTCATAGCTCTCAGGCTAGGAGTCAATGAGGAGGAGGACTGGTTTTTTTTTCTCCCACTGGGCTATATGAGTTTAACAGCCCCAGGCTTTGCTCTCAAGGGGCTCCCAATATGGGAGCAGAGAAGAGGAGCAGCCCAGGCCTTGCCCTCAGGGAGCCGCTGGTCTGAGTGCCCTTTACATTTGTGTGCTCCACCTCGTGCCTAGTCTGTGCTGACTCTCCTGTGACGGCTCTGCCAAGGCTGTGGACTTGGGCCTCAGAGCCTGTGAGTTTTCCTGCATGAAGCTCTGTGTATGCCCCCCACCTCCCCTCTGACTGTCCTGTGTCAAGGCTCCTTCTCAAGAGGGACAGGAGGCTGAAGGCCTGCCCTGGGTGGGGGGCTTCTGTCCCTTCAGACTTGGCCAGTAGGAGCTGGGCAGGCAATCAGGGGCAGGTCCCCTGCCCAAGCACTCCACGTCACAATGACCTCTTGTTCTGGGCTCTGGGCACCAAGGGGCTGCTGGCCTTGGGCCCTTGGAGGGAAAGGACAGTCCCTTCCCTCCTCCTTGCTCCTTTGCTTTCCCAGAGCTCGAGTAGATCCCCAGCTGATGCCCAGGGCACTGCCCAGGGAGGTTCGGTCCTCTCTGGGTGTCCTTATACAAATAAACACCCTGTTCCTTCTTCCTGGGCACAGAAAGTCCTGGCACATTTGGGCCCCAGGCTGGGAGGGAAGGAGACAGGAAGGGGGGGGAGGGAAAGGAGAAGCCAGGTGGGTCCAGGGGGAGCCTGGGAAGGAGAATTATTACTTAGCACTTATCGGCCAATTTTCATCTTCAAAGCTCCTCCAGAAGGCCTTAATTAATCCTGCCAACATCCGGAGGAGGAGCCGGCCAGTCAATGCCATTAGCTCCACTTTGCTAAGGTCCCAGGGTTAAGTGGTTGCAAGGGGAGTGGGGTAGAGAAAGATGCTGGTGGGGGGAGGGGAATAAGGGGAGACCAGGTCCCTTTCCTCTCCTTTCTTCTATATAAAACCAAAATAAAATGGTCCCTACCCTTACTTACGAGAGAGATATGTACATGCACAATGCATCAGGTAATCACTAAGTGGTAAGGGCCAAGAGCCTTCCCAGCCTGAGGTATTTGACAGGGGAAGTCCAGAGAGAACCACAGAAGGCAAGTGATTTACGAAAGGTAACACGGCCAGTCTCTACTTTCTGGGTGGCCTTATCTCCTGTTTATTCTCAGGGAGACCATACCTTCATAGATTCTGCCAAGGGATAAAGACCATACAACTACCTGGTGCCTATCTAGATAGCCCTCATTCTTCCCAGACCAGAGAAGTTCAGCTCCAGAGGGAAAGGACCTCAGAAGACACCAAGTCCATCAATTGACAGTGGAGGAAACTGAGGCTCAGGTTAAGTAACTCACTGACCCAGAGCATACAGATAACAACATGGTGGAGTGATAGAAGGAGGATTTGTACCCATGACCTCGGATCCTGTGCCAGTGCACTGGCTCATGGCCCATGATGCCCTGTCTCATTGCTCAGAAGGGACAGTTTCGCAGCCTTAGCCACTCTCTCCCCCATGCCATGCCTTGAGGTCTCTAGGTTTCCCCTTCACCTTCTTGGCATCCCCACACCTTGCTCTCCAGCTGGTCCAGTTTAGAGTTCACTCTAGAGTCCATATGTTGCCCAACCAACCATGCCCATGGACACCAGGCAAGGCCTTGGGTCTCTGCCTGGTCACCCAACTCTATTTTCTGGTCTTCAGAAGAGAGTCCTTGTAGTCTAACCAGGGAAGTCCTGAGCTCTCTTCACCAAGGCAGAATACACGATAACCTCGGTAAAAGACAGGTCTGATCATACAATTTCTTATTCAAGAATCTTCAGTGACTCCCCATTGCTCTAGGACTAAGACTAAGAATTCTGACACTTCAGGGCTTCCATCCTCCTTAGTCTCCTCCAGACTAGGAGCTCCCTGAAGGCAAAGCCTAGGGCTGCTCATACTTTGCCCCAGCCTACCACAGCATAGTCAGGTGCACTTGTGTGACCAGCCTGGCATGGTGGCTGTGTCCCTCTGGCTGAAGTGTTGGGGAGGGGGCACCAGTGTTTGGCCTGCTCCTTGAGTCTCAGGTCAGGACCAGAGGTGCCTCCAAAGGCCCCAAGTCTCTTTGACCCTGCCTCAGAGCCCCAGAGGCCTCCCTTTGATGTTTCTGCCTGGGCTAAGGGTAAATATTGATCCTCTCTTATCTTCAGGCTGACCTGCTCTGTATCTCCAATCGATCAATTCCTCTCAGGCTTCAGCTAAGGCTCAAACCTTTCTCAAAACAAAACTAACTTTTGTGCTCTTTAATCTTTAAAATGTCCCAGCTGGGTCCTCTTGGGGAGGGACAGTGGTAGGAGACCAGCTGGTCCCATTTCCCAGAGGGTCAGCCATGCTCACAGCCCATGCTTTACCCATTGCCAGATGCTCCTCCCACTCACATGTGATCTTGTTCACCCTCTCTAAAGCCTTCCATGGCTCCCTATTACTTCCTGACTCCAGCTCACTTTCCTTAGCCTGGTATTCCAGGCCTCCACTCTGGTGCCTCCTTTTCTAGCCTTCTTCTATACAGCTGCTGGCCATATGTTTTAGGCGCTGGCCCAAGTGGACGATTCTTTTGTCCCTGGAGCATAGTCTCTATTTTTCCGTGTCCATGCTTTTGCTCACACCATTCTCTGGTCCTGAAATGCTTTCCTCCCCCAGCTTCACCATGTTAACTTTAGAACTGGAGTACCCTGAGAAAACATTAGTCCATCCCTCTCATTTTACAGATGACCTGGTCAATCCTTCTCCATCCTTGGAAGCCCCACTCGAATGTGACCTTCTGGGGAAGCCCTCCTGAACCTTGGACTCTTGTTTGCTCAATGGCACTTTTCTTAGATGCTCCCTGGTATGGAGGGGACACTGTGCCCAGGGAAGGCCAATTCTGGCCACTCTTTCCAGCTGGGAACTTTGGAATTCAGACACTGCCATGCCTAAATTCAGGCAGACTGGCACCAGGGTTGGGGGCGGGGGGGACTTTCTAGTCACAGCAGCTCCTAATTCCCTCTGCCTGTGTCCTAGGAGGAAGAGAAAGTACACATATACCGAGGGCTGGAGGGACCAACAGCCTGAATTCCACGTGTCTGTGTCTCCCATGACTCATAGATTCAGAGCTGAGGTGCTGAGCTCTTTGATTCCTGCTTTGGTCTCCAGGGCTCAGCACCCAGCATCCCAGGCCCATCCCAGGAATCTGAACACTGCCGATGCTAGCTGGTCAAAGTCTCAGGATCCCCTTTTCTTCCCTAGGCAGGTCCCTGCTTGGAATTCCCCTTCCAGGACCTTTCCCAGGTACCCAGAGAGCCCTCAGTGGATGCAGAAACCTTGGGAGTACGAGTCCAACACTAGTATGGGCAGATTCATTTTTTAAATTTCCATAAGCATGTATTGAGTACCTACTGTTTACCCAGGCCTATGCTTACCAGACTAGGCGTTCTAGTTCAAGTCATTGGATAACCTTGGGTAAACGCTTTCTCCTGTATCTTAGTAAAATGAGATTGCCCCAGTGGAGCTCTGAGGTCCCTCCTCTGAGTCTGGGAGCCTGTGGCTTCCTGGATTGGAAAGCAGGGTTGGAGAGACCCCTAGCACTACAGCTTGTCCAAACCTGGGTCCTTTAAGTGTAGTTCCTACTAATCAAGGCCTTTCCTTTCTTTGGAAGCTTTCTCCAGCCTTTATTCAGAGGCTGGTCCTGCCTGGAGTGCATCTCAAGGAGGGAAATGGGCCTCTCTTGTTCACAGTCTCTGAGGCCTTGCTCTCTCTTCTCCTGGGTGAGAAGGTGTCAAGGACAGATAAAAGTCAAGGTATTAGCCACCTGGGAGGGCTTGGGAAGGTGGAGCCCGGGTTCCTGAGGCTGCTGGTGACATCTCCACCACCTTTCCCAGAATCTTTCCAGCCCAGAATCTGAGCTGGTGGGACTTCAGAGGTCCTGTCCCTGAGCCAGAATCTTCTCAGAGGCTCAGTTTCTTCATCTGTAAAATGAGGGTAGCCACCCTTATCAACCCCTGCCTCATAGGGCTGAGGCCTCAAAGTTCCTCAAGGTCTAACATTCCAGGGGGTTGGCAACCTTGATCCTGGTGGCTTGTGCTCCCAGGGGCCCCTGGGCCCTCCTTCAGTCTAAGGTGGGAGGGACAGGGTTAAGAAGAGTTGGTCCTTGCTGGCCCCGCCTCCCCGGGGTTACTCTGTGCTAATAACATCAGCCTTGGGCCAGGGCCAGGGCCAGGCCCTACTGCTTAGGAGGGTATTTGCTCTGGCCCCAGCATTTACTAGGGATTATTTTTGGATTAAAAAAAACACAAAACCTGAAAGGTCATACGATGACTGTCCCACACACTGTGAGGACAGAGTGTGCACAAGCCCCAGGCCCTGCCAGGCCTCCATCCAGCCCCGCCCAAAGCTCACTAGCTTCCTTTCCTCTTTCCCAGTAGGAGCCCCTCCAGCTCTCCCACCATATGCTGGCTCCCCTGTTCCTGGGCCACCCCAGAGTGTCCAGCCTGGCAGGAGCCTTAGAGCAGAGAACATGGGATGACCAAGCTGGAGGGGGACTCTGGAGGGGTTCTGAGCCCCCCTCCCTGCCAGGGTGACCCATCCAGGGTCCAGAGGGCAGGAGCTCCAGCTCCTGAACCTTGGGGACACCTGGAAGGCAGGACCCTGTTCCCTACCAGAGCCTGCCCCTAGCCCTGGGAGAGACCTTGAAGAAAGGAGCAGATCCAGGGCTTCTGAAAATCTTTTATCATTTCTGACGTCAAGTCTGGAAGGGAGGACAGACGGGGTGACTGCCCCTTTTTTCCAAAAGAAGCAACTGAGGCCCTTGAGAATGAAAGGGATCTTGTATTGGAGGCTGGGTCCCCTGACTCCCTATTTAGGGCTGCTCCTCCCAGCCCCTCAGTACTCACACTCTGTATGTGAAGGCTAAGGAGCTAAGCCTCCATCCCCCACCAAGGAGGCAGACCAGAGAAGGGTTCTTAGCCCAATGGGAAGCCTGAGGACAAAGGGGAGGTCTGACTGTGGAAAGGGTCCACCAAGGACAGGGAAAGGACCTGGAGGAAGAGGGGCCTTTTATTCCTAAAAGTCCTGGCATGGGCTGCAACAGAATTTGAACATAGCTCTCCCTGACTCTGAGGCCAGTTTACTACCTATTACATTGTACTGTCTTTCTTGTAGAATCCCAGAATGATACAGTGCCTGAGCTCCAGGGGGCATGGAGGGCACCCCTTCTCCCACTTTACATGGGAGAGCCAGACAGCCCAGGAGGGAAGGG